>CM053502.1:15522980-15560196 GCA_028627145.1 Eidolon dupreanum | reverse complement strand
TCTTCTGTCTGCTCCCTGCTGCTGTCCCCCACCCACACACACCCCCATCGTCTCTTCTTGCTCTGGTCTCCAGAGGTCTCTGCCTCACTCACTCCCTGTCTGGTTGGAACCTCTCATCTCCCTGTCTGCCACTCAGTGGGGCCAGGACCTGAGGAGTCCCCTGGGTGACAGGGGCCTTGAGGGCTCAGGAAGTGGTTAGGGTCTAGCTAGAGAAATCGTAGGCCTTGTTCAGAACCGCCCATTTCCTTCCTTCATCCTTCGGAAGTTTAATTCTGAGAGTACTAAGCCACGGGAATTCAGCCCCTCACCTTGCTACTCAGATGGGGACACTGAGCCCAAGGACGGAGCTTGCTTGGCTGTTCAAGATCCCCCAGTGGTGAGAGGTAGGACAGCTCCTCCAGGGCCGTGGTCCATGGGTGGTCTCTGGGGGCTAAGCCCTGGCTTGGCTGGATCCTGCTGTCATGTGAGGCAGTGGGGCTGGGAGGCTTTTGGGGAAAATCAGATCTAGAAGAGGGGGTTTGGGCTCTGTGTTTGGGGGATGGTCTGTGAGGCTGTCGGTTGAGCCCAGGTGATCCTTTTTCTGTATGGAGCCGAAACAGAAACAGGCCATGTTTCTGTTTAGGTTTGGGCGAGGGGCTGGGTTTGTGCACACATGCATGTGCGTGATGGTGTGTTGCTGTGTCTGTGCTGACACATAGGTGCCCTGGGTGTCTGTGTAGGGCAGGACCTTTGTGGCCTACTCCTTTGTCTTCAGCTGTTTTAGTGGCTCAGATGTGAGGCCAGGCCTTGCAGACTCAGGAGTCCCCAAAATTGCTCTTTCCCTTTTTCAGTTGTAGAGGGCTTGCCCCCAACATGTGGGCCATGGATATTAGCCCATGGGAGAATAGTGGAGGAAGTTGGGAGACACTCTCCCTACCTTAGGGGAGAGAGGCACGCATAGATATGCGCACACCTGCAGACCCATTTGTGTACATGAAGGAACATGCAGACACATTTGTGTACGTGAAGGAACATGCACACCCTTGTCCTGTGCACATATGTGGAGATACAGACCCACGTATATACCTGAACATATACTCTCCCCAGTGCACATGTACCACTCACAGAGATAGAGCCCGTGTGCTCACATGAACACACCTAGACCCACACAGGCATCTAGGCCCACCTGACAACCTGCGGTGTATACACACGGATGTACCTGCCTGCATGTCCAGAAATACCCCTGAATGTGCTTGTACAAGTGCACCTGCGTGCTTACATATATACAACTCCCCCCGCCCCATGCCCATACACACACATTAAGCTACCAGGAATATGTCTGTCCTTAATCCCAGCTCTTAATCCTAGAATCTAGGGAGCCCAGGCCAGAGGGGCAGCTGGTCATCTGCCTCCTTAGCAGTGATTAAGGAAGGGGGGTGTGTGGAGGGACTCAGAGCTTTGTTTCTGCCTGACCTCCAGGTACACCGCAAACTCAAAACTGGGGTTCCTTCAGAGATTCGGTTATATATAATTTACCAAAATGTGGGTGCAGACATGCTGGAGAGGAGAGAAGGGATGTGGTTGTATGTCTCTGAGGAAAGTGACCGCCAAGGTCAGAGAGGCCAGGGGAGGTGGTTCCTTCATTTGACCACCTGTCTGATGCAGATTCTGAGTCAGAATCTTCAGCATGAGCTGTCCCGAGAACTCTGATTTCTGGCCAGCGCTTTTCTGGACCAAATTGGAAGATGAGGCCCAACCAGGAGATGCTGAATTTGGGACCCTGAGCAGGGAAGGGGTTTGGTCACTGAGACAAAAGTGGGATGGGGAAGCTTCCAGGAGGAAGTAACGCCTGAGCTGGGCATTGAAGGCTTCAGTGCGTGGGGTTTTGGAAGTGCACAGGGACTATAGGTGTGTCCGTAAGGGGTGGCTGTGACAAATGGTGGAATGAAGGTGGTTTGGATATCAGTCCCACTTGGCCTCTTACTGTGACCGCTTGTCAGCTGGGTGGCCTTGGGCAGCTCACTGCACTCGTGTCCCCCTCTGAAAGCTGGATGGTAACCCTCACACTGCAGAGTCACTGCGAGGATTAGGGTTTACTTGGCTCAGGGACCTGCCTGTTGCAGTGCCCAGAGCTGGTGGCCAGCATTGATAATAATGGCAGTGGTAATGAGAGGTCTCCATCACCACAGAGGTGACAGTCACCACCCCTGTCCTTATCCTGGGGTTTGGGAAAGAAGATCGGGTTCCAGTAACAGCCCCTTGCTGATGTCCGACTTTGAGTCCTGCTTCTCCAGTTCAGGTCTTTCTCCCCATGAGTACTATTTGCTCCAATTGTGGGGCTGGACTATTTGGGGCTCATTCATCTAGACCTCTCTGGGGCTGGCCCTGGTGGAGCTCCCTGAAGGGAGAAGGACCAAGCTGGTGTGATTAGGGCTCTGATGTAGGAGCCCAGAGCTTGGGCTCTGAGGAAGGTCAAGTGATGGGTGGGCTGGGACCTGAAGGAGTGTTTTGGTCATGGAAGGCATGTCCAAGTGACATGTGAGGAGAGGAGAGTGTGCCTCATCCCTGGGCTGCAGAGACACGGGGGAAAGGGCACTCAGGTTCCCTAAATCCCTTGTGGGCGTTTGGATTCTGCTGAGCCCAGTGGGGAGGGTTCTGCCTTTCTGCAGAGCCGATGGCAGCGGGCTGAGGGTAGGCTGGCTGGACACAGGATGCGCTGGACACGCAGTAGGCTGGTGGATGATGTCAGGGGAGAGGACATGGGCTCTGAGGTTTTCTGTGGCTCCCTCTACCCCAGAGCTGGGACTGAGGACTGGAGGGTCCTTGTGGAGTCCTTATCTTTCCTTCAGGACCCTTTGCGGCCCCCACCCTGAAGTCTGCTCTGTGAGGCTCTGTGAGGTTACCTCTTCCCCTCTTAGTGGCTAGACGGGGGACCAGAACCAGAGATGGGGAAGGTCACTGAGGTGGTGGACTAGAGGCAGGGCACTAAGGGGCACAAGCTTCATACCTGAGTTCATCCTCGTAGGGGTTTGTGGGGATACTGAGCACCTGTCAGAGGCCTGGCCCAGCCCCCCAGGACAGATGAGCCTCTGCACAGGGAACAGAGAGAGGAAACGGGCTCAGTGGCTGCCAGCTGGGCTGGGCAGAGGCCGGTGCCTGGGAGCCAAGTGGCAGTGGGATGGGTGGTGAGGGGTGAGCCCCAGAGATGGGTCTGTTTTCAAGGCTGCCCTAGATGGCCACACGGGGCAGGGGACAGATACACTTGTCTTCAGATTCAGATGCGCTTCACTGGTGCGGCCTTGCCGTCTTCTCGCCCTGTTCCCTGGCAGGGCCATGTATCCTCATGTCTCCTCCTCAGGGCAGCCAGGGGCCAGCCATGTAGACAGAGGGCCCCAGTGGCGGCATCCCAGGACCACTGAGAGTTGGAGCTGAGACACTGGGTGTGGGGATGAGATGGTAGCCAGCCTGAATTTGGAGCTGCCTCCATTCTCTAGGGTCATTCTGGGCCAAGGCTCGTCCCTTTCTTTCACTGGCCTCACCTGACAAAGTGGCCTTTGACAAGCACAGAGGAGGCAGTTGCTGTGCTGGGCAGCTCCCACTTGTGGTTTGCCATGTTTGCCCTTCTGGAGGTGAGAGCCGGGGAGGCTTTACCTGGGGCTTGGTTGGGGGAGCCACAGATGGGAGAGAAGGCAAGCAGGGATACGGCTCATCACCTCTCCCAGCTGAGTATTTGAGTCCAGGCTCTGCTGTGTGACCCCGGGCAAGTTTCTCATCCTCTCTGAGCCTCAATCTCACATTCGTCTTTCTTTTTTTCTGAACAACAGCTTTATTAAGATTTAATTAACATGCCATACAATTCACCCATCTAAAGCATATAATTCAACGGTTTTTAGTATATTTGCAGAGTTGTGCAACCATCACCAATTTTATGCATTTTTATTACCTCCCCCAAAGAAACCTTATGCCTATTAGCAGTCACTCCCCATTTCTCTGCAATCCCCTAGACCATCACTAATTTTTGTCTCTATGGATTCGCCTATCTTGGACATTGCTTATAAATGGAATCATGCTGTGTGGTCCTTTGTGACTGGCTTCTTTCATTTAGATAATGTGTTCAAGGTTCATCCATGGCGGCATGCATCAGTACTTCGTTTCTTTTTTTGTTGAATAATATTCCATTGTACGGACATACCACCTTTGATTTAGCCATCTATCAGTTGATGAACATTTGGGTTGTTTTCATTTTTTGACTGTTATGAATTATGCTGCTATTTTTTAAAAAAAATATATGGACATATGTTTTCAGTTCTCTTGGATTTGTACCCCAGGAGTAGTATTGTTAGGTCATATGGTGACTCTACGTTCAAGCTTTTGAGGAAGTGCCAGACAGTTTTCCCAAGCGGCTACACCATTTTCCATTCCCAAGGGTGGTGTACGAGGGTTCTCATTTCTCCATCCTCACCAGCATTTGTTATTTTCTGACTTTCCTATCCTATTCATTCTTGCACCCATTCATCCCTTAGATATTTCTAGAATAGAACATCTATATTTGACAAGGCCCCACCTGTCTCTCAGGACTCAGGAGACGAGGGTGAGAACTTGGACGTCAGCCTAGCCCCTCCCTTTCCTGACCCCATCTGTGTTTCAGAGTGTCATCTTGGGAGGGAGGTGGCCTTGGAGGCAAATGTGGTCCTAGGCAGGCCTCTGGGGGTGGGGCTCTGCCGATCCCTTCCCCGGTTTTGTTCGTTTGTTTGAGTCCCTGCTCTGTGCCTCAGTTTTCCATCTGGGTAATGGTGATGGTGGCCCTGGGGGCCTCATGGCTCACACTGTCTGAGTCTGGCTCATTCCATCTTTCTAAGTGGAGCAACTCAGAAGCCAGTGGGACAGCTCTGGGCTGGGAGTGGGGAGTCGCATTCTTGCCCTGTGTGAGTTCATGCTGATTATTACTAACCTAGCATGTGGGAAGATGAGGAACCACAGCCACACTGCTCAGAAGGCTGGACCTGCACACATACCCTCACACACACAGATGGGGGGCATTGTAGGGGTGCGTGTGCATATTGTGTATCCTCAGGGTGTTGCTGGCATGTGCCTGGGAAGGCTTCGGGGAGGAAGTCAGAGCCATGTAGTATTCTATATTCTAGCACAGCTGGAAGGGCTGGGCCTGCTTTGGGCTGACTCTATCAGGGGCTGTTCAGTTTCCTGGAGGAGGGTTAGGGGGATAAACCTAGTAGAACCCTGGGGCTGGCAAGGTCCCTGGAGCCCCCTCACCTGGCTTCCGGTGTCCCCCAGGATTTCTTGGCCCTTTGGACTGGCCTTCCCTCAGTTCCTGTGGGCACGGGAACCACACACATAGCACTGAGGCTTCTATCTGCTCTCAGCCCCTTCCCTACCACCCGGCCCTACTCCCACCTGCCTTGCCCCCCTCAACTCCTACCTGACTTGCCAACTGAGTTCTCTGACCTCCAGCAAGCTGCCTGGCCTCTCTGAGTCTGTGGAATATGGAGGCCAATTTTACCTGGCTCCATCAGTAAGGAGTCTGGTGCTTAGTAGGTGCTCAGTAAATACTACTTTCCTCCCAGCCCCGGCCTAGTTGTAAAGTGGCCAGAATTGTAGGTTCTACTGGGAACCTGCTAATCTGCATGGTTTTGCATGTGATTTGCATAATTGTTTTATGACAAAGCATATGTTGGGGGCAGTCTCGATTTCTCTTCCCTCCTCCCAGCTCAGTTGGAGTCTTCCTGGTTGGGTTGTGGAGGGACCAGAGAGAACCTTTGTCCAACCCCTTTTATACATGGGGAGACTGAGGCCAGAGGACAGGGCCCTGCCTAGAATCACATAGTGGCTGGGGACAGGAAGTGGGTGATGTAGTTCTTTGTGGTGGTGACCCTACTCACGGTATTCATTGAACAAGTATTGATGGGGGCCAGCTGTGACCCTGAAATATTTTGGGCCCTGAGAACACAGGAGTGGCCTCTGTGAAACCAGTTACTGTCCCATGGAGCTGTCGGAGGGGCAGACAAACATTAGAAAAGTAAATACACAAGCTAATGTCAGGCAGTGGTGAGCTATGAGATAGCCCCGGTGTTAAGAGAGAGTGACAGGTGTGTGGGAGGTCATCTGGGTGGATTTGGTGGTCAGGCAGGAAGGTGAGCTTTGAGTTGGGACTCTGTGTCACATCCTAGCACCTACTAACTGCAGTAACTGCTTGACGTATCATGTGTTGGGAATCATTATCCCTATTTTATGGGAGGGCAGACTGAGGCCCAGTGAGGTACAGGGACTTGACCAGGGCTCTCTGGAAGCCAGGCTAGAGTACGTAACCCCATGCTGGGCTGTTCCTGGGAGGCTTGTGGGTCCCAGGAGTGGGCAGGCCCTTTACCATTTGTTGATGGGAATGGCTGCAGAGCCTGGAGGCTCAATCCAAGTCACCACCGGCTGGTGAGTCATGGGGTGGTGGGTGGGGCTGCACATCTGAGCCAGGCCACCTGTCATGGGAGCAGGAGTTGTCCTCCAGTTTTGCTCATTCCCAGAAATTCAGTCATTCAGTCTGTCTGTCTGTCTCTATGCAGGGCCTCGGGGTGAGGGAAGGGAAGGTATGTGGACTCTTGACACTCACCCCACCTTTGGGGATATTGGTGAAGGCTCAGAGTAGGTGTGCACTACAGTACAAAGAGCGTGGTTCTTAGAGTTCAACTAATGCTTTCTTTGGATCTGGCCCCATTGCTGTGTGACTTTGGGCTAGTTACTGCACCTCTCTGAACTTTGATTTGCCTGTCTGTGAAATGGGGATAACAATCCTTCGTGGATAACACATTTGTGAAGAGATATGAGGCAATGAGTACATGAAGAGCCTGGTCCCTCCGTGCCAGCTGTAACTGTTGTTCACAGTAAGGGACAGAGTGGCCCCAGGCCTCCTCCAGAAAATGCCCCATGAAGTGAGTATCTTTTCACAACCCGGGACCCTGCACGCATTTGCCGGGGTTCAGAAATTTACTGAGCACTGGATTTGATGTCAGCGAGGCCAGAGTTCAAATTCTGCTGTGCCCCACACTGGTAGCCTAACGGCCTCGGTCTCCTCTTCTGTAGATGGGGACAGTAGTACCTGCTTCCCAAAGTGGCTCAGTAGGTTTATTGAGACCTGATAGAAGGGGCTTATCTGAATGATGGGAGCGTGGTTGGTGGCCCCTCCTCCCCCAGTAAATGACAACACAGTGGCAGTAGAATCCCTAAGGAGGGACTCCCGATTCGGACCAGGCAGGTGGGTGGTGTGTGGAAACCTTGCAGAGGAGGTGCTGTTTGAGCTGACAGAGCATATACCTGTCTTGCTAACTGTAGGACCCCGAATGCCTAGAATAGCATCTGGTACACAAATAGGTGCTTAATAAATACTACGTATATGGATTAACCAATCAAGTAGGTGCTGGCCAGGCAGAGGTGGGAAGGGGTGTTCCAAGAAGCAGGAATAGCACATGGAAGGCCTTCAAGTGCCCCAGTTCCAAGAACCGTAAAGGGTTTAGTGTGGGAGGCGTGTGGAGGGTGGGCAGCTGGGGGAGTAGGCTGTGGAGTCTGGAACCAGGACCTCAGTGGGTGGTCCCACTCTCAGGCATGAGCTTGGGGACAGGAATAAAAAGCAATGTGAGTCAGAGTGGTCAGGGGGATGATGCTGGAAGGCAGGTAGCTAGGATTGATGGAGCAATGAGGGGGAGGGGTCCCAGCCTTGGATGGAGGAGGGGGCTGGTTTCCCAGGGTTTTACTGTCATCCTTCATCTAGGCATAGGTGACAGTGTGGGCAACTCTAGGGTAGCCAGGCAGCACCCTGACTGAGACTGGTGAGGTGATGGGGCTAGGAACTGGGCTGGTAGGAGAAGATGGCAGGCCAGGCAGATGAGGTGTCTGGGTACCGTGGGCCAATGTGGCTGCTAGCCAAGTTGATGCCAGGGCATTGAGCTGGGCCCTGCCAAGCCAGCCCATCTGGGAGTGAGGCTCAGCTACACAGGCACTGGGTCCCCAGGCCCTGCCAGCTCCCTCAGAGGCTCTTGTGTTGTTTCTGCTGTTCCCTCCGTTTGCTCCTAAGTTTCCTCAGGAACAGTCCCAGTGGGGTCTCTGCAGAACGAAGGGGCCAAGGCGTTTTGCAGACCAGAGGATGGCAGGGATGGGCACTCAGAAAGAACGTGCTGTTCCTAATAATAAAAACACTCTGAGTTTATTGTAAAAATACAGACAAGTTCTGAATTTCATTGCCCAGAGATAGTCTCTGGGAGACTTTAGTAGAATTCAGCGTTTAGAAATTCACTTTGGTGGTGACTTCCTTAAAGCAGGACCAAGTTCTATGTAAATACGTTTGTATCCTATTTTTTACACTTGATGATAATAGTATCAAAGCTAACATTGATCAAGGAATTCATTAACATGTGGGCATGCGGGGTATCCTCCAGTGAATCCCACAAGGTAGGTATTATTATTATTAGTTCTATCAGAAAACCAGGCTGAGATAGTTTAGTACCTGCCCAAGGCCACCCAGGTCTTAAAAGACAGAACCATCTGTATGATCCTTATCAACAGCCCTGCTGTATTGCTTCCTGACAACCTGTGTGTGCATTTTCCCACGTCCTTCAATATCCTTTGAAGCAAGAAAATGTAAAAGCCTTCTCTTATGCATTATGCTTTTAATGACCTGATTCGACAGTGTGGATTTGTGAAAACCCAGTTATTGCTAGCTGCATAATATTCCATGTTATGGTTATACTCTAACTTATATAATAAGTCCCCTGTTGTTGGGAATGTAGGTTATTTCCACATTTTCTCTCATAAGTAACATTGCCCTGGGTCTCTTTGACCTGAGGGCTAAATTCTTAGATGCCCAGAGCGTCAGAATCAGAAGGGCCCTTAGAGCATCAATGAATATCAACTGTTCATTTTACAGTTGGGGCGGTGGAAGTGTAGAGACTTGTTTGGGTCTTGTCTCGGTCTCAGAGGCTGTGGCCTCCTGAGCTGGGACGTTACCTGCTCTCTCGTTGGGCCCAGGGTGAGTATGGATGGGAGCAGCACTTCCATGGGGAAGGGGGCTTCTGGGAGGGTGATGGGAGCACAGGGGTGAATAGTAGAGAAGGTGATGGAAGAGGTGGGCTGGAGCTGATAGTGGAATTCGGGGGCGGAGTAGGGAGGGATCTGCTGTCAGGGTGTCCTTTGCAGAACAGTTGGCTGAGATGGGATGGGCCCAGAGATGAAATGGTGTTTCCTGTCCTCAGAGCTGCCGTTGTGGAAGATCTGGGCATGGGTGTTTGGAATAACGGTGGTGGGAGGATGTGTCAGGGGCAGTGTGCGTCTGGGCTTTGCTGATCTTTTTTTTTTTTTTTGATAGGAGGGTCTGTCAAGTTCAGCTTGGGGCTTCTCTGCTCCCCACCCCCAATTCCACTCCTCCCCCAGGCCCCTCTGCTCTCCGGGACCTGGGCTCTGTGGCCCCTTCCCCAGCATACGCAGCCTTTGTGCCCTTCAGCCGCTCCAGCAGCAAGTGAATGTGGTGGGTGCTGGGTTCCCAGACAGGGCAGCTGTGGACGGGCGGGGTGGTGGAGATGGAGGTGTTCCCCTTCCCGGGCCAGGCTCTCCATTGTGTATCCTCCTTGGCTGTCCTGCTGCCCGGAGCCTGGCCCCGGCCCACATTCCTGCGGGGATGTTCTGGGTCTCCTGGCTGGAACTGGTGAGCGTGAGGGGCACCAAGTTCTCACAGGACTGAGGGCCTTTTGGGGACAGAGACTGGTGGGGATGAAACCTGTAGAGGTCCAGAGGGCTCTGCTGGAAGCAGAGGTCACTCTGCTTCCAGGAGTTAGCTGTTAAGTCTCTGTGTATCGTTGGACAAATCACTTTACTTGGCACAGTAATTCCCCACCACTGAACCCTCTTATCGGGGGGTAGGATAATGCAAGTCTTTCTCCTCTCTGGACCTCATTTTCCACATCTGTAAGAAGGGAGAGTTGAACTCAGTTTTCACTCAGGCCTTAAGGTAAGCCTGGAGGTGGGAACATATGCCGTGGTAGTACCAGCAAATGATTACTGATGCCACCTGCGCTGGCAACATGAGTGCTTTTGACGCGTCATCTCACTTGATTCTCGTGACAGCTCTGTGGAGCATGTTTATTATTGTCCTCATTTCACCAAGTAGAGGCTCAGAGAGGTTAAGTAACTTGCTCAGAGTCACCCAACAAGCAAGCAGAGCTGACCTTGAACCCAAGACTGTCTGAATCTAAAGCTGAGCTAACCGCCACTGCTCACAGTGACCCTAGTTACCAGGAGAGTAGTGCCTGAGTCCAGCTAATTTGAGGAAGGAAGCTTGGGCAGAATTAATTATACTTGATTTTATTCTAAGCTTTTGCAGCATGATTAGCACTGCACAGAGGTGCTGGGCTCCTGGCCCCCTGCCAGCTGACCTAATTTGTGTGTCTGTGTCTGTTTCTGTAACTCGCCTTTTCTCTACCCTCATCCAAACTCTTTCTTCTCTGAACTTTCCCTTGCTGGGTTGCCTTGAATTTGCTGCTTATCCTCTCTGGGCATTAATAGCCTCCTGTGAGGCATGGATGTAAATCATCCTGATTCTGTTTCTCTAGTGAAGACGGTGAGGCTTAAATGAGATCAAATCTTCAGAAATAATAATAATAGAAATATCAATATATAACTAACAATAATCGCAGCTGCATATATTTATTCAGTGTCAGAGTTGGGTCCTGAGCTCGGCCCGTTACCGGTGTCATCTTATTTGATTTTCACGGTGGTGCTTGTTTTGACAGCACCTATACTAAAATTGATCTTCATAGCCACTCGATGAGCCACATCTTATTATCATCATCCTCACTTTACAGACGAGAAAACCAAGGTGCCAGAAATTCAGGGGCTTGCCCGATGTCCCACAGGTAGGAAGGGGAGTTGCCGATTCATTCTGGCTTGACCTCTGTGCCCTCCAGATGGGGGAGGACCAGGCGGTGGGGGCTGGTCATGAGAGACTCCAGCCTTCTGGTCTTGGCAGGAGGCTGGGGGCAGAGGGAGGTGCCCTGGCTTTTTTTCTGAACACGTCCCACACACTTAGAATGAGTGGCTGTGGAAGCGAGGGGACTTACCTGACATCTGGCTGCTCTGGGTCCCTCACCCACCCTAGCTGTTCTAAAAGAATCAGGTACTGGTGGGTGGTGAATGTGAGGGGGGTCCTTTAATTGCTATGGGAGCCTGAGGTGCGTCTTTGGGTGAGGCTGTGGGTCAGCTGAAAAGGAACAATGCAAAGGGCAGTGATGGGTGGGTGCCGGTTCAGGGGTGGGTGGAATGGTGCATGAGAGTATGCAGTGTGTTTGCCGTGTGCTAGAGTGTGTGTACAGTGTGCATGGACATTGGGTGTGTGTGGATGACTCGACAGTTCTGAGCTTGTTCAGGGAGTGAGTGCAGGAGCCCTGGATGAGCAGCAGGTTGGAGGTGGCTCTGGGCAAGGGTTCCAGAGACTGAGGACCTGTGCTCGTGTCCTAGTTCTAAATTCCAGCTGCAGTGTCTGCATCTGTGAAATGGGGATAATAAAACTCTGAGAGGCTGTGACGATGGAAGGAGGCAGCACGGATACTGTGCTCCCAGCGCCTGATCTGGGGCAGGCACTCAAGCAGGGGTGGGCAGAGGTCTCTAGAACCCCCTGAGGCTCCTTAGTGACTCCCCTGGGGAGCTCAGCCCTTCACTGGCTGCTCAGGGAGCCTGCAGGTGGGTGTCTGGTCCCTGGGATTGGAGGTGGCTGGGAGCAGAAGGCTCAGGGGTTTCTGCAGTGGGTGTGTCTCCCGCCTGTGCATGGTGGGTATGGGGGACACTAACAGGAGAAACTGTTTACAAGTTGTGAGCTTTGTGTCAGAGCCTGAGGGTGTTGCTCTGTGCAGATGCGTGCAGTGCTTGAACATGGGGAGGGGTTGGTGTGTGCCCTGGGTGAGGTGTGTGCCACTCATGTGGTTATGAGATTTTGCTGAAGTTTATGTCGAGCATCTGTGGGTGTGTTAGGTGAGGAGCAGGGTGCAGTTGTGTGTCTGTGTGTGTGTGCATGTGCAACTAAAGGTGTAGTAAAAGGATGAGCCTGTGATGCTGTGTGCCAGGCAGTATTGGCCATGAGCTAAGATGGGCACACAGGTTAGGGTTGGTAAATGTTGCTCATAATTGTG
Source organism: Eidolon dupreanum (assembly GCA_028627145.1). Taxonomy (NCBI): domain Eukaryota; kingdom Metazoa; phylum Chordata; class Mammalia; order Chiroptera; family Pteropodidae; genus Eidolon; species Eidolon dupreanum. The sequence continues at coordinate 15,548,041 of CM053502.1, read as the reverse complement.
TGTGTGTGTGTGTGTGTGTGTGTGTGTGTGTACAGCTGTGTGTTTTTGTAGGGTGTGGCTGGGATGTGTGGTGTGTGCATGAGGATGTTGCTGGATTGTGAGTTTAGTGCATGCACGTGTGTGTGTGTGTGTGTGTGTGTGTGTGTGTGTTGGGTGTGTGGGTATTTCATCAGGCACTATGGGTGTGAGTTTACTTGGAGGAGTGTAATGAGGGTCTGGAGCCCACAGGATCCTGGGGCATTGAAATTCAGTTTTCCTTTAAGGGAATGGCATAGATAATTATAATTATGCATGGATTATGCAAATAGGAGGTCATTTAGGGGTCAAAGGCTGTTCGTCACCATCCTTCTCTGACATTTTGTGACTTCGGAGGCTTTCTCTGCTGCCTCCCAGGCTCCCTTCCCCACCCCCATCTCTTTCCTCTCTCCTTTTTGTCCTCCTGGGAGCTGCAGCCACCAGCACCCCTGCAGCGTTTCTGGAAGGCTCTCACTGAGCCCTGGCACCCAAGCTGGCCCAAGGAGGGGTAGAGATAGCACTCAGCCACCTTGAGAGGGGCACTGGAAAGATGGCATCTTGCACTCCATCTCCCACCCCCACAGGTTGCAGGGGTCCCCAACATTAAACTTCCAAAGGCAAGTTCAGGTGTGACTAGGCTATTGGCCACCCCTGCCCCCACCCAATATAGGGGCTGCTTATTTTTCTGAAAGAATGTTCTCTTGGATGCTGGTTTGGAAAATCACTGAGGTGGCCCCTTCCCCAGCTTTGTCTGATGAGCATGCGGCTAAATTAAGATGTGAGAGAATTTTCTCCCTCAGCCTCCCACTCTCGCCTTCTCTCTCTCACACAGGGAGTCCTCCCTTCACTCCCCTCTCTCTCTCACCACCCCCCTTGCCCCTCTGACCCCTGGCTTTCCTGTCTTTGCCTCTCCATCCCATGTCTCTGCCCTCCCCCCTTCCTGTCATCCTCTGTTCCTCCATGATCTCTCCCTCTTCTGCCCCCCCCATCTCTGCAGGGAGCTGGAGCTCCTGGTCCTTAGCATGGAGGAGATGGTCGTCATGGTAACGGTTGTCATGTCATTGGCTACTGAGTTGGGAATAAATAGTATCTAGGTGAGAGCTACCTGAGTGGAGGCTGATGGGTTTATAGACGACTCCATGCTTGTCTCTGAGCCTCAGAACTGCACAGCATGTGCCCCCCACAGTGTCCACCCCCCGTGCATGTGCCTGTTTGCACCCAAAGGCATGCCAACACATGGTACTTCTCTGTGGCTGCCTTTAGGTGAGTGTGTGTCAGGGTGTGTCTGTATATGTTCTCTCTGTGTCTCTGGATGATTCAAGGGTGTGGCTTTGGGGGTGGTGGTCTTTGGATTTCTACAGGTTTTTCTGGGAGCAGGATTTTAGGGGCTGCCGTGTGGCACTTGTCACTGAGAAATCATGAGGGCTCCCTATTTTGGCTCCCACATTTACTCCAGTTTGGGGGTCCTTAGGGACCACAGTCTTCTTAGAACCTCTCCTCCCAGCAAAAGGTCTCCCAGCCACTCCCTTGCCTGCCTAGAAGAACAAAAAGACAGTGAAGATGGTCCTGCCCAGGGGTGGAGCCTGAGCCCTCGTCCCTGCTCCATCCCCATCCTGCCCTGTGGCCCTGCAGTAGGAGCTGCAGTCTCTGGCTTTAGGGGGCTTGTCTAAGGACTGAGCAGCCTCCAAGAGTCTCCACCTTAGCTGGCCCAGGTTTGGAGGCTGGCAATGTGGGGAGCCTTCTAGCTTCCTTAGCCCAGGTCCTGGGGGTTTGTTCTTCTGGGTATTAGGGGTAGAGATGGGAGCTGGGGAAAGTTGGACGATAGCTGCTCTGAGCTTCTGGAATGTCTAAAATGGAGGAAGACCCAGCAATTAGTCACGGGAGCAATTACACTAATTGTTCTACTCTATGACTCACTGGTAGCAAGTAAATACTGATTAATTCATTACTTTGAGACTGTGTGTGTGTGTGGGGGGGGTGTAACAGAGTGGGGGTGGGGGGAATCTCCTGGCCCCCTGCCCTGGCTTCCTGCCCTTACTGGCCTGGTTAGGGCTTTGGAGCAGGTGGTTGAGGCTGGGGGCAGGAAGCCAGGATTGGGATCCTCTCTCTAGCTCTGTATGAACTGCAGAAGGAGGCCTGTCAGGGGTGGGGTGTGAGAGGGTGAGCACAGAACACAATACGGATCCCTCTCCTGCTCACGAACCGTCCATGGCTCCCCTGTCAGTCAAACAGTGCAGATGCTCAGACCTGCTGAACTGCTGAGTTTGGTTTTCACAATATTCTGATACACAGGATAAAAGAATGATAAAGTCATCAGGTGTACACTGAAAGCCTTCTGTGATGGGGCTCCCCCAGCCTCAGTTCCAGCCTGCTCCTGCCCCATGAATTGGTCACACCTTCTAATTCCAACTCCATCCCTTAATAGATATTTCCCGAATACCTACTATGTGCAAGACACGGTTCTCCAGGTGTGGTTTAGTGGGGGTGGGAGCAGTCACCAAACAAGTACACACCTGAGCAGACACAGCTCACAGTAGTGATAGATGTGAATTCAGAAGCACGAGATGTTCTGACAGGTCACATCAGTAGGGCTTCTTGAAAGAAGTGGTTGGGGAGTAGGAGTTAGCTGGTATAAAGTTACTGGAGGATGAAGGGATGAGAAGGAAGAGTGCAGAGGGAACAGCATGAACAAAAGAGGCAGGAGAGACCAGGTGTGCTCCAGGAAGAGAAGGGGTCCGGGATGACTGGAACCCAGTGAATGCAGAGGGAGCCTGGAAGTGGCTGGAGGGCGGGCAAGGCCAGCTCCGAGAGCACAGGCTGCTCTTCCCCGCCTCAGAGCCTTTGCATCTTCCGTTCCCACTGCCTTTCTGTCTTTATTTCATTTGTTAAGACCCAAGTGCTAATCTTCAGATCTGAGCACTGGGACTAATCTCACCTTCCTCTGACAAGCTCTCAGGAGGCAGGTACTGTGGCTAGGCTCAGTCTGGAACCATGGTCAAAGGTGTGGCTGGGGGTAAGGCCAAGCCTGCCCTTCCCAGGGGGTGCACACTCCTGTCTTAGGTATCCTTAGTGCTGGTTCTCAGCCCAGGGTTGCGATGAAGAGGGATGGTCTGGACCCAAGAATCCCAGATCCCTGCCTTCCCAGGTTTTGACTCTGGGAATTCTTGGGCCTAGCGAGCCGGCCCCTGGGAGAAGCCCTCTCAGCATTCCTGACCCCCTGAGCTGATTCTGCCATTGAGCTCTTTCGGAGGGAGGTGGCGGTAGAGACTGACTGCTTGTTTTGGGGAGGATCCAGGGCCAGGGCTGGAGCCTGTACTTTCTCCCCACCTATCTTTATCCAAGGAATTTCCCTCCCAGAGCCCCAAATCTCCCCAATAGAAGGTCTAACTGATAGGACTAATTGCCCTGCCTTTAGGATTTTGAGGTGCGAGGCTTCAGGTTCCAAGCAGAATCTGAATCTTATCACATCATATGTTCTCTGGTAACCTGGGGCAGCTGGGCTCAGTTCTCTCCTCTGTGGAAGGGGCTGATGACATTGGCCACATCGAGAGTAACACTGACTTGTGCTCAGCATCTGCTGCATGAGGTGTGCTCAGCACTGCACATGTATTAACACAGTGCACACTCACAACAACCCAATGAGGCAAGTGCTATTTGCTTATGAGTAAACTGAAGCACAGAGAGGCTAAGTAACCTGCCCCAGTTAATACATTTAGTAAGTGATGAAGCAGGGACTCAAATCCAGCATTCTGGCTCTAAACTTGGTTCTGCTACCTAGCGGTTCTGATCAGGGGATGGGGGAGTGACTAAGGTTCTCGGTGGTGGCCATCAAGAAGATGGAGCTGCTACCCTGGCCCTTGGGTGGGTTGGAAGTGGCGATTAGGCCCACCCTGGCTCTCTGCTCACATGGAGGCCACATCCAATACTATCCCTCCGTTGTCACTTGGTTCATGAGCATGTGTGTCATCCCTCTGGGTGTGTCTAGGCTGCTGGCCTCAGGTGCTGAGCCCTGTGCCTGTCTCTTCTCTCCTTAGGCTCAGCGCTGGCGCAGTGAGAACTTCGAGAGGCCTGTGGATCTTGAGGGCTCCGGGGACGATGACTCCTTCCCTGACGATGAGCTGGATGACCTGTACTCTGGGTCTGGCTCCGGCTGTAAGTACCTCCCCTTCCCTTTCCCTCCTTTTGTGTTGTGGTGGCAATGTGTCCAGTGCCCCACCCAAGGCTTTGATCCCAGGGAACCAGAAGAAGGGCCATTCATCCCCCTGGGGAAGGAACCAGGCCCTTGAGGCCTCTGAGCTTGGGACCCCAGCGCCCCAGGGTTCTGTCTCTCCCAGCTCTGCATGTACGACTTGGGTCTCTCTGCAGACCTCCAGCTTTTGCTGAGGGAACACACATGCCGCTCAGTAACCCAGTTTCCAGTACTGTTCTGACTTGGAGGAATTTAGCAGCCACTTCTCAGGTTACTGGCAAATCTTTAGCAGAGACAATTTGATTGGCTCAATCGGCTGTGGCCAAAGGTGAGGTTAAGGCAGTGATGGAAATGGAAAGGGTGCAGCCTGGTTCGAGCCTGGACCTGGGAAAGGCCTGCAGAGGAGTGGGAGATAAGCGAGGTGTGCTGAATGCGAATCCCAGCTTCGCTACTTAACAGCTGTGCTACCTTTAGCCACCCACCCTCTCTGAGTCTCTGTATTTTTACCTGTGAATGGTGACAAATATACTTCCTTTTCAGAGTTTCTGGAAGGATTCAGCATAAGATGTCAGGGTCTGGCACAGAGAGGGAGCTCTGAAAAGGGAGAGTGTGCTGAGATTTGAGCCCCATGAGAGGACAGGTCTGATGAGATGGTAGGAGGTCTGCGAGCCATGGAACTGTCTCATCCCCACAGCCCCCTGCCTCTAGTCTCCCGACTTTAGCCCACTCCTTTAAGCCTCTTGCAAGTTGATTTTCATTAAATCCATTTCTAATGGGTCATGTCTCTACTCCCAAGTCTCCCTGGCTCCTCTTCCTTCTCCTCTGCCTGGTTCAGGCCCTCCAGGAGCTGGCTGCAGCCTCTCTTTCTCTCCTCATTTCCTCCCAAGTCCCTTCACTTGACCTGGCTTTGAGTCCTTCAAATTGCTCAAGCATTCCCTTGTAGGAAGTCTCATTCTCCCTCTTGCTCTCTGCCTTTGCCTCAGGAGCCCCTAACATACCCATTGCCTGTGCTCATGGTAGGGTGTACCCAGGTCTGACTCTTCCCAGAATGCCCCTCCCATGTTCCCTCAACCTCCTGCAAGATTTGCAGCCAGTAGGCCCTTAGTTAACCACTGCCTGGATTCAGCCTTCTCTAATCTTCAGGCTGGATGGGCTAGAATAGTCAAGGAAGATTTCCTGGAAGAGGTGGCCACCTAGAGGACTTTTTGGCTAGGTAGAGAGGAGTTGGGGAGTATCCACGAACCATCTGTCAGCCAACTGGTAACCTTTGGCCAGACTGTGCCTTCCTCCTTTCCCTTATCTGGGAAAATTGTGTAAAGATGAGGGTTGGGAACCGCCTCCACCCCATCTTGATGGCCATTGCTTACCTGAGATCCTCATGCCCCACACAATCACCCAGCTCCCCAGCTCTCTCCTCTCCCCCACCCTCTCAGACTTCGAGCAGGAGTCAGGCATAGAGACAGCCATGCGGTTCAGCCCCGACGTGGCCCTGGCAGTGTCCACCACACCTGCTGTGCTGCCCACCATGGCCATCCAGCCTGTGGACACCCCGTTGGAAGAGCTCCCCTCTGAGCATCCCACCGCAGAGCCAGCCGCTAGCCTCCCAGTGGTGACAGACGCCCCGGAAGAGCCCAACCCGAGAGCCACCACCATCTCCACTGCCACAGCTACCACTGCTGCCACAACCATAGGGTCCCCCACTGTGGCCATGGTGCCTGCCACAGTGGCCACTGCCACTCCCAGGACCCCTTCCACAGCTACCACCTCTGTCATAAGGACCACCGGCATACAGAGGCTTCTGCCTCTTCCACTGACCACGGCAGCCACAGCCCAGGCCACCACCCCAGCGGTGCCCTCACCTCCCACCACGGTGGCTGTCTTGGACACAGAGGTCCCAACACCCAGGCTGGTCAGTACAGCTACCTCCAGGCCAAGGGCCCTTCCCAGGCCAGCTACTACCCAGGAGCCTGACATCCCTGAGAAGAGCACCCTACCCCTGGGGACCACTGCTTCTGGACCGACTGTGGTGGCTCAGGTGAGAGGGTTGGGAGAGGACAGGAAGTGAGATCAGAGGTGGGTGGGTTAGGGTCTGGGGCGGGGAGGATGGAGCTGGGTAGGGGTGAGGACTGGGCAGTTCTGGAGATGAGCCAGACAGGGGTGGGGAGGGCAAGAGAGGCATGTGGCTGGAGGGCCAAGGCTGGGTGAGAATCACAGGATGAACATGGGGGTCAGAGGTTGAGATGGATGGGAATGGAAGAGGGACAAGGCTGAGTCTTGTGATGTTGGAAAGGAATTAGGTAATGTGTGAGTTGGTAGGGCAGGGGTTGGGAGCCCGTGTGTTCTGGTTAACAGCATAGACTTAGGAGCCAGGCAGCCTGGGTTGGAATTCTTCCACTGCTACTTTTTAGCCATGTGACTTCAAGAAGTCACCAGTCCTTTCTATAACTTCTATACCTCTGTTTCTTTATCCGTGAAAAGGAGAAAATCAGAATGCAAATCATAGCATTGAGAGAATTAAGTTTCCTGACATATCCAAAGTGTTTAGGACAGTGCCTGGCAGTAGTAAAAAAACGAAAAGTTTTAGTGTTGTTATTGTCATTACAGTCGTCATTATTATTAGTCTGAGGGTGACTAGGTGGGCAGTTTGAGAGGAATACTTGTAGCTTACATTTGTGGAGTGCTGCCTGGGTGGCCGGCTCAGTGCAATGCAGTTTACCTGTGCCATCTCCTCTCTCCTCACACCCACCCCCTGAGATGGCACTGTAGTCATCCTCCTTTTCCAAGTGAGGCTGGTTTTACAGTCAGCAATGGCAGTGAGGGTTCGAACTTGACACTCGGCTCCAGAGGCCGGGGCATGCACGTGGAGGGTATTATGGGTGGAGAATAGGAGACTGAAGGGAAGAGGATCAAGATGTCAGGATGTCAGAGGTGGATGGGGCCAAGGAGATGGGAGAAGTTGCCTGGTCCCTGCTGGGCACGCCAGGTAGCAGGGGCTGTGGTGACACTGATTGGGCTACTAAAGCTCTTTGTAGCCAGCCTCACAGAGGAGAGTCTACAGACCGTGGAGCTGCCTTGAGGTCGGCGTCAGCCCCTTTGACTCCTCAGTCAGCCCTAGCAGGACCCAGTCCCTGCCCTCAGGTCCTCTGAGCAGCTGGGCAGCCTGGTGTTTCAGAGCTGCTTGGCTAAGCAGGAAGGGAAGACAGTGACGGGGCACGGAGACCAGGTCGCAGGTGCAGCCTCTACACACAGCCTCTTGGCCTGGACACCAGGCCCACCCTCTCCATGTCCACCTTCTACATCCCTGCCCTGACTGCATTTCTGGTCCTGTGCCATGTGGTGGGAGCCATCGAGATTCATGGCCATCGGTCTGGTTCCCTGGACATTTGCTCTTATGGGGTGTCATACTCTGTGATTGTGCCCTTGGACTGACCTCCAGGCTGAGACTCACTTCTGCCCTAGGCATGAGACTGGGGACCAAGTACAAAATAGCTGCACCCAGCAGTCCCCTAACTGAAACTTGACAGGCATACCCCAAGGCAGCTGGAGGGGGAAGTGATGGAGATGGGATGGTGACAGGATGTGGCCGGGTGAGAATAGAGGCAGCATAGTATATGGTTAGAAACACAGATGCCGGAATTGGATAGATCTGGATTTTAGTTTAGCTTCTAAGACTGACTAGCTGTGTGCCCTTGGGCAAGTCACTTAACCTCTTTGAGCCTATTTCCCATTGGGCGTAATAATACCTCCTTCGTGGAGATGTAAGGGTAAAATGCCCATAATGTATGCTTAGCACAGTGCCTGGCATATAGTGAATGCTTGGTAAGTGGTAGCCCACTGGAGTAGTTTGTGTGTGTGTGTGTGTGTGTGTGTGTGTGTGTGTGTGTGTGTGTGTGTGGCTGTCCCGTGACAGGGGTACTGGGGCCTGGCTCCTGGGCTCATGTCATCCTCCCTACAGACCCCAACTCCAGAGTCCTTCCTGACGACGACCCAGGATGAGCCGGAGGTGCCAGTGAGCGGGGGGCCCAGTGGGGACTTTGAGCTGCCAGAGGAAGAGACCACGCAGCCAGACACAGCCAATGAGGTGGTGGCCGTGGGTGGGGCTGCGGCCAAGCCATCGCCTCCACCCGGGGCACTGCCCAAAGGTGCCCGCCCCGGCCCCGGCCTCCTGGACAATGCCATCGACTCGGGCAGCTCGGCAGCTCAGCTGCCGCAGAAGAGCATTCTGGAGCGGAAGGAGGTGCTTGTAGGTGAGCTTGGCCTGGGAGGAGCCCAGGGTGGGGCAGGCCGGATGTGAGTTCCTAGGAAGGGAAGGCTGGGGAATTCAACCCCCAGGACACACCCTCTGGCTTCTCCTCTGACCTTCTCCCATTCCAGGGTCTGGCCCTGACTTCTTCCTACCTTTAACACTCCTCAGCACCCCCTGGCATCCTCTTCAGACTCTGCCCTTGACCCTTGCTTCCCTGGGCCATGCTGGTTGACCCCTCCTGGACCTGACCCCCTGGATCCTAATCTCTAATCCCAGTTTTTGGCCTGACCTGCCCCTGCCCTTGACCCCAGCCATGGAGGACCTGCCCTGGCCACCTCCTCTGAAGGGTCTGGATTTGAGGTCCAAACCCTACTCCCTACTTAGGAGCACCATGGCTTTGGGCAGGTCCTTCACCGCCTCAGACTCCCCTTTCCTCATCTCTAGAATAGGGGTAATCACTTTGTACTTAACCAATTCTTAGTGTATGCCTGTTCATATATCATCTTCTCTGTAGTTGGGTTGGGCCATAGTTTAGTTGGTGGAGTTTTTCTTTCCTAATGGTGTACAAAATACTGGAGCATCTTCAGACAGATGGCACTGTACATTGGATGGGGGCTGTAGCACGCCCTCGAGGTACGTGAGGCTTTGGTGGGTTAGTGTGTTAGGCGACTAGAATTGACCACCAGGCCTCAGTGAGGGCTGTTAATGGCATCCAGTGTTGGTAGTATTAGAATTGACTCCAACTCCAGTCTCAGATTTGAGTCTCCACCTACCCAGGGCCCTGCATCCTCTTCTCAGGCTCTACTTCCCCGCTACCCGCCTCCTGCCACCTCTGGGCTGTGACCTCTGCCCTCTTCCTCCACAGCCGTGATTGTGGGCGGGGTAGTAGGCGCTCTCTTCGCTGCCTTCCTGGTCACCCTGCTCATCTACCGCATGAAGAAGAAGGACGAGGGCAGCTACACGCTGGAGGAGCCCAAGCAGGCAAGCGTCACGTACCAGAAGCCTGACAAGCAGGAGGAGTTCTACGCCTAGCGGAGCCTAGCGGAGCCACAGTGCCTCCCAAGAGCCTCAGCACCGCCCCTCTGCCCAGTACCCAGCCCATCCCACCAGCCCTGGCCTGAGACTGGGCCTGGGAGGGAGCCCCAGCTCATCTCTGCCTGCCCTCCCCAGGTCTGCTCAGACTGCCAGCCTCGCACAGATCTTCCCTGAGGAACAAGGGGCTCTACTATCTGCCCTAGACTGTGCCCTTACGAGCTCATCTCTTGTCTCCCCCACCAGCCCAGGGCTTTAGGACCTCATGTCAGATGGACAGGAGGAAGGAAGCTCCTGATTGGCTGGTGCAAGAAGGGGTGAGGCTTGGGATGGACTTGCACCCCAGGGCTGGCCGAGGTCTCCTGTTGGGGCAGAGAGGCACTCTGGCTGGTCTCTAGGACAAGCATTTATAAGCTCAGCCCTTGAGATCATCAAGACACTGCCGCCTTTCGCTCCTGTCCCAGGGCTCCTCTTTGCCTGGGTGAGAGTGTGTCCTTTGTTACCAGCTGTTTTGTTCTGGCTTCTCCAGGGTTGTGGGGTCAATCTCCCCTCATCCCCGCCTACTGCACATGCACCGAAGGTTTTTACCTTTTTTGCAGTCTGTTCCTGAGGAATTGGCTTCCTGAGAGTGTCCTGGCAGCCACTGGTGAGGAGGGCTGGGCTGCTCAGCCCTTTTGCAGGTGGACTGCATAGATATCATCTTCCACAAGTCACGCATATTGTCACACCCGGAGACAGAAGCACGCAATGACAAAGTCGTACGCAATCCTTAACACACCACCAATCTAGACATGTCATAGACACACATTCTTCCAAAGATGTTTGTTCTCATGCATTTCTCATGCACCCCCAAATGCTTATGACAATGCAAGACACATGTTATCGTTGCCCAGTGGTGATGGTGTGGCCTGCTTCCCTCTCTATCCCTCCCCTTTCCACATAAACACACACTGTGGCACCATACACATTGTCTCCAGCTTTCAGGCTCACTGGGGAGGGTGGGATCAAGCCAGACCATCAGCCCATATTGGGTCCCCCAAGTTGCCCTGTTACACTCAGTCCTCACCACAGCACCCACACCAACCACAAATGCCATCGACCCTGGCATGTCAGACACAATCCCATGTAGATGCACAGTCTCACCCCACAAACCCAGCTCTAACACTGGAGGGGGACAGTGGGCACTTTGCCTTTCCCTGAATAAAGTGTGATGTGGGGTGGGAGACATTGCCACAAGCCCCCGCAGGGCATTGCGCACCAGCCAGCCTGGCCCCACGCCTGCCTGCTTCCTCCCCTCTAGCTTGCAAAAGAGTTGGTTTGGGGACAGTCCCTCACTAGCGGGGAGCCTTGCTGAGGAAGGCTGGTAGTTCTGGGAATTTGGCCTTGGGCTGGGGAGGGGTCTGGGTCTCCCAGGACCAAAGCCCCAGGTGGGGAGGGAGCATGTGATCTAGCTCCCGGTCCTCCTGCATCCTCTCCTGCTCTGAGCTAGGGGCTGACTCTGCCTCCCAGGACACAAGTCTCCAAAGTGCCTGTGAGGGTGGGCCCTGTCGCCCGGGCCTTCTGCACCCTCTACCCTCAGCCCCACCCTAGGGTCCTCCTTGGGCCTTTCTTGTGGACACCGTTCCCTTACTTGGCCAAACAACCTGGCATTTCTCCTGACTGCAGCTGGATGGACCCATGGCTGGAAGCGCCATCCAGCTGCACTGCCCCAGGCCAAGGGCTGAGAGCAGGTGGGGTGGGGGTGTCACAGGCCCAGCCTGCCTCCCCCTTCTTTACTCTTGCAAGTGGGGCCACTTTCGTGGGTATTTTAAATGTGGGGTCACACATCTCCTTTGGGGAGGGCATGCTCGGCGGGGGCTCGTGGAGCCAGGAGATGCGTTCTGAGTGGTAGTCGACTGGTGCTCACACCCCGACCCCTCACCCCCAACCCAGGTTAAAGTTGGGAACCCAGGTTTTATTTCTGTTCCTTTTTTAAGATACACTGGTCACGGACTCCTGCTGGGTGAGGGGTGGGGGCGCCTGAGGCGGTAAGGGTGAAGTTCCCGGGGAGCTTCCACAGCCTGTCTGTCCCGCCACCCTCCTTCCAGGCTGAGGCTCCATATTTCAGACCCCAAAGCCCCTCTTAGCAGGGCCTGGATGCTTCTGAGGAACCCAGCTGGTCTCAGCCTTGAAAGGGGTGAGGAATTGGGGGAGACCCCCTGTACCCACAATCTGTGGAGGTGGCCTGGCCTCAATCATCCCTGGAGCAGAAGGTGGAGGATAGGGGCGTAGGAGACCGAAGTCCCGGCCTCCCTCTCCCCTGCTCCCTGGTGGGCTGCTGTCTCCTGGCAGCAGCTCTGGTGAGAAGGCCTGGGCAGGCCAAGGCTGAGAAACCAGGGAGCATGGAGTAGAGAGGACCTGGACCCCCCAGGAAGCCCAGGGCTGCTGGGACCAGCGTGGGAAGCTGGTGGTGGGGACAGGTCCAGCACAGGATGTGTGGCTTGGGTTTAGGCTGGCTGCAGTGGGCTTGGGCTGTCCTGCGTGGGTGCAGTCTGGCCCCAGCAGGCCTCTTCACATCTGAGGGCTGGCTTCTAACTTGTGGCTTGGGGCTTTGCCTCCCGGTACAGGCCTCCTCCTGTCTGTGTCTTTAGCATTTGAGAAAAGAGGCTGAGGGCCTTGTCGTGGAGACCTGAACCTGAGACAAATGTCCAGGCTTTATCCTCATGAAGTTTAACTCAGTCTGACCAGCCCAAATCGACTGCAGCCAGCCCAAGTTGGGCAAGGCAATCCAAGAGAAAAGAAGTCTGTTCAAAGGATGAGCTGGAGCTCTCCTAGGTGCAATGTGGGTGCAGGGCCTCACCCGCCTGGTCTGATGGATGCAGGGCCCGCCCAGATAGGTCACAGACACCCCAGTGCTCCTGGGGAGGGTATCCCGTGGGCCCTGGCATTTTCTGGAAGCATGGCCAATGCCAAAGGAGAGGGCACGTGTGCGGCTTGAGAACCTCCCTGGGGCCCTGGCTGCCGGGGAGCACAAGGCAGGCTGGGGCCTAGGGAGTTGGGGGTTGTGCCCACCCCCAGTTGTGATTTCTAGAGCCAGGCCCTGTTTCCCTAGGGGGCCACAGGGGGTACCTCCTTAAAGGCTGGTCCCCTTGGTCACTGGAGGTGGAGGGGTGGTAACCAGGTTTGTGGGCATTGGCTTGAGTGCTCAGGCTGGACCCCTTACCCCCTGCTGGGGCTGGCAAAGTCATTTTGTCCAGGCCTCCAGCTGGGGCCCTGGGCACAGGGAGCAAATCCATCTCTGTCTCTTGGGGCAAGAGTGGCTGCTGCCTCCTCGGCTTTCTGACTGTCTTCTCCTGACAGCCACCACCCTGGACTTGCTTCCCTAGGCTTCCTGCCTGTAAATAGGAGCCCACAAACTGTACAGATTTATAGACGCTGAGAATGGGCCCCAGAGTCATCGGCTAAGGGCTGATGGCCCCAGTGTCCCCTAGGTGCCCACCTGGCAGCTCAATGCATCTGGCCCCAGCGTGGTGAATGCATGTAAATATTTTTCGTAGGCAGCGTGGCTCCAGAGAGCCCCCTGAAGACAGTGACCCTCCTGTGTGTCCTTTCTCCTGTACAAAGCCCTCCAAGAACCTGTCCTGGGGCCAGCGGGAGTTTGTCCTTCCCTGCCCCAGGCCTTCCCCGTCCTCTCTCCCCATAACCTGTTTATTAACCACACCTGTCCTGAGTTCATGGCCAAAACTTTGAATAAGAAAAAAAGTGGAGGAAAAAGACTGGAAAAAGACGAGGGTGCCTGCCCCGCTGTGGGTGCTCACCTGTCCCAGCCTTGCAAAGGAACTGTTTCGGTTTTTTTGTTTGTTTTGTTTTTTGTTTGTTTGTTTTTTAACACTTCCCGTGCTGTGCCCATTTATAAGAGGAAATAAAATTAAGCTGAAACGATGTAGTGTGGCCAGAGTGTGAGATAAACATGGAGGTCTTTGGGGGAGGGGCCCCCCTTGGACCTCAGCCACCTTCCACTTTAAAAGGAATGGAGAACCAAGCGAGGAGAATTGACCAGCAACCCCTTGTGGGAATTATGGTGAAAGTTGCTGTTGGTTGAGAGTGTTCGGAAAACCGCGGAGCTGACTGTGGTGAAGTTGGGGTGGGGGCCGTGGTTGAGTCGGGGCCGGGCTGTAGTGGTGTTGGCACCCTGTGGTCCACAGGGGAAGAGCTGTGGTTTCAGGCCATGCAGAGTGAACCTGGGGGCCACAGGACGTTGGAATCAGACTGGCAAGGCAGGATGGCTTTGGGATCTGGTAGACCTGGTTTCAAACCCAGGTGACATTTCCTGGTTCCAACTCTGGAGAAGCCACTTGGCCTTTCTGAGCCTCAACTTTCATGCCTGTAAAATGGGATAACAGTGAATACCATCCTTTAGATGGAATGAACGTGCAAGGGTTATGTGAGGAGGAGCACTCAGCACAGAGCCTGGCACAGCCGGCGTCAGCTCGCAGGGTCTTTGATGATGGCGTTGGGACAGAATAGAACCTAGAACAGGAGAAGCTGCATGGCCTGGAACAACTCCTAGGACCACAGGGACAGAGAGCTGGGAGGGCTTCTGAGCTGGCCCTGGGCCCCTTGGTATAAAGTCCCTTCTTTAGGGCCTCAGCAGGGGATGTCCCTGCTCTGCTTGCACACCTCTTGGACAAGGGCTTTATGTGTCTTGGGAACCAGTGAGTCATTCTTCCTGACGAGAAGGCCTTTTTTTCAGCCAGTCTGCCTCTCCAGCTTTTCCCTTCTCCAGTCCCCATTCTTGTTGGGGGCACACCTTCTCTGTCTCCTTGCCATGGCTAGCCCCTAGGCATGAATGTTATGGTCACAAACTTCCCTCCTCCAAGGGAGACCTTTCCACGTGCCACAAATATTTCCTCCAGAAATGTATTCCTCTTAAAATGCGATACATAGGGTCCTGATGGTTCTGGGGTGGGTTGGAGTTTGAGGCCCTTGGATTCGGTACAAGACCCTACCCCTCCCTCCTTTCGTCCCTCCCTTCACTAAAGTTTCTTGAGTGTGTACCCTGTGCCAGGTTCTGTGCTTGGAACAGGATGACGAGAAGTCACCAAGACAGACCAGCTCCTGCCCTCAGAGCACTTACAGTTTATTGGGGAGATAGACAATAACCAGAGTCTCATAACTATGTCATAAACTGGTCTTGGGAGGTGGGGTGTCTTTCCTTCTCAGCCACCACTTCCAAGCCGTCCACCCTAGGCATCCCAACCTCACTGCTAGACAGTTCAGGGATGGAGCCCCAAGGCCTGGGGCCTCACTGTGGGTCTTCAGACAACTTGTCCCCTGAGAACCTCTGTCTGTAGAGCTAAAAATGGTTGAAGGGGCAGCCTTGCCACCTTGAGATTCTAACAGAGGACAGAACCCCAGATAGAAGCCAGCTATGACATGAGGGGTGGGTTTGCCGTCATTCGAGGCCCAGCTCACCACAGGGCTCCTTCAGGAAAGGTTAGGAAGATAATTCCACCCTCCTCTCAGTTCCTATGGCCTATAGTTTTCGTTCCTGCAGAGCCCCCATCAACTTCTCATCTGGATTCTAGTAATGTGCATCTGTATGTTATTCTCAGCTTGGAAGAGTAGAAAGAGCATGACCTTAGAGTTAAGTAGATCCAGCTGTGTGCACTTGAGCACAATATTCTACCTCTCTGAGTCCGTTTCCTCACATGCAAAGATGGACAATAAGGTCAATACTTAGAGGCCGTTCAGAGGACTAAATGAGATGATATATTGAGGCGAGACTAGCATGAAGCTTGGCGTATGTAGCACCTAAGAGCTGGACTTAAATTCCTCTCTTTGTAGTGTCCATCTTTTCACAGGCAAACCTTTATTCAAATCCCAGCTCTGCCACTGACGGGCTACGTGAGCTTGGGTGAGTTATTCAAACTCTCAGTGTTCGATTTCCTAACTGTGAAATGGAGACAATAATAGTACCTGCCTCACATGCGCAGTGCTTAGAACCATGCCAAGTACAGAGCAGGGGCTATATAAGTGTGGGCTATTATTGTTATTATTATTGTTATCATTATTTGCAGGTCCCAGCATACTGCCTATTGGATCAGTAAATGACACCGAGCCTGGGTAGAAATCAAAATACTCGTGTCAGCTCTGGTGTGAACTGTGACTTAGGCTTAGGCTTGTTAGAGCCAAGGTCGATGTCTGGGAACCATGCATTTGGGCTGCACGGATGGGCTGGGCGCTACTGGGAGTTGGAACATTTCCTTCTGGGCCTCTGGGGCCAAGGGATGAGCAGCAAAACAGAGGGGGAAGGAGGAAGAATAGCTGATTGTTTCCCATAGCCCAAGAGGTCACAGCTGCCTGCCCAAGCTGCCCTAAAACAGAGTGTGCTCAGCCTCTGAGGGCCGCCCACCTGGTCTCTGCCGGCCTGAGGGTGGCTCGGGACAGACCGAGGGTCCAAGTTGATCTCCACCAGAGCTGTGAGCCTTACCCACACTCGGGGAGGAAGGAGGCCGGGCCTGATGTGGGAGCTGAGGAGTCAGGGCCGGAAAGCAGACAGCAAAAGCAACGGGGTGAAGCCCTGACTGTCAGGCACCTCAACAGAAGCTCTTCTCACACTGCTGTCGCATTTTAGCCTCATGCAGTTCTGGCCTCCTATCTGGTTTTTGCAAATAAAGAAACTGAAGCTCAAAGAGCAGAAATATGAGGCCATTAAAGAGGCAGTGGGATTCAACTCTGGGTCTCTGCCTGAATTCAAAGTTCTTTCAGTTTCACTCTGCCATTTCCTCCATTTTTAGCCAGCTGCCTGAGTGTGGGCAGGTTACTAAGCTTCTCCGAACCTCAGTTATATCATCAGAAAAACAGCAATAGAATGTTAAAAGGCTCATAGGTATATTAACACATAATGTTTATGAGGTGTCTTCCCGTTGTCAGTGCCCAGTCGCAGACATTATTTAATTTAATTATTGGAGAGAATGATTATCCCTATTTTATAGATAAAGACAGTGACCCTATGAGCAAAATCCACACTGTGGGATACATCTATAGGAAAAATGGCCCAGTTTCTTTAATTCCTAAATTATAAAGAAGGGGAAAAAAGAAAGATGGAGAGGTAATTTATAGATAAGCTTAAAAGGCATGTTAAACCAATATGGAACTTGATGTGGATCCTGATTCATACAAATTTAAAAAAAAAAAAAAGCTAATTATGAGACAAGTAGAAATTTGAATGTTGAGTGAATATTTCTTATAAAGGAATCATCATCATTGTTTTTTAGAGGTGATGAAGTTATGGTTTTAAAAAAAGGTCCTTATCTTGATACACTGAAATATTTGCAAATGAAGAGATAGCATTTTGGGATGAGCTTACAAATGATATGGAGTGGGCGAACAGAAGAATAATGTGGGACTTGATAATTGCAGAAGCTGAGTTATGGGCACGTGGGGAATTGATTATGTTCTAGCTAGTCTAAGTTAAATTTTAAATTCTTTATATTAAAATATTAAAAAAGTAAAGAAAATGGATTCCCGAGGGGCAAGGGGACTCACTAGGGGTTGTACCCTGAGTAAATGCAGAGCTGGGGTACCTGACTCGAAGCCCAGTCCCCTGCCCCTGACTCTGTCTTTGCCTTGAACTCCTGCAATGTGTTATTTTTCCCGGCTTTGTGTTGTCTACATCCAGATGGCTGGCACCTTCATGGGCCCTGCCCCCTCCTTTTTACAAAAACTGATTCTCATGAATGGCTCTGATGAAAGAATTCACATGAAATTGTGATGAGTGATGTGGTGCCAGTGGTGGTTGCCTTTTGCCAGAGAAAGTAAGAGAAGTGACTCTTCCCCAGTGGCTCGTGGCTCACGGAGCATGGTCCAGGGACTCCTCGGCCTTGTTCACTGTTCATGTCAATCCTGGGAGGTGGGCTGGTTGGGGATTACTTCTCTGACTTGGAAGGACGTTGGATTTGGTCATTTCCATTTTCACAGTTTTCATCAAGTCTAGACCTTTATCGTAGCTTGCTAGAATTACTGCAAGACTCTTACTGGCCATGGCAGGCTATAAGAAAGGTCATGGACAGATGTGGCTTCTCTGCCTGCCTCAGCAAGTTCTTCCTGCCTTGTCCTAGGGAAGCCACTCTGCCCCCCTGAGCCTTGGCTTCTTCCTCTGTATAATGGGCACAGTGAGGACCCCTGCAGAGGTTTGTGGGGGTCCAGAGAGCAGGCAGATTGAAATGTCCAGCACAATGAATGACATATAGTAGGAACACAGCACAGTAACAGTAATAGCAACCACAAAACACATGAATGGCACTTACTATGAGGCAGGTATGTCCTAAGCATGTTTTAATATGTGTGGCATTTAGAACAGTGCCTGGAACATGGTAAGTATATAGGTGTTTATTAAATAAAATAATTTGGCATATATTAGCATATTTAATGATATGGATTGAATTGTCTGTCTCCCTCTTGTCATTCATATTTTGAAGCCCTAATCCCCAAAGTAACTGCATTTGGAGATAGGGCCTCTGAGGAAGTCATTTAGGTTAAGTGAGGTCGTAAGGGTGGGGCCCCAATCAACACGGATAGGATTGTAAGAAGAGACACAAAGAGCTTGTGTGCATGCTCTCTCTGTGAGCACAGAGGAAAGGCCCATGTGAGGACACAGCAAGAAAGCAGGTGTCTGTAAGCCAGGAAAAGAGCTCTCACTAGAAATCCACTATGTTGGCAACTCTATCTCAGACTTCCAGCCTTCAGAACTGTGAGAAAATAAATGTCTCTTGTTTAAGCCAGTAAACCAGTCTATAGTATTTGATTATGGCTGCCTGAGCAGATGAATACATTTAATCTTTACAAAAGCCCTGACAGATAGTAGGTACTCTTATTATTCTCATGTTTATAGATGGGGAAACTGAGGCCTAGAGATTCTGCAGATACTGAGGGTTCAAGTAAGAAAATTTGACTGCCCTTCTACCCTTCTCTTGGTAAACTCCTATGGATCCTTCAAAGCCCTACTCCAACATCTTACCTTCTGGGAACGCCCAGGCAGCATTAATCATTGGGGTTGGTAAGGGAAGGAAGAGAGGCCAAGAGGAAATACTTATATGTGGAAAAGTGGAAGATCGAGAGAAGGGAGGGCCAGATGGAGGAGGTTGGGTGAGAGAGGTGGCGTGTAGGAGAGTCTGAAGGAGGGTCGGGGTCTCTAGAAACAGTTCTCTCTGGATTGGCTGTTGGGAAGGGCGTGAAGGGGAAATTTCTTGGTTATTCTTCCCACCATAGGCACCTTCGTCTTGTGGTTTGTCCTGCAAGGCTCAGCTCAATCTCCAGCTTTCTCAAGATTAACTGTGTGCCTACAAGTTAAAGAATAGACTGGGGCCAAACTGTCCTGGTTTGAATCCTGGCTCCTTTACTTATTGGCTAAGTAATCTCAAGCAAGTTACTCAACTTCTCATGGGATAATCATAGTACCCATCTCATAGAATGATCCTGAGGTTTAATTAAGCTAATACGTGATGCATAGAAAATGGTTAGGACATGTTAGGTGATAAAATCATCTTGGATTACTCCACCTCATGGTGCTCTCTCTTTTCTCTGAGTTCCAATGAGCTTAAGTATAAAACGCAAATTAACCCAGCAGTAATGATAATAATGATGAACCTTTATTGAGCACTTACTGTTGGCCAGGCTCTATGCCTGGTCCTTTATATCCGGCGTTCCATTTAGATGTTGTAATAACCCCATGAGATAGTTACTATTAATATGCCCACTTTACAAGTGAGAAAACAGACCTCTTTAAAATATGTCTAAAATTACATAGCTAGCACACGGTAGCGTGAGGAGTTGAACCCAGGCAATCTGGCTTGGAGCCCCTGTGATTCATTCTAGTTCGTTAACCATTCGCCCAATATTGATAGATGCCTACTGTATGTCGGCCACTGTACTAGGTGCCAGGGATATGGAATTAAATGACACAGTCCTAGCCCTCAGGGGACACATAGGCTTGGGTAGGGAAGATAGACCTGGAATCAGATACCTGAGAATACTCCTGATGTGGAAGGAACAGGGCCGAGCCTCATGTCTCTGTTAGATCCACTAGAAGCTATGTTTCACTTAATCATATTCCAACAATTATCGGGCATATGGTCTACATAATAATGTTCTCTTTTCCCAAAGACAAGGCAGACAGGTTTCTAGAGTGAAAAGTGACATAAAAAGCTCAGCGTTGACGTTATTTTTAGCCTTCCAAGTAAATCTGAAATTGTGAATATGATTATTACTGGCACTGTGGTTAAGCAGCTACAGTTCTTAGAAAGCTCCTGCATGTGTGGTTACTGCCACTCCTTTTAGCTAACTTCTGATGTGAGGGATGTACGTAAATCAGAATTCAGTAATGCCAGGCAATGTAGGTATGTACAAAGCCTCTGGGAGTATGGAGTAGGGAACAATTAACTTTGGGGCTTCCAGGAGGAGGAAATATTGATGTGAGTTTTGAAGGCTGTGTAGAAGTTCTCTGTGAAAAGCACCCCAGGTTGTTTGGGAATGGGTGAAAGTCAAGTGTGGGATCCATAGGGACTGATGCGGCAGGAGAGTGGCTGGACCTACGTTAGAGAAGGTCTCGAACATCATGTTACATGGCTTGGAGTTTGCCTTATAAGCAATAAGGGGGTGGGGAGCCATGGAGCTTTTCAGAGAGTGATATGATTAGATCTGTGGTTTGTAAACATGGCTCTGTCTGCCTGTGGGGAAGTAGGTGAGAAGTTGGTGGCAGGGAAATAAATTCCATAAACAGACCTTAAGTTCCTTGGGGGCAGTGACAGTCAATGTCTTTCCCTCTGGCATTTTCCACAACACCTAGCAGGGGTGGAGCATGTAGCTGGTGCTCAACAAACTCGATTGTGTGAAATTTATGCATGCCCCAGGACACTTGCACATGTGTGCTGATTTCAGTAGCACCCACATTCTACCCCCCAGTGCTGTCCATGGTACTAGGGGACACTCAGGTTGGTTCCCTGGTGGCAGCTTGCAGTGTGTGTGTGTAGAATGGGGAGGGAGGGGAACCCCAGCATCTGTCTCTCGGGATCAAGGCAGAGTCCCAGCTGCTCCAGCTTCAGAAAGGCTGCCCACATGCCTACATTGTTTGGAAGACAGATTCCTACATCATCTGGTCAAGCCTTAGTGAATGGATCTAAGGCAGGAAATGAAACCAGATGGAAAGGGTGGGACCAGAGTTGGGAATGATTTTGAATGCCATGCTTGGGAGACAAGATCTATAGAAAGAGAGGTCATATTTGTGTTCCTGAAGGATCACTCTGGTGGGTAGCAGGGATAATAGACTGAAGAAGAAAGAAGACTCTGGGCTCTCTGAGTCACACATCAGCACCTTATGGCATGCAACAGGGCTTAGGAGAAAGAAAATCAGTGAAGGTTAGAATAACCAGGCAGATCTTCCTGGAGGAGGTGGGACTTGAGCTGGCCCTTGAAGGACTCACAGAGAGAGAGGGATATGCCAGGCAGGGGAACAACATGAGCAAAGGTAGAGAGGTTAGAGTAACTGGTGGGTAAGAAAGAGTAAAGATGGCTGCCTTTCTGTTCTCTCTCCTCCCCAACTCCCTGCTGGGGCCCTTGTGAGCAGCAGGAAAGCCTGCTCTGAGACTGAACTCAGCTGCATTGCTGGATGTCTCTGGCTGAGGGAGAGGGCGGGATGGGTGGCAGCCTGGAAAGGTCCTTCCATTGTGTGTGAGGCAGCAGAGGCGAGTCTATGGAACCCTTTGTTTGTAAGTCGCCCACCAAGCACTCTGGCGGCCTCCACAGTCCCTGCTGGCTGGCCTTGGACTCAGGCCATGTCATAGAGACAGGTTGTTCTACCTCAGATGGCCCTAATGTCATAGCTGAGGGAGGAGGCATGGGCAGGGGCAGGGGTGGACACTGGTGGTCTTTAAGGCTGGCTGAGGGCTGAAAAATTGCCTCTTGTCCTTGAGGCTCAACCAATTGAATTCATGAAATTCTTTAACGCTATGATCCATAGACCGATGGATGGAACCTTCTAGCACCTGAGAATTCCAGAATAATGGAATCTTTTTTAGGATCATGAAATCTTTCATACTAGATCCTGTGGGAATCATAGAATCCTGTAGGATAGCAGAATCTTAAAAGCCATAAACTTTTAAACACCTTCCTTTTAAGATGTGGTGAAGATAAAACAAAATATTACATGGCAAATATATAGAACAGTCTTGGAATGTTGTAAATGCTCCTAAGTATCAGCTGTTGTCTCCATTTTGAGGAAGCTCAGGTCCAGAGAGGTGATGTGACTTGCCTAGGGACACACAGCTAGGAAGTGGTGGCACAGATTGGCAGTGACCTGGAGGGAACCCCAGGTGGGCTGAGGCCCTTTGATGCTGAATCTCCCTGTGTCTGAGCCAGCTGGTTTCGTGTCTGAGTTAAGGTCTCTGGGTGAGAGGCTCACTGGTGGGGATGCAGCTGGGAGGCAGGGAAGAGGTGCCCAGGACTCTAAGCCTTTGAGCTAGTCCTGGCTCTCTACATCAATCCCTGTGTGATTTTGGGCAAGTTACTTGCTTTCTTTCAACTCCAGTTTCTCCATCTTTAAGAGAGCAATTCCGTCCCAGGGGAGGGCATGGCAGACTCTGAAGTCAGAGAGCTCAGGGAGCTCAGGTCCTAGTTTTGTGTTCATAGGCAAATGACATCACTTCTCTGAGCCCATTTCCTCATTAGTGCACTGGGAGGACAAGCATCCAGAATCGCCATGTGAATTGAATGAGCTAATGCTCTCTGAGGTGGCCTGAGTGTAAGCTCCCTGTACTCAGGTCCCAGCTCAGCCACTTGATGTGTCGGTGATTCAGGACAAGTCCCATAACCTGCAGATACTTCAGTGTCCTTAGCTGCAAAACGGCCATGACAGGAACACTCATTTGGAGTAAACGGGTTAATACAAGGGGAGCACCTAGACCAGCGCCTGGGGAGTGAGAGGTGCTTAATAAGCGTCCACTATCACTGTTACACTGTAAGGCTTCATCATTGTGAGCCATCATTGTTACTGGTCAGTGAGGAGCTTGGAAAGTGCTGCATGATTGTGTGTGTGTGAATGCGTGGGCGTGTGTGTGTGCACATACACGTGCCTGAGAGTGTGCGACGATCCTTATTCAAAGCAGAGCCTGCCGCCCAGAGTTGAGCTGTGTGCCCAGAATAGCTGCTGCTCCTGGCGGCCTCCCTGGGGACTGGAGTGTAATGAGTGTTTACGGAGCCCCCTGCCAGGCAGAGACGAGAGGCGCTGAGGAGCCAGCTATGAGCCAGGCAGCGGCTGGGAGCCCAGTGTTATTATATTAACAAGCATCAGGGTGATATTACCATTAACAAGATTATTCACCAGGCGGCCCACCCCCTCACCAGGCACCATGCCACAGCGGGCATGGCAGGCAGGCAGGCAGGCATTCTCTGCCTGTCCTCTGTCCTTCCTGGTCTCTGTCTTCAGCGAAGGGGAGAGGCTTCCCTGATGCCAGGCATGGTGCTGAGTTCATAACATGCTCATCTTACTGTGTCTATCCAAGACCCCAAGGTGAGGTATTGGCACCTCCACTTTACAAATGAGAAAACTGAGGTGCAATAGGATGGATTTGGATCCCCTATGCCTGTCTGAGCCCAGAGCACATGTATTTTCATTGTTCCTTAATGTTATCTAAAAACATTAATGATGGAGCGAGCCCTGGACTGACGCTGTACATGGATCAATCCTTTCGTCCTCACAACAACCCCACCAGGAAGGTACTATTGTTATCTTCCATCCACAGTGGGGAAACTGAGGCCCAGAGTAGTTGATTAACTTTCCATGTCAAAATGCCTTCTGCCCCCAGTGGGGCCCCTCTCGTCCCAGCAGTCAGATGAAGATGTAGTTCCCAAACCCTTTGTTATTTTCTCCAGGGCTCTGTGATGAGGGCTTGTGGGTATTTTCCTCCTTGTTCCTTGTCCCCCACTGACCCCTCAGGCAGCGCTACTTCTGGGCACAGACTCTTGGTGCCTCCTGCCACACAAAGCTGCCACCTACTCACTTATGCCATAGATACTATCCCAACCCTCCATGGTCTAAACTATCAACCCTTTTTGATACACTCTGAAAGGTCAGGTTCACTCATTTTAACTTTCATTGGCCACCTACTGAGCCAGGTCCTGGGACACAGACAGACCCACCATATGGAGTTTTTAGTCTCACAAACAAATCAGCGTAGGGCACATTATTTGATTATAGTGGGGCTGAGTGCCCCAAAGGGTGGGAGAGAGGACTGTGGGGGGTAGAATCGGCCTGCCACTGGAGGGGCTGCCCTTGGCTTGGGACAACAGTGCTGTTGGAGTAGACGGTGAGTCAGGGAAGACCTCTCTCAAGAAGTGACATTTAAGATGAGAGACAGAGGCTGAGCCAGAGCTGAACAGTCCTGCAGAGCAGGCGAGAACACTTTTGGCAGAGGGAGCGGCATTTGTGGAGGTGAGATCCCCATGAGGTCTTGCCTGCTCAATCAGGCCAGCATCCGACGCACAGGTGCCTCTTGGGTTCAGTCATCATCCGATCATTATATTTGTTAATTAAAAATGTCTAATTTAGACACTTCACTTTCTTATTCATTCCTTCATTCTCTATTTCCTGATGCCCACCCCATTTCAGGCTTGGCGTTGGGCGGGGGGACACAGAATTGAATCAGTTGTAGTCTTTGCCCTGGAGTTGCTCCCAGTCTAGTGTGGGTGATGGACCCTTCCACGTCACACTATGTGATCAGTGGACACTGAGGCTTTTAACCCAGACTGGGGCAATGATGGTCAGGAAGGCTTCCCAGAACTGGAGGTAGAAAGGCGAGGTGGGCAAAGGTGCACAGCATCCACGAAGGTACGAAGCCCCAGAACAAGGCTGGCTGTGAAGAGCCCTGAATGCCAGGTCGTGGCAGAGATTGTGGCTGTCTCCTAATATTCATTCTCCCTTCCACAGTAATGAGACATGGCTGCTTGGAAGACAGACTACATTTCCCAGCCTCCCTTGAATCTCAGTGGGTCCATGTGACAAATGTAGACAATAGAATAGGAGCAGAAGTATTATTGTTGGCAGTTTTAGGATAGTTCCCTTAAAGATTACTATGTGCCTTTCCTCTGTCTCTTCCCCTTCGCACTGGCAGGAAGATGCATGTGGTCCCATCTTGGAACTTGAATGAGGGCAACAGCCCAGGAATAATGGAGCAACAAGGTGGAAGGAATATGGGTCCCTGATGCCCAAGAGCACCAGCCACTAGGCAGGAAGACCAGGGAGGGGGTGATGCCTTAGAATGGGGCAGAGATCCCCAGGTGTGACCCAGACCAGGCCTGCTCTATACATCCCTACCGACAGAGGGAGGGACAAGTTCCTCACCAGGGCCTGGAAATCAGTTCCCAGGAATCTGGTCTTCAGCAGCCTGCAGCGGGAGCCCTAGGGCACTTCTGCAGTAATGCAGGCTGAGGGTGGGAGGAAGGGGGTTTGGGGAGGAGTGAGAAGTGAGTGGGGAAGTGCTTATGGTGCAGAGGGAACCTGAGTGGGAGATGGGGCAAGGACAAATGGGAGAAAGAATGAGAAGG
>CM053502.1:15477844-15522480 GCA_028627145.1 Eidolon dupreanum | reverse complement strand
CAGCTCTGGCTCTCCCTCAGCCCCTCCTGGGTGCATAGGGATAGTTCTGGCCCTCCATTCCAACTCCAACACTTTCTTAGCAAGTCTCTTAACCTCAGCTTTCTTAGCTATAAAGTGGGAATAATAATAAGTAATAATAATACTTGCTTCCTAGGATTGCTTGTCAGAGTAAGCAAAATAATACATACAGGATGCTTAAAATAGCATGTGGTGCACTGTTAACTGCTCAGTAAATGTCATTTTAGCTATTACTGTTACCTGTCCTGTTCCCTGAGGGCTTGGTTCAGTACAGGAGTCGGGGCAGGGCCTCCTTGCCTCAGGTCACCTCTACTGCCCCCTCCTTCTGACTAAGGAGGACAGACAGGGCCACCCAGGCTGGGAACCATCCAGCATGTGTGTGGTACACATGCATAGAAGAGCCACATGCTGGAAATATGGCCCACATGCCCTTCCTCTGGTGATGGCTTTCTCTGTGGAGGTGGCCTTTTGGTCTGCATTGCTGGAGGGAGGGTTTCTATGGTACTGGGCTGAGCCTGTGCTACACCCTCCTGGGCGCTCCATCAGTCATTGGATCCCATCTGAATGCCTTAGTTTGGCCTTCAACGTTCCCCACAACCAGGCCCCACCCTTACCTCCCACTGTTCTTTGCTCAGTGTCCATCCCTGTAGCTCCACTAGCTCCCTCTTTCCAGACTCCAGAACTTTGCTTATTCTGTTTCCCCAGCTGACTGCCCTCTCCTCCAGCTGTACCACTTAAAATGCAGCCTCTCTTTTTAGATCCAGCTGCATGGCTGGCCCTGGGCCCGGGGCGATGTGTGTAGCCAGGGCCAGGTGGGCTCAACAGTGAGAGAGACAGGGACAGAGGTCCAGGCGACCCTTCCCCCTAGGAAGATGCTTAGAGAAGGTTGCAATGAGGACAAAAGGAGGACTAGGCAGGCAGGTGGGCTGGTTAGCAGGTGGGCTAATTGGCAGGCAGCTAGTCAGGCCTGGGCACACAGGGTCTGCTGTTTAGGAGGCAGGAAATCTGTGTAGTTAAGTGAGTTAGACTCACTGGGTTTGAATCCAGTTTCTTTCTAGCTGGTGACCTCAGGCAAGTTACTTAACCTCTCTGAACTCCTGTTTCTGCCTTTGTAAAATAGGAGTAATAACGGTTGCTATCTCATAGGAGTATCATGAGGACAGAGCAATATGATATTTATTTCGTGCATAGACAGTGCCTGGCCTACAGTAAGTGCTCAGTAGATGTTGGCTCTTATTATTAGTGGGAGTTTGACAGGCACAGGTCATGATTTCCGACCCATAGGAACTGGGCACCAGGCAGATAATCAAAGCTGCAGCTGGTTGCTGGGATGGGAGAACCAAAAAAAGAGCATCTACTGCGTGAGGACAGTCTATGAGTCTGACTCAGGGTTGGGCATTTTATATGAATTACTTATGTGATCTGCATCATAATCCAGCAACACAAGTATTATCTCATGGTCCCTGTTGTGGATTGAACTGTGTCCCGCAAAAAGATATGTTCAAGTCCTGACCCCAAGCATCTCAGAATGTGACCTTATTTGGAAACAGGGTCTTGACAGATGTGATCGAGTTAAAATGAGCTCATGGTTAGATTGGAGTGGGCCCTAATCCAGTGACGGGTGTCCTTATAAGAAGAGGAAAATTTGGACACACACACACACACACACACACACACACACACACACACACACACAGAGGGAAGACAGCCATGTGAAGATGGAGGCAGAGACTCGAGTTGTGCCGCCACAGTGAAGGAATGCCAAGAATTTCTGGCAAGCATTAGTTGCTGGGCGAGAGGCATGGAGTAGATTCTCCTTTGAGCCCCCAAGAAGGAACCAATCCTGCTGACACCTTAATTTCAGATTTTGGCCTCCAGAACTGTGAGAAAATAAATACCTATCATGGTTCCTGTTGTCTATCATGGTACCACCAACTTTGTAGTAATTTGTTTACAGCAACCCTAGGAAACTAATATAACCCCATTTTACAGATAAGGAAACTGAAGCTAAGAGAGGTTATCAGCCTAAGACACACAACTGACAAGTATTAAGGTCAGGGTTTGAACCTGGGGCTGTTTTGCTCCCAAGCCCCTGCTCCTAGCCAGTTGCATGTCAGCCCGGTCACCTTTTTTGTGGTTATTTGTACCCAGGTTCCACAGCATGGGTCTCCCCATGACCAGTGACTGGGAGCTACTCAAAGTGTTCATGCTAAAGGCAGGCAGGGAGGTCCAGCAGGAGATCCTGAGCTTTGTGCCTCAGGGAACTGGTCAAGGAGGTGGCAGTGACCCGAGAGTCACATCGTAGGGCATCAGGCCATTGAAGGGTCAAGCTCCAGGCTCTTCCAGTGTCCAGGGGGCCATGAAGGAAGGTCCCTCTGGGGCCGAGGGCCCTGGATGAAGCTCGCCCATGTTTTCAGAAGTTGTTGGATCTAATCCCAGCCTTACTTCTCACCAGCCCCATGGCCTTGGGCAAGTGACCTCAGCAGCTTGTGCTATAGTTTCCTCATCTGAAAGATGGGAGTGAGACTCAGGCTGGGGGCAGCAAAGTCGAGGCAAAGGGCCATTGTTGCTGGTGCTTCCCTCACCCACAAGCCAGCCAGGGAGCTGATGTGGGGGAGGTTTCCTCAGGGAAACAGGAAGTCTCCCCGAAGGAAACCAGCTGACACCCCCTCCCTGTTACAGCCCAGGAAGGGATTTGCTGTCCTGTCAACAGCCCAGCCAGCTTCTAAGAGCAACTTTTAGAGCTGCTGGGGCTCAAGACAGGGTCCAGCACAGCTGCTGAGGCCCAGACGGGAAGGGACATGCCTCAGGTCATACAGCACCCAGTGGCAGGCCAAAGAACTCTGGACCTGTGGCTCTCAGAAGTTCAGCAGCAGCAGTAGCAGCGGTAATGGATATTGGTCTCTGACTTTCTTTTGGGCTCATCTGTGTACTGTACATGTAATAGCTCGTTCAACCCTCATGGCCCTATGGGGTAGACTACGATTACCCCTATTTTACAGATGAAGAAACTGAGGCACAAGGTTGTCAGATATGCTGCCTCAGGTCACATAGCTAGTAGGTAGAAAATAAAGTTTTATAGCATCTGGCCTGATTCTCCTGTTTTGAAATGGGGAAATTGAGGGCCTAGATTGGTAAAGGGACATGCACCACACCACACATGTTAATGGCAGGCCAGAACAGGTCCTAGGCCTCCTGTGGCTGACACAGTTAGTTGCCTACTGTCCTTTTCTTCCTCTTTATTTGCAAGACCCAGGCTTTCTTAATGGTGGCAGTGTGTCTGGATAAAGAACCAAAAACTATTTTTCCCTAGTAAATTGGGATGCAGCGTGACACATTTTGGCTCATGGAATCTAAGCAGATTCACTGTCTAGGGATTCCTGAAGAGTCTTTAAAAGGAGGTTACCCACCAGTATAGGCTTTTAGCTCTTTACCAGTCTCTTTCTTCCTGTCCAGAGTACAGATAAGATGCTGGTGTAGAAGCAGCCATTTTGTCATCCTGAGGCCATAAGTCTGAGGATGAAGCCACATGCTGAGGATGGCTGTGTGGACAGAGAGAAGAAGCATTTGGCATACTTCTCTCAGCATGGGTCTGCCTTCTTTCGGACTTCTTGTTAGGTGAGAATAAGAACACCCCTCTTTGATTTGAGAACTGGTTCAGTATTTTTTCTTTTCAATTTTGCTACTTGCAGCTAAGTGTAGCTCTATTTGTTTCTAGATACTATGATGCTTAAATTCTAATCAAGCTGGTATTGGAAGGACACCAAGGAAATATCTGGTTCTGTGATTTTTAAATTTTGTGTTGCATCTGTGCTTCAGGGGACCTGCAAAACCATTAAGGAAAAATATATACATATATACACACATACACACACATATATACACATATGTATATATATGTATGTATGTATATGTATACATATGCGTGTACACACACTCACACATTCTTAATGGTTTTACAGTTTCCCCAAAGATGGAAAGACCCCATCTCCTTGGTTAAAAGAGAACAGCTCTGTTTTCCTCTGCTAAAAAATGTCTAAAAGCCACTGTTTTGTCAAACATTTTTATTTAAATGTAGAGAAACTGAGGTTTGATGAGACAATGATTGACTCAAGTTGGGAATGGCAGAAGTGAAGATAAAGAGGCGTAGAGGAACGGGCTGGCAGGGAGGGATAAATCCCTCTCAGGTAGCAACCAGTCTCATGAATGCAGGCGCAGACAGGGAGGGAGAGTGCAGCTGAACCTCATGCACCTGGATGGAGGAATGTACAGTGACTGAAACAGAAAACAGAGCAGCGATGTAACCCACAGGAGCAGCTTGACATGGAATGACAAGTTCCTATCGATGTGTTCCAGACCCTGTGCTGGGGGATGGGATGTATTGGTGAGCAAGACAGACATTGTTCCTGTTTCAGAGCGTGGAGAAAAGTGCTCAGACACAAGATGCTCAAGAGATGGGAGTCTCCAGCACACCCTTCCCTAATGGACGTAGTTTTCATTTCCTGCCCTGCCATGGCCTTGCTGTGTGGCCTGAAGAAATCTTTGCCCTCTCTGGGTCTCTAGAGTGGGTGGGAGAAGCTCTCTCCAAAGACTCTTTGCTCTGATATCTAGGGAGCCTGGTGTCACATGATTGATATCATTTTTTGAATGTACCTGTGTGTTTTTTAACTGCTTTTATGTGGTGCTCTTCTTTTTCAGCCAGAGGCATCCAGGGTCTTAGAGAAGAATAGGATTGGGGGATCAGGAGTACAAAAGGCAAGTATTGATGTTCAGCTTTTGACTGAATAGGATCCTGCAGTCCCTTAGCCAGATAATGGTCTTGAAAGCCAGGCTTTGTTGAGAGTGGGGGAAAGGCTTTCTAAGTCCCCAAAGTCCTCTTTGCATATCAAGAGCCCAGCCTGGCTGCCTCTGAGATCACAAGAGGAGTGTGGAGAGGATGGAGGAGATGAAGAGAGGAAAATTTCTGCCAGACAAGGAGAGGAAGTAAGGGTTGGCCATCACAGGGATTCTGGTGAGGAGGGGCTGGAGTGAGGACATGGTGTGGGTCCCAAGGAGAGTTCCAGGGGTCCACCCTCCCAGGTGTCAGCCTGTAGTGAGATTGAGACCACAGATACTAGGATATTAGTGTTGACGGCCCACTTTGTCACTTACCCAATGTGAGGATGGAGGTGGGATTGTGGGGGTGGGAACATGACACTGGTAGGAGGGGTGTCTGGTTAGATGAGGCTGACCTAGCATTGCTGGGTCCCCATGACCTGTGTAGAGTGACAAGGAGGTCCAGAATTCCATCCCCCCAGGATCAAGAGACCAGCAGAAAAGGGCACCTCGTGACTAGGGACAGTGAGGCCTCCCTGGGCCACTGCAGTGGAGGATGACTTGGGCCCAGGTCTGTGGGACCAGTTTCATCACCAGCGGTGCCAGTGTGGACTGCAGCCAGTGCCAAGAGAAGCCGGAAGAGGTGCCTTGAATGGCGCCCAGACCAGGTGGGCAACACATAGACGGAAAACCACACCCCCAAACCTCACTCAACCAGCTCCCCCATGCGTATATACCCTGGCTGCTATATTTGGAAGGAGAAGTGGGAAGGGGGAAACCTGAAACACTGAGCATTCACCTCAAGGCAATTAACCCCATAGAAACCATGTAAACTGGAGAGAGACAGAGTCATATTTAATTGACAATGAACTTGCTAGTTAAGAGCCACTTTCTTTTCCTCAAACTTGGCCCCCACCATCAGTGGGGTGGGTATTGGAGTATGGGATGAGATTGTTTATGAGAAGCGTAAACAAATCTCCATTTACTTTTCTTTTGTGCATCTGGATTATGCTGTGCAGTTTCGAGCTGTCGATATCAAGGGAATGGCCTGTCCATCTTTACGTTTGTTATTTCCACTCTGGTCAGGTTTTGTTTTGTCAGTTATGTGAACAGAGGCTGGCAGTGGGGGTAAGTGGCACACAGACGGTATCTTCCCAGTCCTTTAGAAAGCACTGTCACACATGCTGTCTTATTTGATAGTGTTAAGGATGATCACCTTTACTTGGGGCATCTGAAGCTCCGAGAGGTTAAGCAATCTGTCCAAGGTCACAGAGCAAATTGGTAACAGAGCTGGGATTTGAACATCGATCTTCAAATTCCTAGAGTCATGAGTGCAGGCTCTGTGGAAAGCACCACAACCACGTGATTGATGACGGTAGTTATAAGGCCATGATCTGTCGGGGACCTCCCAGCATGTGACAGGAAACATCCATGATGATTAGCCAGGGGCCGAATGGGAACTACCTGCTGGCTTCCAGGCGTGTCACGGCAGTGGCTTCGGAGCCATCACTCTTCCTACAGTGCATGAGGAGGCCCAGATGAAAAGCTTCAAATATGCCTGGCAAAGTGATGTGCGAAAAAGACTCATGCATCTTGCTCCAATTAAGACGTTGGAAGAGAAGAGTCTAATTGTCCCACAATTACCTTTATTTATCAAACTCAGAATGAAGTGTGATTATGAAGTGTCTCAGGAGAACTTTGTAGAGTTGGGGGTGGTCTAGGCTCTGACTGGCATCCCAGCCTTTGCGAGACGGAAGGCCAACCTGTGCGGGCATCTGGGGAGGGCCTTCTAGGCCCCATGGATGAGTAGGGTGAGGTCTGGCTCCTGCCCTGCTGCTGGCTTACTGAGGACTTTGAGTCTGTCTCTTGGGTGTCAGCTTCTTCCTATGGAAAATGGGGAAACTCTCTGCCCTGCTCATTTCACAGGGAAGGAAGGAAACCTGAGACTCAACAAGCACCTACCATATGCTGTGCCCAGCATTTTCACACACGTTGTGGAATCCCTTTCACATCTGACAAGAGGTCACCTCTGCCAGGAAGCCTTCCTTGGATCCCTTGGTTTGGGCCAGATGATCCTCTCTATCTCTGCACTCTCTGGACCTTAGTGGGTCTTTGCTGTCCTGGGGGTTGAACGGTCCATCTCTTTGCCTTGACTCTGGGCTCTGCACAGGCGAAGATAATTTTTGACTCATGTCAGCATTTTCAGCAGCTGGGACAAACCTCTAGCAGAATCTCTATACATGTTTGAATCAATGAGTGACAGATAAGAAATTAGGCTCACAGGGTGTCATTAACTTGCCCAAGGACACACAGTTAATAATTCCCAGAGCCAGGAATCAAAGGACGAGGGACAGGGTAAAGAGTGAAAAGTGAGCCTGAGCAAAGGCCTGGGCGTGAAGGAAAGAACGACTCTGCTGGGATGACTTGTCTCTGTCCAGGAGGGCACTGGAAGTTGTAGGATGGGAGGTTGCAACCCTGGGCTGGCCCCATTCCAGCGGCTGAGCCAGCTGTCCACTGTCAGCTCTGAACCTACAAGCTCCTGAGGCTCTCAGGTCACCGGCACGTCCTGCCAGATCCTGTGGCACGAGAAGGAAGGAAGCAATCTTGGTTTGTTCGGTTTCCTCTGGTCCTTCTGTAACCCCTGTGCTGGCTCCAAGGAGCAATACCTCGAGAGAGCTTTGCACAGCAGGATGGGTGGAGGAGCACAGTCTGCAGTTCCAGCCTGGGGCTCCTTTGCATCTATGTGTTGGCTATTGCCCGGCCACAGCCCATGCATGCCCGGCCATGGCTGAGCAAGCTAGAAAAAGCCAGGAGGGCTTGGCATCTCTGGGGGACTTACTGGGGGCTATGGATGGTGCTGGGCACTTTCATACATAATCTCCTCATTCATTACAGCCCTAAGGTGACACTGTTATCCCCATTTTGTAAATGAGAAGGCTCAGATGCATTGAGAGGCTAGCTCATAAGAGCAGGGTCAAGATTTGGGCCCGGGATTGCCTGAGTCCACTGTGCTGGGCTGCTTTCCAAACTCATTCGAGCTTCTTAACAGAGCAAACATCTCTCTGGTAGGGTAAGGCCCTACACAAAAAGGTCAAGCCTTTGAGCCAGGTAACAGGTACTCAAGGCAAGTGTTAGTCTTGACGGCTGGGCCCAGGGGATATAAAATAGGGAGCAGAAATGAGGGCCTGGAGGAAAATATTGGAAAAGTTTGGTTCTTTTCAGCCAGTTCTGACATTGTTTTGGAGCGAGTGCTCTTCAGAGGGAGACAATAGTACTACTGATGGTCCTTTATATTTTAATATACATATATATCCATACATTCACCCATCCAACCTTCCACCTCCCCGTCCATCCATCTGTCCATCTGTCTGTCCATCTACCCATCCATTCATCTATCCATCCATCCATCCATCCATCCATTCTCATAAACATGTTCCATCCACCTACTGACTCATCAACTAATCTATCTATCCATCTACTTGTCTATCCACTCTCAGTCCATCCATTGATCCATCCACCCACCCACCTACACACATTGGTTAATTCAGTGGTTCAATGAGAAGCTTCAAGGGCATAAGCTCTTTCTATGTTTTTGCTCTGTGGTACTTAGAGTGTCAGGCTTTTGTCCTCTATCCTATCTCCTCATAGCTGCAAGACCTCCTCATGGCTGTAGCATCTCTAAGCACCTCATCCTCACACATCAGTGTTTAAAGGCCAGAAGAGAGAACATCCTCTTTTTGTGTTCCTTTAATGAGGAAAACTTTCCTGAAGGATCCCCAGTAGACTTCCCCTCATGTCTCCTGGGTCAGAATTGCATCACATGGTTAGGCAAGGGAAAAATGTATCACTGTGATGGCTGCAAACTAAACAAGATATGTTGCCTGGGGCCCTATCTCCTCCTAAGCTGCTGAAGACTTGAGTAAAATTGAGATTATTTAGCAAGGAAGAAGGAAGGGGAAGAGGGAGGCAGCTGATGAGTAGGCAAATGTGCCAGCCACTTCATCCATCTTTTTCATTCACTCATCATCCACACAGCGATTCATCCATCTATATACCCCTCATTTATTCATCCGTGTGTCCATTCATCTATCAAACATGTATTGATGCCCGCTGTGAGCCAGTCTCTATGCTCCCTGTCTGGTGGGAGCTCACAAGAAAAAGATCTCATTAGAGAGAAAGAAATATGGAGTTTCCCATAATACCTCTGATAAATGCTTTATTTAGTCACAGTAAGAATAATATCTGAAGAGCGTGCTGTGCATTGCAGTTTGCAGAGATCTCCCAGGCCACTCCTTCATTCCACACACGTTTATGGAGCATCTGCCGCACGCCAGGCCCAGCTTTTTAGTTTTACAAAGCACTTTTTCCTACATTTGTCAGAAAGAGCCCTCCAGAGTCAGCCCTCCAAACGTTTTCTGGAGGCAGGAATGAAGCATCGCTTGGACCTTCCTCAGAGCCAAGGATAGGGAGTCCTCTGGGGTCACGGCTGTTGGAGGAACTGGGGTAAGGGAGAAAAGGTCTTCCAGAGTCAGGGCAGGGCCTTTCTAGAACCACAGACTGAGCATTTTCCACAGCTGGTGATGAGCTAGGGTGGGGTCTCAGGCCAGGAGTCTTCTGGGCCAGGTAGGACAGAATTGTTCTTTGTTCACAGTAGGAGTCTCCACTGGGCCCAAGGGCACAGGTTATTTCTTTGCCAAACTGGATGATGTCTCCTGCCAGCCCTCCAGGGACTGTGAGGTTGGCAGATGTGAATCTGTCTTTGATTCAGACGCCTACATTTAGTTGGATCCACTCCTCCCCCCACCCTGCAGCGCCCCCCCCCCATATACACAGGGCCTATTACTGGGCTGTGCAACATCTCAGGACCTCCAAATTCACCCTGATAGCCCATCAAAATGCATCATCCCATGTTCCATCTCCTGGGGCCCTCTCTGCTTAGACAGAGGGGACGGCGTACCTATAATAACAACCGTTTCCATTCATGCATCAGCTGGAAAATGGGCCTCACCTCCCAGGTGATCAAATTCTAGGCCTCCCAGATGGGAGGAAATACCTGAAATACTTACATGTAATTGAGGCAATTAAGATAATGTCAGGACATATTAGGACATTAGGAATGTCAGCTTTTCAGAACATTCTTGCCTTTTATGTCCCCTTAAATCTTTGAATTGAAGTTATTGGTTTAAAGAGGATACCATAAATCAAGTGACAAGAGGCCAGTGACATGCATGGCTCAGAGTGCTCCACATCTAGGGCCTGGGAGTCCTTCAGACCCCTGAGCTGTGATTATTTCAGACCTAAAGTGTGCCCCACTCAGCGTCTTCCATACCCAGGGGCTCGTTCTTTCACACTCAAGGGTTACAGTCCTCCACTCAGGGGCACGAACAGTAGGGTGATGGCGCCGGCTCTCATGATTCTATGAAGCAGTTATACACATTTCCTTCCCAATCAAACCATTTTTGGTAACGTCACATGAGCCACGGTGGGAGTATTTATACCAGGGAAATTGACAAACACTACCAGCAGCTTGCCCCTACCTCAAGAGCCCGTTGTTAGGCATTTACCAGCACACTACTGGGCTCAGAGACCTGTAGACTTAGAGGGGAAAACTCCCCAGATTTAAGGGCAAAGAATTCTCCACAGCCAAGGGCAGGTGTGTGTTCCAGATCTTGTGATGAAAAGGTTTTCTAATATCGTGTTTTCCAGATGGAGGGCATGCTTCCTCCATCTTAGGCTGGAGTGTTTTCCAGAGCCAACAGTGGAGTGGTTTCTAGGGTCAGGACCAATGTCTTCCGGAGCCCGCACCGAGGTACATTCCTTCACTCAGGAAGGAGTGTTTTCCAGATGCAAGGATGGAGCATTTTGCAGATCAAAGACGGAGGGTTTTCTAGAGCCATGGACAGAAGTTTTAGAATATAATTTTTCCAGAGCTGGGGGTTAAGACTTTTCTTAAGCCAGAAACATCCTCCCCCTCCACCCCGGCCCCCGTCAATTCATTGTCATAGACTTTTCCAGAGGTAAGCAAGGAAAATTTTCAAGACAGAGGACTATCTCTTCAGGAGGCAAACAATGTTGGTGTCTGGGCTGCTCAGTATTTCAGGGTCTCCACAGTCACGGCGAGACCCCATCAAACCCCACTCTTTTGGGCTGCAACTCTCAGATAGAGGGTAGCACAGCTTACCAGCACCTCAGACACACAAATCAACTCGAAAATGGTTTACGCTCCCCAGACAATCCTGTTCTAGGCCTTCAAGGTCAGAAGGAAAGCTCATTGAGTCACTTTACTACACTAGAGAAGAGAGTCTAAAAGCGAGTTCCCTGAGTTAACCCTATAGATAGATGTAAAGGAACTCAGAGCCTTTTTCGTCAACTGAGTGTTGACCTCTTCTCCTTTCATCATTATATTGGTCACTTTTTGGAAACTTGTCCACATGCCCTAAATAAAGAGCAGGGAACAGACCTAGCTACTGGAGCAAAGAAGGGCTTCGGCATTGTCAGAACCAGATTAGGGTCCTTGGGCAGCGACTTACCTAGTCTGTGCTTCAGTTTTCTCATTTGACAGATAGCAACAATACAGCCCATGCTGTGTTCGAAGCTCCCAGCATGGTGCCTAGGAGGCAGGAGCCTTCTGATAAATGTAAGACTTAAAGTAGGCAGGGAAAAGAAACAGCACTGGCCTGTCTGGGACCTGAACTCCTTAATGGGGTGCCTTGGGAGACCTCACTTCCTCCTCCGAACCTCAAGTTTCCACACTGTAGAATTCAACGGTTAAAAGAGATGATGACAATTAGTAATATCCACCCCAGCTCTGACATGTATTAACATTCTATGAACTGGACCTTGACCTTCAGAAAGCTATCCCAAAGCCCATCCTTTGGGCAGTGAGAGCCGAATCATTTCTCAGTGTCCATAATGACATCCATCAACATCTTGTTGGAGGGTGAGATGAGGTTCTCCTGGTATAAATATGGTGACCCAGGAATGGAGGACACTTCCTGGCGAATCAGTTCTCCTCCTTTGAGATTTCCTGGGCATCTACATGTGCAAAGATGAAAAACAAATGGGAAATTAAAGTGTCCCAGTGACATGGGAGAAGTGAAGGCTGCCTTCTCTCTCCAAGAAAGGCTCCCTGCCCAGAAGGGAAGAACAGCATTTCTCAACACACAGAATCTGTTCCTGGAGACATGTCGGAAAGCAACACTTTGGAGACTATATGGTTTTCCCGGCCCATCCAAACTCCCAACCAATTAACTCAGATATCTCAAAAACACTGTTAAACATGTAGACAACAAGCTTTCAAGGATTTCTGCCTAAAAATAAAGCATTTTAACTGAAACGAATAACAAATTATCTATTATTTTAATTGTTTTAATTTTATTTTTATGTATGTTTTTCATGTTATTATTTTTAAAGCACCCAATTATTTAACCCTGTAGCATGAACAAGCAGTGGGTAGGTTTGTATATATATATATATATACACACACATGCACATAATGTAGGATGTGAAGGAGATTTTTCTTCTGCACCATAATGATCACGTGCTGCAGTGTAAATAACCAGTAGATAGATAGGTTAAAGATGCTGGAGTCCATCTGGACTGGAACTGAGTTGGGAGTGCCCCCAGGTGTCTGGCAGAAGCAAGGAAAATGTATGGAGAATAATCAGGCAAAACCCCTGATCCCTATGAGAGAGCAGCAGAGATTCACCTGTGGCACATGCTACATTTTCCCACCTGGACTTGTGTGCACTCTAAATGCTTCCAGCAGTGAGCCCTTGCATATTAATTACTGCAAATATTTTATTTGTTTAGTATGTTGGGGGTAACTTTTCTTTTTTGTAAACCATTCAGAGATGAGAATTCAGCTAGTGAGGGATAATTGCAATTACTTACATTTCAATCAATATTTAGTTTATTAAACTTATAGATCTTAGAACCTAACTCTTCGGCTTTTACTTCCAACTTATAGATCTTGATATTTTATTCATGACCATAGTAATTTTTATATAAAAGCAAGATCATATTTACTTGTTCATTGATTCATATTCAATTAACTTATAAATTTGATAGATTAAATTCCCATAAACTTTAACACCATTTACACATTTAATTAAGCAAATTCCTTTAGATATTTCAAACTACATTACGAACTCAATTTATTTGATTCAAACACTTCAAACAACTGACGAGGGAGACTTACAAATACGACAAACAAATTATTCCTAAGCAGTTAAACAACTTCTGTAAATCTAATCAGACATAAAATTTAATGCTTAGATTTTACTTCAAACATGGCAAAAAAAAAAAAAAAAAAAAACCCAAGCAAAACATACATAAAACAAAACAATGATAAAATTTTTTTACTACAACTGTCAATACAACCTATACAAAAATATCGGTATTATGATTCACTTATTATCATTTTGTTTTGTTAAAAGAAACATATGTGAGTCAACCTATAAATTTCTCACTCCTATCGAGATGAACCACGTTACTATTTTGAATTAAAGCTAAGGTGCTTGGTAGATGACTCAGGTCCATGTCATGGGTGGAGTGACTTTATTTGGTTGAATCCTGAAGATTGGGCCATGGACACCAGTCAAAGATACTCAAGACCAACAGAGGCCCAATCATGGATGGATCTTTTAGGCATCTGATGGGTTGGCCTCCATCTTGCGGTAAGCTTCTGTTGGTCATGTCATCAGTACTTTCTAAACTCTTGACTTTTGACTGGAACTTAATAATATATGTTTTAATTTCTTGCATCTTAGGTCCTTTCTTGGAAATGGCTTGTCTTTTAAATAAATG
Source organism: Eidolon dupreanum (assembly GCA_028627145.1). Taxonomy (NCBI): domain Eukaryota; kingdom Metazoa; phylum Chordata; class Mammalia; order Chiroptera; family Pteropodidae; genus Eidolon; species Eidolon dupreanum. The sequence goes on along the minus strand of CM053502.1, from coordinate 15,508,839 downwards.
AAGAGGATTCCATACCACTAGATTCCACTTTATTCTCATAAAACAATCCAATTTTGCAATTTCTTACATTAAAACCTAGTGTGCTTGTCTCTTGCTCATTTTTCTACAAGTTTGTCTGTTTCTTTCTTATTCATTTGCAGGATTTTTTAATACATTCTGGATGTGAGTTCTTTGCCAGATATGTCTGTTGTAAATATCTTCTACTCAGTTGAGATCAAGAGTCTGGATCTCTCCTCCAAAACCCTATACTTGATTGCACACTCAAGATCTCTTCTTGGACATGTTAAACTTTATATAGCAAAATGGACCTCTTGTTTTTGGGTTCTCCATCTTCCCACTTTACCTACCCTTTCCTGAAACTATCTCCAAATCAGAAGTTGGCACCTTTCTTCATCCAGTTGCCTAGACCCATTCTTTTGAACCATTTTTTGTATCATAAAAGACAAATTACATATAGAAAGTACATAAAAATAAATGCATGACGTAACAAATAAAGTAAACACTTATGTAACTACCATCCAGGCCAAGAAATACATTGTCAGCCCTCAAAAGTTTCTTGTAAATCTCTAAAAATAAAATAAAATAAAATAAATAAAATAAGATATACACATACATTATATATATATACAGTTGGCCCTTGAAAAACACAGGTTTGAACTGCACAGGTCCACTTACATGCAGATTTTTTTCGATAAATACTATAAATATATTTTCTCTTATGATTTTGTTAATAACATTTTCTTTTCTCTACCTTACTTTATTGTAAGAATACAGTTTATAATACATATAACATGCCAAATATGTTTTAATCAACCATTTATCTTATCAATAAAGCTTCCAGTCACCAGTAGGCTATTAGTAGTCAAGTTTTGTGTTAGTCAAAAGCTATACACAAATCTTGGACTTTGTGGGGGTCAGTCGCCCTTACTCCTGTGCTGTTCAAGAGTCAACTGTATATATAAATATTTTAGTTTTGCCTCTACTTGAACTTTCTACTGATGGAGTCACACTGAATACATTTTTTGGTCTTCATTCTTCCTTTTAACATTGTTTATAATACTCATCCTGTTGTTAGTAACTATAGTTCATTTATTTTCATTGTTGCATATTATTCCACTAAAATGTACATGCCACATTATGCTCTTGATGGATATTTGGGTTGTTTCCAATTTTCAGCTGTGAATAAACAGTACTTCTGTGCTTCTAAAAATATTCTTATACATTTTTATGATACTTGAATTTGTTTAAGGTGTGTACCTGGAGCTATAATTCCTGGCCACAGGGTATATCTATTTTCAACTTTGCCAGAAAAAGCCATACTCTTTTCCAAAGTAGTTGTAACATTTTTTCTTTCTTGAGTCAGTATTGGTAAGCTATAATTTTCTAGAAATTTGTCCTCTTCACCTAAAATTTCAAATGTATGGGGCATAAAATTTTCCATCATGTTCTTTTTGATGTCTGTAGCATCGGCAGTGATGCCCCCCTTTCATTTTTGGCTATTTTTTTGTGCCTGCTCTGTATTATTCTTGGTTAATAGTCTCAGGGCAAAGTGGCTTCCACGATCACTTTCCTCTCTGGGTTCTTATATTTCTTTCCAGCTTTCCCTGTTCATTTTTTATTATCTCGTTAGCTCTTCATTGCTTTGAAGAAGCTTTTAAAATTTTATCAAGCATTTTTATTTGTTTTCAGTGAGAGGGCTGGTCTTGAAAACCAAGGCTTCTATTTCTGGAAGTTCATGGTCATTCGAGAGTCCTCACTCTCTCTCATGTCTAGCATGCAGCACAGCCATGGATACAAGCTCTGTCAGCTCTGCTTCTAAAACAGACCCTCCCAAGCCCTACCCACTGCTCTCTAGCTGCCATCCTGCAATATAATATTTCACAAGTGCTGTCTTGAGTCATTTTTGAGATCTTGGCTTAAAAATTCTCAATTCCTATTCATGAGCACTTTGTGAAACCTACACCCCAACCTCTTCTCTGTTGAACTCTCATGTTCCTGGGTTACAACAACACATCCAACTACCAGAGACCCTGAAGCCAAACATCTAGGGGTGACCCCTTCTTCCTTGAGCCTGCTGGATCATTCAAATACCTAATCACAGGAAGCGGAAACCTATTAACTCCATGCTGCTTGCCATACACAAGCTGCCACCTACGTTCCAGCTTGCTGTTACCTTTTCCCAGGGTGCAGTCCCCTATATGGCCCTGCTTGGCAGCCTTCTCTGGTTTGGAGCTGTAAATAACAAAGAGTTTTGCCTTTCATTTATAAGGGAGTCACTGTAATTTAAGTCCTGCCATCATCAGAACTTAACAAATATTAAAACAATAACTCCACCTCCTCACTGCTTCAAATTTTTATCATCTCCAGCCTGGACCCCGTAATACTCCTCCAACTCTCTCCCCGCTCTACTTTCCATCCTGTCAGAATGACTTACCAAGCCATAAATCAGACTCCCACCCCACACTCCCCTACCCCTGCCCCACATAAGACCCTCTTATCACTGAAGTCAGACTGAAACGTAAACACCTTCCTATGGCTTCAAAGGCCCTGCATGGGCTGCCTCTTTTGACCTCTCTGACCCCCTCCACTCTTTTCCTGTGTCTCATGCTTTGGCCACACTGGCCTCCTTCTCTTCCTTGACTGGGCACGTCCTTTCCTGTCTATCTTTACATTACGGATATGTTTGCAGTACTCATTCTAGACCTTCACATGGCTTCTTTCTTCTCATTCAGGTCCCGACTCCATTGTCCCTGACCATCCTTGCTAAAGCAAGATTCAGCATTCCCCCCTGCCCCCTGCCACCTCCGATCCACAGTCAAGGTGTTTTCTAGAGCTAGATGTAGACCCTCTTGAAGATGAAGACTCATCCATTTCTCATGAATAAAGGATGACATCTCTTCCAAGACTGAGGGACCCTACCCTTCCTCTGTCACCATGGAAGGGGCTGCAGGGTACGGTGCTGGGGAGCCTCCAACGACATGAAGTTGTCAGTCACGTTTGCCCCTGAGACTGTTTTGCAGATGTCATCCTCCTGACTCTTACCCCAAGATACTCTGAACTTACTATCACTTCAAGACCCACAGACTCATGCAGAGACCTCATTAAAACTTACTCTTTTGTGTTTTGTTCTGAGGTCCCTCTATTCAGAGAATGTAGGGGATGAAGATTCAGCCTGAATATGTGCCAAAGTCTCTAAATCAACCTCCCAGGTGAACCCCTTCTAGATCCTCAGGCTGGGTGTAACTCTGAGCCATATCATTACTTTAAGAAGTGCTTCCATAAACAAGGTAAGTGAGTGAAAACACAAACGAGCCAGAGATTCCAGAACCTCTTTTGGTTTTGACAAGGAGATGGTTCACCTCTTTTTTTTTTTTTCAGTGATTCTGTTGGCAACTCTCTCTGATGCCCACAAGCCCCAAACTAACCATACCGAGTAGTCCTAGAGTCAACATACTGTCATGCCAGGCACAAGGGCTTTGGAACCTCACCGATCTGGGCTCAAGCCAGTCACTTTATCTCTCTGAACCTTTCAAAGGGGACCAATAATATGCACCTTGCAGGGTTGTCATGAGTGTCTAAATTAGTAACGTAAGTGAAGGTCCTAAGTGTGCCCTGGGTTGGAGGGAGTTTTTGCCACTGTTTGATTGCAAGACAGACTAGAGTTGGAAAAGTGCAGTGAACTGGAAGTTGGAGTGCCTAAAAAAATCCCCTGGTTCTGCCATGCAACTCAACTGTGTGACTCTGGGCAATCAGTTCCCTCAATTTCCTCACCTGTAAAACCGAAGGTTGAATAAAAGGATTCTAAGAGCACAAGGAGCTCTGACATCCTGAAGACTCCTTGACTGTAAGATCTGAATCTCTTGACATTTAAGAAGCTGCCAGTTTGTCTTACCCTTGTTCCTTGAAAAAGGATGTCTGTAACTATCATATTAAGGATTTAGGTGAGGTTTTGATAGTATCAAAGTGGCATTATGACAAAATCCAGGATTTTTGTCTGACCATCATACTTCGTCTTGTGTTTTCCCCAAGAGAGTATATAACAAGTACATGTGACAAAGGAGAAGTCAAAGCATCACTTTGTGATGAGCTAAGCAAGCGCCCCATATCTGTGTCATACTGGAGTCCCAGCTAGACCTTTCCGTCCTCCTCTAACACTCAGTAATAATAATATCATCACTATAGCTGATTGACTGGATAGTTACTCTGTACCAGGCAACAAACCTTATTTAATTCTCAATAATAACCCTATGATTGTGTTATAATGTCCTTGCTAACCAGACAGCAAGCCCTATCAGTCTTCAGAAATCTGACCCAACAGACAGGTAACCTTTCCTCCCTGCTGGGAGGAGTAGGGAGTGGGGAGGGAATGGGGAAGAGGGAGAGACATGGTGGGAGAGGGGACCAGCCCTAGCTCCTAGGTGGTGGCTACAACATGACTGTAAGAGTGGAGAGAGAGGTGCATGGAGGGTGGGAAAGGCAGGGGCTAGGATAAGTCACAGGGTGCAGGATGTTCAAGGTTCAGACTAGCTTGGTGAGCTTGTGCTTGGCAGAGACTCTGTGCCCAATGCTGGGAATACAGAGATGAACAACAGTCTGGGTGTGTGTGGGGGGCAGGGGCAAGCATGGAAGCTTTTCAAGATATCTTTTCAATGCAGCATGACTCTCCAAACAAAAGTTGCATACACAAGACATCAATGTCATATGGAAGGGGGAGTGATGGTCCTGTTTGGCAGCCAGGAAAGCCCTCACAGCTTCCCAGGTAGGATAGTGACATCCACTCAGTCACCAGACCTGGGGCTCCACCTTCTTTGATCTCCCCTGTGAATTTAATTCTTCCCATCTCTACTCTAGCGGTCTTAGTCCCTCCCACCCTCATCTCTCACCAGTCCCTGCAATAACAGGTCTTCTCCAACCCAACTTCTACAGCAGCAAGAGTGAAGATCTTCCTCAAATACAAACATAATCATAGCCTCCTTCCCTCAAATCCCTCTAGTTGCCTGGGAATATGGTCCAAGATCCCTTGGCATGACTTTCAATCCCTTTGGGATCTCGTTTCTGCTTCCCCTTTTAGCGTTAGCCCAAATTCCTCCTCTTCGTTTTCAATCTTCACTTACCCCCACCATTTAATTTCCTGCCATGGTGCCCCAAGTGCTCCTTGCTCTTCCTCACCTCCCAGTCTTTGCATAGGCTGTTCCCTTTGCCTAGAATTCCCTTCCCTGCCCTTCCTCATCTGGCTAATTCCATCTGGCTAAGTCCTAGTTGGCATCTCTTTCTCCCAGACCTTCCTGACATGTCAGATTGAGTAGGGACCCCCTCCTCTATGTTCCCACCGGCTCTGTGCTTGTTTCCCTTTAGCCTTTAACACACTGCCTCATGATTTCCCGCTGGACTGTTTGTTTGTTCAGAGTGAGGGCTCCTTGAGGGAGGGATGGAGGTGTACTCATCTCTGTATCTGCAGAACCCATTCGGCACCTGGCACCTGGACAGAGAATGGTGCTCACTGCTGTTTGCAGGATGAATGGATGAGTGTTCGGTTCCGGGGCTAGGGGGAGGAGTGGGGTTGGCACGGGACTGGGGACCAGGCTGTGGCAGGGGAATGAATAAGCGCCTCTGGAGAAGTTTGGGTGCTGGGGCTGCAAGAGCTTGGCTTTCCTCTTGGGGGCTGAGTATGAGTCCCTGAGCTCCACCTTAGGCTGGAAAGAGGTAGAGACGGGGTTCTGCCACCTGGAGCCTCCTCCTTTCTTCCCTGCCTAGCGCCAGCCTGCGCTGTCATAGCAACAGTCCGCCCCGGCGGCTGGGCCAACCAATGGCAACTAGTTCTGGTGAGGTAATGCTCGGCTCTTGTAGTTCATTGGCTCCTCTTTGGCTCACGTCCCGGCCCGGGCTGCGGGAGGAAAGGGCGCGGGGAGCTGTGGAACCTTCTCTGCTTGGGTCGGTTCCGTTAGGCCCTCGCTGCTTGCGTCCCGCTCCCCCTTCCTCCTTGTCCCTCTGCCCTGAGCGTGTCCGCGTCTGCCCTTCTCATCTTTCTGCGCGGCGTTTCTCTCACCGGTTGCCTTGGTCCTTCTCTCTGTGTTTTGTCTCCTTTAGGGTCTCGGTGGCTCCTGCACCCTCTGTCTCTGCCCCGAGGTCTCTCTGTCTCTGAGTGCGTCTCCCCGTCTCTTTGCATCTCGGGTTCCCCGTCCGTTCTCCCTCCAGTCTTGCTGGCGGGTGTCTTCTCCAAACAAGGGTGCAGTGAGAGCTCCTTGACTTGCAGCCAGAAGGTGACTCACTGCTTCGGACCGCTAGGCCGGCCTCGCCAGTTCGGGGGCACCTTCTTCCCCAGTTGTTGGAAAGCTCTGGCACCCAGGCTCAGTTCTTGAGGCCGTGGTGGGGCCCTGCTGGTTTTTCCCTGATGAACCTCAACAGAAATTTGTTCATGTTGACATGTCACTCAAAGGAAAGATGGGATATTCTAGGCTTTGGGAGCAGGGAGGGACATAGAGAGGAGACTTAAGAAAGAACAGGCAGAAACGTCAGTAGTTACAGCAGAGGGGTTTAGGCTAGGCTCCTGGAGGAACACCCAGAAAACAAGTGGGTAGGCACTAGGATGAGTGAATGAAGAAGGTAGTTGGACTTCTGTTCTACCCTCTACCTCTTGGTCCATCTATCAAGATAACATATCGGTGTTACTCAGTGCCAGACTCTGTGCTGGCTTTGGTTCAGTCCCCCGGGCTCCAGGATTTACAGCTCAGTTAGGGAGGCAGACACATAAGTCCTGGGTTTTGATAGGATTTTGGAGGAGGGAAAAACTCACTTTGTCAGATGCATGCAGGGCTCAGGCAGGAAAGCTTCATGGAGGAGGTGATCTTTGAGCTGGTGAGTCTGGGAGAATGGCCTATAGCTTGTTTGGATCAGCCTGGGTCGGGCAGAAAGGCAAGAGGACCAGTCTGAATGGATCCCTGGAGGGTAGAGGGTCCAGGAATGTTAATACCTGGATAGGGTGTTTGCACTTGATCCCAGGAACAAAGGGGAGTCATTCAAGAGATCTGAACAGGAGAGAGGCAGGGTCAGATATAGGTTTCCTTCAACCACCCTGGCAACTGGGGTCGTGTCTGTCTTGCTCAACCCTGAGCACGCAGCAGAGTGCCAGCCCACCGTAGGTGCTCCAGCATTTATTGAAGGAAAGCCCAAACTAGAGCAGGAGAGGTTGTCCGGATAGATGATGAAATGATGAGGCTGGCATTTGTGGAGGGGGCTGGAAAAAGTGGATGGGTTCAAGAGATGGAAAAGAGGTGGAATGGATGGCTTTGCTGTTCACTAGAGAGGTGATGGGGAAGGAGGTACCCAGAGTAACTCCCATGTTCCTGGCTTGAGAGCTGAGGATGGAGAGTGGGAGAGGAAACACAGGTTGGGGCAGATTTCAGGGAAAGGTGGTCAGTTTAGAGTAGGACTTGCAGGGTCTGAGGTGCTTGTTTGTAGGATGTCCAGGTGGGGCTGTCTGTGGGAGAGGTCTGGGCTGAGGTGATCAGCACAAAGGTGGCTACTGAGGCCATATAAGGACTGGGACATTTAAGAACAGATGTTTTTGAGTGAAGGTGTCCGTTAGAACCTCAAAGAGAACTGGCTAAGGGTCAGGGGTCCTGGGTTCTGATCTGGACACTGACACTGGCTTGCTGTGTGACCCTGGGCAAGTCACTCTTCTTCTCTGGGCTGCAGTCCCCTGTTCTGTCAGCAGAGCCTCTCAAAGATGAAGAGAGACTTGGATCTCTTCTCTTATTAAGGCTTCTGGATGTGGTTTTAAAAAAATGAAGATGTGCCAAAAACTGGGTAACAATAATGGTGGTTATATGTTTACGTTTATAAATTAATATTTTGAACAAAGGTTACAGGGATTGTGTGCGTGACCTAATATGAAGGTAAAAGTCTAGATTAGAGTCATGTTGGGGAGTCAGACCCCTAGTTATAGCCTTCCAGGTTGTCTGGAGTAATTGCTCCTTTTGGTAAGAAAGGTACCTGGCTTGGGGGCAGGATCTGAGCAAATGCTGCCTCTTGTTTTAAGCCTGGACATTCACACCCCATCCCCAGTCCCTGCCAGCCCCCAGCTCTGAGTCCTTTCTCCGAGAGCCATCAGAGGCCATGCTGATCCCTTCCCTGTGGCTTTCCATGGGAGGAAAGCCCACTATTGTGGTTCCTGTACTGCCACCTTCCCTTCCTTGCTCATCTCTCAGGTCCTCAAATTTGAGAGTATTGGCTGGAGTCCGGCCCTGGCTCTGCCTTTGACTTGCCCTTGGGCAGGTCACTTCTGCTTAGGGTCTCAGAATCTCAGCGTGTCTGTGTCTTCAGGCTGTAGCTTGGCAACTGGCACAAGGTATGCACTTAATAAATGTTGGTTTAATTGAATTAAATTGCAAAGTAGTTCATTTGGTTGGAGCATGGGTTGGGGGAAGGGTGGCAGAGTGAGCGCGTGCCACTGGGGCCATCAGAATGAGAGAATGCCTGCAAATGTGCTTTGGAAAAGGTAAGTCAACAAATATTTACAAGCCTGCATCATATTACATTTGGCTAATGCCCTCGAAAGGCTTCCAGAGTCAAAAGTAGACACAAAAGGAATCCCCTCCTACCCACTGAAAATGTCTTTATTTCATAAGAATTAATCATGAATACATTCTCCTTAGCCCAGTGGTCAAGGATGTAGATGAAAAAGGAGCCATATACTCAGGGGAGGCCTGTGTGGCAGGCTTTATAAACGAAGTGGCCAAAAGAAACCACAAAGGATGGTCTGAACACAAAAATTCCTAACTAAAAGCAGGTCATAATGTGTAGTCACATCCTCGGCCTGTAGCTTCCTTGACAACTGTCAATCTTCACCTTAAGTGAGCCTGTCTATTGTGTTTTTGCATCTAAGATAACATACCTTTGAAATGTCAGAGTAACCTTCTTTTCCAGACCCCTCAAGGCACTATCCCTGGCACCAGACAGAGCATGAGACCACAGAACCCCTCACTCTTGTTCCTTCCATCCTGGCTGTATGTGCTGTAAATGTTAATTATTAACTATCCTGTACCCACCAATGTAAAAGAAGTATGTATTTCTCTATTTTGCCTTTTTTAGCCAATCCCAGAGATTTCCCCGTGTTGCTTTTTTCTGCCCCCTTAATCTACCACCAATGGATTTCATGTAACCCGCCTCACGTCTCCTCCTTTTATTCCAATATGTAAAATAAGCTGCAAAACTGCCATTCTCCAGGGCATTTTCTTAATCCATTGAGATTTTGCTTCCTGGCAATTGTCATCAGTTTGGCTCAAATAAACTCATAGAAATTCTCTACAGGTTTGGACATTTCCTACATCAACAAGAGTGAGAACTCTGAGGTGGGCAGCCTGTTTCAAATCCTGCTTTATCACTTTCTGACTGTTTGACCCTTGACAAGTTACTCGACTTCCAGTGTATCAGTTAGACTCAAATGTATTAATTACAAATGATACTATTATCTACTTCACTGAATTGTTATGAGATTTAATGAATTATTAGATGTAAAGTATTTAAGACAGTGCCTGGAATACGTGAGTGCCCTGGGTTCAAATCATAGCTCTGTCATTTATCTCTGAGGCCACGGGCAAGCCCTTTCTCGCTCCCAGGGGCTCAGTTTTCCCCTCTTTAAAATGGGAAGCACATTACAGAGTGTACATTTCTCTACAGACCTGAGGGGTTATTATTTCTGTCAAAGGGAGTTGGTGGCTGTGCTGACATTAATAATCACAGCCTGCACAAGCCCAGGCCCAGACTGGCTCCCCACCACTGGACACCTGGGCCAGACTCATTTCCAACCTTTTTACAACCAAACTGCTTGTAATGGGGAGGGTCGTGGAAGGGCGCCCACTAAGTGTTATCCTCCCAGACTCTCTCTGCCCCTTCCTGACTCCTGTGAGCTTTTAGGCAAGTTTGGGAGAAGGCATGATGTGTGCTCAGCTCTGTTCCCTCTGGGCCTCTGCATCTGCCTGCAGAGGGGCTAGTTCTGGTTGGTTCTCTCATACCAGGTGGCCTTGGTGAGTTAGCTTTGCCTCTTCAGGGAGACCTATGGTTGCTCAGTGCTGCCATCGACAAGAGGCTAAGTCTATGTAATTTCAGGGTTGGATATTCACACGACCATTTGGCTATAAGTCTAAAGCCCCCTTCTCCAGGCAGCTTTATCTGTCGTGTCAAATCACTTCACAGGCTTCCCATTTCACATGAGCATAGCCAGCTTCCTCATGATAATCCACAGAAGTGTCATGGTCCTGGCCCAGGGCCCCTCTGGCCTCATCCAACTTTACTCCAACATTTTTCCTTCCTCTCACCTCACTCCAACTACACTGGCAATACTGATTCTGGACTACCAGCCACATTCTTGCCCCAGGGCCCTTGCACATGCTGTGTCCACAACTTGAAATATTTCCGCAGAGGAACACATGGCCTTACTACTTCAGATCTTAACTCACTTGGATTTTTAAAACCAGAATGCTTCTCACACTCAACACTTCATAATGCCCTTTCCCTGCTTTATTCTTCTCTTTAGCACTTACTGCTAACATACTATTTATTTTATTTGTTTACCTTGCTTATTGTGTCATCTCCACTAAGAATGACTGCTCCCTGTGACCAAGGATTTTTGTTTGCTCTTTCATTGCAATATCCCCAGCGCCTAGTGTAAGGCTTGTGCAAAGTAAGTGCTCAGTAAATTTTTTGTTGAGGGAATGACTAGAGCTGGAATTCCATTCACCATCTGACTGTTACCTGCATGTATCTCACTGTTGGGTCCAAACTCAGGAGTAGAACTAGGGTGTCACTCTTTGAGCCCTGTCACACCCCAGCTGTGCTCAGTTCCCTGTGGCTGAGGAGACATAATATAGCGAAGACCCAAGAGCTTGTGCTCTGTACCCAGGATACCTGCATTTAAATTCCAATAGGGACACCCTCTTACCTGTGTTTCTTAACCTCTCTGTGCTTCGATCTCCCCGTCTATAAAGTAGGGATTATAACATGACCTCCCTTATAGGGTTATTGTGAGGATCAGGGAAAAATATAGGTAAAGTGTTCAGCATAGAGTAAGTGCTCCATCACTGTCAACCGACATTTACCAGCTTTGTGCCTTAGAAGAGGTGACCACCCACCCTGCCCGATGCTCAGGATGGTTATGGAGGGACACCAGGGAGGCAGGGGATGTGGCCTTACCTTGTGGACTCGCATGCCCAGGATAGAATGTAGAGGCTAAGGGCCAGAGAGGCAAATCTTGGCCAAGGAACTCAAAGGGAGGTAGCAGCAGGATGGTGGTGCTGGGGGCAGTATGGCAATCCATAGTAAGGCCCACTTCAGCAGGAGTTCTGCTGCTCAATCCTAGGAATCCAGGTACTTCTAAAGGTAGATACTGGTACTCAGGTATACCAGTTGTCTGGATGCTTGACGAGCCTGGAAAGAGCTGCTGCTTCACCTCTCACCTGCTCCATAAACAGCAGAGAGCCTCACGGCTGGCTCCAGAGGGAACAACTGGGGGAGGAATGGGGTCATGGGGTGGTCTCTGGGACACTGAGCAGAGTGGCCAGAAATGTCCTTGCACCTACCTCTGTCGGGTTTGTGCGTTGTGTGTATATGTATGAGAATTTGTGAGAATGTGGGTACAGTCTCACAATTTGTGTGTGTCTGTGTGTCTGCACACGTATTAGAACATGTACTGCCAGCCATTTACACACACACACACACACACACACACACACACACACACCGCAAAGGCTGGTGCTGTCAGGAAGCTCGAGGGACATCTATTCTCCTTCACAGTGCTTGCTCTCAGGCTGCAAATGTCAGCACTGTGCTGTGTGCCAGGCTCTGGGTGTGAGCCTGGGGAAAACCAGGCCTGGTGGGGCTGGAAGTCCCCTCCAAGGGGACAGAGAGGCAGCACTCATACAAATGAGAATGATCACTGACACTTATTACATGCTGATTGTGTCTCCGACACCTCACGGGCATTGCTCCATTTTTCAGCTGAAGACACTGAGCTGCAGAGAGGTTGGGAAATTTACCCAAGATCACACAGCAAGAAAACGGTAAATGAGGAACCTGAGGCTCAGAGAGGAGGCTTACCGTGTCACTCAACATGTTAGTGGCAGAGCTGGGATTTAAACTTGGGTCTCTCTGGTTCCAGAGCCTTGGTTCTTAAACACCATCACCCTCCCCAAGTTCTTGGGTGAGCCAGACATACCGGAGATGTGTGAGAGAGGGGAGTTTGTGTGACCAGTAGAGGAGTGGACTGATTCAGCCTGGAAGGATTAGCAGGTAAAAAGCGAGGGACGGATGACAGTTGAGAGGGCTCCAGGGAGATGATGAAGGGAAGGGCATTCCATGGGAGAGAATAGTGTGAGCAAAGGCACAGAGGCGTGAAATAGGGTGCCACATTCGGTAGTTTATGGCTGGCCCATTGAACAGGAAAGACAACCTCCTCTTCTCCCTGCCTCCATCCGATCCTGGCTCAGAAAGCCTGATTGTCCCCACTTCCCTCCACCCCCTCCGGTTAAGCTCCTGGGATATGGATAAGAAAGAAGCTTGTCTTTCCTGGCTCTGCTGGAGTCCTGCCTCTGAGGTTTGGTTACCATGGCAATGGGCTCCATGGAAACTCACAGCCAGGGCTTTTCCAGGATGGCCCTGGACCCCAGCCCACCTGCTGATGCATTGTCTCTCATGGCCTCAGCATCCTGAGGAGATGCCCAGGGTCACTCTGCTGTCTTAGTCCTCACCCTTCCACCTTGGCAGGGGTAGGAGAGTCCCAAAGGTCAGAGAGGTGATAATTCCAGCATGCAGGGTCTATTCGGTGGCTCCAGGATCCCATATTGAACTCAGGACATGGAGACCCAAATTCCCTTATGTTTAGGCAAATTGGGGTCAATTCCTGATGTGGCCACTGCTTGATGTCCCTCCTGACTGTCCCTGCATCCTGGTCTGTTCTACTCCAGAACTGCATTCACTTCCTTCTGTTTCTTTCCTGGCCCTGCTGTTCTCTGAGTTCTGGTCTCTTCAACCCACCATCTATACACCGTGGCCCCCACTTACATTTTGTTTTGGAGAATCGACACACTTGCCATTGGACAGAACTGGGAGGGAATTCTAGCTCCAAACTATTAGCCATGTGAACTTGAACAAGTCACTTCCTCTTTCTAAGACTTGGATTCCATGTCTCTGAATATGTGCTTTATAGGACTGGTTATTCATCCAACAAACATGTTGAAAAATATCTGCATCTATTGAGCACTTATTATTTATTGCACTTTTTTTTGCATTTATGGTGTTAAGAGCTGAACTTATCACTTCATTTACTCCTTATGACAACTCTGTGAGACAGGATTCTTATTCTCAATGTGTAACTGAAGACACTGTGGTAAGAGGGGACAGGACCTGTCCAAGATCACATAGCAATAATGTGGCAGAGCAGGAAGAATGCAGGCTCACCTAACACTGAAGCGGCACTCTTAACCACTTTGTTATTGAGTCATTTAATTTTTATTGAGCACCTGCTATGTGATGACCTGGTTTCTGCCCTATAGAGAGCATCTACTGGGGCAGATGGGGAAAAAGAGGAAATAAATATAAAACACATTGTTATAAGTTCTATGTTGAGAAACAGGATAATGGAGGGACGTTCTTTAGGGAGTGTGAGTGGTCAGGGAAGATTCTCTGAGTAAGTGACACAAAGGATGAGAGCTCTGAATAGTGAGACGAGCCAGCGGTGAAGGGGGAGAGAGACCCAGGCAGGAGCACAGTGTGGGCAAAGGCCAGGGGGTGGGAATGGGTTTGGCTTGTCCTTGAGGCTAGAAGGGGTCAGAGTTGCTTGGAGGTGGTAAGTGAGGGAGAGGGAGGCCCAGGATGAGCTGCAGGGCAGGCAGGAACCAGATCCCTTAGGGCCTCATGGGCTGGGATGCACGGTGTGGTTTAAGGGCAGTGGAAACCACTGGAAGGTTCTAAGCAGACCCTTGTGAATGGACCTGATCTAGGTAAGGAGCAGATTTCTCTGGCTGCTGTGTGGGGACTGGGGAGGAGAAGGGCAAGAAAGGAGGCCAGGAGGTTGTTGCAGTTGTCCGGGTTAGAGATGGCAGTGCCTGGGCTGTGATGGTGGCAGTGGGGAGGGAGGGGGCTGCTGAGTTAGACACAGTTTGGATGTAAGTAGACAGAGCTTGCCGATGGACGACACATATGGAACGAGGAACAGGAAAGAATAAAGCTTAACTCTTAATTTCTGCTTTGAGTGACTGGGTGGACGATGATGCTGCTTACTGAGATGAGGAAGACCCAAGATGGTGCTAGGGATGCGACGCTGGACGACTGACTTTTAGGAGGAGAAACCCAGAGCTTTTTGGATGTTTGTGTTTGAGATACTCAGGTCTACAGTTCAGGGAAGAGGTCTGGTTTGCAGATATAAATTTGGGAGTTGATAATGTAGGCATGATATTTAAAGCCTTGGGGCTTGAGGAGATCAAAGAAAAAGAAGGGAGGGGAAGACAAGAGGAGATAAGAAAAAGGAGGAGAGAGGAGAGCAGGAGAAATGAGAAGAAAGGAGAGGGAGGAAAAGAGAAGTAAGGAAAGGGGAAGAGAGGAGAGACAAAGGGAAGGGAGTGGGGAGGAGAGGAGAGAGGAGGAGGGTTGCAGAGCCCAGAATGCACTTGTGCATTCCTTCTTCACTGGTGTGTGTTGTGTGTCAGACACTGGGGAGCAGATGATTTGTCTGACACATGCCCCGAGTCCAGGAGTGCCCAGCCTTGCGGGGAGGGGACAGCAGGGAAATTGACCATTAGAACATGTGTGAGTACGTTAGGCTAGGGACGAGAAAAGTGTGCTGTGAGAGGCCCGAGGAGGGGCAGCCCTGCTGGACTCGGGGTGCAGGGAGGGTACAGCTTTCTGGAGAGGCAACCTGGAGGCCAAGACCTGCCAGATTCATTCCCCTGGTGAAGAGGGAGGGGAGGGGTGGAGGCGCAGAGTGGAGAAAGCAAGACAGCTGAGAAATGAAAGAAGCAGACTGTGGCCCAGAGGTGGAGGAGAGAAGCAGCTGAGTAGTTCTGGTAACTTCTTCCCTGTTCCCAGTCCCTGTCCTGAGTGGGGCCCTTGGCATTCCAGAGACAGCCAGGGGCTATGTTTTAGTTTAGTTGCCTAACTTGGCAGCCACATGGCTCCTGAGGAGGACAGCACAGGTGTGTGCATGCATGTGTGTTGGCAGGCACATGTGTGATCTCAGATAATGGCTGGGACGGCATGGGGCCCTGAAGGCCTGACCTAGAGACATAGGAGCTGTGGGCCTTGGGCCAGTTTCTCTGAGCCTTGGGGTCTCACCTGGAAAAGGGTGATAATAACATGTGAAAACGCTTTGCCAGCTCCTAGGTTCTGCCCAAGTGTGAGGAATGATTAGCACTGCCCAGGCTACAAAACTCTGTGTGAGGTGTGACCTCAATTTTGTTGAAAGAGAGAAAAAGATGGAGAAAGAGAGATGGAGACAGAATGAGACAGAGAGAGACACAGAAAATAGAGACAAAGAGAGAGAGAGATGGAAAATAAGACAGAGATGTAGGAGATACAGAGTGAGACGGAGTTCAATAAAGAGAGAGACACAGCAGAGATAGAGAGATGGAGGGAGAGAGAGAGAAGAAGGAGGAGGAGAAGAAGAGGCAGGAGGAGAGAGAGGGAAGGAGGGAGAGAAAGAGATAGATGAATGGATGGATGGAGAGAGAGAGATATTTGGGAGAGAAGAAGTAAGGGAGAGAGAGAGAGAGAGAGAGAGAGAGAGAGAGAGACTGAGAGCAAGATAGAGAGAGAGGGAGACAGAGAGAAGTGGTGGATCCCAGAACAGTAACAGATATTAGGTACTGGTGGTAAGGCTATGAGTGATTTTAACTTTCATATTTTTGCTCATATTTCTGATTTTTCTCTCTGTATATACTTAAATATTTTTTAAAGACATGGTTTCTAGATATGAATTGGAGTTTCAAAACTTTCTGCAATTTGGAAATATCTATGAGAAGCTTTGCAATTTCATACAAATTGACCCAGAAATTTTACCTCTTAGAATTTATTCAAAGGAAATAATTATGGATGTGCCAGTGACTTAATTACAAGGATGATTTTGTCATTTATAATAGCAAAAAAGAAAAAAAGAAGAAGAAAACACTCTCATCCCTAAACAAACCCTCCCCAAACAAAAAACTTTCTACCTTAAATGTACAAAAATAGGTTAATAAATAAATAAAAGATACTCCATTTATAAATGAGTTTCTATGTTAAAATGATGTTGTAGAAGGCGAATCATTGGTGTGGATCCTCCTGACATATTATTACGTAAAAAAGCAAATTTCAAAAAAGTACACTATAACTCAATTTTGTTAGAAAAAGATATATTTGTATGTGTGCATAGAGAAATATTTGGAATTTTTATCACCAAGGTGCTGTGGCGTGCAACCATAAAAACAATTAAAGTTATTTAAAATCTTGTCTATGCGTTAAAAATTCTTACACACAGGACTTTGTCCTCCTGCCTTTTGCTCTGTCCTCAGAGAGAATGGAAAGCAGCTGCTCGCAGTCCACCGAGGGATAACCCAGCATGATTTTGATGGTCATAATTAAATTGCACCTCGTCCATGTCAGTTCACACAGATTTATCCCACTTATTTATTTATTTATTGGCTAATCTTTCCGCAGAGGCTACAGCCAGACGCTACTCATTCAAAAATAATTTCTCGCATTCTTACAGGCTGTGACAGTTTCATTCCCTTGATAGTTGCAAATAGAGGTCTATCATGTTTGTATATATTAATGCTGGGTTCGGTTAGTTGCGACCAGGAGACACTGTAACAGGTGTATCAGGAAGGCTTTTTCTAGGTAGGGGTAGCTAACAGGTGGGCTAGAAACCTTGAGATTCAATCTCTGGTTTTTCTCTTAAAATTTTATATTATTACAACGACCTTACAGAAATTACAGACTTTATTTATCCATATTCGTCTCATTTCAAAAAGAATTTGACATGGCTCACCAAATTCTATCTGAATATAATAGAGTTAAAACAATTGAGGAAATCAGGGTGAAGAAAAGAAGACAAAAAGCGTAAAGTTAGTTAATAAAACACATGTCTCAAGGTATTGAATATTTGCTAGATCGAGATGTCAGCGTTGTTTTGATCTTTCCAGTGGCTTATTTTCAGCATTTCATATAGAGCAAAATGTAAAGAAATGTAAACCTAAACCTTCAGCATAAACTGTCACCTTCCTCCAAAGCTCAACGGTTATCAGCTTCTATGCAAACAAACCTTGGCTTTTCATTTAAATCTCAGGAAAATGGTTCCTTTCTCTCACTTTCACTCTTTCCAGTTGGAAACATGACCTGCCCACTCACCACAGAGAGACGCCCAGGTTCCTCTCCTGCGTCTGTGTACAATGAGATCCAAAGAAGAGAGAGGCTTCTGTCCTTCAGTTCAAGTGTAAAAACCTTCTTTGTAGAAAGGAATTAGCTTTGGTTAAGGAGAAGACTTTAAACTTCCTTTCTCTGGTATTTCTCAGTGTTTCAACGTTTCATATTCTTGGTCCTCAAATAGGAAAGGCTGTCACACCTCTGGTCCTTATCCAGGTACAGTTTGCATTCACCGTGGTGATGACTTTATTCCAAGTGAGACGTTACCTTAGCAACCAACTTTCCAACGCACTCAATTAACCCACTTCCTCTCTGTAATCAATACTCATTAAGGCCGAATCACTCCTTTGCTTCGCCTGGCAGTTTTAACCACTCATTCAGGTCAATCTGTTTCATAAAGGTAACAATCTTTCCCCCCCTCTGAACATGGAAACTCATTTGAACCCAACAAAGCCCCTGTCCTTGGGGCCTCTGAAGCTGTCATCCTAACTTGGGCTCAGGCAAGAAGTACCGGCTGGTGATCTCAGTTGAGTTGGCAGCGGAGCGTCCATGGTGGTTTTTGCTAACTGGGGCCTCGGCCACAGCAGAACTGGCAAGAAGAAAGATGGCAACTGCCATTTAGAATCAGAGAGACAGCTCCTGCACACACGCACGGCTCCTGGGAGGCTCCAAGAGAGAAATACTAGTATGTGATGGTTAATGTAGACTGATATGGTTTGAGAACAGAGAGAAAAAATTATGATTAAAACCCCAGTCTGTACGAATTCTAGCTCTGGTTCTAAGGCTGGACACAGGGTGGCTGTGGCGTAAGTCATATCATGGGGAGATAAAATTCTAGACAACTTCCTTTGCTGCACAGAGCCCAGTGCAGGAGAGAGAGGAGGACACTGCGCATTAGAATGTCTTTGCCCACTTCATGACCTGCTGCTCCACAGGGGACCTGCAGTGGATGTCTCTTCTGGGCGCAGAGATGCTACTAGGCCTCCAGAGGCGAGTCTAAGAGGAAGGTAACTTGTTCTAACACAATGAGGGGAATGGAATTTTGCGAGTGGACCTAAGGAAGAGGAGCCATGACACCTGGGAGGCAGAGTCCGACGTGGAGAGGCGGAGCAACACGGCGGTGTGCAGACTCAGGAAAGTCTGCTGTGTGCAGTGCTCAAGGCTCTTGCAAGTGGTACTGGGGGCAGATGGTGAGGAGGAAGCGAGAAAAGGGGCCGGTTCTGCCCTGAGCAACGTGATGCTGTCAGGAATAGCACTGCTGGATGGCGAGTGACCCACAAAAGGAAGCGTTTAATTAATTCATTAAAAGCATTGTTCTAGGCATGGGATACAGACACGGGATGAAGAAACAAGAGCCCTGTTCTCAAGGGGCTCACCTTCTAGGGCCAGATAACAGGCTGAGAAGTAAATAAAAATAAACACTTCAGGTGTGCAGAGGGCTGTGAAGGACATAAATCAGAGAGACACTTGGAGGGTGGCACCTATGGATGGTGGGGTTAGGGAGACCTCTCTAAGGGGCTGACGTTGGAGCTGAGAGCCAAAGGATGAGGGGCTAGCTGGCGAGGAGCCAGGAAAGAATACTCCAGAAAGAGGAAAGAAAAGTGCCAAAGCCTGTCCCCAAGCTCCAGAATCCCCTGCCTGACCTTGCCATGCATTCCTTTCCTCAATGGTTTAACCAGAAATGAGCATTCTGTGCTCTGGGTGTCTTCATATCTGACCCCAGTCCCTCTTCAGGGTCCTTGGCTTCTGATACCGATTCTGTTAAGTCTCCAGCCCTTAAAAACACTCAGTTTTACTGATAATCGTACTAAAAATGCCAACACAATCATGTGATACCGTTTTCATCTTGGATATTTGGGAGATGAAAAAAAAGCTGGAGAGACTCCAGTGAAAACATGTCTCATTTGTTGTAGGTGGGACTGCAAAATGTTAACCACTTTGAAAACAACTTGAAAATATTTGTCAAAAGCCATATATAATGTCATACCTCTGGAACCAATGATCTTATTTGAGGGTCGGTCTTGGGAAATAACGTAAACTATGGCAAAGATTTGTGTACAAAGATGTATGGTTGAACGTTATTTGTAAGAGAGCAAAACTGAAAACTACTTCACTGTGCAAGGACAAGAAAAAGGTTAATTGTGTTGGATCAACCCATGGGATATGGGGCAACCGTTAGAGCTGATATATGAAAGTGAATCCAGTTGCTGCTGTGTGACCTTGGGCCAGTTCCTCAACCTCTCTGGGCCTCTGTTTTCTCATTGGTAGAATAGGGATGTCATTTATCTCCTTTTTTTTTCTTCAGCACAGAAGAGTCATTTCTATGAGGATTTTTAATAGGCAAAAAGTAGGATAGCTTCATTAACTTTCTTTGATATTCAGTGAAGGTGGCGAGGTTTAAAATGAAGTCAGTATTCAATAAATGACAGCCGCTTTTCTTCAGTGTGGAGGAAATTTCCAGAAATTGAGTGCCCACCATTTGATAGTGCATGGCCTTGGGCCTCAGTTTCCTTCACCGGCAAATGGAGCTAATAGCAGCACTTTCTCTAAGCGTTGGTGGGGAAGATGAACGGAGCATTGTCGATGGTGACTATCGGCAGCGCAGCACAAACATGAGCTATTACTTTCATTAATCTCCTTACTGAAGAGGGTCTTCTGCACTCCAGTAATTGTGTCCTGAGCCTCCCAAGGCAGGGCCGGCAGGCACGGAGAGGGCTCTGCAGAGCTGGGAGAGAGGGAAGGGCTGGGGACACCCTCAGGGGAGGTGATGTTTGCGCGGGGAGGAAAGACGGAGAGGCCCCGGGACGGCCCGAGGCGGGCGGGGAGGCGAGAGCTCTGGGTTCTCCATCCACCCCGCATCGCTGCTGCGGACGAAAGGCGAAGTCACTAATAAACGCAGCGGCGGCCTCTGGGGCTCTCCCCAGGGGGCCCTCGGGACTTGCTGGGCTCAGTTTAACCTCCACCTGAGAGGCCCCGCTAGGCAGTGGGGTGGGAGGTGCGTCCACCTGACCCGCTGCTCAGTCCCCAGCATCTACAGGCACTGCAAGGGGTGCGGGGAGGTGTTTCGGGGGAGCCCCCCAGTCTTGGATTCGGTTATCCCACCTTCTGCACCCGGTGGGACTTTGGGCCTGCTCTCTGCATTATTTACCCATAACCCGACCTCACTCCTAACCTACCACTGGGCCTGGGGTCAGTCTGCCCGTGTTCTAATCCCCGCCCAGCCTCTTACTAGCTGTGTGATTTTGGGAAGGTAGCTTAAACTATCCGTACCTCAGTTTCCCCTGTAATGGGCTAACATAGCACCCATGTAGGGTTGTTGTGAAATGAAATGTTAGAACAAGTAAAGGGCTTAGAACCTGCACACAGTAAGTGCTGGGTCAATGTTGGCTGTTGTTAGTTGAACTGGCACCTTCATGCATTTGCATTACCTTAGGGGTGAGAGTGATTTGGGAGAAGGTACTAGGTCTGCTGCTGAAAGCAGTGGTTTGAGCCCCTACTCTGTCATTTACTACATGTGTGAGCTTGGGCAGACCATTTCAGCTTTTGGAGCCTCAGTTTCTGCATCTGTAAAATGGGGGAATGTTCATCTTAG
Organism: Eidolon dupreanum; assembly: GCA_028627145.1. Lineage (NCBI taxonomy): Eukaryota > Metazoa > Chordata > Mammalia > Chiroptera > Pteropodidae > Eidolon > Eidolon dupreanum. Next base: position 15,487,859 of record CM053502.1, on the reverse strand, counting down.
ATGATGATTATGCAGATTAGTAATAAAACATCAGTTCCCAGCTGGGGAGCCAGCATGGTGCTACCTGGCTGTGCTGGACTTAAGCTCACAATATTTACAATCTGCTTAGGGTCCCACAGCCAGGAACCTGGTTAGCAGGGTTGGAAATGGGGCCTCTTTGGTTCTATGTGGCTTCTCCCAGCAAAGGAGTTACCTGTCAGTGTGTTTTGGGGAGATGGAGGAGAGCCTGGCTGACCTTTGTAGTGAGGCAGGGTGGGCAGTGGTTATGAACTTGGCGAAGGGCAGGTCAGACCTGAGTTCTCCTCTCTGCTCGACACCTTGGGTGACCTGAGTGGCCTTGGAGAGTCGCTTGGCACTGAGCCCAATGTCCTCATCTGTAGGGTGGACATTATAGTACTCGACTTCACGAGTTGGTTATGAGGCTTGAATAAGATGCCTCGTGCAGAGCACCTGGCACAGAGCCTGTCTCATAGGCGTGCTTACTAAATAGTGGCTTACGTCAGAGCTTGTTAAGTGCTTATGTGTTCATTTAGCCGCCCACTATCAGCTGATGCTGACAGATGTGTTGGGCCCTGGAATTTGGACACAATCCCCACCCTTGGGGGTCCCCAGCCTTATAAGGAAGTAAACAACAAAACTATAAATGGCAAATGTTAGTTCAGTGCTCTGAGGGAGCCACTCCTGACGGTAGGGGATGGAAGGGGCAGGAAATGTACCCCAAACCAGAGGACAGGTTATCTTAGCTGCAATCCACAACAGGAGTTTATGAGAGAGGCAAGGGGACTAGGTGAGGGCACTCCCGGCAGAAGGACCAGCATGGGCAAAGGTGCGGAGGTGTGGACCACTGGAACTTGTATGAAGCATTGCTAGAAGATTCAGCATGGTAGGAGAAGGGGCAGCTGGTGAGGGGCTCATCATGGATGGCCTTGATGCCAGCAAGGTGCTTATATTTTATCTCAGGGAGCCTTTGAAAGCTGAGGGTTGAGATAGGGTGAGGAGGCATTAGGTACTCTGCTCTCAACCCAAACAGGTAACACCCAGCCCTCACCTGGAGACTGAAACATGCCTAGCGTTTGACAGGCTTTATTTAATAATCCTCAGAAGAGCCCACTGTCTCAGGTAGGCCCTATGATGACCACCATTTGAGGCTCAGAGAGGTTAAAGAGGTGGCTCCAGGTCACACAGCCTGGGTCAAAAGGCAGGGAGGGGATTTGAAGCAAGCTGGCCAGCTCCAGCATCCACTCGCCTAACCACTTCCCCTTCCTGCCTCCCTATGGGATCATCTTTGAATACCAGCCCTAAGGGGTGACTTTGAGAATCCTATGTATCCCTCCCCTCTGTCACTGCCCCATTCCTGCTCCGTACCTGGGTTTTTACTCTTAGGCTGATTGACAATGCAGCTATAATGGAGCGCCTTAGCTGCCAGGTGTGGGGGAGGGGAGCAATTTCTCAGAAATCCAATAAGCCTGAGTGAGTGACTCAGTGTGTTGGCAGCCCCCCCTCCCAACCCCCAGCCTCAGCTCTGGTCCTGGCTGACTGGGGTCATGGTCACGCCCACCTTCACCCCATCTTGCCTCTGCCCCTTCTTCTTGGCAGGGGCCTTGGGAGCTTAGAGTCAGAACACTGCACCCCCATCCCCATTCCCTCTGTCCCACCTCACATGCAGCCAGCCTCCTTGGTCTCTTCCCCTTGTCCTGTTCCTGCACCATCCTCCTAGACCCTGCCACCTGGATCATTTTACTCAAAGACAAATTAGGTCTTGTCTCTCTCCTGCCCCCTGTTGCCCCAGGCGAGGGTCCCAGTCCCCCAGACAGACTAAAAAGGCGGTTTATCATCACTTCCCTTTCTAATTCCGAGTCTCAAACTTCCACAGACAAAACTAGCTCTTCATTGAGCATCTTGTGTCTCCAAGAGCCTCTGAGCTTCTGTAACTGATGTTCCCTCTGCCAGGCATGCCTTTCCTCTCTCATCCTTATAGTGAAATCCTACTTATCCTACAATGGCCCCTCCTCCAGCAGCCTTCCCTGATTTCCCCAAGCAGGGCTAGTTGCCCCTTTCCCTATGTCCTTCCAGCACCTTGTTCAGCCAGGTATTAGCAGTGATCCCACTGTATGACAATCATTTATTTAGCTGTCTTTTCCTCCCATCAGACTTCAAAAACTCTTCAGTAATATCCAAATAGCTGCTACCACTGAGCTCTTATGTGTGGGTACTGTGCTAAGGCTTTATCTGCATGATTTAGTGTTTTCCCATCAACCCTGGAATAAGGTGCTACATTTATCCCCATTTTATAGATGAAAAATAGAAGCTTGAGTGACTTACCCAAGATCATGAGGCACTGAAGTGGCACAGCTGGTCTCTCTGCAGAGTAAGCGTCTTAACCAGCCTTCTCCGCTGCCTCATTCTTCCCAGCAGAGCCCAGCATGAATCAGCTGTGCCCAGAAACTTGCTGAATGAATGCATAAACAAATGAATAAATGAGTAAATGGGAGGTCTCCCATGGCTGGGTCTCTAGATCAGCCTTGGGAGGTTCAAGGGAAAGGAACTACTGAGTTCCTGAATGTGCCAGGAGTCTCCCTGGCAGTCCTGGGACCTTGATACTTATCTCATTTTACAGATGAAGAAACCAATGCTCAGCACTATTAAAGAACCTTCCCAAACCTAGAGAGAATCAGTGGCAGAGCCAGGATCTGTGTGTTTCAGAGCCCAGTTTAGGACAAAGGTCTGAGGACCCCTACGCTTCTGGAGAGGGGAAAGTGGCTCCTTTCGGCTCCATCGAAGCTCCTCTCCTTGGATAAGAATCGCAGAAAACCAAAGTGAAGCCAGGGTTTGGGGGCTTGGCCTTGACTCTGGTTGTCAGGGGCTTGAGCAGGGTCATCACATTTTCAGGATGAAAGTCTAGCTGAGGCTTGGCCAGGAGAGGCTGGAGGGTGGGAGAAGGTGAGTTTAAGTAACAGTGAAGAGCTTGGGCTGTGGAAATAAACAGCCCTGGGTTTGAATCCTGCCTCTGCTACCTGTTAGCTGTGCAATGCTGGGCAATCATTTAACCTCTGGGAATCTCCCTTTCCTCACCTGTAAAATGGAGGGAATCTGCCTTATATTGGGTTTAGGAGAGCATCCCAAGTATTGCATCTAAAGTGCTCTGCACATAGTAAGCACTTTGTAAATGTTAGCTTTATCAGTGGGATCAGAATTAGGCTTATCTGGAATGTGAATTGGGTTGAGAATCAGGATAAAACTAGTGAGAAACTCGGACCATGGCTGTCCATTTGCTTGGGGCTTGTCCAAGTTTATCTGCTTCTTGGGGTCACCCAGAGGACACTGCTGGGGGCTCAGATTGGAGGTGAGCTCAGAGTTGGCGTTCGGGTAACAGCAGAACAGAGAGTAAGACAGGTCTGAGTTCCAATCCTGCTTCTTCCACTTATTTGCTGGATGACCTCAGGCAATTTACTTGCCCTCTTTAAGCTTCAGTTATCCCCTCTGTTACATGGGGCGATTATTACCTGTCCCAAAAGAGTTTGTTAAGGATTTAATAAGATTGTTAAGTGTCCACCCAGTGTGTCCGTCTTTTAAATCTCAATAAGTGTTTCATTTTTTAAAATGGTTTTCTCCCCAGCGGTTTTCCATCTGATGCTATTTGTTTTTGGAGACCAGCAAAGGCTGGTTGTAGCTGGCTTCCTTCCATCCATCCCTTCATGCACCAATGTTCAGTCCACGTCTAGGGCCAGACCTGAAAGGCCACTGAGGATCCAGTTAAAGCAGCCCCAGGAGAGGTCGCGCCCAGAGGAGTGGGGACAGGCTTCAAGGGGGATTGTGTCTGAGAAAGCACAGGGGCCTGGTCCTGCGACTCTGTGGAGCTCTACAAAAACAAGAGCGGGACAGGGGTACAAGTAAGGACTTCCGTTTTCAGGGTACTTTTGGGGCCCTAGCGCCTCCATCTCCCGTAAACGAGGCATGCGCGCCCCCTGCTGGCACTCCTGCTGTCTGCACCTTCAGCTCTGGGGAGGGACCCAGTTACTGGGTCTGGGAACCAAATGTCCATAAAAGGTGGAGTATCTAAACTGGGAGAACCCTTAGAACTCATCCACCCACCCCTCACCGATGGAGACAGGGGGCCCGGTGTGGGGCTGGGACTTGCACAGAGCAGAAATTTGGGGTCCTGAATCCAAGACTGGGTTCCGTCAGTACTTGGGGTGGGGAGGTGAGCACCTCCCCAAGGAGAGTCCTTGCAGCTGAGCTCCAGCTTGTGGGAGGTGGGGATGCGGGGTGATCTCGGAGAGCAGAGGGGGTTTCAGATTCTCAGTCCCTGGCCCCATCTGGCTGGCTCAGTTGTGGGATTTCCTGTTTTGTCTTGGAGCAGCGTCACTGCAACCTGATAGCCATGAAATGGGAACTCGAGGTGTGTGCGTGTGTGTGTGTGTGTGTGTGTGTGTGTGTGTGTGAATGAAAGGAGGATGTTGGTGTCTGTCAGCAGGTCTGGGTTGGTGACATCACTGTACCAATGCTCTGGCCTTCCTTTAAATTAGTTTGCAACCTCCTCCCTTCCCCCTTCCCCCTTGAAGTCCCCAGGAGCTGCCACCAGCTGATTCTCCTGAGTCTTGATTCTCCAGCATAAGGTGGTGGCAGTGCAGTGAGGGACATGAGAACAGGAAAGATTCTTGTCTTTAGAGCCAGGATATAAGACAGGGATGGAAGTGGGAGCTAAGATAGGCTTTGTAGTAGATCAGAAGTGGGGAGGGTAGGAGAGATGAGAGTTGAGGTGCTCCCAGTCTTCAGGCCCGGGTGATGGGTTGTACCACTCAATGAGATGAGGAGGACCTGCCACAGCCACCTGGTGTCTGGAAGCTCATTACCTATGGAGAGCACTGTTTCCTCCTGACTGTCTTTTGCCCCTGCCCTAGCCCTTCTCGGCTGGGCTGCTGTGTACATGTGTGTGTACGTGTGCATGTACATCTGTGCATAGGAATCTGTGTGTGTGTGTGCATGCGTATGTGCGCTCACTGGGCATGTCTGTGTTCATGGGCTGGAAGCTAGGTGTGCCAGGAATAGGGGCCTTAAGAGTCTTATTGCTCCAAGAAGAGGACTCCCTGGGCTGAGAAATGACCCTTTGGTCCCTACTCTGATCATAGCAAGGCCAAGGGACTTGGTCTATTTCCTGACAGGGTGCATGGAGACAGCCTGGCTTAGAGTTCGATGCAACTTGTCCAGGGTCACACACCTACTCCCATCTCCATCTTTAGGGTGGCCTCAGGCAAGTCCCTGCTGCTCTCTGAACCACAGTGTCCTCACCTGACAAATAAGGATAGTGAGCTGTAGCTCACAGGTGCCTGGGGAGGATGAAATGAGTTATTATCACCCTCTGGGCCTCAGTTTCCTCATCTGTCACATGGGGCTAAGTGGAGTGACATCCCAGCTGGTTTCAGGAGTCAGTGAGGTCATGTGCATGCATCACACATGCCAGGAGTTGTTGATAGCAGTAATGATGGGTGCTATTTATCAAGCAATTATTGTGTGCCAGCTGCTGCTCTAAGGTCTTTACTTATTTAATTCATTTTGTCTTTACAATCATCCTGAGGAAGGAACTATCATCCCATTTTACAGATGAAGAAACTGAGGGTCAAGGAAGTCACGTGTCCAGTGATGACCTTGTCCCCTGGTAAGGGCTGTAGATGCAGGAGCTTTGGGGCCATGGCCAAGTTCTCTTTTCGGCATCTCACTGGTGCTCAGGAAGCACTGGGACTCTGGTGACTTGAGTCCTAATTCCAGCTCTGCCATTGACTTGCCATGTGACCCTGGGTGGGATTTTGGCTCCTCTATAATCCCAATTCCCCATGTGCATCGCGAGGGCACAGGACCAGGTCAGGGGGTGCAAACGCCAGTGCTCCCGGGGGTGGGCAAGGAACAGGGGAGGGCGAGGGTGAGCCAGGCAGTGGCTACTCAGCTCTGGCTGTTGGTTACCAGGCGGGAATGAGAGCCTAGGGTTGCCAAATGTTTGAACTTTTCCAGAGAAGCAGAAAATTTGGATTTTGATGTGAAGTTTGATTTTTAAATGTTGACAATAATTTAAAAAGAAAGAAAGAAAGATGTCATGTGGGCCAAACAAAGCCCATTTGTGGGCTGCATTTGGGCTTGTGGGTGTCATTTTGCAATCCATGGGCTACCAGATTTCTAGGGGCCCTTTCCTGTCCTGGAATGACTCACACTGTTGAGTGCTTAGTGTGTCCAGGGGCATGTGTGGTATCATTTAACTCCTCAATTCTCTACTTCCCCTCCCTCATTCTTACCATGTAGTATTATCCTACTAGGTAATATTATCAACTCCATTTGCTAGGGGGGCAACTGAGGTCCAGAGAGGTTAAGTAACTTGTCCAGGGTCACACAGCTAATAAATGGCAGAGCTGGAGGACAAAGCAGGGCCCTCCTGCTCCAAAGCTTGCCTGTGTACCCACAATGCCATCCTGCCACAAAGACCCTGGTACTCTCTGTCCAGACTCCTGCCCACCAGGGCTCCCCTATCTTAGCTACCTAGAGACTCTGGCTTTTCCTCTCCCCAGGTCCCCTGGTGCCGCAGGCTATGCTAGGGACCTGCTGGCTTGATGAGAAATCTGCTGCAGCAGCACGGAGGCCAGGGATTACCCAACAGCCCAGCTACAGGTGTGATGAAGTGTCTTCTACCTTTTGGAAATCCTGGTGGGGAGCTGGCTAGTCCCTGGGTCATCAGAGCAGCTGTCAACTTTCCATATCTTTCCAGCAACTCCTGCTGCAGCTCCCCTGGTGCACAGAGACCATGTGTGCATATGCTCACCTGAGCACATGGCTCCATGCACGTGGCTGGGTGTGAGGGTGAGTTGCACGTGCATCTGTGTCTGAGCCCAGGGAGGCACGTCTGCAGGTGGGCTGCGGTGTCCACTGTGGGGGTGCCTGTCTGTGGGCACTGTCATCTGGGGAGGGCTGCTTGAGTGCAGCGTGGGTGTGCACGTGTTCATGCATGTGCCCACACGTGTGCCTGGATGTTTGGGGCAGCATAAACAACTGTGTGACCATTGCTTGGATCCAGGCGCTTCCTGTGTCCCCTTCCAGTTGATACTCCCACCCCAAGTGACTCTGATTCCAGCCTCTGTCACACGCACTAGGACTTGAGTTCTCCTTGAGTTTTGATCTTGATCCTGTTCCAGGTCTGTGAATTCAAGCGGCAGTAGCAGCAGGAAGGATTGTGGTCTGGAATTTGGAAGAACTCCAGGGGGACTTCCCTGGCACCTGGGACTTGGATCCTTGGGCAAGTGGCATGAAGGCCACTTCCGATGGCGAAGGTGGGGAACAGCAATGAAAGCAGCCACCATTTATTATTTCCAGGTGCTTTAGAGAAATGTTTTTATTTAAGGGCCACACAACCCTATAAAGCTGATGTGATTGTCCTCAGTAAAGATTCTGAGGCTCAGAGGCAGACAGTGAGATACCCAGGCTCACAGAGCTAGTGCATAGCAGAGTGGGATTCGAATCCAGGTCTGCTCCCTCCAAAGCCACGTTCATTTCCTCTGCAAGGCTGCCTGTCCGGATCATCGGCGACTTGTTGCTGGGGCTGGGACCTCTGCCAGAGGGCTCTCCTTGGGACATCTCTTTGTATTTCAAAGGTCGCTTCCCACCTGGAGGTGGATATCACCTACACACCAGGTATTCCTGGCAATTGGAAATTAAGATGGTCTGAGCTGGACAGGCCTTTGCAGGTCATCTTATCCAGTGCCCTTAGCTGATGGCTGGGTGTGGGGCCCTCTAATGGTGGGGACCTGCCCAGAGTTACACACTGACCCTATGGCAGTTGTGAGTGCAGCTCCATGGACTTGGTTGGTTGACCATTAGTGGAACTAGCAGGCCTGATCCCTCTCAGGCATATGTTGGGGTCTGGGACCCACCCCTCCTCGTGATCTCTATTCTCCAGGCTGTCCTGCTTTTTAAACTGGCAGAGAGTGTGGGGTCCTGATCTAACCTTGGCCATACCTGCCTGGTGAGGCCTCGACTTCCTTCAATTCTAACCATAACCAGTGGGCTTTGAGGGGACTTTGATCATACCTTCCCTTCTTAAAACCCTTGCTGTGCCTGCTGCCAGTCTAGCAGGGGGCTCATATGGACCATGAGCCAGAGTGGGCTTTGGAGCCATACAGGGGACTGGAGGTCAATCCTGGCTCTGCTGCTTATTTGCTGTGTCACCTTGGGCAAATTGCTTTGCATCTCTGAGCCTCAGTTTCTTTGTAAAATGGGGATAATAAGGGGACCTACTTCGTAAGGGTACTAATGTAATGTAAGAGTACTGATAATGATGGTGCTAATGACAGCTTCCAGACTGTGAGTGTTTGCCTTGTGCTGGATGCTGTTATCCCATTCAATCTTCCCAGCAGCATTATGAGGCAATTGCTGCTATTATTCCCATTCTGCGGAGGAGGAAACTGAGGTTTGGAGGGGTTAAATGGTTTGCTGAAGGTCTTCCACTAGTCCGTGGTAGCGCCTGGATTCCAGCCCAGGTCTGTCTGACTCCAGAGCCCAGAATGCTTAACCCGGGAGGGTTATTCAGGATATTTGACAATCACCCGGCCTGGGCCCAGAGCCATCAGAATAGATGCCTGCCATAAATCAACAAGCTGTATGTTCTCCCTGCTCCGTCTTATCCATTACACAGTCGACTGTGTTAAATGGGATTAATCCAGGAAATGAGATTACAGATGTCAAGCAGCTTGGAGAACCATGAAGCACTCCACAGCCTTGGTTTTTATTTCTCTTTATGCTGTGAGGAAGGAAGCCTGCGAATCAGGAGACCTGGGCTTAACTCTTGGCCCTGCCATGAATGACCTTTGGTGAGTACTGAAAAAAAGCTTCCGGAGTCATAGATGAATAAGGATTGAACCTGTGAGGAAGCTGGCGCTGAGTTAGCATCGGTTGGGCCTACCCATGTGTTAATCACAGAGGGTCTGTCACAGCAGACCCAGAAGGCCTTCAGCTTGGTTACAGTTTGTTATCTCACTCAATTAAGGGATGGCAGGCTAGAGTTTTAAAGAAACAACTTGAATTACATTGTACACATTTAACCTGTACAACTTGAGGTACTCGATCTGGTGGTTTTGACAGATGTATACCTGGGTGACAGTACCAACCACCACAGTCACTGGCTAACATTTCCATCACTTTTCAAAGTTTCCTCCTTTCCCTTAGCCACCCATCCTTCCCTCCACTCCCATCCTTCAGCAAACACTGATCAGTTTTTTTTGTCACTATAGATCACTTTGCCTTTTCTAGAAGTTTATATAAATGAAATCACACAGTGCGTAGACTTTGTGTCTAGCTTCCTTCATTCTGCATAATCTTTTTGAGGTTCATCTATTTTGTCCTGCATTAATTTTTATCGCTGGATAGTATTCTGTTGTGCAGATATGCCACCATTTGTTTTCCATGCACTTTTGACTGAATGTTTGCGTTGTTTCCAGTCTTTGACTATTATCAATAGTCAAATGAACACTGATGTCCAAGTCTCTGTGTGGACATATATTTTCGTTTCTCTTGGATAAATACCTAGTAATGCAAGGCTAGGTCATGGGGACTATTTCTAAAGGTGGCTGTATCGTTCACATCCCCACCAGCAGGGTAGACGGGGTTCCAGTTGCTCCACAGCCTCACCAACACTTGGCCTGGTTGGTCTTTTTAATTTTGGCCATTCGAATAGGTGAGTACTGGTATTCAGTATGGCTCCTGCTGCAGTTTTGGAAAATGAATAGTTTCTGAGGGCCCATGCTGTGCTGGGGAGAGCTGACCTGGACAATGAAGAGGGTGATCAGTGGGCCATCCAGGGGGGAGGGACGGGGGGAGGGTGCTGATTTCTTTTGTGAGGCACGAGAGGGCAGAACCAGGGCCAAGTGGAGGGCCTACAGGGAGTCAGATGTTTGTCTCAAGTTTTAAAGGAACTTCCTGTGTGTCAGAACTGTCTTGCTATGGAGTGGATTCTCGAGGGAGGAGTGAGGCCACCACTGCT
>CM053502.1:15416383-15477344 GCA_028627145.1 Eidolon dupreanum | reverse complement strand
AAAGTAGTGACAGAACTCAGTATGTGCCCGATAAAACCCATTGGAGCATTTTCCATGTATAGACTCAGTGAAGCCTCATGACAGCCCTGTGAAGGTGAGACTCTTATTATCCCCATTTTACAAATGAGTAAATGAAGGCATAACAGGGTTAAGTAACTGGCCCAAGGTCACCTGTAAGGGGTAAGGCTGGGGCTTGGCCCCAGGCAGTGTCTGACTTGGGCTCATGTAAGATCGTGACTCTTAAACCCCCCTCTTTTATAGAAGGCCCCAGACGGGGAGGCAGTTGTACAAATCACCCAGCCAGTTAGTGCAGCAGCTGGGGCCAGAGCCTGGGGCCTGACTTCAAATCCCAGCTCCTGGATGTTACTCGTATGACCTGGGGCAAGTCCCTTACCTCTTCTGAGGCTTTCCCCCACTCATCTTGGGGACTATAACCCCCCTTTCACAGGATCATCTGTGCTGCCTAAGTGACATGAGGAGTGTGTGTGCTCAGCAGAATCTGGCGCTGGGCATGGCCTCGAGGCAACAGCATCTTTCCTGCCCCTGTCCTGCTCCCAGGTGCCACGCTGATTACAGCTTAGGGGTGACATGTTCCAAGACACTTACACCTCATTAGTGGCCTCTGGAACATCCCCTAAAGCCACGGCTTTTCATCAGGGTATCAGCCCGAATCACCTGGGGAGCTGTGTAAACACCCATGCCCTGAGTCCCACCCTGGAGATTCTAAGCCAGCCTCCTTCAAGCCTTTATAGCCAAAGGAATGCCTGACTGTGACAGGTGGTAGAGGAGAGACTTGCAAGCCTGGAGTTGGGTGGGTGGGTTTTTTTTTCCTACACCCTAGTATGTTCAGCCAGCCCTGACTGAGAAGCAGCTCCCTTGCCTGGTGGGCCAGCTAATTGAGTCTGCTATGCTTTGCACTTAATTAAAGGAGAAGGGAGTCAGTGGTGGTGGGGCTCAGGGAGCACCCTGCTCTGTCAGGAGTCGCTGTTCAACTTCCCCCAACCAAACCTCATTTCCAAAGTCTTTTCCTGAGGGGAGGGGATCTAGTCCCTGTTTCTTCTCAATGCCCTTTTCTCCTTTCCTAATAATGGCTGACCTTCATGAGTGTGTGCTCTGTCCTGGTCTGAGGCCTCCCAACAACTCTATGCAGTAGGTACACTTGCTGTGCCCATTTAATAGACGGGGAAAGAGACCATAAAACCACTTGCTCGAGGTCAAACAGCTGCTAATCTGTAGGCTAAGAATTTAAGTATGAACTCTTAACCCCTACAAAGTGCTGCTCTATCAGATGGGAATGCAAACCCAGGCAGGCTGCAAACAACAGGACATTTAGTTAGCAATATTGAAAGAACTAAGGCCTTATCATTCTCACATAATGAGAAATCTAGAGCTGGTGCGGTAGCTCAGCAACACTGTCAGAGAACAGGCTCTCTCCACTCCACTGTCCCTAACCCCTGTTGTTTTTTTTTTTTGCCCTCAGAATTCCAAAGTGGCTGCCACACCTCCAGCATTTACATTTGCATCCCAGGCAGAAAGGCAGTAGAAAGATCAAAGGTCTCCAACTTGCGAGGCTTTGTCTCTTATTTGGGAAGTGAAAGCCCTTCTTTGCCCACTCCCACTTAGAGCTCCTTGGCCAGAGCATACCCCTGGCTACCTTCGCTAGAAGGTAGGAAAATGAGACATTCACCTTCCAGCTTCTAGAATTTCAGAAAGCAATGAAGGGCTGGCTGGGCAAGATGCTGGGGAACCAATCTATGTTCCTGCCTGGTCATCTGTTGTGGTCTCTCCTTTCAGGTCTCTTCACTCATTCGATGTCTCCCGCAGAGGCTCTATTCCAGCCAGGGGGAGTCAAAGAACTTTTTAGGTGTCTTTGCCATCCAAGGTCTGGGAAATGACAGGAAGCCCAGAGAGCTTGAATATCAGGACAACTTATTTTCTGGGCCTCAGTTTCCTCATCTTAAACCTACCTGCCTGGCAGGGTGGCCAGGATCAAAGGAGATAGTTTGCACAAAGTACCTGGGCCACCATGGCTGAGGAGTGGAAAGTGGCATATGGTGTTTGGAGGGCTGCTGATGGCAACTTGCTGTCCTTGTCCAGGCTTCAGATTCCCCAGCTGGAAAATGGGAATGAACGAATCGTATCTATGAAGTAGGGTTGTTCTGAAGATTAAATGAATTTATGCACCAAAGTGCTTCAATGACTCTATTTTTGATCATTTCCTTGACAGATTGGGAAAGATTCCTAGAAGGGTGAGGCCCTTTTGAAGTTCTTGTTCCACAAGGAGGAAGTGCTATTTTCAGCAGATTTGAGGAGGGAGGTGGGGCCAGGAGCTGGTGAAGGGAGAAAGGCCCTGCAGAGGTCCTCAGAACTCCCCAACCCCTACTCTCCAGGTCCCGCTGCCTCCAGAGAGGGCCCGAGGGACCCATCAGGTTGTCTGTCCTCCACAGACATGTATTGAGCTGGCCCGAGTGCCCTCCCACCACAGCCCCAATCAATGGCTCTCTGCTGGGCTTTGAGCCAGTAACCGTAGTGGCCTGGCCTGCCTGCCCGTCACAGCACTGTCCCCACATAGGCCCCTTGGAGGAGCAGAGGGGCTCGCTGAGGCCCACTTTGGGACTCTGACTTGCTCAGGAGGGATACAGACAATTTCTGCTTCTCTGTGCCTTCATTTCCCTTTGACTCAGCACCCTGGGGGAACGGGGATGGTGGGAATGCTGTAGCCCCACTCCCCCATAATTCCACTCTGTCTCGGTCCCCAGTCTCTGTCTGGGCCCAGCTCTCTGGAGGCCTGGAGGGCAGAAGCAGGTGTGAGTGTGCTGGGGGATGTGAGCCATCAGATTCCAGCCCGGGTCTGCACTGACCTGCCATGTGATCATGGGCTGGTGCCTTCTGCTCTTGGGTTCCTCACTTCTGTAAAAAGGTCCCCATTCTAAGCCCCTTCCAACTAGGACATCTCTGTGACTATGAGTCCATGACTCAGAGTGTCCCCTGCCGAGCGGCAACTTTTATCAGATCTTGGAATTCACTGTCCATGAAGATGTCCTAGGACAGTCGTCCTCCTTCCCTCTGTCTTGAGCTGGAGACATGCGGGTTCATGGGTGCAGTGCGCCTCCTAGTGGCTCCTCTGGAACACTGCTTGTCCATGACCCAGACTCCCAGTCCTCTGGTGGGCTTGGGCTGGCAGTACCAGGAACAGCTAGGGGGAGCAGCTTTCTTTCCTTTTGGGGGTGGGTAGGTGGAGGTGGGGTTGCAATAGTTTCTATGACATGTTCTGGCCCCCAAATGTAACCCTGCCACCGACAGCCCCACCTCAGAGAAACTAAGGTCCTGGCTGGGACTTTTTCTTTTATTTCCGAGAGTTGATATGGGTGCCTTGTCTCTGTGAGGCGAATGGCTCATCCTCACGTTGTGGATGAGAAGACTGAGTCTTAGAGGCCTCGGGAGCATTCACTGCTGCTGGACCAGACCTCAGACCTGCTCTGTTCTGCGACGTCTCGGAGACACTGGCCTCTCAAGCTGGACTCACACGGGTCCCTCTGCTCAAATTCCTCCCTTTTTGTGGAGGAATGCCTGTCCTTAAGGTCTCAGCTCAAGAGCTCTTTTATTTATTTATTTATTTTTATGGTAACATATACATAACACACAATCTATCATTTTAAGCATTAGTGTCTGGTTCAGCGGCATGAAGTACATTTACACTGCTGTGCAGCCATCGCCACCATCCGTCTCCCCAAACTCAAGCTCTGTACCCACTAAACAATAACTCCCTATTCTCTTTTCCCCCAGGCCCTGGGAACCACTCTTTTATTTCCTGTCTCTGTGAATTTGACTATTCTAGGTACCTCATATAAGCAGAATCATACACTATTTGTCCATTTGTAACTGGCGTATTTCACTTAGCATAATGTCCACAAGGTTCATCCACATTGTAGCGTGTGTGTCAGAATCTCCTTCCTTTTAAAAGCTGAATAATGTTCCATTATATGTATCTACCACATTTTGTTTATCCATTCATCGGCGGACGGACGCTTGGGTTGTTTCTATCTTTCGGCTATTGTGAATAGTGCTGCCATGAACATGGATCTAAATTTGCTTTCAATTATTTTGGATATGTACCCAGAAGTGGAATTGCTGGATCATGTGGAATTTATGTTTGATTTTCTTGAGGAATTTCCATACCATTTTCTATAGCGGCTGCACCGTTTTACATTTCTATCAGCAATGCACATGGGTTCCCATTTCTCCATATTCTTGCCAATGCTCCTTATTTTCCTCCTTCCTTCCTTCTTTTTTTTCTTTTATAGCAGCCATCTTAATGGGTATGAAGTGGAATCTCAGTGAAGTAGTTTTTATTTGCATTTCTCTGATGATTAGTGATGTTAAGCATTTTTTTTTTCAGGTTCTTATTGGTCTTATTTTTAAACTAACACCTATTTTCCCTGACCAGCAGCTTCAGCATCACCTGAGAACTTGTTAGAAATGCTAATTCTTAGACCCCATCTAGGGTAGACTGAATTGGAAACTCTGGGCCTGGAACTCAGCAATCCGGGTTTAACCAACACTCTGGGTAATTCTGATACACACTCGAGTTTGAGAACCACTGGTCTAGGCATTGTGCCAGGCACTTTGTAGCATTATTTCATTTATTACATTATTATTACCCCATTTAACAGATAAGAAAACTGAGGCTCAGAGAGGTGGAGTCCCTGCCTTAAGTCACGTGGAGTGGAAGCACCAAGCTCCTGAACTGCCTATGTGATCCCTTCTCTGGGATTCACAAGCCTGGGGCCGGGGTTCCCTGCATGGCCAGCAGGTGGAGCCATTGACCTAGGACCCAGAGTCTAGGCTGGGAAGGAGTGGGGAGGACAGAGCTCTGGAGCCGGTGGAAGCTGGGCAGGACTCTCAGGGCTCACCCCGCATCAGTCCCACAGCACTAAACTTCAAGTCTCCTACTTGGATTCTCAGCCCCTGACTTCAAAGAACCCTGGGGCAGGGGCTTGGGGCAACTTGGTCGAAGTTTGAGAGGTATCATTAACGAGCCCCAGTTTTCCCATCTTTAAAATGGGAGGTACCGTCCTTGCCTTGAGAGTCTATTGAAAACATGAAAGGACCTTCAAGTCTGAGGCATTTTGGCTTCCTGGAGGGTTGAGATGAATGATTTGGAGGAATGGAAAAATGAACATTTACTGGGTGCTGAATATGTGCTAGGTGCTCTCAATGTGAAATTTTATTTTATGCCAATGTAATGAAATAAGGAATATTATCGCCACTTCACAGATGAGGAAACTGGGCTTAGAGAAAAGAAGTAAGTTACTCAAAGCTCACATGTCTAGAAAAAGGCAGAGCTGGAGTTCAAACTCAGGTTTTCTCTCTTCTTCCAGGTAGCCATCTAAACAAAGGACTAATGTGCAGTCTGAGAAGTAATGGGAGACAAGGAGGCAGAGCTGTCTCCCTCCCCTCCTTCTTGAACTCTTGGGACTAGGCTGTCTGTCTTTGGCTCTACCATCCACTAGTTCTGCCCCCTTGGGCTGATCGCTCCATGCCTTAGGCTAAATATTTGTGTCTCTTCCCCTCCCCCATTTATATGTTGAAACCTAGCCTCCAAGGTAATAGTGTCTGGAGGTGGGGCCTTTGGGGGGTGATTAGGTTATGAGAGCAGAGCCCTCACGAATGGGATTTGTGCCCTTATAAAAGGGACCTAGAAAGCTCCCTTGCCCTTCTGCCATGTGAGGACATGCTAGAAGGCAGCCATCTATGAACCAGAAAGCCAGCCCTCACCAGACACTTGATCTTGGACTTCCAGCCTCCAGAACTGTAAGAAATACATCTCTGTTGTTTATAAGCCACCCAGTCTATGGTATTTTGTTATAGTAGCCCAAACAGATTAAGATATTTACTCCTTGAGCCCCAGTTTTCTCGTTGGTACAATAGAGATAATAAAACTTGGATTACTCAGGATTTTCACAGTCTGGGACGTACAGGGATACAGCTGTTCTCACGGATGGAAATAATGAGGTAGCCTTCTCTGTCTGTTGGTGTCCATGTGTCCCTCGGTTTCTGAGTCTGCCTCGAGATCTCTTAGTTCTGTTGTCCCTAGGTGGTGGCCTCATTTTCTCCTACTGAAGATGAATTTCATCAATGGGGTGGGTGAAGTCAGGAGGGCACTTGAAAAACATAGCATTATGCTATGTCTTTCAAGCTTAGCCATGCCAGGGAAACAGAGAGAGTCTTTACCAACAACCAAATATAAAATCCCAAGGAAAGAGTCCGATTGGCTAGGCTTGTCTAATCCTGGGCCAATAGCTGGGGCCAATTGGAGATGAGACATTCTAATTGGCCAGATCTAGGTTGCATGTCCACCCTTACGGTAGGGAAGAGGGGTTCTGTGATTAACAATCTCACCAGAACCACTTGGAGTGGTATCAAAGCAATCAGTAACATAACACATCAGACCATGTGCCAGCGTTGTTCCAAGCACCTTAAATGCACAAATTCATTTAAGTCTCATAGCAAGATTTCATTTTACAGGCAAAGGAACTGAGGCAGAGAAGCACATGGCTGGTGAGTGGTGCTGCCGGGATTTGAACTTAGCCTGCTCCCAGAGCTCAGGCTCTTTGTTCACCTAAAGAATGACTCTAAAGGTTGTAGAGTCATCAAAAGCAGAAGGAAGGGCTGTTTGGCAGGAAAAGCCTCCCATTCTCTTTCTTTCACTATGAGATCATTTGATGACACAGAAGTCACCCAGCCCTGGGCTTGGCATGCAGCGGGCCTCTTGAGATGAAGGTTCTTCACTTTCCTTGGAAAATCAGGGCAGATAAGCTTCATCCTCAAAGAACCAGGTTGGTGTGCCCAGTTGAAAGGGCTCTGTGGATGTAACTCCATCCTGCAAAGCTCCGGAGGACCGCTGCCCCTCTGACATTTGGTCTCTCCCCCTGCATCCCCGCTGCCTGGGACAGAGGTATCTCTCTCTTGGTGTGGAGGGGCCCCAGGGGAGGGCCAGGAGTCAGGTCTGGTGTCTGAGAGTTCCAGGCTCCTCTGGGGCCTCGTGCTCCCTCCTGGGCCTCATGTTCCTTCCCTCTATGTTATCATTGGAGCCTGTGGGTCGTGGGCTCGTAGGGGCCTGGGTGGGCCTCTACTGGGTACACAAACACAAGTCCGCCATCCAGTGGCCCTGTGAACAAGGCAAGCCCTCAGCAGAACTCGATAAGGTTTCCAAAAACAAGACTGCCCCCCCCAATGCTGCATTCCTCCCTCCTGCAGAGAGCTGTTAATTTATGCTAATTAGATGCATGAAAACCCAAAGTCCCCAGCTAGTCCAAGGGGACAGGGAGGATCCAGCTGGCTGAGCAGAAGATGAAGTGGACCTGTGTTTCTCTGGCTGCTTGGTCCCTACCCTTACCTGGGCCTCCAAGAGGCCACAGTCCTCCTGACCCCCTGCCTTGCCAGGCTGGAGGGGCCGGGCCTTGTCCTTGGTGTCAGGGATCCTGGGGAAGGGGAAGGAGATGGGGGCCTCAGGGCATGTTGGCTGCCTGGCTGGGAAAGGGCCAGGTCCCTGACATTATTTCATTGACTCTTCTCCTGATCACCCCTCCTTCCACTTTCCTCAATAGAAGTCACTGTGGCTGTCAGGAGAGGAGGCCAGGAGGGTGGTGGAAAAGAAGGCAGCTGGTGACAACTCTAAAGTCAGGCAACCTGGGGCTGAGCCCCTGAATTGGCCATTTAATACTGTGTGACCTTGAGTACAACGTTTATCTTCTGTGCCTCAGGCCCCTCATCAGTAAAATGGGGAGGATACCAGTGCTTCCTGCATAGGTGCCGGGGGATTAGATGAAATATTGCATGAGGTGGAGGTGGGCAGGAGCTCGGCCATATCGGCAGTGACCATGAGCAACTGGTGGAGTGAGTGGGAGCTGCTCCATCCGTCTGACTCTGAAGTCCAAGCTGTTCCAGAGGCCCGGGAGCAAAAAAGAATCCAGAGGCCCAGGCTCGTTGCATCCTAGGCCTCTACCTCGTATTATATGCCAAGAGCAGGATGGTGGTGGGTCTCTAGGGATGGCTCTTGGCTCTTCCAGCCCCTGGGCGGGCAGCCTTGGGCCATGGAAAGGGTGCAGCTCCAGCCTCCGGTCCTGCTTTTGCCCACTGTGAAATGAGATCCGTACCTTGAGTGCCCTGTGGTCCACAGGTGGTATGTGGTCACTGTTGTTTCTACCTTTCTACCTTCGCCTGTGCTGTTTCTGCCACCGGATGTGCCTTTCTCACGTCTCTCTTCTTTCCTGGGCACAGACTGCATCTGCCAGGCCCGCAAGGCCCATCTCCACGGTCTCGCTGACATTCTATTTCCTTGACCTTCTGGGACGATCCTCATTGCACTCACTCATTTACCTCACCTCCGCATTCACTCGGTTGTTCTCTTCAGGGTTAATTTGCACTTAGCATAGTGTTTAGCATCTACCAGGACTGGACAAACCTCACCTGTGCTGTACGGTTTTATTTTTCTGTCTCTGGCTTTGGTTTTCCCGTCTGTACCATGCTGGATGGGGTGGCCTCTTGAGGGTCTGGGAAGTTGGCAGCTGAGTTATTCTTTTCTGGGCTTATCATGACTTCTGGTACCATGAGGGAGCCCAGAGACAGGGGGCTGGCTTCCTTGGGCTTCTGGAACTATCAGAACCAAAGTGATCAGGTGATTCTGGGTGGCCCATCTAGGGGCCTGGACCTTGCAGCCAGGAAGAATTAATTTAAAATTTCCATGGAGGGACTGGCTCCCATTCCTGGCCACGTGAGTTATTTTGGGACACCCTGGCTAGTACTCTCTGCACTTGACCAAATAAACTGGCCCCAACCAGCGAGGCCCGGAAATCCCCCACCCACCCTCGTTTACGACCTTGCTGTGCTTAGTGGCCGGAATCTGGTGTATGCTTTGAATTCCTTAAACCTGGGCTGGGTGGAGTGGACACAGGACCCTAAAATGTCCTTACCTATTAATGGCACTGTGGTCTATGGGCTGGGCAGGGGCATCCTGAACCAAAAAAAAATTAAAAATAAAAATAAAACAAACATAAACAATCCTAATGTCACCCCTCTGTGAGGCCCTCCAGGATGTGGCAGGCATGCGATATAGCCCAGACCAGGGAGAAAACCATTTGCCTGTCAGCTGGTCACAAACACATACACAGCCACGGGAAGGGGCAAAACATATCTGTAATTTTTCCACTGAGACTGCTCAGCCCTTACAAAGTTGGCTATGTTTAAGGGTCTGAATGTTCAGGGGTCTCTCTTCCTCTTTGCCATTGCTTCTTCCTCCCAACCAGGGGCTTGTACCCTGCTGCTAGCTCTCTACAAGGTTCTGCCTGAAGATACGTATTCCCAGCTGGCCTGGGAGAGCCAGAGACAGTCCCACCGTCCTCCTTACAAGTCTTCCAGCTCAGCATCCTCAAGACAAGCCTTTCTCAGGGCCTGGGGAGGGGGAGGCCCCTCTCATAGGACAGTTTTGATGACTCACAGGGCTAAAGGGTTGCCTTCACCCTGATCCCAGCAGCGAGACAGAGAAGAGACAGGGCTCAGAGACAGGGCCAGACCTCTTTGTCTTTCTGTTAGGGCAACAGCAGTGGCAGCAGCCACCACTTACTGAGCATCTACTATGTATGTGCCAGGCCTGGTGCCAAGTGCTCTATATAATTTCATTTAATGCCCATGAAAACCCTATGGAGGAGAGTCTATTCAGGGGTGTGTGGGTAAACAGGTTCTCTGAAAAATGAAACAAAACAAACTAACAGTTACTGCTGACTAGTAGTGCTTGCCAATTTCCATGGTGTAAATACTTCTGCTGTGACCAATAAGATCACCGAACACAGGACACCTGTGCAAAGCTGGCCTCACAAGCCAGGAGTAGGGGCTGGGGGATGGGTGAGAGCCTCCTTCAAGCGTGCTGCTGGTCTATTCTTATTCCTGGTTCACACATGGTGGGTAGCGATCGCAATGTACAAACTCGGGTGTGTGAGAAAAACAGCTTTCTATTTTCTGAACTGACCTTAATTTCTGTTTGGTGCCTTCACCCCATTAGTGACAGAAACATCATAATCTAGTCATTCTGGATCTTCCAGGCCCTGCCTTAGGGTTGTCTAAGGTCTGGGGGTTTAGGCAGCATTGGGGAGGGGCACATTAGACCCTAGTGTGGTCATCTTCTGGCTTCCCCTTCATTGTCCTGTTCCTGTCTAGTCCTTGCAGGGCACTTCTGAGTCCTCCCTCATTCCTGATTACAATGTCCCTTCAGAGCCACCAGCTTGCAGGAGCCATGTTGGTGCTGTGCCCCTGCTACTGTGGGTACAGGGGAGGCATCGCATTGCACCTGGGTCTCAGAGGGCAGAGCTGTCTGGTCCCCTGGCAGCCATCAGGACGGGCCGTGTCCTTGGCTCCTGTGTCAGGAGGGAACTCTGTTCTCACCATACTCTGGGGCTCGCCCTCTGTCTGGGGTCCCCAGAGCCATCGGAGAATTTATAGTCCGTCAGAGGCTCAGGACCCCCAGCCTCCAAGCTCTCTCCACTGTTCCTTGTATCCGTCTAACTGCAGCCCCGAAATCTACCTGGTCTTGAGGGCAGGGAGGACTTCTCTGGTTCATGACATGGGCTTCCATATTTTCTAAACTATACAATTCGAAATCAGTGAATTTAACTCCTTCGTTATATGTGTTCTTCTTGGTGACTTCTTAGGACAGCAGTATGCCTAGTCGCCCCCATGTGGGGACTGGGGGTAGGGGTGCTGAGAGGGGCTGAAGGGGACAGAGGATATTCTGGGGAATGAGGCATTGGTGAATATTTCAACATGTTATCCTACCACATGCTGATAAGGAAATAAATGCAGATAGGTTAAGTGACCTGCCCCAGGTCATGCAAGGGTCAGAGATCACAGTAGTGTAACCCAAGTTCCCAACTCCCCATAGAAAACCACTAGTGAGAGCATCAGAGATACTGAGCTTGTCCCTTGGACCGGATGGGGCATGGAGGCCGAGAGAGGGGAAGACATTTACCTAAGTGGCTGTGCAGGGAAATGCCCTCTCTGGACATCCTTTTCTCATCTCATTGGCTGGAGATGCTGTTTGGAAAGGATAAGGTGGTGAGGAGCTGGGAGGAGCCAGCTTCCTTCGAGGCAGGCTGTTTCTCCTCCTGGCCTCTTCTGGGCATCTTGGCTGAGAATTTAGATTCATTCCCCCGCCCCCGCCCCCGGAACTTCACTCTCTTATTTTCTAACAAGTCAAACGTATAGAACAAAGTTGCAAATGCAGTATAAAAAACTGTTTTCCCTCTTTTTTGAGAGTAAGTTGCTGCCACAGTGATCCATTCCCTGAGTATTCTGGTGTGTCTTTCCTATGGACAGGGACAGCCTCCCCCCAGAAACACAACGCAACAGAAGAATCAGGACACCAAGGCTGACGCTTCTCTACGGTAATTCTCAAGCTCCACCCAAGGTCCTCCTGTTGTCCCAGGAATGTCCTTGCATTGAGTTGTCCTGTCTCTCTAGTCGCCTTCAGCCTAGAACAGTTAGTTCCTCATTTTCTCATCTCTTCTTGACTTTTGTGGCCCTTGACACTGTTGAAGATTACAGGCTCGCTGCTTTGTAGATTATTCCTCATTTTGAGTTTGCTTCCTCTGATTAGATTCAAGCTGGGCATCTTTGGCTAAGCTGTCACAGAAGCGATGCTGTGTTCTCGCTGCATCCTACCAGGTGGCCCTTGTTTGGGTTTTCTTCCCTTACTGAGGAAGTCCACGTGGATTCCTTGACTGGGATCAGCCTGCCAGCCTCTCTACTATCAAGTTACTCTTTTTTCCTTGATAATGGAAAAGCATTTTGCGAGGAGGTACTTTGAGACAATGTAAATAGGTTATTCCTCATCAAACTTTCTTTTGTTCATTTATTCATGTCGTATGGACTTGCGGTTTCCTGTTTTCCTCAATGGGTGAAAATGCGTTTACTATCAATTTTCATTTTGATGCTCAAAAGGAGCTGGAGGGGGTCCCTTCATGCTGGCGCTTGTATTCCCATCATCCTTTGAGTATATCCTTATTTTCTTGTATAAAAAGATCTTCTGGGCTTATCTTGTTCTGTCCCTGGCCCATCTCTGGAACTGGCTATTTCTTTAAGGAAGAGCCTAATTTTAAATTTTCCACATGATTCCCAAATGAGGTAGAACATAGTTATTATATACTCTGTGCAGGCACATGTGTGTTATATGTGTGTTAAGAGTTTACTTATGAAATACAACACTAAAAAAAAACCTGGACACTTTATAGCTGTGTTTGGGCTATTCTTATTTTTTAAAAATACACTAGAAACTTTGAAAGCTGGGTGAAGGTGTCCTGGGAATGTGCCCTGGGCTTTTGGTGGTTTCTGCCTCGTCCCGCCCCCCGCCGTCTATGAGGCTCATGTTCTCTGCCTGGCCCCTCCCGCCTTGGCCAGCACAGCTGGAGCCCAGAGGGGTGCAGGCGAGGCTGAGGGTCCCGCCAGAGCAAACACAGCTCCTGTACGCGTCCAAAGGAAACAGCTCTGGGTCAATATTAGCTCGTGCAGAACAGGCCAGAGGAATGTGCAGTGTGTCTCCTGCGGCCTCTGGGAGGGAGAGGGAGGCTGGTCTCAAGAGCTCACACAGGAGCCCTTGATGTCACTGGTCCAATCTCTTTCTGTGTGGATGGGATCCAGGGGGTGGAAGTGTCAGGGACTTGCCTTGGGTCGCAGTGTGAGTAGCCATCCAGCCATCAGAACAATTTTTGGGTTTTTCATTCTTTTTCTTCAGATGTTTCTGCTTTTCTCCCTGTGGCTTCTGGGAGGCAGCAGAAGGCAGGTCAGTGAGCACTGGACTGGGAGTCAGGAATCTTGGATTCTAATCCTGGTTCCGCCTGATTTTGCTTTGTGACTCCGGGGATGTTACTGCCTCCCTCTGGGCCTCTTTCTTCCTTTATCTCAAAGATCCCCTCTCCCTGCAAACTGTAAACCCTGACCTCCAGAGCCTCTGTTTCCTAATTCAGGTCCTCAAACTCAGAAGTCATTATGGGCCAGGTAGAGAAGGTAAATGTATAACGCGAGCACTCATGAGATGATAGGGAGAGGTGATGACTGTGGAAAGCTAGAAAGTGTGCCCTGCGTGAAGGCATTCGAAGTAAAACAGCAACAAGATCAATGTACCACGTGGACACAGGAAGCGCCGAGAGTTTGCAGGCCCTGCTAGCATAAGACAGAAAGACAGAACACTTGCTCTCTTTCCTTGTCATGCTATTTCCCACACGTGACCCCGGTAGAGAGGAAAGCCTGGCCAGGACTGCAGCAATCAGGCCCAGGGAAACGTCCCAGTGGGCACTGTGAGGCTTGGCTCTGCGAGGTGGCCCTGAGAAGCAGGGAGTGGGCCCAGCAAGGCCTGGGAGTCACGTGGTCCCTATTCTAGTCTTTGTACTGGGCTGATTGAGATTGCATCTCAACTCCAGCTGCCCGCCCACCTCCTGCCTTATCTGGGGCCCTGGCTTCCTATCTCCCAACTCCAGCTGCTTCCCCCACCCACCTTCCTACCATGCGGGAGAGTCACTGACTACCAACCACTGTCCACACCCTGATGCAGCTTCTCCAGACTCCTTCAGCTCTCATAGAAGCAGAGAACCAGCTCCTACTCATCCCTGGCCAGCATTTGACTAACAGCTCTGCCACTTATGGACTGTAGGCTCCTGGGTAAATTATCCAACCTCTTAAAGCCTCAATTTTCTCACTTGTAAAGTGGGAGAGTGGAGTAATCCAATCTCTCTGGGTCACTGGGTTGCTGTGAGGAACAAACCTGGTATGGTAAGAGAGTGTGCTACAAAGCAGGGGCTGAGTACACACCTCTTTTCTCATCCACAGCTCCCAGCTCTTCCCAGAACAACACTTGGCCTCCTGTGATCCGCACCCCTTCCCTTCCAGTAACCCAGGTGGCCTGTGGACAAATATCTATGGACAACCACTCTGTGCCAGCCTCACCTAGCCCTGGCTGAGCCTCCGCTTCAGACCTAACATACAAACAGGATGAAGAAACAGCATAATCAGGGCCTGAAAAATGGTACAAACCAGGACACACAAGCAACTTAGAAGCGGAAATGAGCCAGAAACAAAAGCATAAATGTACTAGAAAAAAATACGGAGAAATATTTTTATAACCCAACATTTTAACACATACTATAACAACTTAAGATATCAATAAATTCAAATATCTTTTAAAAATGGTGAAAAAGAAAATCCATCAGTGAATCAAAAGTGAAACTGCAAAAGTACTTACAACTTACATTACTGACAAGACAGACTTTCTTAATATGTAAGGAGCACCTTAAAATCCATAAGAAATAGATCTCCACCCAACAGAAAAAATGGGCAAAGGTTCTGACAGTTTATAGAAAAGGAAATACAAATGGCTTCTAAACACATGAAAATATTCTTTACTTATAAAATGATTTGAATTGCAATACAAGCCACTTTCATCTACCATACCGGTAAAGATCAAAAAGTTTGATAACTCGCTGTGTTGGTGAGGATGTGGGAAACAGGCACTCTTTTACAGTGCTGGTAAGAGTATATATTTGTACAACTTCTATAAAGAGGAATTTGTCAGTATTGACCAAAATTGGCATGCTTATAACCTTTAACCTAGTAATTCCACTATTAATAAATTTAACTTACACATGTACTCAAACATGTGAAAATGATGCATATACAATGATATCTATCACTTTTGTGTTTATAAATGCAAAAAATTGGAGATGATCTAATATTCGTTAGTTAAATGTTATTTAGTTGTGAAATAGCCACTCAAAAGAATACTATGCAGCCATAACAAAGAATGGGAACACTATGTACTTAAGTGGAACATATTGTTCAGTGAAGACCATGTGGTACAGAACACGTATAAAGTATGCTGCCATTTTGATAATGGTATATATATATGGAGGTGCTTATATGTGTGTAGAAATCTCTGGAAGGAACCACCAGAAACCAGGTATTAGTGTTGCCCCATGGGAGGGTACTGGGGTAGCTGTTGGACAGGGGTGGAATGATACTAGTTTTTCACTTTTTATCCTTTTGTATATTTTCAATTTTCTACCATGTACATTTGTCATCTATTTAAAAATAATTTTAAAAAAGTGAATGGAAAGGTCTTTGCTTTACCTATAGGGAGAAAGGCTGATGGGAGAATCTTGGACATCATGAAATGAAGAAGGGGACAGGGTGGATGGAGCAGGTGTGCACCCTCTAGATATCCCAGCATTCCTTCTCAGGAGGTCTTGTGGTGTGGTGAAAAGTGTAAAGGATTTCAAACCTGAACCCCAACCTAAATGTACTTCCAGCAAACCAATTCACCACTGGAATCCTCAGTTTCTTAGCCTGTAAAATGGGGACAAGTACGGCACCTTCACAGCAATGCATGTGAAAGGCCAACCCTCTGTAGGTGCTCTGTAAGCCCCCCAAGAGATTCCCACGGATGCTGGAGGGCAGTGATGCTGCACCTTCAGCTTCCCTGGACATCTTCACTACCCTTCATCATCCCTGGGAAACCCCTGGGGGGGCAGGGCTCCGCCCTCCCACCCCTCTGCAGGAGCATACAGCCCCATTGCTTAGCAAAGCAGCTGAGAGGTGAGGTGGAAAATGTCAATATCAGATTAGCCTGATGGGAAATAGCACACTTCTCCAACCACAAACACCCCCACGTTTCCCTCCAGCACAAGGGGGTTTTGGGGGAATGGGGTGGGGCCGAGGCGGGTGATTCCAGTGATACCTTCAGGCCCTCTTGGCCAAAGTATCCTTAGGGGGTGGAAGGTGTACCTGCAGGGGCTCTGGACCCCTTGGCTGCTGTACCCCGTGAGATCGAAAGGGCTCTGCCTTGGAGAAGGTCTTTATTTCACCAGGGGCCTCAGACAGTGGCAGCCTCTGATGGGCAGCAACAAAGCATGGATCCTGCAGGCCCTCGGGAGCCACCGACATTTCTTGAGCCAGACAGGGCTTGTTCAGAATCACCCTTCAGGAAGTATGTTGGCAGGGGAAATGTGATAGGTTGTGGGAGGACGGATGCCTCAGAGGACACTCATCCAGGGCAATGTCCTCATCATTGTCTTAATATTCATAGCAATCCTGAAAGAAAGGCCCATCTATTGTTATGCCCACTTTATAGATGAGAAAACAGAGAGGCTGTGAGACTGGCCCTCAGTCACATAGCTTACTGGGGATAAAGGTGGGACGTGAACCTAAGTTTGTCCCCTGACAGGGTCTGTGGACTTTCCCTATATCTGATACCTCTCTAACAGAGGGGCCCACTATTTTTAGATCACCAGCGTCATCTCGATTATTCCTTTTACTAAGAGGTGGTATTGTTACCCATCTGTGTGATGCTATTACTAGTATTGTAACTATTACTGGCCTCAGCCTTCCTCAGTTGGGTTTTGATGGCAGTCAGCGGGGCTGCCACCTGTGACCTCAGCCTCTCCCAGCCTCGAGGCCACCCTTATTGGGTAAGAGGCCCCCCTACTCCAACTTTTATAGGTGGGGGCTGGGATCTAGTGGTCACCCTGCTTATGTGGCAGCCTTTTGCAGGCAGGGGCTCGGTCTTGATCACTGCTCCATCTCCAAGGCCTAGCATGAGGCCTGATATACAGCCGGCACAATGCTTGTTGAATGAATAAATGAACGATGCAGTCACCTGTCAGATTAGCATGCCCACCTTCTACTTCCAGAGAAGGACCCTGGAATAGACCTGGGTTCCCTTGACCACAGGACCAATATGGATGGGTCCACAGGGTCTGAACGCGTGTGGCCCATTAGGAGCATCTTCCTAGCACACTTCTGGGCTTAGACACCTGGGCAATTCTGCGGGAGGTGGTATGGCCTTCGGGTCAGGCACATGTCCTGGGTGGCCTCCTCGTTTTTCCAGCGTTTTTAATTGTTAAAAAAAAATTATATATATGTTCTGAATTGGTGGTCCAGGTCACCTGCTTTTCAGACAGTTGTAGGAGGACAGAGGGTCCTAAAGCCCAGGTCTGACAGCAGATCCAACTCACCAAGCCCCCAGGCTGACGAAACTCCTTCCTTGCTTGGTGAGTGTGGAGCGCTGGGCCTGGGTGGCAGCCCCCCAAAACTAATCAGCCCGTGCCTCCTTCTCCTTCTGCCTTCCGTCTCCCTCCACAGCTAGGTCCAGTGGGAGGTGGCGGTGGTTGAGCCCAGTGGTGGGAATGGAGGAAAGCAGAAGGATTTGAGAGGTAAGAGGGACACTGAATCCACAGGGCTTGGTGACTGGGAGGAAGGGGAGGCAAGGGGGAGGAGAGAGGGATGCTGGGCAGTGGGGAAGCTGGAGGGACCCACATCCAGAGGGCTCGGCTTGAGCTGTGAATACTAAGTACATGCAGGGGTATGTATTGGAGGGGTGGGGCATGGAGTCCCAGTGGCTGACCTGGGCAGGGGGCTAGCAATTGCTGGGGTACCCAGAGCAAGGCTGGAGGTCCTTGGATGGTGGCAGTGGTGGCTGCAGAGTACAACCTGGCCTCAGGGCCCGGCTTCTCAACCTGCCCAGGGCCGGCCTTGCCCAGTGCTGGCCGGGAGAGGCTTTGGCCACAATCGGGCTCTTCAGCCTGCAGCTGGCTGGGGACAGATCTTTCAGCAGTTGCTGGAGATTTATTGGTGGCCCTGAAAGGGTTGCAGTCAGGAGGCCTGGGCCGACTGACGGGGCCTCCCAGCTGTTTACCCGGCGCCGAGAAATGTGAGGGCAGCGATGGCCCACTCAGGCTGGAGGGGCTCCAGGCTCTGGGTGCAGCTGCTCAGAGTAAGTAACCTGCCTGGCTCTGGGGCCTGGCTGAGGGAGGCCAGGCCTCAGCAAATGTGGCTTTGGACCCTTCCCTGATGTTACAGACAGGGAGACAGAGGTTGGAGTGGGGAAGTGATCATCTCCAAGTCCCACCATGTGTCTGTTCTCAAGTCAAGACCAGAAGCTAGGTGAATGGAAGTAGCAGAACACAGAGATTGAGAATTTTCACTTGCCAAAATGACTTTATTAAATGTGGGTCCTTGCTTACTGTCTCCCCCACTAGAATGTTCACCTCATGAGAGCAGGGACCTCATCTGGCCTGTCCACTGCTGTGTCCCAAACACCTAACAAAAGCCTCTTATTGAATGGATGAATGAATATCTGGATAGGGTTCCTTTGTCTCACATTACAAGAGGTCCAGAGGAAATGGGTTAAAAGCTGTAACAGAGGTTTCACGATGCCACCAAGGCCCTGAGCTCTTTATATCTCCCCCCTCCAGTATCCTTAGGCTATGGCTTCTGCCCTCATGCTTCCTAGATGGCTGCGGCTTCCCTGGGCATTGTGCCTGCATTCCTGGTAGGAATAGGAGAGTTAGGACAAAGGGTAGAAGGCATGTACTTATGGAGTCTGTTCATTTTTAATCAGGATAACCATAGATTTCCTAGAAGTCCCTTAATAGTGAATTGGCCAGAACCACAAAGAGTAGTGCTTTGCCTTTTTTTTTTTTTTTTTTTTAAACCTCTTTCAGGGAGTTGGTCCTCAGCAGGTCCTATCACTTTGTTGTTTGGTGGTGGTGGTTGTTTTTATTTGATTAAGTAAAAATCCCCTCTCTGGGGGAAATGCCCTAATGAGGACTGACTATAGTGTTAATGGCAGGTGTGCTACTGTACCCGCTAACTTTTCAAGGACCCGGATCTACGAGGTTCTTTCTGAGGTCAGGGTTAGTAGTTGGGAGGAGGGAGGTGTTGACTTTACAGTCCTCACAGTGGCCCTGGACACAATTTGACAATTCCTACTCTAGAACCTCCGAGCCAGGCAGAGGCGGGAGGGCAGTGGGGTTCCCAGCTCCGGGGGCAGGGCTCCACTCCCACGGCCAGTGCCCTTTCTGACTGCGGTGCCATCACCCTGGATCCTTTTGCTCATTGGTCTTGTGCCCGCAGAGCCATGGGCAGCATCGACAGACCAGTAAATGGTGTGATTGTGGCCCTGGGTGCAGTCAGTGACCTCTAAATGCCTGGCTGAGAGGTAGCCTCCTTGATGGGGTGTCAGACAGACAGCCTCACGGGCCCCTGCCTGACTGCAGAACTGACCAACTGGTCACTGAAGGGCCTTCTGTCCCTAAGCCCAGGCCTGTGATCTATCCTTGCTAGGATGGCCCTCTGAGGGACAGGGAAATAGGGGAGGGACACTGAGGTTGCATGCTCAGGCCCCAGCCCCTGTGGGCATGCTGGGTTTTGGGGCAGAAGAAAAGGGGCAAATTCTCTGTGGTTTCTTAAATTTTCCAGGCCACAGCTCCAAATCTCAAAGGTGAGAGTGAGGTGGTGAGGACAGCCAGGAGGGAATTACAGGCCAGCGGTCTGGCAGGAAGCTTGCCCCTGGGCCTGGGCAAGCTGCAGAGGGCACTCGGCAACCTCTGGAGGGAAGAAAGCCTTGGAGCTACCTGTGGCTGTACCACTCACATGTCTCCCAAGCAGCTGTCCCTGAGGGCCACCTGCATTCTGGTTCTGCTGCTGACCAGCCAGCTGTGTGCCCTGAGGCAGGCCTCTGTCCCCTCCGGCCTGCCAGGCACAGATCAACACCTCTTTGTTGCCTTTCTCTCTGGGCTGGGGCAGGGGGAGGCTTGGCTGGGCTACAGCTGGGAAAGGGCTTAGCTAGTGACAGAAATATCATAGCAGCAATCACAATCAAAACTGCTCCCACTGCTGAGTTCTGACTCTGAGCCAGAGCCTCCTAAGGGCTTTTTTACCTGTAGTAATTGAAAAGACACAAGACTCTCCAACTCTTTGTTTAAATACAAAACTTGGCAGAGTCATAGGTTTTATTTTTATCTCCAAGCATGTGGGTGAAGAGGGAAGTTCTGACGGTGGCCTTCTGGCTTAACAAAGAAAACTCATCAGTAACCCTGCCTTTGAGGAAACAGAGACGTCCATTGACATGTTCATACACCACAGCAGCAAATTATTAAACAAGACAACCAGCCAGAACTACAGACTTTTTTCAGGATTAAAGATGACTTTCTAGGATATGTGAATCATCCTGGAAGTCAGGGCTTCTGAAAAGACTCCTTGGTCAGAAGTAACGTTTTGGAGGAGTTTCACAAGTGATTTCAGCTCTGTCTTGCTGTGACTGTGGAAACAGGAAACATTTCCTCCTCCTTATCTTGGGGAGCTTGGAGGGCCTGAAGTTTTCAAGGGTCCACCCGTTAAGAAAGAGAGTTTAAAAAGTTGTCTGGGGGAGCTCTAAACTTGGCATTTGTAATGGAAAAGGGCAGAATAGGCATTAGGGGCATCCACAGTGATGCCACCCCCATGGGCATTTTCTTATTGAACCCTCACAGACCATGAGATGGGTGTTATTGTTATCCCCACCCTATGCAGGAGGAAACCGAAGCTCAGAGCAGTCCATGACTTACTTGAGGTCACACAGCGAGGGGGTCGAGGGCTGCTCTTGTGAGGACGGGGACTGCAGCTTCTATGGAGTATGCTTGGGCTCCGTTGTCAAAGAGACCTGGGTTCCAATGTGGACTCTGCTGAGGAACCGTCTGAGTTTCCTGTTGCCGCTGTAACAAATTAACCACAAACTCAGTGGCTGGAAACAACATAAATGTATTATCTTACAGTTCCGGGGCTCAGAAACCCAAAAGGTTTCACTGGGTTAAAATAAAAGTGTCAGCAGTACTGCATTTCTTTTAAACAAGGAAAATCTGTTCCCTTGCCTTTTCCAGCTTCTAGAAGCTGCCTGCACTTCTTGGCTCGTGGTCCCCTTCTTCATCTCCAGAACCAGCAGGTTAGTGTCTTCCAGTCTCTACCTGACTCTGATATTCCTGCCTCCCTCTGTCACTTATTGGAACCCTCCTGACTATATTGAGCCCACCTGGATATTCCAAGATAATTTCCCCAACTCAAGAGCTTTAACTCAATCATACCTGCAATGTCCTTTTGCCAGGTAAGGCAACATATATTCACAAGTTCCAGGGGTTAGGATGTTGATATCTTTGGCAGGGGGCTCTATTATGCCTGCCGCTGTGTCCTTGGCTAAGGAACCTGACATTTGGGATAACAGCCATCCCTAGAGGTTTGGAGAAGATGAAAATAGAGGATTTAACTTCCATCTATAGCGAATGACTGAGGCCTCAGTTAAGGGACTAGCTATTCTGGAGGCTGGTGACCCACCAAGGAACAAATGATCCATTGGAATGCCAGTGCTTCTGGGGAGAAGACAGTGCTTGGGAGATGCCATTTGTTCACAGAGAGGCTGCCCTCCTGGTCACTGGCCCCTCCTGGAGGTGTGGCCCAGAACTCAGCCTCAGACACAGTTGAAATCCTAGCTCTGCCACCTCCCAGCAGCCTGGGAGTGGTTGAGGGGGTGGGGAGCAGGGATAACAGGGAAGGGAGGAAATAAACAAGACTTTCACACGTGACCTCATTTCGTCATCGTCACCAAGGTAGAGCTTCCGCTTCTGTTTTGCAGATGTGGAAACAACGGTTCAGAGAGATAAAGCATCTTGTCTGAGATCACACAGCTACTGTGGGATTTCTCACACACCAGGATTCCCAAACTAGTGATACCCAGACCACCTCCATGGGTGTTTGACATGTCTGCTGGCCTCCTGGCCTATGGCTGCCTTGATATTTTTCTTTAAATCAACTTACTACTTTTTTATTTAAATGTATGTGTTTTAAAATGAGATCTTATTTTATTTCCGTAAAATGGAAAAATCACAGAATTCATAGGCTAGTTATATATATTTTTATAATGCACATGAAAATGAATCTATCATCATAAAAATGAAGTGTTCATCTGTATAGTATGTAAAATGGTCTCATACCACCAATGGGTTTCAGCTCTCTCTTTGGGAAGTGGCTCTACATCTGCTCCAGTTTCACCAAGTCATAACGTTACTAATGGCTATCATTTATTCTGGTATTAAATTTTCAAATGGCTCCCAGCACAATTAAATCCAGAATCCCCAGCATGGCCTCAGGGCTCTGCTGACCTCTGCTTTCTTCATCTCTAGCCACTCTTGGGAAAAGCCAAACTTTCTTTGCTGCAGTAAGCCTTAGAACCCAAGTGCTTAACTACTACTACACTATACCACCTTTCTATGATGTCCGGTCTCAGGAAGGCCTATGATGAAAAATGAACGAGGCTTGAAAACGAGCTAAGGAAGGGACTGGCAGAGCCCCCTTGATCTCATTGGCAAACAGAGGAAGGATTGATCAAGTCCACCAGACAGAACAACTCTTGCCAAGGGGGAGGAGCTTAGAGACCTTTTATAACCTCTTGTAGGGTAGAAATGATGGGTGGCTGTAGTGGCCAATCCCAACTCTATGATCTCATGTGAGGTGGGACTTCTTGGCAGCAGGCCCTGTATTCTTCCCTAGAAACTTTACATTACAAGTGAGCTGAGCATCTGGACAGAGCAGACATCTTACAGAAATTTTGCAAGTGCCTCATATTCCCTTCTTTAATGCAATAGAGATAATTTATTATCTGAGAAAGGAGTACAGATCCCAGTGTTTCTTGTGTAACAGTAATTCCAACTTTTTATTAATATGAGTGAGAGGAAAAAAATTCATGATTGCATGTGAGCATCAGGGACCTTGAGCCCCACAAAGGGGGTTTGCCTGAGGATTTCCTAGATTGTTGCTGTGAGGCATTAATGACCCACTGTGAGAAAACTTAGCCTAGGGCCTGAAGCACAGTAGATGGATTTGCTTAGTAATTATTCTGTCCTAGTTTGGACAGAGCTCAGGAAGAACATGCTTTTCTCTGAGGTTGGAGGTAGAGTAAAGAAAACACCAGCTCCTCAGAGGCAGCCTTTAGAACCAGTCAGCCTTAGTCCAAATCCCAGTTCCTCCATGGGCTGGCTGTGTGACGTTGGACTAATCACTTCCCCTCTCTGAGCCCCAGTTTCTTCATCTATAAAATAGAGATAATAATAGTACCTCCTTCAAAGGGTTGAGGTGAGGATTAAAGGAGTTAATCCAAGAGCACACTTAGAACAGGTAAAAATTACTAGACAATAGTTATTTTTGCAGCCAGCCAGACCTAGATTTGAATCCTGCCACCAGCACAAATTACTGTATGATTTTGGGTGAATCTGGCCTCTGGACCTCTGTTCAAATGGGTTTGGTAACAGTCCTTGCTTCCAAGGGTGGTGGTAAGCGTCCAGTGAGCAGGGCGTGTGAAGCTGCTTACATCCCAGCCCTGGCACACAATAGGTAGGTGCCGATGGTGTAAGCGTCCGTCCTTCTAAGAAGCCCCTCCTGGGAATGACAGAGGACCAGCTGTGGTGCTCTGAGGCAGGCCATGGCCCTTCCCAGCTGCCCCGCCCCAGTCATGACGACCTTGCCCCTGCCTGTCTGAGGGGCAGGAAGGAAGTAAGCAGGGCAGCCGGCAGCTTCCCCTTTTTTGCCCTGCTCCAGGCGCCAGGCTGCTTCCCCCTTAGTGTTTCAGAAGAGACAGCAGCACCATGGCCCCCAGCACAGCCATCCGACAGACCTGCTGCTGCTTCAATGTCCGTATCGCCACCACTGCCCTGGCCATCTACCATGTGGTGAGTGTGCGGGCAAGCCCAGGGAGACTGTGTGTGTGTGTGTGTGTGTGTGTGTGTGTGTGTGTGTGTGAGGGAGGGCCCATGATCTACTACTGAGTCCCCTCCGATGGGACGGCCACTGTTCCTCACGTCTCTGTAGGACTCTTACTTGCGCTTCAATCTCCCCTTCTGTCAAAATGAGGGGAAGGGGACCCTGCAGCAGCCACGGGAGCAGAGCAGTGCCGGGAGCAGAGGTCCTCGTTCGGAGAGAACATAACTCGCATTCTCTCTGAGGCTCAGTTTCTGCCTCTGTAAAATGGAATAAACTAGCGGCCACAAGGTCATCTGGGTGAAAATGGAATCTCAGATGTGAAAGTGCTTTGGGAGCCAGGAATTTCGGGAGAAAAAGGGCTGGGATTGCTGCCAGAATATGGGGCCAGGCCACAGGCATAGCCTCTGCTCTTCCCCTCCACAGGCCCTGGGCGGCTGGAGGGACTGACAAGTGGGACTCTCCCTTTTGCACTTCCAATGGGAGAGAGGAAGGGGGATGAGTCTTTGTCGTTTATGGCTTGGGCAAGGCACTGCCTTCTCCCCACCGGGAAAACTTGAGACCTTGTGCTAAGGAGCTGGGGGGACTTGCCTGTCCCAATCTCTTGTGGGACAACCCAAGGGGGAATGGGCCCAGTGGTTCCTTTATGGTGGCTGGTATGCACCGCTTGGGTGCAGGTGCGGAGCCTTATCTCTGGGTGAGCCATAGACCCCTGGGGATAGAGATCCCTCTGTCTCAGTGGCTGAAGGTTGAGAAGGGGGGAGTCTCTGTTCTGTACCATCCAGACCCATTGCCCCCACTCCACTACTCTGAGCCACACCCAGCTTCCCCAGGCCCAGGCGCCTTCCTCTCAGGGTGGCTCAGGGCCTGTGGTCAACAGTTCTCTCATGAGCCTGGAAGGGCTTCCTCAAAATCAGCCTAAATCTGCAAATTGTGGTGGGCTGCTGTAAACGCTTAGACCTGGCTGCATCTGCTTCCTGTTGCAGGCAGGCCTGTGGCAACAACCCAGTCATCAGAGGGGTGGTGCTGCTCAGTGGTTAGTGCACAGCTCCTGGATTCAGACTCCTGCGTGCAAATCCTTACCTCACCATTTCCTAGCTGTGCAGCCTTGGGCCACTCATTTAACCTCTCTAAAACTCATTTTCCTCACCTAATAAATGGGCATTAGGGTAACCTCTGATAGGGTGGTTGTGAGGATCAAGGGAGCTAACATCTACAAGGCAGAGTCTAACATGTAGTTGAGTCCTTTCTTAGTAGTGTGTCAGAAATGAAGTCTGCTGCCAGCACACCTGGAGTCAAGGTGGCAGACCCCAGAATGCTGGTTTCAGAAGGAGCTCAGAGGTTGCCCTGCTTAGCTTCTGCCAATTCAAAATGATTCTGAGAAAAGCAAATAGTACCTTGGCTGTTCCACACCAAGTCCTTAGGGCCCCTTCAAGCTCTGAGATTGTGCAGCATACCAGGAAGGACAGTGTAGTGGTACGTAGATGCATCCCAATGGGAAGCAGTCCCCTGGGTCCTTACCCTGGCTCTGCTACTGACTGGCTGTGAGACCTTGGACGAACTTCTCTCTCGGGCCTCAGTTTCCGCTTTATAAAATGAAAGGCGTGTGGAGGGCTATGGATTGGCTCAGAGGTCTCAAATTCCAGTGCCTCCAGGGTCCAAGCAGGTCATGTGAATGCAGTGGGCAGCTGCACCTGTGGTAACCTAGGGATCCTGCTCTGGGTCCACTCTGGTGGCCGCTCCTTGTTTCCCCTGATTGTTGCCATGAAAGAATGATGTTTAGAGAAGCAAGGAACACAGGCTATGATGTCTCATTTTCTAATGTTTCTGTGTGACTGATTTGAGATAAAAAGAAATGCCTGTGCAGGCCACACTGAATCCATCTGCAGTCTGCCTGGCTAGGAGCCGCCCTGCAAATTCCAAACTTGGTGACTATCGAGGTTTTTTCTTGATCACACTGTCTGAGGTCCTCACCTGTATATGACAGCAGTGACATGACATACATGACATTAAGTGACATCAGTGCCCACCCACAGAGCTGGAGAATCTGTGGGCAAGTGATCAGGGAAGACATCTTGGAGGTGGTGCCATTAGCAGAGACATAGATTTGGGCTGCGGGGAGTAAAAATGGGGGAGGAACGGATGTGCGAAGGTGTGGAGGTTGAAGGACAGTAGCTTGTGACACTACACAGGCTAACCTAGAGGCTTCAGATTGGAAGCAGGAGGTGGTTAGGGTTTGGAGTGACAAGCAAAAGAGTCTGGATCTTTCTGTTGGTATTTTGGGCTGGATAATTCTTTGTTGTGGGATGTTTAGCAGCACCCCTGGCTGCTACCCACAAGATGCCAGGAGCACCCTCCAGTTGTGGTAAATGAAAATGTCTCCAGACATTGCCAAATATCCCCTGGGGGGCAAAATCTCTCCCAGTTGAAAACCACTGCTATAATATATGAGTCATGGGAAGCCGTGGGATGTTCTAGAGCCGAAGGCATGAGAACAGAGGAGAAGCCTTGAAGCTGTGTGACTGGCTTAGGTGCTCATCTCTAGGCTGGGGTCCTTAGTTGATTCCAGTGGAGGATGGTCTTCCTGCTCCCTCTATGACAGGCTCCTTCCCAGAAAGGGCAGGGGCTGGGGACTTTCCTGTGGCCCAGGAGTCGGGTGGCAGGTGTACTGTCAGAGCCTTGGACATCTGGATGGAAAAAGAGAAGCTGCTCTCCAGATGTGTCAATTGCCCAGACTGGGCGTCATCTGGAGCCAGTCAAGGGTGACAACCCTGCGCACTGAGAGCTATTTGTGGACTTGGCCCCTCTGGGGAGCATTAAATCGAGTGCTTGGTTTCCTGGGACAGCGCCACACATTGTGGAGTCATCAGGGGCATTATTACCCGAGGTCCCGCCTGAGTCCAACAGCTGGAGGGCCTTCCTCAGGATTTGCTGGGTTTTAGAGGGTTCCCTGGGTCACAGATGATTTCTGACCCAAACTTGCACATGTTAGGGAGGTAGAGAACTTTCTTAAAGTGGCCACTTTGGTTCTGGCTTGTCTGCCAACCC
Organism: Eidolon dupreanum; assembly: GCA_028627145.1. Lineage (NCBI taxonomy): Eukaryota > Metazoa > Chordata > Mammalia > Chiroptera > Pteropodidae > Eidolon > Eidolon dupreanum. The sequence goes on along the minus strand of CM053502.1, from coordinate 15,450,695 downwards.
AAAGCATGTCCTAAGTCAGAGGTAGGAGGTAAGGAGTCCCAGAAGACCCCTATGCCCAGAAATATTTCCCTCCCTGACCTCTCTTCTTCAAGGGGCCTTGAATTTCGTTAGACATGCATTGCCTGACGTAAAGCTTTCACCTGTAATTTCAACCATGTAGCAACAGGAGATGGGTGAGGAGGGAAGGAGGCTGATGTCAGTCCTGGTTGTCTCTGGGTTACAGGATTGTGAAAGCTCTAATTGTTTTTTTCCATTTCTGTATTCTCCATATTTGGTACAATGAGCATGTAGTACTTTTGAAAATAAACTTTTATTTTTAGATTTACAGAAAAATTGCGAGTATAGTACTGAGTTCCTGTATACTCCACACTGGGTTTCCTCTATTGTTAGCTATTGCTAATATCTTGTATTAATCAGGCACATTTGTCACGACTGTGAGTTGATATTGATACTCTATTATTAACTAAAGTCCGTACGTACTTTATTCAGAAAGCAAAGATTTCCTTTGCTTTCCCCTAATGCCCTTTTTTTGTTATAGTATCTCATTCAGGCTCCAACATTACATCTAGTCCTTAGGTTACCCTTGGCTGGGACAGTTTCTCATATTTTCCTGATTTTTTAATTTTTAATTTTTAATTTATTTATTTTTATGACCTTGACAGTTCTGAGGGATATTGGTGATACATTTTGTTGACTATTCCTCAAACATGACTTGTCTTATAGTTTTCTAATGATTAGACTTGGGTAATGTTTTTTTAAGGGGAAGATTGCAGAGGTGAAGTCCCATTCCCAGCATGTCATATCACTGTTGATGTTGACCTTGATCACCTGGCTGAGTCAGTGTCTGTCAGACTTCTTCACTGTGAAGTTACTGTTTTTCCTCCCTTTCCCAAACTGTCTTCTTTGGAAGAAAGTTACTGCACAGGCCACATGTAAGGAGTGGGGAGGTATGTTTCTCCTCTTTGAAGGCAGTAGCCGTATAAATTATTTGGAATTCCTCACAGGAGAGTTATCTGTTCTCCTTGTTTATTATATACATAAATGATTGATTTATTTTTTTTATCAGCAGGGACTCATGGATATTTATTTTACACTTTGAGTTATAATCCAATGCTACTTTACTTGGTGGCTTAAGTGTACTACTTTTTAAATTGGGGAAAGAAAAGTAAAGCAATTTCTATTATTTAGAGGAGTCTCTAGTAAATGCAGCTACATTCTCAAACAAGTCTTTATTTTATGAGCCCAGCCCCAGGACAGGATCCAGACCTGACTTATTCATGGCTTCTGCCCTTCAGAGGTTCCAGTCTATCCAGGAAAAACTGTGATAATGGCTCTGATGGATGACAGTGCTGGCTGTTATTTGGGCACAGGTGAGAAGCCTTAGTCCAGCCCCTGGTGAGGGTTGGGGGTTAAGGAAAGGCTTCTTGGAGGAGCCTGAGTGCTAAGGATGAACAGGACTTCGCTTGAGTACACTGCGGAAAAAAGGAGATGTCAGGTCGAGGGAGCAGCGTGAGCAAAGGCTTGGAGATGGAGGGACCACGTGATGCTTTGGAAACCCTAAGACGTTCATAAAGCTGTGGTAGAGAAGGGATGGCTGTGAGGTATGGTGGAGGAAGCTGACAAGGTCAGCAGGTGCAGACCTGGACCAAGTCCCTCTTTTCTTTCAGGCTTCATAGCTAAAAGGATGGACCTCTGCTTGGCCCAATTCTTGTATTTTATAGTTGAGAAAACAGAGGTCTAGGAGGGTCCCTGACTTGTTCCAGGTCACACAGGGCAGTGGGACAGGGGCTTGCTCTAGGCTGCCACTATTGGCACACATGTGTGTGGAATGAGCCAGTGACTGGTGAACAAATGAATTCTTTACCTGCCCCACAGGCCAGGGATGGTCTATCTGTCTGGGAGGCCCTTCATTTCTTCTTTATGGTCCAGCTCACTGGAAGCTTCCTCCTCTAGGAAGTCCTCCTGATTTGTCCTCCTCAGTATTCCAGCGGATCTTCTCTCTGCTCCACTTTGGGACTGAAAATGTCACAGACTTGTCTCTATCACTTACTTATGATGTGACCTTGAGCAGGCAGGTGCTTTTGCTGTCTAGGCCTTAGTTTCCTCATCTGTTAAATGGGGCTAGTGGTCGCTATCTGAAGGGTAACTGTTTCAAGGTATTGAGCTGATGTGGCTTCACTGAGGTGGGGGTGGGGAGGCTGGCAGGCAAGTGCCCAGAGTGGGCTGTGAGAATGGATTACAGGGGCCACTCTCCCTTTTGAAATGTCAGCTGTTTGGGGCCTTAAAATAGGCCTCAACTGCCAGGTGGTGAAAGCTCCGAGTGAGACTCTTCACCTTCACACCCAATGCATTCGTGTGGGGCAGAGAAGACTTCATGCTCGGTGTCCCCGTGTGCTCAGAGAGGCCTGGCTCTTTGCCCCTTCCTGGAGGGGTGGGGAGGCTGATGAGGGTAGGGTGGAAGTCATGGCCCCTTCCCAGCACCATGGCTGAGAAAACTGAGTTGCGCACCTCTCCTCTAGCTTACCAAACTTTGGAGGCCCTCAGGGGGACCACTGGACCCACTAGGGCAGTAGGGGGAGGCACACAGGGCCTTCTGGGGGGCAAAGTTAGGCTCTTCTTGCTGTACCAGTGTAAGTCACTTGTGTAAGGTGGGCCAGGACGAGCCAGACCCCAGGCTAGGCCTTATCCTCTCCCAAGGGAAGGGAAGGAAGAGGCTTCTGGGAATGGGAAGTGGGTGGCGGTCCCAGCCATTGTGAGTCACCTTGGTTGGAGGGACTCACTGCTGTCAGAGGGTTGTAGCTGGGGGAGATACCAGCTAGGGGGTGGGGCTGAACTCAGACAGGCCCATGGCTGATGGGCAGAGCCTGGGTTGGTCTCTGTCACCACCCTGTCCCTGAACCCCCAGGAAGTGAGGCTTTTATTTTGGGCCCAGGGCAGTGGTCTGGAACTAGGACTTTGCTCTGAGGTTACTATAAGCCTGTGTTGGTCTCCCAGGGGACCCTGCCCCACTGAGGGAAGGAGGAGACACTGAATGCCTAATGAGGCATGAAGCTGACAGGAGCTGTGCAGAGTGAGGGCTCTGGCTTCCTGCCTTTCCAGTCCTTAGCCCTGCTGTGGGGCCAGTGCAGCTCTTCCAACCTTGATTTCCTCTCCTATTAAATGGGGGTCAATAACCACGACCTGAAAGGTCATTCAGAGACTCGAAGGAAACCAGGTGGGAGACACGCCTGGCACCTAGTGAGCACCTTACAAATGGCAGTTGCCACCAGAGTTCCCACTTGATGGAAGAGGAAACTGAGGTTCAGAGAGGCCAGGCTCTGCTGTTGCTCCAGACAGTGGTGTGGGAGAGGGCAGGTGGGTGGGGGGCGTAATATCCGGTAGCCTTGTCCTTTTTGTTTTCCTCCTTTAAAAAATTTTTATTTAAGTATAGTTGACATGCAATATTACGTTGGCTTCAGATGTCCAACATAGTGATTCTACATTTCTACACCTTGCGATGTGATCACCACGATATGTCTAGTAACCATCTGTCTGTCACTGGGCTAAATTATTATGATATTATTGACTGTATTCTCTCTGCTGTACCCTACATCCCCTGGTTTATTTATTTTAAAGCTGGAAGTTTGTACCTCTGATTAATACAAAGTCCACATGGAAAGATGCAGTCTTGATTTCACCTGCAAAATGGGGAAAAAAATGGGACTGATAGCAGCCAGCCTCACTAGCTGAGGTGGGGGTAAGACGATGTGTGTGTCGGTGTTCAGAGGACCTGGGCCTCTCGTAAATGCTCAGTAGTAACAGTAATACTCACTATCATGGGGGGTGTGGTATGGTGTGGTGGTGCTTCGCTCTGAAAGCAAACAGGGAAGTGATGATTATGGTGATAATTTAAGGGGTGCAGGCTGCTTCCCCGGATACTCAGGAAATGGAGGAGCATGGGGGCTTAAGCCAAGCCTGGAGGCTGAATCTGAATCTGAGCCCCCCCAAACCTACCCTTAAACGGAAGTTTGATGACCTTTTCCCTTCTCTTAAGAATGGCAGAGACCATTGGGATTTACTGGGCCAGGAATTTTACTTGTAGTGTTTGTTCCCTCAGGGGAAGCCTTATCATCCTGTCTTCTTTCATCGGGCAGGTCTAGAAGGTCAGAGGTCATACTTTGCTAGGCTGCCACAGGCCAAGCACAGGCAGGGGAGGGGGCTCCAAGATGACACTATGGTTTTCCCAGATGGCCCCAGGCCAGAGCCAGCTGCTCTCTGCACAGTGTTCTTGTGGCAATTTCTACGCCACAGGATGACAGACCGCAGTGAGTGTCATCTGAACTGTGTTCTTTGTGGTCTCCCGGCCTTCGCATGAGCTGTCCTTTCTGCCTGGAGTAGGCCCCTGTAAAATCATGTGTCCCTCCCCCAGCGTTTCCTACATCCCTCTTCCAGCCCAGTCACATGGCAGCTACCATGTCCTGGGAGCCTACTGTGTGCCTGCCCATGGATCAGCCGAAGTCACATTTCTCCGAGAGAAATGTTTTGCAGTTTTCGGAGTGGATCTCATTCACTTTTGCTTTTGCTTTTGCCATTCTTTCTGCCTGCAACACCCTTCCCATTGCCCTTTGGGAGACGTCTTTAAGACTCACCGCCTCTCAGAAGCCTTCCTGAACCCCCACTCCCGGTTGCTTACCCCATCCCAAGGCAGCTCCCTACCTGCAGCTACGGGGACCCTTTGTTCATGTCCTCATGTCTGGAGGCTGTAGGCTCATCCAGGGCTTGGCTGGTCTGATCTATTTTTGTAATCCCCAGGATCTGATGGAGTAGGGGCTAGCCAATCTCTATTTTATTTTACTTTTATAAACCTTTTATTCATGTGTAATTAACATATCATAAGTGTATATCTTGATGAACTTTTAGAGTCAACATACCCATGCAACCTTCACCCAGATTAAGAAATAGAACAGGATCAGCACCCAGAGGCCTCTAGTGCCCCCTTGTCACTCCACTGACTTATCCCAGCACGTGTAGCTCTAGGACTTCACAAGAATGAGACTACATAGCATGTGCTCCCTTGCGCCGGCTTCTTTCTCTCCACATGGTGTGAGCGTCCCCTTGGTTGCTGTGTGCAGCCAGCTCATTCCCACCCCCCACCCCCCCAGGGCTGTAAAGTACTTTGCTGCCTGAATATATCACCGCATATTTTCCTGTTCAACTTCGGGGGGTGGGGCATTAGGTCGTTTCCAACTTCTACAAATAGAGCGGCCACTGCCATGTGGACCTGTGGTTTGGTACCCACACACAAGTGCTTCTGCTGCTCCGTCTAACTTTCTGAATCTCCATCTTTGGGAGCGGATGGATGTTACCTCACCTGCTCCTCACAACAGCTCTACTAGAGGGTGGGTACTTCTCTCTGTGTTATGGATGAGGAAACTGAGGCACAGAGATGTAAAGTGGCCAGGTAGAGGGGACAGGGATGGGAGGACAGCAGAGCAGCAGCCTCAGGAGAGAAGCAGGGCTCTAGGGAGGTGGAGTAGCCAGGCTGGGGCTGTAACTGAGCCGAGGCGCTGGGAGGGGGGCATCATGATGGTATCTGGGCTGCTGGGAACTTAGCTGGGGAGAGGGTGCTGCTGGGGAATGACCCGCACCCGGTTGCCCCCTGATAAGCTGCAGCAGGAAGTAGGGGGTGGCCATGGGGGAGGGGAGCTTCCTCTTGACTGTGACGCATCTGGTTCTCTCCTCTCATCCTCCTCCCAGACAACCCCAGGGGCCGGTGGGGAGCACAGGGTGGGCCTGAGAGGTTGAGAGGACTGAGCCTCAGGGAGAGGGTGACAAAAATAATGATGATGGCTAAGTGTGAGGGAGCCCTCAGGTCCCTAGGCCCCCTTAGCGGTAGGAGGTCAGGGGCAAAGGAGAGAGGGGACAAGAAAGGGTGTGCACTTGGGATCCATTCTTCATTTTCTGTTGTGGACAAGCCCGGGCTTGACTGCTTCTGTGACCTCTGCAACGTCACACATGGGCCCTTGCTTTCCTCATAAGAAAGTGAGGGAACAATCTTGACCTCACAGATTTGTTAGGTAGACAAAAAGAAGTTCACGGATAGGAAAGTACCCTCGCACTGCCTGGCACATAGTAGGTGCTCACTGAGGGTTGGATTCTCTGTCAGTTTTATCCCCTGAAATCTCAGAGGGTGGGTCTCTGCCTGTCTGCTTCTGAAACACTGGGTCCTGAGCCCCTAAGAGGTCTGACAGAGTGGCCCACCTTTTTGGAAACTTAACTTGTGTTTGAATGCCAGAATTGGTGGGTCTGCTGTCATCACCACCACGAAGCATATCATAATGTCACAATCACCATCAGCAGCAGCAGCATCAAAGCCGTGTGACCATTGCAGCTAATCAACACTTCCCAGTGTGCTCATTGGTATTACCTCCATCACCACCACCCCAGCCACATCCACTGTCACCTCTCATAACTGTCACCACCATGCCAAACCCAGTGACAGGCAAGCCCGTCTCTACCTCCCAGCGCGATCACCATTGTAGCCCCACCTGACCAACATTTCTTCCACTACCTTCAGCCATGGCACCACTGCCGTTTGGCCATGCCCGTGTTCAGTAGCGCCCCATTCACTCAGTCCTGCCCGAGTTTTTCTCTCTACCTCCACCCCCTGCCCTTTTTGTTTCAGCCCAAGCCGTCGGTTGCTCCTCAGAGCCACCAGGAAAACAAGTAGAAAATCTCCTGGCCCCCTGGCTACTGGCCTCACTGCTCAACTTAGGGAAGTTGTGCTTGTTATTGAGAAAGGAGGAACAGCATGGGGGTGGGGTTGGGAATGGGAACCGAAACCAGGGAGAAACACAGGGAAGAGGTTTAAAAGGCGAATGCAGAGCAGTGGTGGCAGTGAGCAAGGCTGGGCATGGTCACTCAGCCTGAGTCCTGGCTTGGCCTCAGGAGGACTGAGGCTAATTCTGGCTCTGCAACAGGCTTTCTGTGTGACCTTAGGTTGCTTACTACCTCTCTCTGAGCCTCACTTCCCTACTGGTAAATTCCCCCTCTCTGGGAAGAAGCATTCCTGCCCCGAGCCTCCTGGTTCTGCACTGCTAGGCTCCAGGCCTTTCGCATGATGTTTCTCTTTCCTGGAATGCTTTTCTCTCTTCTCTGTTGGAAAACTCTCCCTTATTCTTCAAAGCCACCTAAGCTCACTGTCAGCCCCTGGCACCTTGTTGCTGGTGCTGCCCGACCACCCAGACCATACCAACCAAAAGCAGATCATGCTTGCTGAGCAACCGATTGTCAGCCCCTAAGCTCAGTGCAAATACAATGCAATTTATTCCTTACTAAATCCAGTGATTGCCATTTTCCCGATGAGAAAACTGAGAGGTTGTAGAACTTGCCCGAGCTCACATAGTGATCTGGATTCACGCCTACCTCTGTCTGACTCTGGAGCCCAGCCTTTCATTATTTTGTGTTGTCCTCTTCTGCTCTCCTGAACAGGATGTAAGATGGCAAGGAGACAGATTGAGACCTGTGTTTGAACTAAAAAAAAAAAACAAAAAACAAAAAACAAAAAACAAAAAAACCCCCACATAGTTGGCAAGGAGGAAACAGATGGTGGTTGCTTGTCAGCCGAGCATGAGTTACCAATGCAGTGCTGCCTAGAAAGCCAATGTAAACTTAGGGCATGTTAATAGAGTTAAGGCACCTATTACGGAGGAGGAGATAGTCCTGTTCTTAGTGTGGGTGGATGGTACCTGAAGAACTGTGTGTGTGTGGTGGGGGAAGGGCAAAAGGCCTGCTATAAGGACATGGACATACAGAAGACTGTGAGTTCTTGTGGCTAGAAACGTTTAAGCAGAAGCTGCATGGCCCAGGATTCCTGCATTGGAGGGTAGAAGGCACAGGCCAGGTGACTCCTAAGGTTTTTTTAAGCTGCATTTTTGTGGCTAGACTTTAGCTGTTACCAGGATCATCCTAACAGATTCACCCCTTCTCTATTATTCTTAGCAAGGGTCCCCTGAGGGGAGGGAGTCTATTAGTCTGTCTGTCTGTCCATCCATCCATTCATCCATCCATCCATCCATTCATCCATCCATCCATCCATCCACCCACCCATCCATTAATTTATTCATCAAATACAATAGTTAGAGCACTGAACAAGAGAGAAGCAGGAACCTACAGACCAGTGGGGATGATGCCAATAATAATAATAATAATAATAATAAATAATAATAATAATAGGGAGTATAAACTGAGTGTTTATGATCTGCTAGGCACTTTAAGTGAATTATATCTCATCTGGTCCCACTACAATCTTATGAGACAGGTATTGTTTTTATCTCCATTTTGCATATGGGGAAATTGAGAAGCCATGGGGATGAGTTTGGCAGGGCAACCTGGAGATTTGTGGGTCAGATGCTCCCAGGCCTGCGTTGATGACTACAAGAACATGAAGCTCTCTGATGCTCAGATGCTGTGACTAAGATCCCATATGCCCAGTGCCTGTTGTTATAAAAGAGGGTGCAGAGGAGGAGCCAGTCTCATCCCCCGACCTCCTCTTCAAGCCTGACCTTCAACCGCCCCAGTTACTGCTTTACTGAGAATATGGTTCTCAGTCTTTTCCTGGGACATTCTCATTTACTCCTTGAAACAGTCTCCTAAGGTAGCTACTATGTTATCTTCAATTTACAGAGGGAGAAACAGGCACAGAGAGGTCAAGTAACTTGCCCAAGCTCACGCAGCTGGGAACAGGAAGAACCAGGATCATAAGCTTGAGCTATCTATCTGTACAGGCCACACTTTTATCCAGAATGCTCCACTCACCCTCATTCCATCTCTCCCAGAACTCCTCCTCACAGACCCCTGGCTGCACACCTTGGGGGAGGGAAGCGGCTGGTGGGAGTGCAGTGCAGACCCCTGTTGACTAATGCTCTGTTTTTCCCTCAGATCATGAGTGTCTTGCTGTTCATCGAGCACTCAGTGGAGGTGGCCCACGGCAAGGCCTCCTGCAAATTCTCGCAGACAGGCTACCTCAGGATCGGTAGGTCCAGTAGACAGGAAGGGGGATGGGGGAAGGGGAGGGGAGGAGTTCTGGCTGGGGGTGGACAATCTGGGGTTTGAGGCCCTGTCACTTGCCCTCTTTGAGCCTCAGATATTTCATCTGCAAATGGGTCTCCAGGTGTGGGAGCAGATAGGATGGCGTTTTGCAAGCCTAACCAGCTTAGAAAGATGAAGACTCTCTTACTTACACCCACCGATGGCTGCCTGTCACATTAGGATAAAATTAGAACTCCTCACCTTGAAATCTAGGCCCTGCTGACCTATCTGGCTACATCTCATATCTCCCTCCAGGCTCCCGCTTGCTCTCTGCACTCCAGTTGTATTGACCACGCCTTATCTAAGGGCCTCTGCCTGGACACCTTGTCACTCAGCTCACAGGCCACCTCCTCAGAGGCCTTTCTTGACCTCACCCTGGTTAAAGCAGATGTCCAGCCTGCCCACCCCAACCCCCGCCAGCACCCTCTGTTACACCCTCTTGTGTCATCTGAAATGTTCTGTTTGTGTCTTTGTAGCCCCTCAAGACTGAGAACTGCAGGAGGGCAGGGCCTGGGCTTTCTTATTCACTGTCATAGCCCCTACATCAATGGTTCCCAAAGTGTGGTCCTTGGAGCCCAGGTAGGGTTCCCTGGGGCACCTCTGGGCCCTCACTGTTCTCCCTTGCTTTTCAGCTGACCTGATCTCCAGCTTCCTGCTCATCACCATGCTCTTTTTCATCAGTGTGAGCCTGTTGATTGGCGTGGTCAAGGTGAGGGCCCTTTGGGGGAAGGGAAAGGGAACCAGGACTTTTGGAGCCCCAGCTGCCCTCCTGCACCCCTCCTAGTCACATCCACTGGGTGGGCAACACTGGTTGCCGAGAGGGTGGAAGGTGGGTATTTAGGGAGAACTCCTTTTATACCCAAGAGATCATCACTGGTGATCCACATCCTTTTAAACTGCAAATGGAGGCAGAGAATTTTGGTAGAGAAAAGAAGAAGAGCCATTTGAAGAAGGGGAGGTTGGGGAGAGTGCAGTGCGTTTCGTAATCAGTGAGGGGATCCAAGCAGAGGGGAGAGGGTAGACACATCCAGCTCAGTTCCAGCCAGTGAGCGAATGAGAGAGAGACAGGCTGTGGCGCAACCTCCTACAAAGAGGAGCCGCCTGTCCCTCGTCCCCAAGGAGGTGGGCAGCAAGAGCCTGGCCACATGGCCCACCAGAGCAGGACCAGAAACAGGGCCCTTCCTGGTCAGACAGCAGCCCGGCACTCACAGAGCTGGCAGAGGTCTGGTTCTGGTCTGGGATGTCTCCACCTTGCCTGAAACGTCACCACCACCCGCTGGCTAATGCCATTCTCCCCTCCCTGCACTCAGGGATGGATTCCACCTTGTACGGGGTGCTTGTGCAGAAACGCTAGTAGATCAGGCTGTCCCTGGAGTCTCTGAGACTCGTCTGGGTTGTTTCGGCCACCTCGCAAGTGATTTTAGACAGCCATATGAGAAACCACAAAACCACCCTTTCTGTGATTTTGTCGCCAACCATGGGTTCATATGTGTTAAGACTGGCCACAGTGGTTACTTGCTCTCAGTTGAAGGAGAAGGACTTCAGCCTCAGCCTCCCAGGGCCTCTGACCATGACTGAATGGCCCCAGGGTCACCCGCATGCAGGAAGTTCTGACTGTTTCGCAGCGCTGGCTTTCCCCCACCTCAGGGCCTTTGCTCATGCCAGCTCGTCTGCCTCCAGTATCCTCCTCCTTTCCCTCTTACTTCTTTCCAGATCTACCCTGGTGTCCCCACCTCCAGGAAGTCCTCTTTGATACCTTCTCATCTGTAAAATGACCCATTCTCTTGAAAGGGAGTTGAGTTACACCTGCTCCTGGACCCTGGAGCACTGACCTCTATGGATGAGGGCTGTTCTTGTGTCTCTGTGGACACAAGGCTCCTTGTACTTGGGGCCTGGGTCTTGCCTTCTTCCTGTTCTCAGAGCCTCACTCAGAACAAGGCATGGGGACCCACGGGTGGGAAGGTTTAGGAGGGAAGGGAGCTACCTGTGAGGGGGAGCATGGGGACATCAGGCTGCACAGGGAAGTATTATGCAAGGGACCCCCTGATAGTGCTGGGCCTGCCTTTCAGAACCGGGAGAAGTACCTGCTGCCCTTCATGTCCCTGCAAATCATGGACTTCCTCCTATGCCTGTTCACCCTGCTGGGCTCCTACGTGGAGCTGCCTGCCTACCTCAAGTTTGTGTCCCGGAGCCGGAGCCGGGCTGTGAGTACCCAGCTCTGCCTAGCGGGGAAGATGGGAGGGACTCGGGGGGGGGGTGACAGGGAGCCACTAAGGCCCCTTCCTAGTTGGTGACCTTCAGCAAGTCCCTGAACCTCTCCAGATCACCCTGAGTTCCTTTCTCTGTCAAATGGGTCTATGATCCGTCTTATCAATATGCATTAAATGAGGGAATTGTATAGAGGGCGCTCATACATGGCAGGCTCTCAACAAATGCCAGTCACGGGGGAATTCACAGCAGAAAAAAAGGCTTGTGCCCCATTTCAGCCTCAGCCCTGCTTTGTCTCTCTTTTGTAACTGAGTTCTAAAGGAAGGTAAAGGTGATTAAAGTCGTGCTGAGCACCCACAGTGGGATGCCTGTGGTGACTGGCGTAGCTCCCCAAAGCTGCTTTCCACAGTTCCCTGACTGTTGTGTTTGAGGAGACTGGGATGATATACTTCAGAAGAGCCCTGGTGGGGAGTCAGGACCCTGGTTTTAGCACCTGGTCTGCTACCAGCCCTTGGTGTGAACATCTGAGCAATGGGCATCCATTTCTTTTGGGGTACAGTGGACTAGCGAGTCACTGGTACTCTCTAGCTGAGACAGTCTCTCAAGATGAGGCCCCGCCACGTGCCCTACAGCAGAGGTCCTCAACCTTTTTGGCAACAGGGATCAGTGCTCCTATGAGAATCTAATGCCTGATGATCCGAGATGGAGCTGAGGCAGTGATGCTAGCGCTGGGGAGCAGCTGCAAATACAGATGAAGCTTTGCTCACCTACCCACCGCTCTGTGGCCCAGTTCCTAACTGACCACAGACCGGTACTGGTCCACAGCTCAGGGGTTGGGGACTCCTATTCTAGAGTTCCAGGGCTTTTGGTTGGGGCTTAATTGCTGGTCTGTCTTCATCCTCACCTTTGTCCCCTTAAGCCCCCCTCCAAGGTCCCACTGATGACCCTGCAGCTCCTGGACTTCTGTCTGAGCATCCTAACCCTCTGCAGCTCTTACATGGAAGTGCCCACCTATCTCAACTTCAAGTCCATGAACCACATGGTGAGTCTTAGCTAAGGGTCCACTCCTGTCACTGGCTGTGTGGCCGTGAGGAAGTTGCTTCCCCTCTCTGTGCCTCGATGCTTAGGCTGGGTTCTTAGAAGGGGAGCCTGGGAGGAGGATTCTTGTATGAGTGATTTATATAAGGAGAGTGTTCAGGGAGACCTTGAAAGGAGAGAGGGAAGCAGGTTAGACACACGGAGGAAGCTATGGACTTTAGGGATAGCCCTGCCCGAGTCCAGAGGGAGCCCAGGATTGTGAATTGCATCGCAGAAATAATACTAGTTTTTTATTGCTGTCTAACCAATTTGCTCCAACCATACTGACTTACAACAATAAAAAATTGTCATCTCACACAGCTTCTGGGGATCAGGAATTTGGGAGTGGCTTAGCTGGGTTGTGCAAACAGGGTCTTTCAAGAGGTTGTACCCCAGATGAGGATGGGACTGCAGATGCCAAGGGCTTGACTAGGTCTGAAAGATCTGTCCCCAGGATGGTGTACTCACATGCTGCCGGCTTTTTGCCTCAATTCCACATTTGTGCACCTTTAATAAGGCTGCTTGAGCATCCTCATGTCATGGCTGTTGGCTTTCCCTGAGTATCTGAGAGAGAGAGAGAGAGAGAGAGAGAGAGAGAAAGAGAGAGAGAGAGCAAGGAGGAAACTGCTATGTCTCGGAGGTTATACTCACCTCTATTATTTGTGAGAAGTGAGTCTGTAGGTCTGACTCACACTTGGGGGGAGGGAAATGAGCTTTGCCTTTTGAAGGGAGGCGTGTTAAAGAATGCATGCATGTATTTGCAAATGCCACAGAGGCTGTTTCACTGTGAGCAGTGACCTGGCATCAGTCACTGCTTGTGAGCTGTTCCTAGGGGAAGGGGCAACCACGCAGGTACTAGGAAGTTGTAACCAAAAAAGGATTAGGATAGGGTGGTTATATCAGCCAAAACTGTCCTTTAGAGAAGGCCATGTCCACCGCTAGCTGGGGGATGGGGGCACTGCCAGGTAAGGGCCATCTGCGTGGGCAGTGACTGCATGTGCTTCCCTCAGTTTGCTCACTTGTCTCATGGAACTGAAGGTAGGTACCACCTGACTCCCAGGGCCCTTGCAGGGATCGGCCAAGGTAATGGCTGTAGCACACCATGTTCCAGTGTGTGTGAAGAGCTGGCCTTTCATTCTTCCACATGTGAGCACTGTTAGAATTCCTCATGGCCACTGACATGGCCCCCAAATCTGTTACAGAATTACTTCCCCAGCCAGGAAGGAATGGCTTATAATCAGTTCGTCAAGATGATGATCATCTTCTCCATCGCCTTCATCGCTGTCCTCATCTTGAAGGTAAGTAGCCCCTGCCCCATGGCTCTGGGAGGGGTGGTGAGGTTGTGCCCCAGCACCACCCATGCCAGACTGTTAGGAGGCAGGGGAATGTGTCTCCTGCTGCTGCCTCCCTGCTTTTGGCTCCTTACTCCAGCCCTCCCCACAACAGCTCTTCTGAGCCCACTTGGGATCTTTGGGGACATCCTATTTAGAGGAAGTGGATCTGCAAAGACCACTTGCATTCAGGTGTCAGGGACTCAGCGCATAACCCAGAGAGGCTCTGATCCAGGGAAGGAGGAATTGTTCTGTCTGGAATTTGAGTCAGAAGGACCTGGTTTTGAATCCTAGCTCTCTCCTCACTAGCTGTGTGGTTATTTTTCAAGTCTTTTCTCTCTGGGCCTCAGGTCTTATCTGTGAAAGGAACATTATAAGTCTTACTTTGCCTATGTCACAGTTTTATGTGATTCAGGCACCAAAATGTAGATGGGTCCTGAGATCATATTACTAGAGGTTTGGTGATGAGAAGGAAGGAGGGGAGTGGTTTTATTCTTCTCTGGGGTGGTCAGATCAGGGGATAGAGTCCAGTTTCAGGTTCCAGTTATTACATAGATGGTGACATACCAAAGTGTGTTAATAGCAGCACAAACAGGAGGGTTGAGAGGCAAGAAAACTTTGCCATGTGAAGGAATTAAGGAAACCAGGGCAATTCAGCTTGCAAAAGAGATGACTCAAGGGAGAACATGATTGCTATTTCCAAATACTCAAAGGACTCTCATGGGGATTCTAGAGGCCACAGTCAGGACTGCAGCCTGGACCCAGAGGGAGGCTAATGTTGACTCAACAGGAGAAAGGGCTTTTAAAAAGTGTTCTTATCTGACTGAAAGTAACATACGATCATTGTAGAAACTTAGACACTGCAGATGAGCAGAAAGAAGACCATCAGCCCACCATCCATCACCATTTGCAGACCAGCACCAGGATGTCTGGGTGCATGTCCTCCCAGTCTTTTTATGTGGCTGGGTGTAAGCTGACATCACTGCCTCCTTTCATGGGAGGCCCTGACCAGTCTCTGGACTCACCAAATGCTGACCTGAAAATAGAACTTCACTCTCTTTTTAACCTTCCTTCAAAGAACCAACCTAGCACAAACACATCAGTGGTATGCAGTGAGAGCATTCTCAGAGGCTTGGGGAAAATGGGTGTGGGGGTCTATATCACACACATGGGTAGAGGACAGCTCCCCAAACCATGGCACGAAACTGTGTCCCTCCTGCCCCTCTCCTATTGTTGATGCTCCTCGGACTGGGGGTTCTCTTGGGGCCCCTCACTCTGTCTCACTAACCACCTTCCACCTACTTTTTATAATCCATCTTATTTATTTCTGCCCCTTCTGAGTCCCCATCACAAGACTCCATAAAACAGGAAAACTTCCAGATAACAGGACTGGAGAGAACTATTGGCTGTTGTTCCTTGAACATGCCCCTAGGGACTTCACACCCCACTCTGGAAATCATCTCCCTAACTCTAATATCAATTGCTAAGAGAAAGCAGTTGCTTACATCACCTGACAGATATATACATCTGTACATATAATTCTTTTGCATTTACAAACATGGAATAGTACTGCATACACTGTTTTGTAATCTGCTTTAAAAAAGAACATATCATAAATAATTTTCAAGAAAACCTTCCCTACCATCAGCTCTGTCTCAAGGTGGATAGGCTGTCTCAGGATGTAGTGAGCTTTTAGTCCCCAGGAGTGGGCAAGCATGATCTGCAAGATTATTGCTACGGGGAACTGGAGAGTACCCCAGAAGTCTCGAGAAAGTCCCTTCTTGTGCTGAGTCTGTGGGGGCAGTGAAATAGGAAATATCTGAAATACCTGAGACTGGCAGGTGAGGCACCCCTAACCAGAATAGGGCTCTGAGAAGCAACAGCTGGATGCCTTCTGGGGTGAGCTGGGGCTCCCCAGGAAGCACCTGGCATCTGTTTCTGGCTTGCTGGGGTACTGAGGAGCAGGGTCAGCAACACATGGCCTGACCTGTGCCTTTTCCAGGTCTACATGTTCAAGTGTGTGTGGAGATGCTACAGAATCATCAAGTACATGAACTCGGCCGAGGAGACGAGCAGCTCCAAGATGCTCCAAAAGGTGAGTCTGGTAGGGGGTCAAGTCCCAGCTCTGTGTGCCATTTATTGTGACATTTGTGGCAAGTCTCTCTCCCTTGCTGGGCCTCAGTTTCTTTGCTTGTAAGATGAGGGTTAGACCATGTGAAGATCTCGTTCAGCTCTGATAGTCTAGGATTTTTTCATTTGTGGATTCTATATTTTCTGCCTTTTGCTCTCTGTTGGCCTCATAACCAACCTTGGGGGTGCAGAGAAAGCTAAGATATCACCCTGCCCTAGAGGAGTGTATAGTCCAGAGTGAATCCAGATGCAGAGCTCTGATTACAACTTGGTGTGAAGCACGGGGCCAATGGGAGCACAGAGGAGGCAGCTGGCCTCACCTGGGGCATCAGGGAAGGCTTCTCAGTGGAGGTGATACTTGACCAAGTCGCAGACTGCCAATGGATACAAGTTAGCTGAGAATGGGCAGGGGCCTTTTAGGCAGAGTGATGAGGTGCACTAGAAACAACTGATTGGAGAAGTGATGGGAAACGTGAAGCTGGTTCACTTTCCTCATCTGTAAAACAGGGATTGTATTAGCCAAAACTTTTTTGGTTACAAGTGGCAGGAGCCCAACTCAATCTGACTTAAGTTTTAAAAAAAGGAAATGTATTAAGTCACAGAATTTGAAAATCCAATGTAGATCTGGCTCAGGCCTTGCTGAGTCCTGATGTTTGGATATGATCTCATCCTCTCTATCTCTTGATGACTTTTCTCAGTGTTGGCACTATTTTCAGGCAGCCCTTTCCTCATGGTAGCAAAATGGCTGCCAAAATCCCTAGGCAGACATCCCATCCTCTCAGTTACCCCAGCAGAAAGACAGTCCCAGAGCATGTCTGATTGGACCAGCTTGGGTCACAAGCCTATTCCCAAATCAATGATAGATAGCTAGAGGGATGAACTTGGAGTTGCCACACCCAGGTGGATGTCCACCCCCAGGATCTAAGGGATGGGGTCAATTCTTCCCAGGGAAAGTTATGTGTTGTTACTAAAACAAGGACCCTTGATGCTAAACAGGCAGAGACAAATCTGTCCACTATAGGAACAGAAATTGTACCTATCTTGTGCGTACAATACCTAGTACATAATAGACCCAAGGTGTGTTAGTTTTCATCATCATCATCATCATCATCTTCCTTTTGCCAGAGATGGGGTTGGAGCATCCTTGACCCCAAGCTGGAATTGTGGTTCCTTCTGGCCAAACCTCAGCCCTCACCTTTGTCTCTTCCAGGTAATCCTGCCATCTTATGAGGAAGCCATGTCTCTGCCACCCAAGACTCCGGAGGGGGACCCAGCGCCTCCCCCATACTCTGAGGTGTGACATGCACCAGGCTCCAGCCCTAGTGCTGAGAGGGCGGAGCTGCTTGCAATCCGCTTCTTGGCTTTGGTGCCTCCTGGGACCTGGATGAACCACCCAGCTGACTTCAGGACAATCTGCTTGTGTCCCCCTCACTGGCCTGCTTTTCCTGTGGGGCCTGGGAGATGCTCCTTAGGCTGAATGACTCCTTGAGTATCTCAAAAATTCAGTCCAACAACACTTGGCTTATTTCAATTAGCTCTGACATTTGTTTAAACAATTGGTCATTCTAAATTCAGTGAGTTTGGTTAAATAACTTTAAGCTTGACCAGTTTAACCAGGAGATTGATAAAAAAAATTTTTTAAATCACTCGGCAGTTCAGTAAAATAATTTGGTCAAACAACAACAGCCCATTGCATGGTTTGTAAATAGTCATCAGTTTAGTAAAGTAATATTAGTCTTCTCCACCAAATCCATATATCCAATTTCTTCAAATAGCTTGCTTACATAATTATAAAATCAGCCAACCATCAGTCAATTTAGGATAGTGATTAAATTAAATAATTTGAAAAAAGAGAGAGAGATTAGCTCCCAAACCATTCAATTCGATCTGATTCAATCACTGGTTCTCACTCTGGTCAGTTCAGTATTTCCAAGTTGCTGAATAGTCAGACAATTGTCAAACCATCATTCAATAGCTAGTTCCAGGAAAAAATAGTAGTTCCAATCGTCAAACGGTCCCTTCATATACACATTGTTTTGGTCAAGAGTTGTCATCATCAGCAATCACAAGTGGTCAGAGAAGTCACCTAGCAGTGGACTCCATGACACCTCAACAGCAGTCATCTCTAGCAACAAGCCTTCATCCATTCCACAGGCCAGTCCATCCATCACCGATTTCCTTGTAGGCGACCCAGTTTTGTCTGATGCTTGGGGTCAAGCAGAAATTCAGACCTGAAATCAGGTGAATCCCATTTGTTGGACTAAATGAGCAAGTTAGTTCAGTCAAAACAGGCAAACCTTTTGTGGGTGTAGACCCTGCTATGGGGGCTGGCAGGGAGAGTTTTGGTCCCAACACCCCCTCTTTTGCTTGCTTCTCTGAGGGCTGGAATTCCTGAGGGAGCTGGCCCAAAGGTGGAGATAGGGCCACGGAGGCAGGCTCTCCGGGGTCTTGTAGGGCGGTGTAGAGGGAGAGGACGGCAAGAGGCTCCCTGCCAACACTGCTCATGTAATTGCTTCATGTGGGACGGGGAAGAAGTTTCAATAAAGCAGCAACATGCTTCTTTTGGGCTGATGTGGTTCCTTAAATATGGTGTAGTTGGGGCTCCATCACCCTCAACACACACAGACACACACACACAGACACACACACGCACACACACACACACACACCTGTTTCTTTAGTCCAGAGACTCACTGGCCCATGTCATGACCTGGCACTGCTTCTGATTACAAATCATGGTCCATGGAAGCGCTCTAATATCTCCCAAATAAGGTGTGAACTTCACTCACCTGGAGAGTACTCACATAGAGCCAGGTGCTGCGCTGGGCACTGGGGTGATCTAGATGGGTCAGATTTGCCTCTGG
Source organism: Eidolon dupreanum (assembly GCA_028627145.1). Lineage (NCBI taxonomy): Eukaryota > Metazoa > Chordata > Mammalia > Chiroptera > Pteropodidae > Eidolon > Eidolon dupreanum. Next base: position 15,432,016 of record CM053502.1, on the reverse strand, counting down.
TTACCCACAATCTGGGGTAAGGGAAGACAGATCCATAAATAATTATAATAGGTCATGGCCAATGCCATGACAGGGAAAATCTGAGGGACATCAGGCAGCCAGAAGAAGCTTCTTAGAGGAAGTTTCGCCAAGTGGAGTATGAAGGACAGGTGGGCAGCAGAAAGCTAAGTGGAGAAGGATGTTCTAGGCAAAAGCAGCAGGAAGTGGAAGGCCTCCATGGATGTGGGGGAGGGGAGCTGGGGTTGGTAGACCAATGTGACTGCAAGTGGGAGAAGGAGGGAGAGGAGGCTGTGGAGGTCTCAGGGTCTGGATCGGGAAGAGCCTTTGCATATTTTAGGGTTCCTTATCCGTCCTGGCTAACTTCAGCCAAGAAGGGCATTTACAGAAAGGAGATGGTTGCAAGTAACAGAAACTTTGGCGAATAGAGTTTATTAAAGAAAAAATAAAATGGTGGTCATGATGTTTCTTGGCTCACATAAATGAGAAGTCCAGGGATTTCTGGCTTCAGGCATGGTTGGACCTAGGAATCAAATTCTTCAATAGTCTCATTTTCTCTTTCTCCATCTCTTACCTTCTGCCTCCTGGTTGAGCTGCTGTGGTCCTGTCTGAGAGTGAAGTCAGGCAGTTTGAGTTGGGCTCCATCACTGGTACCAAAAGAGACCGAACAGAGCCTTGAATGCTGCACCCAGGAGCGTGGACTTATCCTGGGACAAGGGGAGTCTTTGAAAGGTTTTGGGCAAGGGAGTTACAGGGTCAAGTTTGGGTTTGGAATTTAGGAAGGAGGAGATCAAATGCAGACACTCATAAGAAGGCTGGTGAAGTCATCCTGTGGGGAAGCAGAGAAGAAGACGAATTTGAGAGGTGTTGTCAACCTTGTCAGCTTTACTTGGGGATAGTAGATCCCTTCATGGATTTCATCTGCTCTTTAATCAGATCCCTAAGCAACTGATAAAGCGAGGCTCTAACAGAGGTGGAGTGTGAGCTCTCATTCACACATGAGGGCAGCAAGGCCCAGAGACATCGAGTGACTTTCCTGAGGCTGCACAGCAGAAAGGGATTAGACCAAGTGTCATTTTTTTCTACTTCAAGTGGAGCCTGTTAAGTGGGGCTGGGGAGCCAGCTGTGTGAACTCTTGTTCCATATGAAAAGGACCCACAGAAGCCCCCAACAAATGGGGATTGGGAGCAGAAGTTATGGGAGGAGGGGATTGGCTTTGTCTCCAGCCTTGCCTCCTCATCAAGAGGACACCAAGGGGCCATGCTGTGTGTCCCGAGGACCCGCTGAAATGGCGCTCCCACCCCCACTCCTGGCCTGGAGCCAAGGAATGGGCTGAGATGTATAGCAGGATTGTGCCCTGTGGCCAGGAGGCTTGGAGGGGGCCAGCCTGAGGAACAGGAAATAGCTGGGTTTGGGGAAGTCTCGTGGACCAGCCAAGCCAAGCCAGCCCGCGATCGGCTGGGCAGCCCTCACCGCGGCCCTCTCAATGCCCTGTTTGAGGCTCACACAGGGGTTCTTTGACAGGGCCGGGTTTGGACCCACTGAGAGGGCCTGTTTGAGGGAGAGCCCTGAAAAGAGCCAGCCCCAGGAAAGAGGGGGCTGAGTGCAAGCTGAGCAGGTGAGGCCACCCGGACAGGCTGTCCCTTGGGGGGAAGGAGAGTCTGCAAAATCTGCTGAGCAGGAGCACCCCAGTTTCTCAAGGCCATGATGATAGAGGACCCACCCTTAGACCCTCCTCCCCATAATTGAGTGGACTCTTCAATTTGTCATCTCCCTGACTCTCCCACCAGCCCCATGTGGCAGGTGCTGTGTGATGATTATTCCTGAGGTTCAGGGTGGGCAAGCCACTTGCCCGAGGTCATGACTGATTGAGGGGAAGAGCTGGCGTTTGAGTAAAGCCTGAGCTTGTCCCTCTGGTTCTTCCTGCCCCGCCTCATCTACCTCAAAGGTGAGCAGAGTGGTGGCTTCATTTTAGCCCCTCGAATGCGAGACTGAGGCATAATCATTGTTGTATGCCTGGCTCAAGGGCTCGTAATGGAAGACAAGGGTCCGTTGTGGGTGTAGGGCCCAGACAGGAAGCTGATGAGGAGGCGGCTCAAGGGAGGAATGCTGGGGACAGGAACCAGGAAGTGGCCATGGGGCTGGGTAGATTCATAGGGCTTTTGGGAAGCAGGACCTGCAGGAGCTGGATACAGTAGTCAGGAGGAGGGAGGATGAAGGCTGGTGCCTAGGTTTGGAGAGCATTTAGGATGATGGTGTCTGGCTCTGATCTAGGGACACAGGCCAGGGGATAAAAGAAGATGTGTTGAGTTTTGTTTGAATTTGAGCTACCTTGGGGGGCATGTGAAGGTGCTTAGGAAGCAGCTGTGTTTATTATAGGTCTGGAGCTCAGGAGAGCAAGGAAGGAGGGAGGTGGGGATATAAATGTCACCTGTGGGCACGTGGGTGGGATGTCCCCAAGGTTCGTGGAGGTCCATTAGCCGGACACAATGCTGACATGCCCTCAGATGAAAGCACAGGCCTCCTCGCCCTGTCCAGCCTCTGGCTTCCAGCCTGCCCGACTGCTTGCAGGGCCTTGAGACCAAGACAGCACATGTGAGGTGTGATGAGACACATGAGAGACCTCATACACAGGAGCTGTGGCCCTGAAGGGACCTTGTACAGCAGCAGTCCCCAACCTTTTTGGTACCAGGGACTGGTGCTCTTATGAGAATCTAATGCCTGATGATCTGAGGCGGAGCTGAGGCGGTGATGCTAGTGCTGGGGAGTGGCTGCAAATACTGATGAAGTTTTTTTGCTCTCCCACAACTCACTTCCTGCTCTGTGGCCCAGTTCCTAACAGGCCACAGACCGGCATAGGTCCACAGCCCAGGGTTTGGGGACCCCTGCCGTACAGGATGGGCAGCCCAGCAATACTGCAACAGCCTGGGTGGTGGGGTGAGTTAACCCACTTGGTAGATGAAGAACCCTTGCTTTGTGCTTATCGGCAGGTTCTCCACTCTGTGGGGTCTCTGCTGACTTTTGGGGAGATCAGAGATTCATGTCTAATTAGGCACCCTGGCAATGTCTCCAGTTTTCAATGAAATGGTTTTAAGTGCAAGGAAAGCAGTTCCCAGGTTAAAGAAAGTTGGAGAGGACCCACCCTTAGACCCACTGAGGCTTCTGGGTGGCATCACAGCCTCTGCTGAGTATAAGAAGCAGCTACTGTGGGTCTCTGTGGCCGCAGGCCCCTGCCCACCACCTGCCTGGACGGGCTCTCCGGGAGCCAGTGCTCACACTCCGTTCTCTCTCCTGGGACTCCAGGAGGAAGCCTTTCTAATTAGCCACCGAGAGCGTTCTGACAGGCAGTGGGCTTGGCAAAGAGCAGCCAGCACAAGGGAGCCACAGCCCTAAATACACAGAGCACGTCTGCTAACCAGTTTTGCTGCCACTTCAGGGGCCCAGGCTGTTGAGCAAGACACTGATCTTGCAGCTTTCTCCGTTCCATCTGCTGGGGGGACAATCCAGGTAGGGAGATAGCCTGGGCAGAGGCCTGGAGATGCGGCTGCATGTTAGAGGGTGACACCGGTCTGGGAGCCTCACCTCTGATAAATCACAATTTACAACAGCGAAAAGACGTTCAACCTTGACCTTGACAGGGCCAAGTTGCTAGAATTTCATGTCAGTGGAGCTGAATTCCTATCGGAGGGCTTTGAGAACCACCAAGGTATTTATTCTAAAGCACTTCAGGTGGGACAATGGAAGGAACAAGGAACATGCCAGGGATATCGCTGTGCACCTTCCCAGCCCTCCGACCTGGGGAGGCGGTGTCAGGCATGTCAGGGGGAGTGCGGAAAGGGAAGATTTAAGTGTTCCTGGGGTTGGATAGCCTTTAACAATCCTCAGCTGCCCATAGTCACTCTGTGGGTCAGAACAGGGCCAGTCCTTGCTCCCAGGTCACCAAACTCTACAGGGTGCTTTCCCCCGCTACCCGTCATTGCTGAAGGCAACCCAGCGGGAGGGGCCTAGAGACTGAGCTAGGAGAGTAACCAATGGGCTGTAGTTTGGGTACATTAGCACTTCGTTCTTCCCGGACTGACCCTGAAGCAACTTCTCCCAAACTGAAAAATGCTGTATTTCCTTGCCAGTCCCCTGCCCTCCTCCTCCCTCCCTCCCTCCCTCCCTTGTTCAATGCCCATGTATACCACCCGAGGCAGGCGGAGTTCTAAGATGGCCTTCAATGACTAAGACTTTGTAGAATTCTCTCCCCTTGAGTCTGGGCAGAACCCGTGACTCTGACAGGATAGTCACTCTTGTGATTAGGTTCTGTTACATGGCACGGTTGACTTTAAGAAAGGGAGATGATCCTGGGTGAGCCTGACCTAATCAGGCGATCCCTCAAAAGGCACTGGGCTTTTCCTAAAGAGGGGGACTTAGCATGGGAGAGATTTGAAGCATGAGAGAACCTCGGAGGGGACCACATGACAAGGAACTATGGGTGGCTTCTAGGAGCTGTGAGTGGCCCTTGGTTAACAGCCAGCAAGAGGACGGGGGGCAGGGGAGGGGGTTCAATCAGACGACCTCAAGGAACTAAATTCTGCCAACCACTGGGTGAGCTTAAAAGAGGATCCCAAGCTCCAGAACAGAACACAGCCCAGCCAGCATCTTGATTTTAGCCTGTGAGGCACTGAACAGAGAGCCCTGTTTAGTTGTGCCCAGACTTCTGACCCGCAGAAACTGTGAAGTAACACATTTGTGCTGTTTTAAGCTGCTAAATTTGTGGTGACTTGTTACACAGTAATAGAAAATAAATGTACCACCTCTTCCCAATTTGGAGGAAGTTTTATTTTTCCTCTCCTTAAACTTCAAAGGGGCAGCAGCAGCAACATTCCTGAATGTCTAAGGTCTTGGTCAGTGTAGATTCAGAGTTTTGAAACTGAAGGATGAAACAGGCAAGCTGACCACTGTTCACACGTCTTCATGTACTCTTCTCAAGTCTCTAGAGGCTCTGTTTTGAGGCTGAGGGGAAAACAGCAGGAATTTCGGGCAGCATGAATAGAGGTTAGGTACTTTGGAAAATGTGGGAGAAAATATATTCTGTTCTGCTAGTTGAAGGATTACATTAAATTCAGAGCCCAAATCTTTAAGAGGGAAAGAGACAAATTAAAATATCATTGGGAGCTGGCACCAATGATATTAGGGAAGAATCAGCTTGGTCAGGGCGTGACCATGATCTTCAGAATATGATACACCGCAGACTTGTTCACTCTCGGAGCTGGGTGGAATACTTTGGGAGATAGCAAGCTCCCTGTCCAAGAGATGTCCCACCACAGGCTGCACAGCAGCTTTCCGGAGGCAGAGAGAGAATTTATGTTTTATACAGGAGGTTGGATGAGACGGATGGTTTAGTTATAACAGGACCACTTGGAGAGCTTAGACATATAGATTGGCTGGGTCTGGAATGGGAAAAATCTTCATTTTTTTTTTTTGAGAAAACTTAACCAAATTTATCAACAGTTCAGAGGGAACTGAAGGAAGTATAAGACAGAATAACTTACAAATGCATCTAGATAAAGATTCTGCCCAGAGTCCCACAGATTCTGGCCGGCCCTAGGGTTCTGCATGAATACTTCCTTTCCTTTCCTTCACCTGCCCCACCTGTCACAGCTGTTCTCCCCCACCCACAGGAGAACCCCAAACACAGCCTCTTAGATCCTCACACTTGATAAAGCTTTGCCTTAGCTTATTTTAAGTTCTCTCAAAAACAAATCCTGAGACAAGGACTTGGGTACAGGTAGTTTATTTGGGAGGTGGTCCCAGGAAATAAAGTGAGGGGGTCATTGGGGCAGGGAAGGGATAAAAGCCAATAAAAACTGCATTAATAAACAGTTCACCTCTGTGGGCAATTGGGGATCATTCCCATTGGGGACTCTCCAAGGGACTGTGAGGAGAACACCTCAGAATTGTCCAGCAGGGGACAGGCAAGCTGGGGTATTTATCTGCATTGCCCATCCCCTGGGGATGTGAAATACGCAGGCTACCTTGCTCACTGTCAGTCTGATGGGAACAGCCACCAAAGTGGTAATGAACTAGAGGTAGGTTGAAGTGCCGTGGGGCAGGGCATCAAGTGGGTTTGCTACGGTTCCCAGTGCAAAATCTAAGCCCATATCCACATGTTCATTTGCTCCACAGTGCGACTGATAGGGGGAGCCCTTCCCCACAGCCCTTCCCTAACAGCTGCCCCCAGGGCTGTGGGCTGACCCTCTGGCCCCAAGAGGGCATCCGGCATAGGTGGACTCCGTATTTTTAACAACGTCTCCAGGAGAGAGTGTCATGGTCCACAGGCCAGATAGACTCTCTAGATGATCTTTGAATTTCCTTCAGAGTCTGAAATTTGAGGTTTTGTGTCTCTTCCCTGCCTCGAACAACATGAGTCACCGTTTATTGAGCACAGATTCTGATAATGCTGTTTTGAAGACTCTCATGGCACCCTGGGGCGAGTGTCACTAAAACCAGTAAGTGGAATCTGAAATGGAATCTGCTGCAATTAAGGGGGAAAATGTGCTATAAGAAGACTGAGGAGGGGGTGACTCATTCTGTGGCAGAGAAGAGAGGGAGATGGAGGAAGGGAGGGAGAGAGGCTGGCAGTGGCCTGAAAAAAGGTGGCAAGAAACAGCTTGTGAAGTGCCTTCAATACCCAGGTAAGTTTGTATTTTCATTGAGGGTGATATAGGGCCAACAGAAGCTTTTTCCACTTGGGAAGGATGACCAGAGTGTCATTGCTCACGAAAAACCCATGTCCCAGCCCTGAGCTTCTAGGTAGAGTCAGGCAATGTACACTCCTTGTCTGAGGCCATTAAGAGAGACTGTTGCTGCCTCTCTCACGTCCACGTGGCTGGAGATGAAGGCTGGGACACAGTGGCATGGCAAGATGGAGGTAGGCTTGAGATGACCAGAACAGGGCGGTGTCTGTCTAGCACCAAACCTTGTCGCGAAAGAGAAACACACCCTGTGTAAGCCACTGTGACACGAGGGCCTGTTTGTTACTGCAGTTCAGCCTGTTCTATCCTGACTAATACAGGAGGTATGGTGAAAACAACACCGACACAGCACCTCTTTCATTTCATCCTCGACCACCCTGTGACACTGGCATTGAGATCCCAGCTTACAGAGATGAAACCAAAGAGCAGGAAAGTGAAGGGCTTCATCTGAAGTCAACACAGCTAGCAGGTGGCAGAACACAGAATCAAACCCAGCTCAGTCTGGCTCCAAAGTTTTTTTTTCACTTCACAGGGTTCCTCAAAGTCTGGCATGCATGCCACCGGCAGAACACAAGGTCATTTTTGGTGGATGGAAAAATTAAATTTAATTTGTTGCAAATTTATTGGAAGGCATATTGGAATAAACACATAAACTACCTCAAATCAGTGATTTCATGGCTATTATTTCTCAAGAGGAGGAAAATTTGTTCATAAAATAAGTGGATTTAAACAGAAAGAGTAAATAAATATCGATAAAGGCATATGTGGATCTGGCCAAACGGCAATGATGATGGGCCAAGGACGAAGGGGACTTGCTGCTCCAGACCAGTTCCCTCCCTCATCACGAGAGCTCCACACAACCAGGTTTGCCGCTTAGGAAAAGAAGCGAGCCCGGGAGTCAGGAGGGGGCATCCTGTGTGCTTTCCACTGAGCCCCATGCTGCCTGGGGGCCTCTTGCTTTATCACAAATGGTCTCTCTTACATAAAACACTACAGGCTTTAAGTTTCTGGAAACCTGAGGTGTGTGAAAACAAGGAGTGAGAACAGCAGGAACCCTTCATGGCTGCTGTCCGTGAGCAGCCTCCAGCGAGGCCCCTCGACGCATTTTTTTCTCTGGTCAATACCGGACATACTGTTCCCACTTTTGATTCCTGGGGAAAAATGTTTCACACCTTAAAAACACAAATATTTATTTTCTTTCCTCAATGTATATGCTCAACTTCCAGGTCTCCCCTCCCGTAAGCCCTTGCTCTCGCTGTGAAACGTTAAAGCTGCCCCTTTTGGGGGGCATCCATCTCTGTTCCTGAAAACTTACCTGTAGCATATTTCTGTGGCTCCGCTAACGAGCGGAGAAGTGACGCAGAGAAGGCGCCTGTGTTCCTCCGAGGGGTCCATAGAACTGCCATTCAGAGCCGGAGCTGAAAGAGCTAGTTCATGCGCTCAGCTGCTGCCCTGGCCAACACAGCTTTGTACCCTGAGCTCTGGACACAGCCCTGTCCACTGGGGAGAGGGGGTGGCGGGCGAGGGGACTTTAGCTCACGTTCTCCTCGTCCACCTTCAGCAGGGCCACAGGAAGAGCACTCTCTCTCTGTCACCGACAGCCACCATTGCAGATTCGGTTTGACTCTTCGCTGTTAGTTCCTTCTTTCAATTCACATCTTTATTTGCCCATCAGACACCCTGTTCCAGGCACTATGCTGGGTCCTGGAGATTCAGTGGTGGCTGAGACAGGCAAGACCCCTGCTCAGACTGAGCCGACACCCTCTGGGCAGGGGGGCAGGTAACACATTTATAACACAATCTGGGGAAGTGATGTGTACCACAGTCATTATGCCTGCAGTGTCTCTGGAGAAGAGAATTAGACTTACAAGTTGTAGAGAGTAAAGAAACCTACAGGCTCCTGGTTTTTGGAATTGGGGAGGGCTATGAATTATGCGAATAAATTAGACTTAAATGGGGGAAGTCGGAGGAAATGCTATTAACTTGCTTGTTCGCTAAAGCTGGGGCAAAGGGGAGTGAGACCCAAGATCCAGGCTTGGCTCTGCCTCTGCCTCTGCCTCTGAACTGGCTGGATGGCTTCAGGCAATCGCTCTGGGTCTCCGTTTCTCATCTGACAAATGGGCTAATATACTTGGATCTGTTGGCATCACAGGTTTGTTGAGAGAACATAGGAGATACAGTGATAAAATGAGTGACTGCAATTATCAATGAAGATTATGAGAATGTTGGTCAGCTGTGCCGGGCAATCATTTTTTTAAAGAAAATGTGTGTGCATTTTCTTTTATTAAGGTGTAATTTACATACAGTGAAGTACACAGGTCTTGAGTGTTAACGATTCTACCCCCTGGGAAGATGATAATTCTTTGACCCTCATCTCTACTTTTGTCCTCTCATTGCTTCCTCACATGGTTCCAGTGAGGTCGGCAGGCCAAGTAATGTCATTCCCATTGCATGATAACAAGCTGAGGCTCAGAGAGGTTAAGTCATCAGTTCCAGGTCACACAGCCGGTCTGTAGTAGAAGTGGATTTGAATCCGGGTCTCTTGGGTGGTCAAGCCTGCTCCTTTTGCTTTATTCCATCAACTACTGGACCTAGATGCAACTGTAGGAACATTCCTGGTTATGGTCCTTTATTCTTGCCTCCTCTGTGCAGACCCTGGGCTGGGCTAGATGCAGAGATCAATCAGCCAGACTCTTATCTGCTTATAGGTGGGACAGACGATGCACAGAGGCTCAGGGAGGCGGGAGGCCAGCCCAGGGGAGTGGGGGAGAGGTGGGCACAGAGAAGGCACTGCCACCAAGCTACATCCGAATAAGCAGAGTGGCTGAGAGCAGCAGCCTAGGGTCCTATCCTGGCAATGACACCTCTCAGCTGTGTGGCTTTAGACAAATTATTTCACCTCTGTTTTTCAGTTCCTCATCTGGAAAATGGGGAAAGTAACAGTAGCTGCCTTACAAATTGTCAAGAGAATTAAATAACTCTGCTCCTCTAATCAACCCTAGGAGGTAGCACTGTTAGTATCACCAGTTTCCAGATGAGGAATTGGAGGCAGAGAAGGGTGAAGTAACCTGAAAATGGTCACACAGGTAGTTTATAGCAAACCCAGCTAATCTGGCTCCAAAGTCTGTGCTCTTAACCATCTTCTCTACTGCCTTGCACCTACCAGGCACTCATGTATGTGTTACTCCAATTATGATCTTGAAAGATTCTGTTAGGCAGAGCGAGTGGGAGAAAAGGCATTCTGGGCAGATGGCCCCGCGTGTGCAATGGGCTGGAAGAGAACTCCGAGAATCCAGGTGTAGCTGGAGAGACAGGCTTCCGTGGAGAGGCAGGGGACAGTGGAGACTGAAGAAGGGAAGCATGTTCAATGAGGGAATTGGGGTTGGAATTGCAGGTGAGGGAAGAATTTGGGTGTGGGATGAGGGTGCCGGGCAGGGCTGGGGCGTGAGGCCATTGGACTCAGGCTTCCCTGAGCTTGGAGTGGCAGTTTCGGGTCAGTGCAGGCTCCAGCCCCTGGAGGAGCCACCCTCCACCCACCTGAGATTTCCTGAATTCCAGCTGCAGCACTGGTTGCTTCTGCAGGCAAAGAAGCCCTTGTGGTTGGAGGGGCCTCTTGAGCCCAGGCCAGGCTGCTCCCTCCCTCTCTGGGCACACACACCTCTATTCAGCCCGGGCCCCGCCCCCCCAAGGGGGCTAGGGGCAGGGGCAGGATGCCCCACGTCAGTGGGGGGCCGCCTGGCTGGGAGGCTGGGCAGCAAGGTTGATAAGACCGGGACCCCACTGGCCCCCACAACTGTGCTGGCTGCTGCCCGTGCTGCCAGGACCATGAGGGTCATCTCTGGCACTGGCCTCGTGCTCTGCGGTTTGCTGCTGCTCCTCCTGGCCCCACGCACGCTTGGCCTCGCCCCCCAGTCCAGAGGTGAGGGGACCTATGTGAGGTGGGGACGCTGGAAAAGTGGCCCCTGAGCAACAGCCTGGGGTCTGAGCACTGAGATGGGCAGAGGTTAAATGGGATTCAGGATGGGGAGAGGGGCAGGGAGGCCGGGTGGCCAGCAAGCGGGCACAGGGCAAACAGAGATGGTTACATTCATAAGGGCCAGGGCAGGAGTGACCCCCAGTCTATTCTGTCATGAGTGGGACATGAGTGGGCCTCTCTCTGGAGCCCCAGAGCCTTCCCTGGGGTATGTTCGCCCAGGCTGCCCTCAGAAATCGTGCATACTGCAGGGACTGCTGTCTCTTAGGTCAGTGAGGACAGAAGCTACGCAGAGAGCCGCTGACGTCTGGAGCTGCCCCAAGCCCGAGCCAGGGCTGCACTCATGGTTCTGAGACGAACACAGCCCTATGGGGTTGAGACTTCATTCCCCTTCACCAGCCCTTCCAGCACTTCCCGGATCGGGCTCTCGCATGCTGTATCACTCCCAGAGTTTCAGCCTTGGCAGCTGAATCCTAGAATGCTCAACATTTCCTGTACAGATGGGGAAACTGAGGCTGGAGAGGGGAGGACCTAAGACCACACAGCAAGAGAGCCCCAGAGCCTCCTGGCTCTTGATCCCCTTCTCTATGGTGTGGCTAATTCCTTCTCCCTCTCTAGGCCTCAGTTTAGCTATTTGTAGCCTCAGCTAGAGAGAACCAGGGAGTGGCTGGAAGGTCATCTAAGGTCCTTTGAGTAACTCTGATGCCGGGGTCTAGGGCGCTGTGGCTGGGAGCTGGGAGAGCCCAGCAAACCCCCCTCTTCCCAATGCTTCCTGCATCCTCGCTGGGAAGCAGCTCTGCTCGGTTTGATTGAGTGTGGGATGGAGAGGGAAGGGCCTCTGTACCGCGCCCGGCTGGCTGCAGGCCCAGGCCAGTGATAACATCAAGCAGTCAGCCTTTCCTCCCCGCCGGACAGATGGAAAACTGAAGCTCCTAAGGGTGCGATGCCCAGTCCAGAGCCACCGAGCGGCTGAGCTGGGATGTGAACGCTGGGCTGCCTCACTCTGTCCCCCACACACCTATCTGCATATGGTACTGCATCCCAGGGTGTCTGGAAAGACATCCTGCCTTGGGGGTGCATTGTGGGGGCCCACCTGGTAATGCTGCCAAGGTGGCCAGTAGGAATTCCTGCCCTTTTCCCCAGCCCTTGGACACCAGCCAGCAGGCTGCTGGGCTAAGGGAAACCGTGTCCGCTTTGGTGATTTGCTTTGATGCTCGGAAGAAAGAGGCCATGTTGACAGGCACGGCATTAGCCCTCAAGGCTGTGCCTGCCCTGGAAGGCCCAACCTCGGTGCCCTCTGCCCGGCTGGGAGAAACAGCTGCCCCTTGTTTATGAGCCATTCTAGACTGAAACCTGAGAAGCGGGTTTTAAAGGCTGTCGCTGCCTTCGCTGCCTGCTGAGCACCCACTGCGTGCCCAGGCCTGTGCTGGCACTGTGTATGCACTTTTGCTCATCCTCAAAAGATCCTGCAAGGAAGGGATTATCAGCTCATTGCACAGATGAGGAAACAGGCTGAGAGAGGTGACATGAGTTACCAAGGCCGGGATTTCAGCCTTTCTTTACCAGGGGCTGAGCTGTGGGGCCTCTGGCGAGTTCCTCGCTGAATGCTCACCTGCCGGCAAAAGGGTCCGGCCTGCCCAGTCAGGTTCAGTCTACTCTGCCTGAGGCCTCTTCAGGATCTAAGTAGCTCCTGATGCTCTGCTCCTTTGCCTCGAGTGTCTTGGCCCTGTCTCCTGACCTCATCTCCTGACCTTTGCCCCTGCCTCGGCCTTCTTCTCCCCTCGTCCCTCCCAGGGAGCCTCTGCCGGACCCGGCCCACGGACCTGGTGTTCGTTGTCGACAGCTCACGCAGCGTGCGGCCGGTGGAGTTTGAGAAGGTGAAGGTGTTCCTGAGCCAGGTCATCGAGTCACTCAATGTGGGGCCCAACGCCACCCGGGTGGGCGTGGTCAACTACGCCAGCTCGGTGAAGCAGGAGTTCCCTCTGCGGGCCCACGGCTCCAAGGCCGCCCTGCTGCAGGCCGTGCGCCGCATCCAGCCGCTGTCCACCGGCACCATGACCGGTCTGGCCATCCAGTTCGCGGTCACCAAGGCCTTCAGTGATGCCGACGGTGGTCGATCCAGGTCCCCTGACATCAGCAAGGTATGTGCCTCTCGCCCTGCTGGGACCCTGACGCTTGCGGCTCCCGCCGTATGCTGAGAGCTCGGCCGGCATACGCATTCATTCTCTCAACGCCCGGACAAGGGGCCCGTTTTACAGTCGGGAGCAGACCCAACTAAGAGACGTGGCAGAGCTGAACCCATCCCCCCCACCCTTCTGACCCCGGCGAGCACTTGAGTATTTCAGTTTAGTTGATGTTGGCCCCCCGGCCAGTCTGAACTCCTCGAAGGCGGAGGGAGACAGTCGGGAGGTTTATGTGATGGTTAAGGGTGTGGACACTGCCACCAGCCTCTCTGGGTTCAAGCCCTGCTACATCATACTAGCTGTGCCACCCCGAGCAAGTTACTTCATCTCACGTGCCTCAGTTTCCTCACGTATAAAATGGAATAACATAAAACCTTTTCGAAGGGCTCGTAGGAGGACTCAGTGAGTTCATATGCACAAAGTGCTCAGAACAGTGCATGGTACCTAATAAGCCCCACATAAGCGTTAGCTAATTTCTTATTTAATAAGCCTCAGAAGGCAGGGGCTCAGAAAAATGAAGCGATGCTCTCCAAATCGTATGGTCAGTGAGGGCTCCAGGCAGGATGCTGAGCGTTTTCACAGACCTTGTACCCACGATATTATATTTCAGGACTCGGCCCAGGGTCTGCGAAGCCAGCCAGGGATCCTCTCCCTGCAAGGGTCACAGCCCTTGTTGGCCTGAGGACTCACCACTTACCTGCCCAGGGTCCTAGCCCAGGGCCCCAGCCCAGGGGAGTACTCTTTCTCATCCCATCCATACCCCGCTCGACTGGCATGTCATAGCTGCTGACAGACGACTGCTGAATGAATACAGTTCTGCTCAGAGGTGGTTGGTATCCCCACTGCTGAGAAAATTGAGGCATGGGGAACGTGCCTCAGTTAAGCCGCTTGCTCAGCTAATAAGTGGTAGAACTGTTCACAGACAACAGCAAACAACCCCACCCATTATGGCCCTCAAAGAAATGACACATCAGGGAGCCTGTTGGTCTTTTGTGGGGGACACTTACAAGTTCTGACATGTAGTTAGTGGTCATGGTGGCTGGGAGGATGTGGTGATGATCCTAAGGGAGCGAAGTGGCGAAGGGGATGGTGGTGACATCTGTAGTTGTCACATCTCCAGAGTTAACTGTTTCATCCCAGATCAGGCCAGTGGCCTGGGGTGGGCAAGTGAGGAGAGGGTTCCTTCATCAGCTGAGATAGAGACAGAGGCTCTTGGGAAGCTGGCACCAGACATTAGGCATTCAGCCTGGAATTCACCTCTGGGAAGTCCTACAAGGTAGATCCAGAGTCCCAAAAGTGGGGTTGAAGGGAGACAGTAGGGACTCAAGGAGACAGTGGGCCTCAGGGAAATATATGCGGCAGTGAATCGTCACTGCTAGGTTTTCAGTGCCAGGAGCCCAGGCCTTCGGAGGGGAAGAGATTGTGCGAGCTTGCTCCCCAGGACAATGATACTGCAAGACAGATCCCCTTCCCGGCTTCCTACCCTGAATCACCTCACCTGAACTTCACCACAGTCCCGTTTCTCAGAAGAAGAAATGGAGGCTCAGAAGGTGAGCTGTAACTTATAGAGCTGTCCTTCTAACGCAAGCTTGTCTAAACCACTATAGTACAGGTCACAAGATGGGGGTTGGGGACTCAGGCCAGCGGTAGAGACCACGGAATCAGAAGTAGATCTAGATCAGAAGCCGAGAAGCAGCCAAGGGTGCTGGATGCCAGGTTCCTGCCTCAGGCAGAGCTGTGAGGACCCAGGAAGGGGGTGATGAGGGCCAGGATCCCCTTCTGTTTCTCTTTCCAGGGTGTAGAAGAGGAGCCTTGTGAGAAAGCAGCAGGCAGTCTTTTCCTCTGGGGGAAGGGCATGTAGCCTCTTGGGAATGCAGGGAGAAAAGGTGGCATCTTCCTTCCGTTTCCTGGGATGTGGGAAAGACTCCCAGGACATGAAAAGGAAGGATCGCTGGCCTGGAGGGAGGCCCAGCTGGATTCATTAGCCTCTGATGCCATCTGGTGGCCAAAGGGCAGACCTGCACCGTGTTGGGCACACTTGTTTGACTCTATTCTGAGTCCCCAGACTGAGGGGGAAGACATGGCCCTGTCCTCTGTGGTCACAACGCTGCCTGCCTGAAGGAAGAGGCATCCAGAGGCCTTAGTCAGATGAAAGAACAAACACTTCAGCCAAGACTTTCAATCAGAGGAAAGGTGCCTCCTCTTCCTCTAGCCAGGTTCTCTTCCTTGGGGGCATAACCTTGGTGAGGAATCAGATCTGCTTCCAACCAACTAGCTGTGTGACCTGGGCAAGCCACTCTGCCTCTCTGGGCCTCAGTCTCTTCTTCTGCCTACGGTCCTGGGTTTTGCTGGCGGGCCAAGCGGCCTAGCCCAGCTCAGTGCGGGGAGGGGGTCCCGCTCCTCATATGTGTCCCTGTGCGTTGCAGGTGGTCATCGTAGTGACAGACGGGAGGCCCCAGGATAGCGTGCGGGATGTGTCTGCACGGGCCCGGGCCAGCGGCATCGAGCTGTTCGCCATCGGCGTGGGCCGCGTAGACAAGGCCACGTTGCGGCAGATCGCCAGCGAGCCACAGGACGAGCACGTCGACTATGTCGAGAGCTACAGCGTCATCGAGAAGCTGTCCAAGAAGTTCCAGGAGGCCTTCTGCTGTGCGCGGGGCGGGGCGGGGCCGAGAGCGGCGTCGTCAGGGCGGGGCCAGGGCGGGGCGGTGGCCTATGGCCTATATCCGGCTGCGACTGA
>CM053502.1:15397275-15415883 GCA_028627145.1 Eidolon dupreanum | reverse complement strand
GCCTTCTAGAGTTTGGTGTCGCAGAAAGTTCTCTTCTGACTTCTGTTCCTCTTTTCGTCACAGTGGGTGGTGGGCTTAGTGTGCTGGAAGGGGTCACATAGTCTTGAGTTCAAATCTTGGTGCCGCTGCTTCTGAGCTGTGTGATTTAACAGCTTTTGGGGCTTCAGTTTTCAATGCTGTAAAATGGGGCCAGGAACTTTGGCTTCATAGAGGGAGTTTTGAGGACAAAATAGGATGATCCTTAGCACAGAGCTTGGTGTGTGGTACGTACCCAGGCGGCGGTCAGGATGGTTGACTGTCTTTAAGCTTCATCTCACCTTCCCACTCTCCCTAGTCTGCAGAGGTGGCGGTGGAAGTTCGGCCACGGACCTGGTCTTCCTCATCGATGGATCCAAGAGTGTGCGGCCCGAGAACTTTGAGCTGGTGAAGAAGTTCATCAACCAGATCGTGGACACGCTGGACGTGTCGGACAAGCTGGCCCAAGTGGGGCTGGTGCAGTACTCGAGTTCTGTGCGCCAGGAGTTCCCGCTGGGCCGCTTCCACACCAAGAAGGACATCAAAGCAGCTGTGCGCAACATGTCCTACATGGAGAAGGGCACCATGACCGGGGCTGCCCTCAAGTACCTCATCGACAATTCCTTCACTGTGTCCAGTGGGGCGAGGCCTGGCGCCCAGAAGGTGGGCATCGTCTTCACTGATGGTCGGAGCCAGGATTACATCAACGATGCTGCCAAGAAGGCCAAGGACCTGGGTAGGTGCTCCCTCCTGGACCCCGAACGCCACTGATGGCTAGGGGGTACATGGTCCAGCCCAGCTGTAATCTATTTTAGGAGTCTGTTCTGATTAGTGCCCTAAACCTGGGTTCAATTCTAATGAGGAAGGATTGGTTCATCCATGTCTTTCTTTTACTGGTGACAAAACTGAGGCCCCAGAAAAGTGAGTGGCTTGTTTTGGTGGTCTTTTTGTAGGTGGGGCTTGGAACTTTTCCAGTTGAATGTTCCCAAGGACACACCAACTGTTGGAAGGCAGCCCCACTTTGGGACAAACTCGAGCCTTAGTTTTATTGCCTATTAAAATAGGATAATAATAACCACCAGATGATGGTTATGAGAGTTAAAGAAGATTACCAAGCTTCCAGGAAGTCAGGACAGGTCTGCCATAAGGTAGAATCTCAAAAAATATTGATTTCCTCGATGTCTTCTTTCCCCCAGGCATTGTGCCTGCAATTCCAGCGGCTGCCACCAGGAGGTGTCTGGTGTTGATTTCCTGGGCATTCTCCAAGAGGCTCCCTGTCCCCGTGGCCACCCTTACTTGTCTGGTTCCTCTTGGCAGGCTTTAAGATGTTTGCCGTGGGTGTGGGCAATGCCGTGGAGGACGAGTTGAGAGAAATTGCCTCAGAGCCTGTGGCAGAGCACTACTTCTACACGGCTGACTTCAAGACCATCAACCAGATTGGCAAGAAGTTGCAGAGGAAGATCTGTGTGGGTGAGTGAGGCCAGAGCTGGCATCCATGGGAGGGGCAGGGGGGCTCTAGGGGTTGGGTGGAGAGCCATCTTGGAAATGGATGTGGGTGGAGAAAAGCAGGAGCTGGAGTGGCAGCAAGAGTTGGCAGAATCAGGAGGTGGGCCAGTCTACCTCTTATTACCAGCGAGAGTATTGAACAGAATGTATGAACAGTACTCATTACATGAATGGCACTGTTCTCCGTGCTCTCCAAATATTAAATCATTCAATCCTATTTGGGGAGGGTATTATTGTCCCCATTTTATAGACAGGAAAACCAAGGCCAGAGGGGTGGAACAATTGTTAATAATTGGAGGAGCCAGGATTTGAATCCTGTCACCTCCCCTGATCCTGCCTGGTGACCTTGTCAGCTGGTTCCCAGTGATAAGGAGCATGGACTCTACAGCTAGATGTGCCTGCGTTTGCATCTTTGCTCTGACACGAGCTAGCTATTGGTCATGGACATGTGGTTTCGCTTCTCGGGCTCTTCATTGGTAAAATGGGAATAATGACTTCAGTCTCAAAGGATTAGGATGAGGAGTCACCAAAATGACATAAAGGCCCCTAACAACAGTGTCCTGCACCTAGTAGGTGCTCAGCCTGGTGATGCTGTTATTGGAGTTCTCTATCAGGGTCTAGGGGGGCAGGAAGACCCAAGAGCTCTGTCTCAAGAACTCTAAATGTCTCTCTCCCTCCTCCTCAGATGTTCTAGGCCATGCACTCCCCCAAGACTCCCTAGTCCAGGCCCTGGGCAAGTGACCACCCCACCTCCTGGCCAGGCACACACTCACTATCTCTTTCTCTTTTTCTACTTCCTGTCTGCTCCAGAGGAAGACCCATGCGATTGTGAGTCTATTGTGAAATTCCAGGCCAAAGTGGAGGGGCTGCTGCAGGCCTTGACTAGGAAACATATCCTTTCCCAGCCTCCGCTGCGGGGAGCGGAGGGGCAGGGGGCGGGGCACGTGGGGAGAAGAGAGGGAGCCATGCCCTCTGGTGTGCTGGAGTTGGTCTCCTTGCCTGTCTCCTGCTGAAGATGGGCTGGATTCTGGACAGATAGGCTCGCACGAGCTTTGGCACTGACCCTGTCAAAAGCAAAGGCTCCTAGAGGGTAAACAGAAAAACAGAGGCAGAGGTCAAGATCTAGAGATGGGCACACACAAAGTCCTAGACGCATTCAGGAAAACATGGACGCCCCACTTCTCAGGCTCTTGGTGACATGAGCCTCCACCCAGTTGGGGTTGGGTCCCAAACAGCTCCCCTGAGGTCAGGACTAGGCGGGGGACCTAAACAGCTCACCTGGGCTGGGCTGGGCATTCAGGGCTCATAGTACTGCCTGTGCTTTTCAGAGAGCACTATTCTGAGGGCGGCGGATGGATAAGTTCTGACACTGGGGAGTGCATGTGCTATAGGGGGTGAGAGAAAGCCATGGAAAAGGGCACTCTGCAGGAAACAGGAAGTGGGGGTCACACCATCACTGCCCTGCTCTGATCAACCTGTACCTTTCCTTAACTCTGAGTCCACTGGAAGCTGTGAGTAAGCGGCTGGCCATCCTGGAGAACACGATCGTCTAAGGCCACCTGTCCCCGCCGCGGCTTCTCCGTCTTCCCACCCCAAGCACAGCTCACAGAGTCCTGCGTGTGTCCCCTAGAGCCCCAAGTTTAGTGTAGCTTTGCCACTTAGTGAGGGGTGTTTGGAAGGGGCAGGCCCCTGGGACGGCACCAAGCCTCTCCCTCCTCCACCAGCCTGCTACCCCAGCGGGGGCGGGGCTGGGGTGTGTGTTCGAGTTTGTGTACTGGGGGGTGCATGAGTGGGAGCATGTGTGTGTGCCTCAGGGCGGGGGTGTGTCTGCTCCAGTGCAACAGTGAGAACACAGGGGTGAGTGTGAGAGGGACTGCATTTGCATTTTTTAATCAAAAGCTTAATATATTCCCATATTTTTTTAGTTAACCCTTTGTCAACTGCAAGTACTGTGACTCTTTTCTGATGTCTCTATTCCTTTTTGAAAAACAATTAAATGTGATTTAACTTAAGCACTAAATGGGCCAGAGGCAGTGTGGTTATTTGGGGAGCAGAAGAAAGGACAGATGAGGGTGGCGGGTGATGAGGACGATTTCAAGACAGAAATGGTGGTGATAGTGATGAGGGCAGCAGCTCCCAGCTCCAAACCCACTCACGTTTGTCCTGCCTTTTCAGTTACACGTTTCTTTCCGTTTCTCATTTCATCCTCCCAGTAACCCTACCCAGAACAGGGGAGTCATCCCCATTTCACAGATGGGAAAGCTGAGCATCTGACTGATGAGATGACTTGCTCAGCACTGGGTCAGTTGGGAAGACAGGACTTGCATCCAGGACTCCAGGACATCAAAAGAAAAAGGCATTGGAGAAGAAGGGCGGTGGCTCCAGATGAGAGTTATTCATTCATTCATTCATTCATTCATGCAGACAAAAATGCTTACAGAGTACATAGCCCATGTCAGACAGTGGAGAGACGGTAGCCTATGAGACAGATACAGTCCCTGCCCTTAAGGGACTTACAGTTGAGCAGGGTGCCCTGTCACCCTCATGCAGCTAGAGGAAAAGAGGTTGTACCAGGAGCCCATGGGTCGAGTGTGTGTGTGAGGCGATGGGAAGGGTCCCAGCCTGAGCCTGGGTTGGCCCAGGGACCCTTGTTGGAGGCCTCTCCATTGGTTCCATGTGCTTCAGAAGCTTCACCGGTATCCCTGACACAGATTACTACAGCCCCCACCTCAGGGACAGCACAAGGGAAGGACTGCTGACCCCCAAGTCCCCCTAACCCCAGCCAGGGTCTGCCAGCCTCTCCCAGGCCCTTCCGGAGCAGCGCCCCTCCAAAACCTCAATCCCTCGCCTCCCAGAGGGGGCACTTGGGTGATTTTTCTGAACTCATTCTTGTTTAATGGAGCATTTTAGTGTTACTACTAGGTTCACACTTGAGAGCATGTAAAAGGCTTTTACAAGAAACTCAGACCATCCTGGACAATCTTCCTTAGAAGTAGTTCAAGGAAGAGGAATAGCACCACCAGCAACACCCAGGAGACACATACAACAGATAACCTCGCAAGAGTGATACAATAGTCACACAACCACCCCAGGACAGGAACCAGGCCACCACCACTCACACTCCTGTGGTGACTGCTCAACCCACACTTCCTTTCTTCTGAGATTATCCTCCCTACCCCAAACACACTAAAGACAGAGGGTAGGGTGGCACCATGCTGATGCAGTATGAACCTACTTCCTGGACTCAGCTGATTGGTTAGTGGGTGAACAGCTGACCCAAACTGGGCTAATCAGTTTCTCTCTTCTGGGAATTTGGGCATGTAGACACTAGCTATCTGGCTGTGGGTCCTGGAGCTGGGAAGTCTCTATCTTCTTCCAGGTGCACTAAAAGGCAGAGGTTGGAGGCTGCCATCGTCAGGGAAAAGAAAAACAGCATTTGCTGGCTTGCTGATGACTTTCCAATCCAAGGGTGTTTCAGTTATCTATTGCTGTGTAACAAACTGCTCCAAAAGTTAGTGGCTTAAGACAAACTTCTATTATTGTCGCAATTCTGTGGATCAACCGGGCTCAGTTGGTAGTTCTGCTTCATGTGGTAATGGCACAGTGCCCGCCCAACACTTTGCCATTGTTTGGGTCTCAGCCAGGCTGAAACATCTAGCATGGCCAGCTCATGTGACTGCTGCCTTGGTAGAGATAGCTGTCTCTCTCTCTCTCTCTCTCTCTCTCTCTCTCTCTCTCTCTCTCTCTCTCTCGATGTAGTCTCAGGGCCTTACCTTCTCTATGTGGTCTCTCCAGCAGGAGAATTGGACTTCTTAAATGGCAACTTAGGTCTCCCAAAACTTTGTAAGTTCTGAGCCCCATATTGGCACTGAATTACTTTCACTGAATTTTATTGGTCAAAGCAGTTATAGGCCAGCTCAAATTCCAAGGGTGGGGAGATAAAGTCCACTTCTTCATGGAAATGGGGAGAGTGTCAAAGACTTTGTGACCATCTTTAACCCACTGCATGGAGTCATTCACTGGTCTCCCTGATTGGGCCTGACCTCACTTCCTGCCTTGGCCACTCGTAAGACAACTAGGAAACCTTCTTAGCAAAGTTAAACATGACTGAGTCAGTTTCTGTTTCATGCAATGTAAGAATCTTGACTTAGCTGTCTTCTCACCTCCATTTTTTCCACCTCTGATGGTGGCCTTGATGTCCTGGTTCTTATCCTTCAATTCTGGGAAGTGATGGGGCCATCCTGGGTTCCAGCAGCACTCCTCAGCTACCTGATAACTTAGCAGGGCCTTTCACCTCTTTGAGCTTCATAGTCTACATCCATGGAAAAGAAATACTGGCACCGCCTCACAGGGGGTTGCAGGGCGCACATGAGGTAATGCATGGGGAGCGCTCAGCACGGTGCCACACACACTTTGCATCCAAGGCAGAGCTCGCATCACCGCTGCCATCTGGAGTGTGGTTTCCAGGCCTCAGGGACACACCCACACGTGTCAGTTCCTTAACACCTCCCTTGCTCCTAGCAGGCACCAGCGTCCCTCGAGATGCTGCAGCCACCTGGCCTCCAGTGGTTCTGCCACCTGGAGCACCTGTTACCTGGTGGGAGGCCACCCACAGCGTGCACCATGGCTCTCCGCAAGTCTTCTGCTCCTCAGCAGGGGGCTCAGCCACCTGTGTCATGTTAACAGGCAGCAGCCCAGACCCTGGGCTCCACCAGGAGGCAAAGACAGGATGGTCTTGCCTCTGCTTTGAGTGTTGCCAGCCTGAGTGTGTGCCAGGGCTCAGGGAGGCAAGGCATGGAGGCTGGTATGAGCCTGCAACCTTCTGGAGACAGCCAGCTGGCTCCATCACTCAGTTACACAGCAAACGATTGTACAGCACCTAGGCCTGTGTCTCTTCTAGGCCCGAGGGCTAGAATGGGGAGCAAAAGCAGACAAAAGTCCCTGTGTTCGTGGGCTGACATTGTAGCTTCACTTTATTTTTAGCTGTGTGAGCCTGGACAAGTCATCTTGCCTCCCTGTGGGCCTCAGTTTCTCACCTGTTAAACGGAGAGATGATCTAGAAACAAGTCACAAGGAGAAATCTCCAAAGGGGCGGATGGTGTGCACGGAAGGACAAAAGCTACCAGTTCTTCTCTTATGAAGTCAAACAAGATAGAGAAGTGCCCGGGCACTTGTCTGGCCTGACAGAGACCAAGCTCCAGGCTGCGCTTCCAGGAAATGTCCTGTGGGGAGGTGATAGTGGAGGATTAGTGGCCCTGGTGTGAGTCCCCCTGGCCCCCTCGAGTCGGACAAACTCCTTCACCTTCTGACTTCAGCTTCCTGAGGTGAACAGGGCAACACGCTCTCCTCACAAGCAATAGTGCTGAGGGCACCCAGACAGACAGAGGGCTTGGTGTGGGCTCCCTGGAAGAGCCGGAAGAGGCTCCTGAGAGCTGAGGGCTAAGGCAGTGGGGCAAACCTGGAAAGTGAGGCGTGTGGGGAGGCAGAAGGCAACGGAAAGGGGCAATTGTCTTGGGGGGAGAGGGAAGGGATCAGGGACAGGCTGTGGTGCTCTAGGGGCAGTTCCAGTCTGCTTCCCCCCTCCCCCTCCTTCCCTCTTCCCCTCCCCTCTCCTTCTCCCTCCCCCTTCCTTCTCTCCTTTCCTCCCTCCCCCCTCCTTCTCTCCTTTCCTCATTTATTAGGCATTGCCAAAGGCCAAAAAGTATACACCAGGCACTAGAGTTAAAATTAAAAATGTCGAGGTCTCTGGCCTCATGGTGCTGACAGTCTAGGGGGACAGACATTGAACAGAAGGTTGCACAGAGAATCCGCTGTGATAGCAAGGCGGAGGAACTAGACCATCCTGTGCGCTGCAGGGGTGGATAACGAGGGTCTCATTAAGCCATGGGAGGGCATCCTGGAAGAGGTGGGCATATGTGTGGCTCCAAAGGCAGTTGCTGAGTTAGGAAGGTGACGGGGGTGGTGGGGAAGAGCATGGCAAGTGCCAGGGCTCTGAGGCAGGAGGGCATGTGGCCTTCCTCGGGCCTAGATGCAGCGCCGCGTGGTGGGCAGCAGCCAGGAGCAGGCAGGTGGCCTGAGACTGGACTGGTCAGGGGCTCGATCTGGAGGGTGGTGTGAAGCCGTCGAAGAGTTTAAGTAAGGAAGCGATGTGACCAGAGTCTCCAGGTACAAGCGGGACTTGCATTTTTCCCACAAGCACTCGGACGGGGTGCGGGACAGGCTGTGCAGAGGCCTCGGCTGGGATGGGCAGGGACAGAACATCCACATCACACACTAAGGAAAGTGTGGTGACCCTGCCAGGCCCTGTGCAGGGTGGCTGACCAGCTGCCGGGGTGAGACAATGAGAGTTCAAATCCTTACTTATAGGGAGAGTTGAGAAAATGCTCATGATGGTGACACTGGGGGCCCTGATAAATCTTTCCAGTGACCCTATAAGTAAGCATTAGTGTCACCTGTTTCACAAGTGATGGGACTTGTCTGAGTAAGTGGAGAAGTTGGATTCCTAGGTTTACCTAGTGCTAAGGTCTTTCTTAACAATAACGACAACCTAGTTTTGCTGCCCATGATCATGAATGCCAAGCCCTGGGCACATAGTAGGTGCTCAACACATCTCAGTGGCTCTTGTCCCCCATTGTCCTCCCTGGCAATCAGCAGGTTTGCAGTTTGGCAGAAGGTGGACCTGGCCCTGGAAAAGCCTGGAGTGGGACCCAGGTGCCTGCAGGCAGGGTTAGACCCCAAGAGAGGGAACAGGTAGGAGCCAGACAGAGGGTGAGAGCCCACCAAGCAAGCTGGGGATTGGAGAGAGATGGATCAGAGTCTGGGGCCAGGGAGGGGACCACAGAGCAAAGGCTGGGAGAGGCTGCAGCTCAGAGGTTTAGCACTGGTGGACCTGGAGCTGCCGTAGTGTCCCCTGACCTGGTCAAGCCTGGCTCAGTCCCCAGTCAAGGCTGAGCCAAGGTGGCTGGAGACCTGGGGCCTTTGTGGCTGAGCCTCGGGATTTCCTATGAAAGCGACAGATGGAGGGTGTGAGTCCCCAGGGCTCAGTCATTTGGGGGAGGCGGGGAAGCTCTGCTTCCCCTTTCCAGGAATGAGGAATTCTGTGGCAGGAAATGCAGCTGGTGGGAGAGGCAGCAAAAACAACCATCTGGAGACTGGACCACAGGCACGTCGGTCCCCACAGGCACGTCGGTCCCCGTTCTGTGAGTGAGGGCTCCTGGTTGCCAGCGACAGAAACTCTGCACCAACCACCTCAAGCAGAAGAACGGAACTGATGGGACTCCATGACTGAAGATGCTGGGGGAGGTGCTGGGTTTGGCAATGTCATCGGGCCTCAGTTTCTCTCTACTCTTGATCCCCGTTTTCACCACAATGGCCTTATGCCCAGCAAGCTCTCTGCTCGAGATGGTCCACAGTTCCACGCTCACACCCTGTCAGCTCTAAGTTCACAGAATTCTGCCTTGTTGGCTCAGACTGGGCCCTGTGCCTGTCCTCAAGCAGTCACTGTGGTCAAGGCGATGCTTGGCTAGGCCGGCGGCTCTGTCTGGTCCTGGAGCCAGGATGAAATCAGGGGCACATGACCCCTCAAAGGATTGAGAAGGCTGAACAGTGGTTCTTCAAGGAGACAGAGGGGTTGTCATCAGATGCCAGGGCCTGGGTGCTGGATGGGAGGACCGACAGATGTCCCCGAGGGCGGAGTCAGACAGGCTGGAAGCCTTGTTTGAATTAGATACTGTGGATCTCATTTGTCCCTGTCTCTGAGGTCCTATAGCTTTTACAGGACCATGTCACCAGGCTCCAAGGAGGGCGGGGCCTGCTTCTGGGGGTCTTTTAAACCTAGCTCCTGCCCCTAATTCATCGCAATTTTCTCCACAGCTACTCCGGGTCCTCTTGCAATCAGCCCTCTCCACGTCTCTCTCTGCTCTTGGGTTGATTAACAGAAAGTTATAAACAAATCCCAGAAAGAAGGAAAGCCAGCATCTCCCCAGGGAAGCCAGTTTATTGGCAAATGGCACATCACTTTGTAACTGATATTTTTGTGTCTTTTTTTTTTTTAATTTTTATTTTTGTATAGATAAACAGGACTAAACTAATTAAGATTTTTTTTTTCTGTCTTTTCTCAGGTCTTGGATAATAATGGGAGTCTCTTGGCCCCACAGTGAATTGGTTACCAGGTTTCAATAAGGGGTTTGTCTTTGCAATTACAGTTCATTAATGGATTTACAAGGGAGGGAAGATGGCAAAGTCCGCTAAGGGGATTGTTCTGCATTTCTCCTCTTTTAATTACACAATTTTCTCCTGGACCAATGCTCTGTAAAAAATGGTGTGGGGAGGGGAGTTTCAGCATGCCATCTGTTCCAGATGCAAATGCAATTAATATAGGAAGAGACAGGAGCTGCTCAGAGGCTTCCTGCTACCTGAGAGTGGGCCTGCCTTCTCTCAGAGCTGCTGCGTGGCTGGGAGGCTCAGCCACCAGAGCTCGGCTGGCATCTGGGTATGTTGACAAAGGGATGGGACAAGTCTGCTCATGGGGACGTGGCAATCTTTGAGTATTTGGGGTTCAGATCAGATTTAGGTCACCCGCTGAGTTACCATTTTTTGATCATCCTTTAGGTGTTAGGTGATAAATACATGATTTCTAATTCAGTCTTCTGAGTGATTCTTTTAATAAATTTGTTTCACAAAAGGGGAAACCAAGGCCAGCGATACAAAATGTCACACAGCCAGTAAGTGGCAAAGTTGGGATTTGAACCCTGGAATCCTGGCTCCAAAGTCAGGGCTGTTTTCAGAACATTGCCCCTCTGAGGTTCGGACTATGATAAAGGGGGTTCTAGCCCTTTTTCTACAAGTTGGGCCCATAGCAGGTTAACTTGCCTTCCTGTCTTGTTCTTTAGTCCATTCTGCACACTGGTCTCAGAGCCATAGTCTTACAGTGCACCTCTGATTGGGTTATACCTCTGCTCAAGAACCTTCTCTGGCTCCCTGTTGTCTCCAAACTAAAATTCAATCTTGGCCAGACACCCTACACACTGGTCTGGCTGTGGCCCAGGCCTGTTGGACTCTACATTTCCTACTATTCCCACTCACCTTTTGTTGCTACCTGAGTGGCCCCGTTTCCTTATCTGTGAAATGGACCCTTGACACTGGAAAAGAGGATCTCAAGGACTGCCTCGGACGGTGGGGTTGTGATTTTCGCGGGGCTCGAATTGCAGGGCTGAGGCTGCTATGAAGGAATCTGGCCACAGGATGGCACCATCAGTTCAGGAATGGGGTAGCTGGGCCCCACTGGGGGATGGAGTTCAGCCTTAGCCCCAGAGCTGGGCTAGTTCTTGTCATTTTGGGCACTCACTAACACCCAATCTAATCCCTTTAAATTGCCACCTTCCTCCTGCACGCAAAGATTCCCAAGGTGGTCACTGACCTCTCTCCAGGGGCAAACTGTGGATGTGGGTCTCAGCAAAGATGGTTATCACCCCACCCCAGCTGGCTTGTTCTCTTATCCCTCATTCTGAGAGGCTATGTTGTGGAGATTCGACTGGATGCATCTCTGGTCTCCCAGGCGCCCCTGTCCAAAGTCTTTATTGGACCAGGAGTTGGTAGCTCAGACCTGAATGTTGGGGATGGGGTAGGCGGCTTAGCTGGAGCACCCCAAGGAATGTCTTACTGTCTCCCTCCTTTCTTGTTTCTGTGAGCAAATGGCTAAGTCCTTCGTTTCCAGATCAGAATATAATTATTTCTGAGCCAAAATAACCACATCCTGGTGGGGGGGGGTGGTGAGGGGAATTGAGGACCCTGAAGTAGGTAACTTGAGGGATCCCAGGAAGGTCTCTCAGGCACCTGAGAGAGGACACAGACTCTGCAATCCAAAGAGCTGGGGTAAGTCCTGGCACTGTCCCCGACATGCTGTGCGACTTCGGGGACATGAGTGCCCCTCCGGCTCTCAGTTTGCTCATCTAGGAAATGGGGTCGACAGTTCCCACCTTGCTGGGGTGTGGAGACTGTAAGTGTCAAGGGCAGGGCAAGTGCCTATCACTGCAAGGTGGGAAGTGCATCTTTGCCGGGGTTCAGGCCCAGGTGGCACCTCAGTCAGAGGTCTCCCACCACGGCTTCAAGGAGGAGGTGGCAGCTCCTCCACATCAAGAGCTGTCCTTTCCTCCCTCATGAAAACCTACTAACAGGTCAGAACGTGTCCCTTCCCATTGTCCCCTCAGGTTTGCAGGGGGCTCCTTGTGAAGTGTAAGTGGCCTTACTCAGTGATGGTGACGGGGAGTCTGAGGTCTGCAGGGAGGCGATGCCTTGTGCCCAGCCCTAAGCGTGAGGTGTGGCCACACACTTAGGCCCTGGGTGACCTGGGCAAGTTCTTCACCTTCCTAGGCCTCATTTCACTGACGGTACCTCGGGCCGTGCAGGCTCTCAGCAGGTACTTGGTCCAAGTGAACTAAACTTGAAGCTCTAGCACCGTAACAGCCATGACAACTCCGTCTGTCCTTTTTAACGGACCCACCTTGTGGTGCGTGTGGCTCTGCTTAACTATGTCCCAGAATGAGCTCAACTGTTTCCCAGGGCCTTGATAGATATGTTAGATTGAATGAATGTGTGAAGAAATGAAGAACATATTCTATTGCTCATAGCCTTTCAGCAGTAATAATAATAGATAACTCATAAATAGTGGTTTACAGTATACCTATACCTATATATAATAATTACATATTATATAACATATAATATATAAAAATATAACCATATAATAATAAATATAAAAAGGAAATATAAATATATTGTTATCTAATAATATATTTATAGTGTATTATATAACTATGAGTAATTTATAAATATAATCTACAACTAGCTAACATATCTCAGTGCTTACTATGAGCCTAACATTGTTCTAATAGTGCTAATCTCGTTTATTCTTCACTACCACTTTGGGAGAAAGCACTATCCCCATTTTAAAAGGTCTAGTAAAGCAAGGCTCAGGGGAAGGGACTTGCAGAGGCAGTTTGAGGCTCTGGGACTTGAACCCGGGCCTGTCTGCCACACATGGCCCCTGAGCT
The DNA here is from genome assembly GCA_028627145.1 of Eidolon dupreanum. NCBI lineage: Eukaryota > Metazoa > Chordata > Mammalia > Chiroptera > Pteropodidae > Eidolon > Eidolon dupreanum. The sequence continues at coordinate 15,403,311 of CM053502.1, read as the reverse complement.
TTCCTTCCTCTAAGGGGAAACCCCTTTATTGCCCTGGTGCTCTTTGGGGTTCATAGGTTAGCATCCTGGCCCTACCTGCCCCACCTCTGGAGCCCTCCAGCTTGGCCACATCTCCCTATGTGCCTCCACAGTGCTGGCTGGAACAGACCCCTTGCCTGGCTCCTGCAGCCTCCACCCTCATCTGGAGGCCTCCCTGCCTGCCTCCAGCCATGGTTGGCACAGCTGCTGCTTAGGCATGTGGCCATGCTAAAGAAATTATTTTTCCCTCTTCTTGGTATCAGATTTTCCTTTGCAGTTAGTTTCCTGCCTTCATTCCTGGCAGGAGCCCTTGGCCCAAGGACGGCAAGTACCTCCCAGCTTCTCTCCTGTGGGTGGTATAGAGAACAGGGAATTCTGTCCCAGCCTGGGGCTTCCTCTAGGAACCAGGACTGGTGCAGATTGCACGTAGCGAGCACCCCAACATGCATCCCATTGTCAGGGGCCTTTCGGGCTATCACAACCTTTTGATCCCTTCCCCATGGGCCTCCTCCAGCTGCCACAGTGTTTTCTTTGCTGAAGCCCAGCCCGGGGCAGCAGGCCAGGGTGGGGCCTCTCCAGGAGAACAAGAAACTGCCACTTTTCTGAGCTGAGCTGGGTGAGGCCAGGCCTTGTCTACCACCCAGATGCCACCTCCCTTTCCTCCTGGCCATCCCTGTAGCAGGCCTGAGTCTCTCAGGAGAGTGGAATGTACTCACTCAGGGTCTAAGAGGTGACTATGGGTGGTGCACGGACAAGCATTAATATTTTTTATTTTGCCAGTCGTTTATGTATTTTAATGGGCATCAGAAAAAGCCCACAAGCAGTTAGTACATTGAACCCTTGATTTCATGGATATTATTGCTCAGGGTGAGGCAAATTGAAAAAGGGAGCTCATTTCAAGTCTATTTAAAGGGAAGGATTGAGTCAGTTCATGCAGGTGGAGGGTGGTGATGGCAAGAAGCACGGAAGGGCCAGAGGATCAGCCAGAGCTGGGGAGACACTGAGGAGGCCCATGAGCCCCGCGTGAGGACCCCGGGGTCCAGCCTGGCTATGCCTGTGGCTGAGGGACCTGGGCAGTCACTGCACCTCCACTAGCCTCGGTTTCCTCCTCAGATGATGAAATCGAAGGTGAAAGAGGCCCAACATCATGCATCTAGGAAGTGAGAGTGCCATGGTTTGAGCCTCAGTTTCCCCACTCTCCTGGAACTTACGCCTGTGGCCCTGAGGCTTATGTTTAGGGCCTGATGAAGCTCTTATTTTGGATTATTTCCTGTTTATGTTGATTGGAGCGCAAAGAAAATCGCATGCTCTGGAGCCAAACAGGCCTGAGTGGGAGTCTTGGCTTGTTACTGAACAGCATGTGTATCACCGGGACACTCAGTTTTCTCATCTGAAAAGTGGGGACGTTAATAGATGTTCCCAGAGCTGTTGTGAGGATTACGGAAGACAATGTGTATAAAGCGTGATCACAGGGCCCAGTGGGAGGAGCTGGGCTCCAAATACAACCTGCTTACCCCCTGCCCCTTCTCACCCAGGCCAGCCCCTCCCTCAGGCCCTCAGGCCCTTGGGCCCTAGTTCTCTCCCCTGGGCCCTGTCTTGGAGCTGCCTGTGTAACCCTGGCTGTCTACATGTTTACATGGCAGCCCCTTCAGCCCCTGGGCAGGAAGTAGAAAACAGGCCTGAGGGGTAATGAGTCCTTACTTCTCTGATCTGACCCCTGATGGCTCTGCTTCACACACATCAAGGCAGCTGGCCACTGTCTGGTGCTTGAGCCAAAAGCCTGTCCTGCCTGGCCCGGGGTGGGTGCGGGCTCTCCTCTGTTCATATCTGGCCAGGGGATCCCTGGCAGGCCTGGTCTGAGGCCACAGGGAGCAGACTGGTGAGTGGCCTCGGCCTCCTGGCTCCGGCGACTCCTCCTCCTCTCTGCTCCAGGCTGCTGAGGAGCAAACCTCATCACCCCTGTTCCTCTGCTCCACAGCCAAGTTGGCCAAGTTCTCTGGGCTCTGGACTCCCTCTCTCCGCAGGGGTCCCGGACCCCAACCTTTCTGTTGAGGTGTGGTGGGTGGGGAGGGGCTGCCTTGGGACACACTGTGGACCTGGCCTCCTCCAGAATTCCAGCTCCCCTTGCCTGGCTCCCCATTTTTCCCCTCCCCGGGGGCCAATTCCTTTCTGGAGAAAGTAAACTGATCCCACAGGATAGCTGTTACCCAGAGCCCACTGAGAGCCACCAGATTAAACACTGAGTATAGGAGAAGACCTCCGTGTGGAACAGGGCAGGGGCTCAGGAAAAATAAACAGGACTGAAATGAAAGTGGGCTCCTGGCTTCCAAGCTGCTTATACCTAGGGAGATGTACCAGAAAATTCCACCTGGCCTTCAAAGTCTGCATTTATACTATTGTCATAATTAATACTAAAGGAAAACTCCCCAAAGTGTCTAGTTGGGACCACATCTGCCCAGGGCTTTTTCTAATGGTTTTTATTACCTGGGGCCACTCATGATGTGGGGGCAGTGCAGGAGTCCTTGTGGTGACATTACCTGGGTTATAATAATGGGTAATACCACCCCCTGCCTTGGGGCGAGGGCTGGGAGAGGGCAGGAGGAGGGAAGGGGTGGGGTGGTGTGCTGGGGGTGGGTGGAATGGGGGTGGGGTGGTAATGGTGTCCAAGCCCTGTTTCAACAAGTTGGGGAATGTTTCCTGGGGGAAGTATATGCAGGAGAAACCAAGAGAAAAAAAAAAAGCAAATTGTAGACTAATGTCAAGGACAAGGGAGGAGTCCATCTCCAATGACAGGTTAACCAGGCTTAAGTAGAGGTGGGAGGTGGAGGGAGTGGGGGCTTCTGGAATGTTCTAATCAACCCACTTCACTCTGTGTTCTTGAAGAGAGAGAATGCAGTGAGCCAGGTGAAGATAAAAGAGAGGGGAGAATGAGACGGGAACTCCCAGAACTCTACTTTTTAATCCCAAGGTGTCCCTGGAGATAAATGGCTGAATAACCTCCTAAGGATACCGAAATATAAGAAGCCCAGGGTCTTCTAATTTACGCTTCCATCTTGCAGTTGGAACATTTTTGAATATGCCAGCACCGTTCATAGCATCTGAGAAGAACAGAATCTTGACATTAGAACATCTTTCATAGACACAAATGCATGTTATACAGTCTTTGAATTCCAGGATCTCGAGCACTAGAATTAATCTTAGATTCCATAATCCTAGAATTATGGAATCTCAGATACATTCATGAACTCACAGGCCCACAGAATCTTAGGCTTTAGGAATCTACAAAAGAGTTGGAACAACACAGACTCATTCAGGGAAATTTAGTGTTGAAATAGAAATCCTGGAATCAGGATATCAGCACAAGAAATGATCTGAGTCCTACTCTTTTCTATCACATAGGAAGCCCTCTCTTTGCTGTCCTGTAATAACTTGAACATTTCTAAGGACAGTAAACTCATGAGACAGGGCTACTTATCTCACTGATGAGCTGCTGGTGCTGAGCCTAAAACTGTCCCCATGTAGCCCATCCACCCCCATCTCCCTGGCCTTACTCCCTGCCTTTCCCCATCTACTTCAAAGAGCTGAGTGGGTAGAAAAAGTTACATTTGAGACCAAGACAGAAACTAAACTATCTCCTGGCTAAAAACAATGACTTCAGAGGACAATGGGCCTGTGGAAGGCGTAAGCCATGACAACTCCTGGCAATGACACTCACTTCTTCCTTTGGTGCCCTGCTTGGGGCAGACCCAGCCATCTGCAGCCTGCCCACCCTTCATGCTACCCCTCCGGCTCTGCAGAGGCAGAAAGTTGAGCAACCACTGGAAACAATCATGGAAAAGCCAAGTTCTGCTTCCAGCTAAATCCCAGCCAACAACAAGAAGGATTTGATGGTGAAACCAAGCACCATTCTGACTGTGGGAGCTGGATTTCATTAGGTTGTTTTGGATGTCAACTAGAAGTGGGGTAGGGTGGGGTGCAATGGGAAGGCCCAGTTCTTCTGATGAGCCTTGGCCGTGGTACTAGCCCAAAGCAGAGCTGGATATGTAGGCCCTGTGGCCAGACCACCTAGTTAGAGTCCCAGCTTCACACTGCTTTGTGACCTTGGGCAAGTTGCTAACCTTTCTGTGCCTCAGTCTTTTCTCCTATGAGGAAAGGATTTTGGGAGTACATTCAATATGATCTCTAGCTTTATTCACTCAGGCAGGCTTGCTTTCTTCTATCCAGTAATTCATACTCTCATTTGCTCATTTTTGTTGCTCTCATCCATTCTCTGCATTCATTCATCCATTCAGGCATCAGCTTACTTGTTCCTCCACTATTTAATACATTAATTCATTCAAGCATCCTGGTATGCTGAACCCCACTGCTGTCAGCCCTTCTCCAGCTTGTGGACAGATGGTCCAGGCCCCAAAATTTACTCTGGCTGAGGGGTTGGCAGAAAACCAGTAATCACTCCCATTTCAGTTAAAGTTGCTGGGAATTATAAGGATCTAGGATATGACTTCATTTTGGTCTCATGGTCCCAGGAGCTCTGGATCCCCACCTGAGCTTCACTTCTGCTCTGCTCACTTGGGGACCACCCATTAATGCGTGGACTCTGAAGAGCTGGTTAGAGCAGCCCATCTGGAGGGGAGTCTATTGCCTCTAAGTGGTTTCTGTGTGACTTGGGCCAGACCACCTGCCCTCTCTCTGTCCCAAGCAGCCCTTGCACCACTGGGGAGTGTGTCTGAGCTTCTATGAGCCTAGGCTGGGAGAAAGTTCCACCTAATGCATTCGCAGAGAACAGAGGCTGTCATCTGCCCCTCTTACAGATAGCCCTGGTTTTATTGAGGTGCGTTAAAGCATAAGAGCACATTCTTTATTCCAGAAAATTAAACAGTCCTTTTCCCTTGAGCATCTCAGCTCTGATCAAGAGGGCCTGCTGGTGGGGGTTGGGCCTAGTTCAGGGTGGACTCTGCTGATCCAGGAGGCGATGAGATGGATCACATCTAAAATCCATTCTGTGTATTACTGTGGTCTACAGGCATCCTGCAGATAAATGCCCACCGGTTGGTTGCACTAATTAATTGATTTTATTGCCTATACTTGAGGCCTCTGGAGCCATGACATGCAAATATATGCAGATAAGTAGAGGAATGGGTTGAACCCAAAGCCTGGTGAGCATCCACCTGGATTGGGCTGATTTCTCTGCTCACCTTTCCTGCTGAATCCCCTGGTATTTCCAGGGAGCAGGAGAATGGGGGAAAGAAGCAAGGGCTTAGCACCAGCCAGACCTGAGTTCAAATGCCAGTCCCACCTCTTACTGCTGTGCGTGACCTTGGGGAGTCCCTTCACCTCTAGTGCTGCGTGTCCCCATCTGTGCAGCAGGGATGTTAGTACTGTGGACTGTGTAGGGCCCGGGGGGCACACAGAAGCAGGCGCTCAATGGACAGAACTCACGTTGTGGCTGTAAGCAGCAGTCCACCTCTGAGCACCTCAGTGCCTCAGTCACGCGTTTCTGAGGCGGTGGGGAGAAGAGTGAGTCGCTCTGGGCTTTGCTGCCCTGGCAAAGCGTGTGCTCCTTGAGAGGGGAACTGCGATGTCCCCTAATGAGTGGCAGCTGCTCCCTAGTAGAGTCCTGGCCTCCTCTTCCTGTCTGATATGGCTTGTTTTATGTGTGACCTTTGTTGAACGCAGCCATTCCCCTGGGGGGAGGAGGGGGAAATTACAAAAAAGATTGGAATTTAAATATCGTGAAATGTTTTTTGTGTGGAGTGCATGGAACAAATCCCACCAAAACCACACAAGTATGTTAGGAGAAGTGGGGCTGAGGTGGACTCTAGACTGTGCTGGGGCCTCAGAGGGAGGGGTGGGGCTGGGGGTTCAGAGGCTGCTGGATCAAGGATTCATTCAAAAGCGTCTTAGAATCTTATCTCTGAATTGGATGCAGCTTACAGACTGTGCCCGCCTTTGCAGGGGAGGGGTCTGGCATTCACTGAGTGCCTACTGTGTGCACAGGCTGTGTTCATGCTGAACCCT
>CM053502.1:15374847-15397175 GCA_028627145.1 Eidolon dupreanum | reverse complement strand
GAGTGAGGCAGGTCCTGGGTACCTGAGAATGCACACCTCATCAGGGCCCAACTCCAAATGAGCAGCTAGGGAAAGGGGCACAAAGGCACTCTGGGGAAGCCCAAGGCCTCCCTGAGGAGATGGACAGTGGACACTCAGAGGGCTGGACCCGGCAGATGGACTAGGAAGAGTGTCCATGTTGGGGGAGCGGCAGAGACAAAGGCTAGGAAGTGTGAATTGATTGGCAGATGCGTTCCCAAACAGACCTCCAGTGAAGCTGCCAGGCCCTGCTTTATAGGTTCTGGGGATATTGTGAAGACTCAGGAGTGACTCCTGCTTGAGTTGCTTACTGTTGAGTTAAGGAGATGACCTGGGACATAGATAATCACAAAAAGCAGAGAGGTAGGGGCTCCACTGCTTCTTGGCTGTGTGGCCTCAGGCAAATTACATCATCTCTCTGAGCCTAGTTTCCTCATCTGCACAGTAGAGACAGTAACAATCTGGCTCACGGGGTGGTGGTGGGGCTTGAGATAATGCATGTAATGGATGAGGATGGAGCCTGGCACAGGTTACATGCTCAGAACTTGTTTCTACTCGCTGCCCTGGGCAGAGTGGAAGGAGCCGTTAGTTCTGCCTGGAAAAGGCTTCACAAAGTCTGGGCTTTGAAGGATGCACAGGAGTTCCTTGGAGGAAGGAGGGAAAAAGAGGGAGGGGTTCAGCAGGAGCAAAGGTAAGGATGAGGAAGGAGCAGGGAGGGGCCTCGATCACCCTCTGCAAGCCAGGCTGCTGTCTCTGAGATACCGTGGGGGCTGCTGGGGTCCGCTGTCTCCAGGGTGCGTCCAGCACTGGCCAGGGTGCCTGGCACGGGGCAGGTAGGCCAAGAAGGCCCATGCTCAACTGACCCTACTGCGGCCCAGCGCTGTCCTCAGCTCCTTTATTCTTCAAACCAACCACCCTGAGCGGAGGTGAGCTGTTGTCATGTCCCCACTCAGTGACAGGATGGCCCAGAAAGAGTCAGTGAGCTGCCGAGGGCCTCCTGGCTGGGGACTGCCGGGGCCCAGGTTTGGCTCCAGAGTCACGGCTCTTAGCCTGCCACTCTACTCCCTTCCCCACGAGGCCACAGCCTCCTCTCCTGCCTCCCTCCTGCCACCTACCCATCCACTCATGAGGCCCGTTCCGCTAGATGGAGTGCCCTGGCCCAAAGTTTCCCTCCACCTAAGCATGTTCTTTCTCCTCCTCTCATTCTCCTCCTCCTCTACCTCCCCTCCTCGGGGAGCTCCCTGACACCTCAGGCTGGGTTAGAGTCCCCCTCTCTCACATGGCCTCGGCTTCCCCATCAGATCCCACTGCATCGTCATTGTCTGTCCCCCTTGGGACTGGGGGCCTGGCGGGCAGTGATAGTGTCTCTGTCCCCATGGTTGGCACAGGGCCAGCCTCCATCAGCACTTGTGGAGAGATGGCTCTGCGCCCGCCTTGTCCCTTACTAGCTGTGGGACCTTGGACAAGTCCCTTGCTACTCAGAGTCTCAGTGTCCTCATCTGTGAAAGGGGATGACAGTCCATCTCCCAGGATTGCTGGGGTATGGTAAGCCGTGTGTGGACAGCCCCGTGCACAGTGACGGGCACAGTGACGGGCAGATGCGGCAGTGCATGCTCCTCAGTCACCAGCCTCTTCCCACCCTCTCCTCTTCTTTCTGTTTTCACCTCCACCTCTGAGGGAGCCCAGGCCTCCACAATCCTGCAGGGCTCCTCGCCACCCACCTTCTCCCTCCACTCAGAGGAAAGTTAGTTAAAAACTTCCTCCCAAACTCAAATTTCCTGAAGTTCGTGCTTCATTAGCGGGTCCTGTTCACCGAGAGCTTAGGAACCCGGCCTCTTCAGCCCTGGCAGAATGCACAGCCCTGTGACACCTGGCTGCTCCCGGACAGGGTTTCTTGCTCCTTCTGCTCCCCAGGCTTTTCGTTTCCCTGAATCTGGGCTGATTTTCCTGTGTTTTATATTTGAAACTCAGAGAGTGAACGACTGTGCTTTATAGAATCACAAGGAAATAAGGCAGGCCCCTAGCTGGAGGTCACAGAGCTAATAACAGTCAGAGCCAAAATTCAAGCCCGTTAATTAACGAATTCATGTAAAAAACATTTATCAAAATTTAACTATGTGGCACAACTTGGAATGCCCCAAATTTAGTAGAATCCAGCATTACCTAAGGGCATCGCGTGAGCCGACTTAGCACCTGTGCATGGAGCATCACCTGCCTGGGTTGGCCTGGGCTTCTTTTGTGCATGGATTATTCTCAGTAATGTGGGCAAGAACACACTGTCATCCCCATACTAGTGAGGAGGATGCTGAAGCTCTGAGAGGTAACAGAACTTGAAGATTACCCTAAAAGATTGAGGTGAGGTCTGGCCTTGGGCCAGTGGAATCCAAGTTCGGTGCTCTGAGAGGCCGAAGATGGGGCTAGCTTTTAAGAGTGGATGAGTCAGGTGGCAGTGAAGACAGAGTTTGGGTAAGAAGGTCCCAGACAGATTTACAGGAAAAGGACAGGGACATCTATCTTTTCTCTTTGCCCCCACCCCACTTCTAGAATGTCATTGAGGCCTGTGGATTCTGCCTTCGAAAAGCCCATCAAACCAATTTGGGTTTAGAATGTACCTCTGCTTAGTAGGGGTGACTTTGGATGCACCGTGGACCTTACTAAGCCCCAGATCCCTCACTGAAGCTGCTCACACTTACCACCTGGGGGCTGGGCAGTTCTGATAAGGAGCAGGTGTGAAGCACCCAGCCCAGAGCCTGGCACACAGCAGGTGCTTGGTGACTGCTAATCTGTGAGGCAAATCTCACCTTTCTCCTTCTCTACTGGGGGAGTTTCTAGGGGTGCCCTGAGGTGCCCCTGTTGGCTGTGCCCCAATGGGGATGGATGGGGTTGCTGGTGTCGATGACAAGGGGCCTGGGTCCTCAAGGTCCCCAAGCTGCCTGTATGTCAACAGTGAGGCTCAGAGATGAATAGGACCTGGTTTTAGTCCCTGCATCACCTGAGCTTGGCTGCTCCCTGGCCCTCCAGCTTTCCAGGGATAGAAAATACCGTATCCTGGTGTGCGCTGATGATTCAAGCCCTGGAGGATGCCTGTTGCGCCCTCCCCGCAATGTTTGAGTTCTGCTGTTGAGTCAGATTGGGGGGACAAACAAAGAGATATATCACTGTGTAGTCAAAAACGACCTGCATGGAGGAAGCAGAAGAGAAAAGATAATTTACTCTACAGGGATAAGGAGAAGGCAAGGGCTTTCCAGAAGAGGAAGCCTCTAATCTGGGTTTAGCTGGATCAATAAGGGTTTGCCAGGTGGACAAACTCCCTCACCTTCTGACTTCAGCACAGTGGAAACAGGAACCGTGTATGGTTCAGGGTAGTATGCCAACCAGGGGAGGGGGTGGGCCATGTCAGGAAGGGCCCTGGATGCCAGGTAAGGGCTCTCTGGTTACTTCCATGCTTGGGCTTCTTTATTCCCCTACCTGGCTGCTATAGATTGATGCGTGCAATGGACTGTCTGTCTTGCTATACCCAACTGCTGGACACTATTTTTCAGATGTCCCCTGGCCACAATCTCTGTTGACTGTGGGTCAGTCTTGACCCAACAGCACCAGTGGAAGCTCTGGCTTTGGAGGGCTGAGGTGGAGCAGGAGGACAGTGTCCAGAGCCTGGGATCCAGATGCACAAAGACCTGAGTTCAAGTCCTGGTTCTATTTCTGACTCACTTCTCTGACCTCACTGTGACTTGGGGGTCATAACGTTGCTTCCAGGAGGTTGTCAAGAGGAGGAAAAGATAATAAAAATAACTGTCTTGCAGCAAGCACTTACTAGGTACCAACAGCCCTGTACGCACTCCACACACTATTTAACGCTCTTCACACTCTTTCGAGCTATGCTTAGCATGAAGCACAATGCCTGGGGCATAGTAGGTGCTCAACACGCAGTGCCTCCCCTGCCCTGTGTGTCCCAGAGCACAAAGGGTGGCTCCTGTGGCTATGGTTCGGAGGCTCTGAGATTGCCTCCCTCTGCTCCACCTGCATCCTCCATGGTGTTTCTATCCAACCACTCCCCACCTGGTTGACTGAAGATGTCTGTTTCCTTTAAACTTTCAAGGGCCATCATCCTCAGGAAAGTGGGGTGCACTAGTCCCTGAGGACAGGGTCAGGCCATGGCACTATCAGGTGGATTGGGTGCCTGGCTGAGAGCGAGTTCTCTATGTGTGACACACACACACACACACACACACACACACACACACACCCTCATCAGATCCGTAGGTCAGGCTGTTTAGTGAGATGAACCTGTCTCCATCTGGCTCTCTCACTCCCTTCCACAGATACATGTGTGGGCACACAGACATAACCTGTGCACGAACACCCATGCGCAGGCACACAGGAGCTCTTGTCCCCTTGTCTACTCAGGCTGCTTTCCCTCTTACTCAGTCCTGCCTCCAGCTCCCCAGATGGAGGAGAGCACAGGAGGTGAGAGGACGGGCCCTGTGAGGCCTTGTAATCAGCGACTGTCGTAGCCCTCAGGTTTACTCCGAGTGCGATGAGGGTGGAAAGCCTGGTGAGTCTCAGCAGAGGAGCGACATGCTCTGACTGACGTTCCGACATGATTGGCTGCTGGGTGGGGTTGAGCAGAGTCTTCAGGGGTGGGGTGGGCAGGGCAGGGCGACTCTGTGGGCAGCAGAGAGAGATGTGGGTAACTAGACAGGGCAGTCATGGCGGTGAGAAGTGGTCAGTTTCAGAACGTTGCCAGTAAAGCCACTGGGGTTTGCTGGTAGATCGGGTGTGGGACATGAGAGCAAGTGAGCAGTCAAGAATGACGCTAGGTTTTAGTCTGAGTGACAGAAAGAGTGGAGTTCCTTCTTATTTACAGAGATGGGATGGCTGTGGGAGCAGCTGGCTTGGGGACTGCTGGGGACGGGGTGGTCTGGAATTAGGTTTTGGATGTTAGGTCTGAGAGGCCCATCAGATGTCCAGGAGAGATGTCGAGAAGGCAATTGGATGTGACAACCTGGAATTCCGGGCTAGAGAGAAACCCTCAGGAGCTGCCAGTGATGGGACCCTATTTAAGCCTTGAAATTGGCTGGGGCCATCTAGGGAAGGTGAGAGGATAGAGAAAAGGTACGAGGACCCAGCCCGGGGCACTTCCCCTGTTAGAGGACATGGTAATAAGGAGGAATGGGCGAAACCCCGAGGCCCAGCCTGTGGACCTGCCCAGGAGCCAATCAGGGCCTCTAAGCCTGGCTGACTAGACAGAGCGTCAGAGGGAGGGTGCACAATGTGGGGGTTGAAGCGACCTACTGGAAAAGGCCAGAGTTAGATACATATGATTTGAAAAAATAATAGTTAAAAACTTTCTCCCAAGTTGAAATTTTGAAAAAAGAAACCCATTAAATTAAGCCAGGCTCTCTCTGCATTTAGAAGATGGTTATCTTCTGTTGTCCCCTGACTACCTGCTTTAACCCCTCCACGAGGTTGAACCAATCCCAGCTCCTCATCTCTCTGAATCCTTTTTATCCTCCTCTCCCCTCCCCATGGGTAACCGGTAAGGTCTCAGTGTGGGCAGCGAGCTGGGGCGACCTCTGTCCCCCTCAGTGGGTGCTGAGCTCCTCCTCCAAGGCCTTACTTTCCCCACCTGTCAGGGGGCCACTGGCCAAACTGACCTCTCATGCTGACAGAGTCCTCTTCCTCTCCCTGCCCTCCACATCCGCCTAATGGAGCAGGGCTGTGGGGAGACAAGGGCTCGAGGCTGAGACAGCCTCTTCTCCCCTCACTAACAGGCCCGCATCAATACCCACCCGAGCATCCACCTCCGGTGGCTGTGCAGACCTCTCATTGTCCCCCTCCCCCCAGCAGTGAGGAAGGGATGAAGAGGATTCTGAGGCATTCGCTGGATTCTCAGGGCGAGGGCTCTGTGAGTCAGGGAGCTGGTGATGTACCCTGAGTAGTGAGAAGTGTTGGTGTTTGGATGGATCCCCTGTGTCTGGACCTCACTCCACGGATTGGGGCAGGAGCTTGCCTGTTGTGACAGAGCCTCCAGGTCCTTCAGGAGGAAGTTGTGAGGTGAAGGGGAAGATTAGAAGCCCCGCGTAAGCGGGGGAGGTGTTCGTTCACTGAGGATGTTGGGGCGAGGGGCTTGGATACCAGGCTGCTGTCCAGCACCCAGCACGGTCCTGTGCAGGCCACCAGGTCGTCTGCCTGGGCTCCATAGTGATTGACAGGGCAACGACATGCAGGTGGACAGAAGGGAGAGATGGTAGGGAAAGAGCTACTCCCTTGAATCACGGTCACCGACATGATGGGAGGACAGGTGGTTGAAAAGGGAAAAAAATTGCAGAAAATGACAGCAACAACAGCTCCAACTCGGCAAAGTGTCAGTTAACATGCTATTTGATCTGAACTGGAGATCTAGAACTTTCTCATAGTGAAATGTTGTGAAGTTGTCACGTTGTAGGGAAAGAGGGTGGAGGGTCCAGTGGTGGGCATAAAGTCACTGGAAGGGATGGAGGCAGCTTCCTCTCATTGCCCTGAGAACCCCCCACCCACCCACAAGGTGCTGACAAAGGTCTGTGACTGGTCACTTCATGAGACTGGGAGGGGCTGGGCAGCAACGGTGGCCTCTCAGGTTTGTCTTGGTTGCCTGGGGGTAATGGCCTGATCCCCAAAGTCCTTGCTCCAGAGCTCAGCATGGAGCCAAACACGTGATAGATCAATGAGAAAATGTAAGACTTTTACCTTTCCCCACATTCACTCAAGTAGGTGCCCAAGATAGGGTGACTTAGCCAACTGTACAGAGCGTCACGACTTACCAGTGCCACACAGCACTCAGCCGGGAAGGGCTCTCACGTCCCCGGCCCCCGAGCAGTTTTAGAGAACGAGGGGAGCTTCACCCTGCAGGGCGTTGGGGTACAGGCTCTGGAGATAGGAGTCTGAGTTCATACCCTAAAGCTGCCTTTTACAAAGCCTGTGATAGTGGGAGACATCTTAACTTCTCTGAGCTTTAGTGTCCCTTTCTGTAAAATTCTACTTCAGAGGGTGTTTGCTAGGATTAAATGAAAACCGTACACTTAGCACAGACCTGAGCACATTATAGGCAAGCAAGGAATGATGATATTATTATTATTATTTAGAGGTTGTTGTTTATCATGATGGCTGTCCTAGCTTGGGCTGTCGCTGCTGCATCCCTGGGACCTTTGCTGGCCTGGCACACAGTAGGTGCTCAGAATCCACTGCTAGTGGCTGGGATCTCCTCTGCACAGCTGGATGGAGCCTCCTGACACCCCTTCTGCCAAAGGACAACAGCAGAAGCATGTGATTCTCAAAGAAGTGGCAATTTTGTGGCATTTTCAATCTCCCCTTTTCCCTTCAGCCCTGATCCATTTCCTTATTGACTTCAGTGCCTTTACGTGCCAGCTTGTCTCCGGCAGGGCTGGCGGCAAAATGACAGAGAGCCACGGTCTCGGCGCCCTTTGCTCCGGCTTTTATTGGCTCGATTTCATGTGGCTGGAGCCCTGGTCACCACTCAGCAAGAGAAATATTGAAACTATATTAAATCCCAGGACACAGGCAAGTGACAGGAGAACACTTGTCACCCACTTCTTGCCCATCCCCTCCCCGGTCTTGAGCCCATGGCTGGGAGGCATCCTTATGCTCTGAGGATTTACCTGTACTTGTCCATAATCACAGTCTTGGAATTGGGAGCAATTTTCTCTTGGTGAGAGCTGGCAGTGGCCAGGTGCCTGCACTCACAGGCTGTGGCCAGTGATGGCTGGTTCACCAGGCCCAGCAGCTTTGTGCCCGGATGAATGGAACACACCACAGCCAGCTGCGTGGCTGGGTTGTTTTCTCCTTTTAGTTTTTACTTTTTTTTTTTTTTTTAATATGAAAGTGATGCAAGCTCACTATGAAAAACCAAGCAATGTAGCAATGAGTATTATACGTGTCCTGTTCCCTTCACCCTCTTCCCAGCTGAACAGTGAAGATACTGACCACAATGAGCTTGCTTAATCGTGCCTGCTGGACAGCTCTGGACTCACCGCTTCCTCAATCCCGTCATTGGCCGTACACAGTAGATTCTGCCTTTCTCCTTTTTAAGGACAGGTAAAGGGGTTCAGTGTGACCTCTAAGACATTCTGTTGGTTTCAGAGCAGGGATTCAACCCACGTCTGTGTGGCTTCAAGGGCACAGCCTCCCCCTTCCACCTCCACTCACTGTTAGTGGTTTGTCATATTTATTTTTTCCTAAGTGTATAATAACTTGTCTTCCTTTTACAAACACAGGATCATACTGTAAGCGTCGTTTTACAGCTTGCTTTTTCATTTGAGGATATTTATCTATGTGGATATATCCCACTTTTTTTAGCGGCTACCCAGGGTCCTTTTGTCAGAGGCACCTGCATTTAACTGGTTCTTTTCAGGTGAATATTTAGGTTGTTTTGGCATATTCTGTTATTACTGGCAGTGCTTCACTGCACATAACTTCCTGACTTTTATTTCAAATTTTAATTTTGATGATGCAAATGCTATATGCTTATATTCTCTTTGTCAGATAGTTGAACAATTTAGATAAAGAAAAACTTCCCTGGGTTAGCCTCCCCCCACAGCTCACCAACACATTTCAATCCCTTCTCCATAGTAACCACTATTATCAGGTTGGCATATAATCCTTATAGACCCATTTCTATGCATTTATATACATACATATGCATGTGTTTTGCTATGGGTATTTTAAAAAACATAAAAGGTATCATGCAATATGCATTTCTGTGCATCTGGCTTTTCTTTTCTCATTAGTAACATCCCAGACATCTTTTTATGTCTGTACATACAGAGCTATCTCATTCTTTTTAATGAGGCTGTGTGTCACGTTCCATGACAAGGATGTGTCATCTTTTTAAAAAACCATTTTCCTATTGATAGATAGTTAGGTTCCTTCCATTTTTTTCTCCCTATAAAAAGTACTGCAATAAACATTCTTGTGTATGCCTCATTGTATGTACACAGAGCACTTCTCTAGTATCGATGCTTAGAAGTAGAACCCCTGGGTTGAAGGTTTTGCCACGCTGGGGCTTGTCTGAGACCCCATGAGGCTGGGGAAGATCTGGGTTGTGGGTTCTAGGTGGCTATTTGCTGCAGGCAGCATGAGGCAAGATGGGCAGGGATCTGCCCTTTGCCTAAAAGCCTACTCACTGTGGCCAGGTTCTTGGACAGCTTCTGGTGGCACAGCTGACTCCAGTAAGATCTCTCATCTGTGCAGCTATTAAGACAGAATCATCAAAACAACTCGATGGGTCTCCGGTGGGGCCAGCGCCACACACCACCTAACTTTCTTTCTTTTCCTCTTTGTTCTGACTGGAGGTTGGACTGATAGATCCAGACTGACTAGTTATTTTGGTGGTTTTTAGTCTGTTTCTACTAGTTAGCTGTAGAAAAGATTGGGGGAGGATGAACAATAAACTTTTCAATTACAAACTGTTATTCAGACATGGGTCAGATGGGGTCCTGCCCTCCAGGAGCTGCCGTCAAGTAGGGGAAACAAACTTGTACCAGCTGGCCAGGCTTGTGACAGGGGTAAGTGCAGGATGCCATGGGAACACATAAGAGGGCTTTGGACAGAGTGGTTAAAGAAGGTTCCTGTTGTAGAAGACAACTGATGGGAGTTTTAAAGGATGAGTGTTTGTACATACTTAGAACATCTGTATGTTCGTTTATGTGTTTGCTTGTTGGTTATTTGTGTTTGGTTTGTTTTTAACCTGTTTACCAGCCTCCCTTTTTATCTGATGATGGTATAGCCTTTCTATTTTTGTTCTCCCATCAATTGCATTCTTCAGCCCCACCCTTTTCTGGCTTGATGGACATGTGACCCATGCTGGCCAATCAGAGTATTGCATCCCTAAGCCACAGTAAGTAACTGATTCAGGACTGGCCAGTCAAGGTCTTCACTTGGATTTTTCATTGGAGTTGATGGAAGAAACTCCCTCTTGCCTTTGGAGTTTTGGAGCTCAAAGTAGATGCTTGAGGCCTCGTGGGCATGCCCAGGTGTAGTGGAAGAAACTGAGGCCTTTTTGCAGAAAGAAGCGAAACAAACAGAGATGAAAGATAGTAGAGAGAGTTAGGGGGACAGTGAGATCCTGATTCTGGCCATTCTTTTTATCGATCCAAGAGCTCTTGAATCTTTTTCTCAGCCGTGGATATCAACTGTCCTCCTTCTAAAGGCCTCAGCTGCTGGACTGGGGTCTGCTATGGCCCCGAGCCGTGACTGGAATTGGGGGCACACTCATGAGGTTATGAGGACTCTAGGTGGGCAGAAAGCAGGTCAGCTGGGTATGAGGGTCTCCTCTGGCCCAGCTTGCTGACTTCAGTATCACTTCCTATATGGTGTCTATTCTGTCTTTTAAAACCTAAATCAAACACAACATTCTTTTTCCTAAAACTCTTCAATGGTTCTCCATTTTCCTTAGGATCAAACCTCAACTCCTTAGACTGCTGTGCTGAGCCCTGCACGGATCGTTCTTTGTCTGCAACTCCTCACTGACCACAAATTAGGTTCAAGTCATACCAGACTTCTTTCTGTTCCATGCACAAACCATTCTCTCTCTCCTCCAAGCCTTTGCACATGCTGTTCCCTCAGCCTGGAATACCTTTTCTTCACTTTTTTACCTTACCCTAACTCCTATTATTTACCATGATGACTCATACTCCTTTTCTGGTTTGGAAGTAAACACCCCTTCCTCCAGGAAGCCTTCTTGCTTCCCTGCTCTGAGCCCTCAAAAGCATGGCATTATCCAGCTCTGTGTACTTGTTTAATAGTCTGTTTTCTTCAATGGACTCTGGGCTCTATAAAAGCAAGTTCATGTTTATCTTGTTCATTATTACATTCATTAGCAGCAGCTTCCAGCACGATTTTAATAAGTATGTGGGGGAATTAGTTAGTGAATGAGCCCCAGATCAAGAGGCACAGGGTGTATTGGAAAGAACTCGATTTTGGAACAAACCAGACCTGGGTCCTGATCCTGCCTGCACACTTTACTATCCCTTGGCAAATTACTTGAACTTTCTGAGCCTCAGGTTCCTGAAATATGGATGGCAGGTATTTTTCTATATCAGGACAGGATAATCATGGGCCTTGAATGCCTGAGCAATGTAAAGTGGAAGGATAAAATTTTGGGAAACACAAACTTTAAAGGATGGGAAGAGAAAGAAAGCCCTGCCTTGAAGACAGAGAAGGAGGGGCCTGAGAGGTCAGAGGAGAACGTGGAAGAGACGGTGGGGGCCAAGGGTGAGGGGAGGTATGCAGGGGGTTGCAGAGAGTACCTTGTACGAAATTAGACTTTTACTTGATTGGGAATTTGGGAGGGACATGTTAAGTAATTTAACTATTAGGACATTTTAACGTTTTTCTATATTAAAGCAAATATTCTGTATCTTACGGAATGGAACCCAAATGTTTGAATAAGACTTGGTGCTTGTATTAGTCAGAATTCTACAGAGAAAGAGAACCAACAGGAGATGTAGATATTCTTTTATTAAAAGGAGTTGGCTGTGGAAGAATGAAGGCTGGAACAGAGAAGGCAGGAAGGAAGAAGAGGGAGTGAGAGGATCTTGTGCTCCCTACCCTCCTGGCTTCTTCCCAACTGGGGTCCCTAAACTCCGGTCAGGCCTGAGTGAAAGCAGGAATGGGTATGTGGCTAGACCAGAGTGGACCTTTCGGTACTGGCAAGGGGCAGGCGCAGAGCTGTGGGATGTACCTGTGATGTCCTGGAGGGGTGAGGTAGGCCTTAGGCAGAACACATGTGAAGGCACATTTTGGGGAAAATTATATCATTTCTGTTTGTGCTTCCATCAAGTTCAGATCATGTAATAGATTGGTTACATATATATTTTGTGTTTTTAAATGAGGCATGGGGGCTCCCATGTCTCTCCCCAAAACCTTTAGGCATAAATATATTTACCACTGGGCTACTTATAATAGGAAAAAGAAAGAAAGAAAGAAAGAAAGAAAGAAAGAAAGAAAGAAAGAAAGAAAGAAAGAAAGAAAGAAAGAAAATAAAAGAGAAGAAATGAAAAGAAAAGAAAAAGAACAACTTAAACAACTCAGCAAGAAAGTTTGGTCAACTAAACTGTTGAAATCTGAATATTTCATAGATGATGAAAACATTGTTTACATTCATACTGGGTGGGAAATGCTTAATGTTATAATATTAAGTTAAAAAAAATCCCAGGATGCTAAATTATACATATAGATCAATAATAACTGTGCCTGAAACACTGATTAAAAAATACTGAAAGAAATGCGACCAAATGTTAAAAATACACCTTCAGGTGTTGAGCATATATATTAAAAAGAAGAAATGAAACATTTATTTTTTTATTACCAATGTTTGCTGATTTAATTTAATTTTAAAATGAATATTGTTATTGTTATTGTTTTTCTGACTAAGTAGTTAATAGAAGCTCTCAAACATTTCTTTCTAAGCCCATTATAGAAGGTAAAGTTCCTTATCTCCTGTCACATCCACCCCCTTCAAGAGTCCCCAGTTTTGTTTTCTGACCTATAGAATTCTTTTATAAGAATGTGATCATACTTTAGACACTGTTTCTCCACTTTCTTCCTCCCCCTCTGATTTGTCTTGGAAATGTCTCTCTGACAGCATTATAGACTTACCTCATTTGTAAAAAAACAACTGTATTTTGTTCCATGATTTATTAGCCAGTCCTCCATGATGGACTTTTGGGGTTTCCAGCTTCTCCCTGCACAAGTAGTGTTGCTAGGAATTTTCCTGTATGTACATTTCCCAGCATTTCTGTAGGATACATTCCCAGATGCGGGCTTGCTGGGTCAAAGGGAATAAGCATTTAAATTTTGATCAGCATTGTCCAGTTGCCTTTGAAAATATTATCTCCTTTTATATTCCTACCATCTTTGCCTGAGGGGGCCTGGCATTGTTCTTATAATGGAGATAAGAATAATCAAATAAACTTTGGTATTATTTTTTAAATTTTTAAACGATTGTCCCTAAGCCTCCCCACACCCATGCTCCTGGGCTTTGCATCCTGAGCTACAGGGGTGGCCCAGGCCATCAGGTCTCAGGTCTGGTGCTGAGCAGTGCACTCAACGATTTACCTTAAGACACCTGCTTATAGAGAGATGGTGCACATTGTAACGCATATTTTTCACATGGACAGAAAAATGGAGTTGATCGTTATCTTTTTGGTTGTCATGTACGCACATAGTCTGAAAAAAATCTACTTTTAAATTAAAAAAAAATAATTTTTGGCATTTCATGGAGTTATAGTATGAACACTGGGATTATACATTTTATTTTTTCACTGATATATAACAACTAAGTGGCAAATGATTTAAGCATATTTTATTTTGTCACTGCTTGTTTTTCTTTGTTTTTCTTTTCTTTTCTTTTTTTTATGTATATTTTAAATCAGGGAAAAAACCCTGCCTGCTCCTCAAGGTTATGCTTAGAATAAAGAATTGGCCATGGGTCAGGAGGCTCAGGTTCTAGGACAGCCTCTGTCACTTTCTCATTGTGTGACCTGAGGCCAGCAGGCCTTGGTTTCCCCGTCTGTGCAGTGGGTACTCAGGACCTAGTTTCATGACGTATCCCCTATTTTGGCTCAACTTCCCTGCCCCTAGGGCTCGTATCCAGAGTTTGAAGGTTTGAACAGTCCGTGAAGGAACATCCCTCTTTGCCCTCCTCAGGAAGATGAAAGTGCTGACATGGTCCTTGGGTTCTGGTCCCCTGCTAGGGCTCTGGCCGCTATTTCTGGACTTATAAATTCCAGAGTATAGATGTGTCCTTATCTCCTGTCTTGAAGGACAGGCTGAGGGAGGCAGCATGAGTCTCCTTGTCACCTTGAGTGGCCCTGGAATGGAGCTGGAGTCTCTGTCCAAGATTGGGCACTGAACGCCAGTCCAGGTGGGAAAGGGAAGGCACGCTGGTTCAGAAGGGCAGGGCTGCTGAGTGAGTAAGTCAGCCCAGCCCAGAGACTTCAAGTCACTCCCCCAAAGTCACACAGCAGCTGATTCAAGCCCAATGGACAGGTCTTTACATATACTCAAGATGAGCACCTACTGCACAGATGGGGAAACAGGCATGCTGGCCTCAGGTCACACAATAAGAAAGTGACTGAGGTTGGCCTAGAACCTGGGCCTCCAGCCCCATGGCCAATTGCTTATTCTGGGCAGAACCTTGAGGGGTGGGCAGGGTTTTACTGGGACAGAGGGAGAAGGGAACTGGGGTACTGCAGGCAGAGAGGACAGTCTGGCATCAGGGAGCCATTTTGATAGTCAATGACGTGATGTACAGGAAATGCTCCTCACACTCTCTAGCCTGGTCAATGGGAATCCTACGGTACCTGCTGCGGCTCTTGGATTTAATCCTCCTGCTCACTGTATGCTGTGTGAAGGTTGATGATGGTCAGAGCTTATAGACAGACCATCAAGTCTAGGCTCTCCGCAGAAGGGAAACCTAAGGTTCAGGGAGATCAATACCTTGCCCAGGGTTGCAGAGCAAGTGAGTGGATTTGAACCCATGAGATGCCAAGGGCCTGTTCTGCACTGCTACCTGTCTGCAAATCTTTCTTCCTCACTGGGGCTGCCACCCTGCCTCAGACCCATCCCAGAGATTCACTGTGCTCCACCTGTGGGTCGGGGCTCCCCAGAGACCCCATCCTTGTGCCTAGGACTGCAGATGTGGGGACTGCTGGGCCCCAGCTCTGTGTCCCCACTTCCCACCGCTGCTATTTATCAACCTACTTGGTCCGGGAAGGCCCAGGAGGCAGGTCCTGAACCACTTGGGACCAGAGGCTAACTCTGGAATTCTGACCCCTTTCCTAGCTCATGGAGAAGCAGGAGAGGGTTGTGCATGTATTTTCCCCTGAACCACACCTCCGCCCTGTCCCTGACCCTCCCCTTGTCCTAAGTCCCCCGGCAGGGCTCACCTGGAACCTTATAACAGCCTCCTGACTCTCCCTCCCAGTATTCTGCCCTTCATATTGGCTTAGAGAGAACATTCTAAAGCACAGCTCCGATCTTGGGCTGCTTCTGTTGCATCATTCTACATTATTGCCAAGAAATGAAGGTTAGAGTCCACAGGGTGGTTATGCTGGCCAGTGTGGCTCTCCAGTACTCTGACTTCCCTCTGGAGAAGTTCTGGCTGTTGGTTTGGGTAGGACTGGCCCACCTGCAGTTCTTGGGCTGGCCTGCTGCTTTCTGGGTTCCCAGTGCAGATAACAGACATGAAGCATGGCTGGTGTTTGCCTTTGGGTTCAGTGTCTCTGTCACTGTGTGCCCTGTTTACTGTCCTCTTCCCTAGAGCCTAGAACAGGGCCTGGAATACAGTAGGCACTAAATAAATGGTCAAGGAATGAACGAATGAATGTTTGCCCAAAGTTTCATACATCGTTATCTATTGTACCCTTATTGCCTGTCAGAGCTGTGACTTTCACCTCCAGATGACTTTGATCTGCCCTTAACCAGGTGTGTCAGGAACCAGCCTGACCTACCTCCCACCTCTCTTTCTAGGCTGCTGTGTGTCCTTGGGAAGGTTCCTCCTTCCTCCCTGAGCCTCAGTTTCCCTGTCTGCATACTGAGGTTTCCAAGGTAACCCTCCCTCTCAGTCTCTTTGATTCTCCAGCTCTCAACTGTTCAAGTCTTCAACTCAGCAGTGCAACCCCGCGGCCTCATCTCACCCTGTGGAGGGGAGGGGACTATGGATGTGGCTTGGCGGCATTGAGAAGCTTGGCACGTCCACTGTTCATGTCTAATTACTCTGGTAACTGTTTACTGCCGCTTTAATTCCCTCTGCAAACATTCCCATTACTGGGAGGAACTTGCCAGCACCGGCTGGGGCTGCGAGGCATGGAAGATTTGTGATGGCCCCACTTGAGCCTCCACGCCCTGGAAATGCTTATGGAGCTGGGCCTCTGGGAGGAGCTGAGGGGGTTGTGGGCAGAGCACCTGCTGTGCCTGGTGTCCTGGAGCAGGGGCTCTCAAGCTTTGCCCCGCCTTCCTGCAGCCCCCTGTGACCTCTGTGTGGTCAGACTGCAGAATGGGTAGTGCTGCCTAGTGATTAGAGCTCAGACTCTAGAGTCTGATGGACCTGGGTTCAAGTTCCAGCTCTGCTACTTCCTTAGGCAAAGTGTGACCTCAGGCAAGATCCTGCTGCTCTGAGAGGCTCAGTTTTCCTCATCTGTAAAGTAGGGATTGCTGTGTGATCAGTTGCCCTCCTGCTTCTTGGAATCTGCCCCGCCCCATTCCTTTTTCATATGAGAAGAGCAGGGTCTCCCGTGGTCTTCCTTGACACTGTTGTCACCCCTGGCAATGACTCATGGGTCGACAAGGATGGGCACTTCACCAGAACTGGGCCAATCTGGGTCCCGTGACTTTGGCCACAGTGGTGGACATCTTACTCATCCCTGAAATTACAGTGAGAAAGTCGATTCCTCTCTGATGTCTACAGGTGTGACTTCCAACCACCGTTGGGCCCTGAGTTTTCAGCCCATGGAAGGAGCTGACACAGAGGTGAGAGGCAGAGCCCTGGGGCCGCTGAGTCCTGGGTTCAGCCTCCTGCACTCCTGCTGCATCTCATTGTCCCAGTTTTCCCTCGAGTTCCCCCTTTAGCCTCAGCCAGGTCAAGCTGGGCTTCTGTTATTTTATCCAGACCAATCCTGAAAATCCAGGACTTATAGCAGTTGCTTCTCCACAGGTCGTGTGAGGAGATGAGGTAATGCAGTGCTCGCCACTGGACCCTACTCTGGGCTTGGGGAAGGTGGGGTGAGGTACAGGGGCTTCCTGTTGCCCTACAGTCTGATCCTTGGCACATGGTCTCATTAGTCTGGGGCCCTGTGAAGGCTAGAGCAGACAGCATCCTCTGTCAGGACCTTCACCTCCTTCAATCTGGATGCTAAATCTTTATTAATAGAGCTTAGTGGAGAGTGAGGCTCAGAGGGAATAATCTCTGTTTCTGGAGAGTGAGAGGTGCTAACTCCAAGGTCTTGACACAACAATACTGCCTGGACAAGGGCCCCGAGGAGGAGGGAGACAAGGAAAGGGCAAGGATTTGGGTGAACAGATATGGGCTGAATCCTGACTGCCATATTTACCTCAGTCCTTCTTGGCCTCTGTATTCTCTTAAATGGGAATGACAGCAGCACCTACCTTGCTGTGTTGTGCAGGTCAATGAAGAAAGAAGGGAAAGTTTCCTGAACTCTAGACTGGGCACGTGTGAAGGGTTGTCGGTTTTATGAGAACAGTGGCTGGAGCCATTTTTCTTCGCACGAAGTGCCCCCGGGCAGTCGGCCTCTGCATTCATTTGATGGCTCCATCTCTCACTCATTCATTTGTTCACAAATGGGCGTTGAGTTCCTATCGGGTTGTCATGCTGCCAGCTCTGGGAAAACCTGGTCACAGCATCCCCCTCTCCCAGAGCTCAGGGATGGGAGGGAAGGGAATTCCCACAGAGGAACAGCATGCAATTTGTTGAGGTTGGTGTGGACAGCATTGGGCGGGTCTGTAGGAGGATGGGGCTGAAACTGGGGAGAAACAGGGAATCAGGTTGGATGGTTGAGCAGGTGGATCAGGAAAGATTCTGCTGCTCCTGCGGAGGCTCTGGTTGACGGAGGTGTGCACGTGCCCCATGCACAGAGATTTCCTAATCTTCAGCCACCACTGCCCACACCACCCAGCTCTCCAGACACCGCAGGGAAGGGGAGCTAGAAATGAAATCCACTTCCAGCCCCTGCCACCTGGAGGAGGCTCAGCCTTAAGCCTCCTGGCTTTGCAAAGAGATTGGACTTTGAGGCAAAATCCTGGGCAATCTCAGAAAGGGATGTGCTCTCTAAAGCAGGTGCTTGGCAGCTGCTTGTTTCTGAGCGAAGAGACCTGCCTGGGGGTGAAGTTCTGGCACAAGAGCGGCTTCTCTCCCTGCAGCCTCCCCGAGAATTTTCCTTGGAAGGCTGGGACAGCCTTGGTTCCCCTGAGTTGGGATTTTCCCACTGCCATTGCTCCTTGGGTCCTGCTGTTGTCTGAACCCTGGAAAGAAACTGGGTCTGAGGAGACAGAGCTTTGGTTAGACCAACTCAAGCCCAGAAGAGGCCTCCCATTTATAAAACGCTGGATTTAGGTGGATTTAGCAACTGATTTCTATTGATTTCCAGGAGGAGTGGGCATAGAGCCCTAAGCTCCTAAAACAGCGTGGGGCCTCACTGCCAATCTGTACCAGGCAGTGGGCAGGAAGTTATTGGCGTGACCTGGCACCCTGAGAGAGAAAAATAATGAGGTTAAGAAAAATCAATCTGTGTGGGTTTTTCCTAAGTCCTTTGAGAGGTAGCTTCTTTCTCTGGTGCACCTGCGCAGTTCTTCAGACACCACGGGGAAGGGATGGAGAGAAAGTGGGCTCCTCCTCCCCTCCTGGCTCTCAGAGGAGGCTCTGGCTTTGCAAAAGATTGAAGTCTGCAAAGTTTCTGGCAGACAAAGTTTAGAACTTGGGGATCTCCGGAGACCTAGGGCCTGGCTCTCTTGCCTGCCTTCCCTACAGGCCCCAGCTGGCCCCTGTCCCTGAAGCCCCCTCCCCTCAGCTGTGGCCTGTCTGTCCCACTGCAGGCTCAGAACAGGGAAGGGAAGGGGAAACCTTCTTCATTGTGGGTTTGGGAACAGGGAGCCCTAGGTGTGAATTCTATGGGATTCTTCCACTTACTGGCTGTGGGATCTTGGGTTCACTTTCATGCTCACCTCAGTTTCCTTGCCTGTGAAATGGGAGATGAGGAGACTTCCCTTCCAGGACAACTGTGGGATGACATGAGGTGTAAAGGGAGTAGCTTGGTGCTTGGTACATGGAGTGGGGGGGACACTGGCCCAGACATGAGGGATCTGAGGTAGAGAGTTGACTGCATTGTCTGTGTGATCCTGAACATGTGCCTTAGCCTGTCTGAACTTCAGTTTGTCACTCTGTGAGGTGGTGATTAAAAGGGTCATGACGTTCAATGCTTAGAACCGTGTTGGGCAAGTGGTCAGTCGTCATGGATGCTTTTACTGACCTTTTCCTTCTGTGGCCATTATTGCCTGGGCAGAAGCTGTGGGCCTGGCCCTCTGCCAGCTCAGACAGGAGTGAGGGATTCCAGATCAATTAACCCGAACAACAGTCTTCTGATGCTGGAATTACTATCATCTTCCCATTTTGTAGGTGAAAAAACTGAGGCTTAGGCTAGTAAAGCATCTTGACTGAGGTCACACACAAACAGAGATGTGAACCCAGGTCTCTGACTCCGGGTCCAGACTGTAACCTGTGGCAATGTGCTGCCCCCGTATGGTATTAAATAGTACAATGATCAAGACCGGCTGCCCTGACCTGAAGGTCTGGTTCAATGAGATGGATGGGCTAGGTAGGCTCAGAGCTGGGATGATGGTGGGACCTGGGTGGTCCAGGAGACTCCTCGGAGCTAGTGCACTACACTTGGGGCGAAAAAGACTGGCTGGATTTAGGGCAAAGGTTGGGTGTGGGAAGGACCGACATCCCATTCTGTGACAGTGGTGGGTTCACGGAACTCTGTGCCTCTGAGCGGAGGCCAACAGGGGCAGGCCATGAGTCCAGGTACAGGTTTCACTCTTGGGGACACAGGTGGGCCTTCGGGAATCACATACGTGGCTAGGAACTGCTCAGACCCAGCCTAGGCTCTGATTTTCCCCAGTATCTTTTGTTGTCACATTAGCTGGTTTCTGTCTCTTAGGAAGTTGCATGCTTCCTCGTATTTCAGTATTATTGTTTTGTCAACTTGATGTCTTAGACCCTGTAATTGGGGGAAGAGTTGAGACTTTCTCCTCTGTCCGTACTCAGTTCTATGGACTTGTCCTACCTCATTATTTAGAAAGTAATATTGTTTCATGAACTTTCATTAATTTCCACAGTGTAATATTGCTTGATGCCCTTTAGCAAGAATCCTGTTTCATGTGTTCTTGCATTAAATCAGAGCATGTGGGTCTGTTTTATTGTAAAAACGTCAGTATCTCACTGGCCACATCTGTGTACCCCCTTCCTGTGGTTCTCAGTGAGGACACATGGGATGACACGGGAGATAACAAGTGAGAAGCCTGGGGCTCCAGGCAGGGGACAGCTGTGCCACAAACATCAGCCCCTCCCTGTCCTGGAATGGCTATTCTTCACTAAGTGCAGAGAGCACGTAGACCTCCCAAGGCATGCCATTATTGCCCTGAAGAGAGTCTCTCCAGTTCCCTCAAGCGATGCCATTGTCCGTGAGCATCTGCTGAGCACCACTGTATGCCAGGCCCTGTGCCTAGAGAATGTTCTTCTGAATGTGAATTGGTCACGTTTCTTCCCTCCTGACCCCTCAGTGGCTGATCCTTGACCCCAGGATCCAGTGTAGGCTCCTCCCCTCGGCCACCAGGCCCTTGTGGTCCTGCCTCTGCCTATCCTGTCCTATCTCCCTCCATCTCCCCTGCTCTCCGCTCTTGCTCCCTCAAACACCCCAAGCTCTTTCTTGCCACAAGACCTTTGCGTATGCAGTTCCCTCTACCTGGAATGCCTTTTCCTGGCCTCCCTTCATGTGGGTCCCTCTCACCTGTGGTTTCACCCCACCTGCAGAGTTGGTTCCTCTCCCCCGGTGTTGTCTCTCAGCTCTCTATTTATTCCTCTGGTCCTACTCAGCATCGTCTGGAATTCTTTTCTTGGGGGGTTCACTGGTGATGACTTGGCCACACTAGTCTGTGAGTTCCAGGAAGTCAAGGACCCCTGGGTCTTGCTCCTTGTGGCATTCTCTGTGCCCAGCACATGCCTGGCACAGACGTGGTGTGCGGGGGCTTCTTTGTTGGCAGGCGAGTAAACAGAGAAGACTAAGGAGCCCAGAGGCTGTCGGGAATATGCTGTTCTGGAATATGCCTGTTGGGAGGGATCTGCCTCCTGGGTACCGGTAGGACCCTAACAGACTTGTGACTTGGGTGGCTGATCCATCCTATAAGGACCAGTACCCATGGAGGATGGTTGATGGGGAGCGCCTTGTGTGCACTTTCTAGGGTAACCTGGTTGCAGGGTGGCATCAGCTGGAGGCCTGGGCTGTGCTTCAGTAACTAATGGCTACAGCATCCCAAGCACATGAGAAAGTCCCTCTCTTTGTGCTGACATGCTTGGGACAGGTGCCAGGCTCTGTTCACTGAAGTCGTTCTGGGCTGACAAGGGCTATATTCGCCTCCAAGATCACTCTGGCAGACTGCTTCTTCCTGGCAGTGACAGACGCTGCTGCCTCTCACTTCTTGTTGGTCAGAGCAAGTCACAAGCCAAATCAGCCTTGAAAAGGGGCAGGAAGGGGAACTCCACAGTGAATCAGGAATGAGGACCCTCATGATTGTCTCCTGCGGGGCCCAGAGCCACTTGAGGGCAGGGCTTGTGCCCACTGTCTCCATGGCCCCATGGGGCCTGCCTGGGCAGAGCTTGGAGCAGGAGAAAGCAAGTGCCCTTCAGCTCAGCAAATGATGCGTGATCCATCCTACTCTGAGGATGGGGACCCAGAGATGACAATGACACAGCCCCTTGGAGTGGGTCAGACTTGCAGAAGAGTCACTAATCTAGTGCAGTGTGCTGTGGGCAAACCTTTGTCCTTTGTTCTCCTTCTCAAGGCAGTGACTGTGGGGGCCCTAACGTGGCAGTCGGCCCCTCATGAGCTAGCCCCTCCCTCCTCACCTCCTCTCTCACCCCTCAGCTCCCCACATGTCATTCCAGGTAAGATTGAACCTCTTTTATTTCTTGAGTCCTCTGCTCCCTTCACTCTTGCCTCTGAGCTTTTGCAACTGCTGTTCCTTCTGCCTGTATACAGGTTTAAGAGGGGGCCAGACCACCTCGGCCTAAAACCTGGCCCTGCCAATTAGCAGATGGTGAGCAGTTCCTACATCTTTCCATGTCTCAGTTTCTTCATCTGTAAAATGGCAGCCATGGTAGTATCTACCTCACACTCATGGGGGTAATTGTGGGATTTAATGAGTTAATACAAATCAAGTCCTTATAACAGGGCCTGGCATACAGTAAATGTACTGTAGCTCTTATGCTTAGCAGCCCCTCCTCCCAATCTGGTTCACATCTTACCCCCCTCGGGTCTCAGCTGAGATGCCCCCAAGGAAGGCATCTAGCATCACTATATCCTCAGTGCCCAGCCCTGGGCCTGGCACAGAGGCCCCAGCTCCCCGCAAAGGCCATGGGAGCCTAACGCCCCCTCCCCGGGACATTTGCTTTCCAGCAGCATCGTGAGGAACCAGCATCGGATGGAAGCAAAGTGCTCAAGGTGAGTGGGTGCCCGGCT
>CM053502.1:15339744-15374347 GCA_028627145.1 Eidolon dupreanum | reverse complement strand
CACTGCACAACTCACACACGTGCCACTAGGTGAACTGTGGCCCCTAGAGTCGTGCAGGCGGCAGCCCTGTCAGAGGGCATGCACTCGAGCTGTGTTTTAAAGGGTGGAGAATGGGTGCAGAATCGTAACGACGACGACACATTTACTGAGCGCTTCCTCAGCGCCTGCCACGGCCTGTGCCATCTCATTTCATCTTGAGGCGAGACCGTTATTCCCACAGTAGTTTTGTCTCCCCAGCCTCAGTTTCCCCAGCTGGAGAACAGGGAACTGTGGGGTAGCCCTGAGTCCAGATGAGGCCCCTCCAGGACTCTCTGGCCTCGTCCCTGCTCTGAGCTTCTGTGTGTGTCCAGCTTACATGAGCATCAAACACTCAAGAGTGTGGGCTTCATACCCAGTGGCTGGTGACCCCCAGCCTGGCTGGGCCTCAGGTTCCTCACCCGTGCAATGGGGTAATCACATCCCCACCTCTCCATGTCTGTGAAGATCAGCCAATGTGATCCATGTAAAACACTGAGTGTGGCGGGGGTGCCCTGCAGGCTCTGCTCAGTGACTCTCAGTGATGCTTGTCATGACCTTGGAAGGCCCAGCCAGCCCACCAGTCCAGTGGTATCTTGGCTGCCAGAGGATCTAGGCTGATGGGGTTGATTCCATCTGAATTAATGGTGATAATGGGAATAATAATGCTATGCTATTTAACCTCTCTAAGCCTCAGGTTTTCTTTCTCTAAAATGGGGACAGAACACCTAACTCAGAGATGGGTCACGCAAAGTGCTTAGCACAGTGCCTGGCACACAGCAAGTGCTCTGTAAATGTTGACTACCATTTGCCATTTGTGGAGGGCTTTAAATTATAAGCTGCACGTGAGATGTTTGTGTTTTGTTCATTGCTGTTATAATGCCTAGAATAGAGCCTGGAATATAGTAGATGCTCAGTAAATATTTGCTGAATAAATATATGAATGAACATCTGTATATTTTTTTAAGGCCTGAAATGGCAAGGCCCCCTGTCTTAGGGCTGTGTTTGGATCATGACTATGTCTCCAAAACTGCCTGGGTGCCTAATTCTTGTTCTGAACAGCTGAAGATGCATCACCCTGGTGCCAGGGGTTAAAAGTGTGTCTAAGCCACCTCCTTCTGTGTGCTGTTACTAAGGCACTGGTCCCTTCTCTCTCTCTCGCTCTCATTCTCGCTCTCTCGCTCTCTCGCTCTCTTGCTCTCGCTATCTCACACACACACACACACACACACACACACACACAACACACACGCACACACAACACACACACACGCACACACAACACACACACACACACACACACACACACACACGTATACACAGAGCAGAAGGTCCCTCCCCAGCTTCTCTCATGGTCTTCCAAATTCTAGGGTGGGTGGAGTCAGTGGCCAGGAACCTGGAGGTTTCCAAAGGCCGTTTCCTCTAAGATCTTCTCTCTCTGAAAATGGAGGATGCCACTCTGGGGGACCAGGTGCCTGGCCCTTGCCCTCTTCAGCCAGTCATGCTGCTGCAGTGAGAGGGGGCTCCCAGAATCTTCTCTGAGAAGAGTTCTGATAAGGGAAGGGTAGAGAGTACAGAAAGGCAAGGCGCTGGAAAGGAAGGTAGGAGGTGCTCAGATCAACATATGAACACTCGTCGCTGCCCCCAACATGGCTGCTCTAATTTATGAGGTACCCTTTGGCCTAGATTCATCAACTAGCTCTGCTAGGGGTCATAAGCCCCCCAGGGAATATTTCTGGGGTCTCTTCGACCTTGGGCTGGGTTACGCTGTGACTCCTTCTTGCTTTGTTGTCTCCCACATGAACTCAGAAGGCATTTGGTTCAGGTTTCTGAACCAGGGCAATTTTACTCTCCAGGGGACATTTGGCAAAGTCTGGAGACATTTTAGCTTGTCACAAGTGGAGTGGTGGTGGGGGGTACCCCTCTCGTGGATGGAGGCCAGGGATCCTGTTGAGTATCCTACAGTGTGAAGGACAGTCCCCGCAGCAAAGAGGTATCCAGCCCCAAATGTCAAGAGTGCTGCTATTGAGAAGCCCCACAGGACTTATGGAGAATGAGACTCAGAGAGAGGCAGTGACTTGCCCATGTAAGTGACAGGTCCAAGGTGACAGCCTGGATGCCCTGAGACTGGCAGATCTAAAACAGGGACCAGGTACCAGTGCCGAGGGCCTCGGTGCCAAGTGGTCTCTTTTGCCTGAAGCCTGGTTTTATTTCTCTTTGAATAATTACAATTTCAGGAACATTTTTTGTCTGTATTTTTATTCTCCCTTGTCTTTCATTGTGCTTTCTCTCTGGGTAATCCGAGGCTTGCAGGCAGTTAGTTACAACATGTACATTTCAATGAAATGCAATACAAAATAATTGAGCATTTTTTTTCACGTCTGAGCGGCAGATTAATCTCCCTAACACATCTCTGTTTTCCTTTCACTTCTACTGCTTTCTGTCTGAGTTTTTCCTCCCCTTCCCAGAATCTCTGGGATTTCAATGGCTTTGTGGCATCTGCTCATCAGAGAGATACAAAAGATCCTGACTTTACACCCTGCATCCTATGATCCATAAACAGTATTCCATAGGAGAGGGAACTCCAGGGTCTGCCTGGGCCTGGGAGGAGTCTCTGCTGGTGATGGGGAAGGGTGGAGGTCTGTGACCAGGACTGGTAAGGTTTCCTGTGGATGCAAACACCCTCCTAGGCAGACACACTCTTGGTGTAGCCATTGTGGGTGCTCCATGAATGCAGGATCATCAGGGATGCCTGGACATGACCGTGAACAGCAGGCTCAGCTCAGGAGAGCAAGAGGCATCAGATGGAGCCAGGTTTCACTGCCTCGGAGGAGATGTGAGGGGAATGGCCGATCCCACGACGTAGAGGAGGTGCAGGGCCAGGGTAGGCAGGTTCTTGTCAGCCGTGGGGAGCTATTTCGTTTCCATCCTGAGGACATCAGAGGCCCTGAATGTTCTAAGTGAGGAGACACAAGCAGATTCCTGTGGCGAACTGCTTTTTGGGGCTCTGGTCAGGAAAGGGTGATGGGACAGAAGTGGTAGTGGGAAGCCCGGAGGAGACTACAAAAAAGTCCAGATGGGAGGTGATGGGGCAAGAAGAGACCGTGGAATTGGAGAGAGAGCGATCCTGTTATCTCCAAGGACATTTATTCATCTCTGTATGCCTCATAATAGTTGCTGAGTGTAAGAACCCACAGTCACTCTGCAGACTGGCCACAGTGCTGGTAGGAGCGGTATAGGCAGGTAGGAGGTGAGTCATCTGGAGGGAGGTGGGACAGGTTAGTCCAAAGTGACAGGCTCATAGGAAGTGAGTAAGCTGGAGGACTGTGCAGTTTGGCGGGAGATGGGCAGGCTCTCCAGGGAGTCCTGGAACTTATGGCCACTCAAGGAATGGACACCGTGGGGTAGTTGGGGTGGCCTTACCAGTGGGGCACAAGCCTTCCCAGGGGACAGGCGGAGTGTGCTCAGCCCTATTTCAGACTCCACTTTTCCTTCTGTTGGAGCTTGGTCCTAGGTGTTTCCTCAGCTCCAGAATTTGCGTGATTGACATGGGGAGGGAGACACAGGTAACTATCACCACCGTGGGCTCCAAGAGGTAGGGGGGTGGAGGAGCTTGGGCTGGCCTAAGCAGGAGCTCAGAACTTCCCTGGATGGGGAACAGGTGGTCCCGGCTTCACGGTGCTCACATTCCTATGGCGGCCAGGCTCTGGGCACATACAAATCACCCGGGAGCCCTCAGTGTGGTGCGGTGGAGATTTTAGAATTCAGGGTCATACAGATGGAGGCTGAATTCTGGCTCACTGTGTGATCTTGGATAGGCACTTTGCTTCCGGGGCTTCTGTTCTCGCAGCTGGGGGAGGGACCCCACCACCTCACTTTCCAGAGCTGCCCTGCTCTGATCATCTGGTGCACTGAGGGTACTTGGTGACTGCCTTGTCCTTGTTCCCAAAGCACCATGATAGAAGGCTCCTCAGCATCAGAACTGTGAATCATCTATCCCTAAAGGAGATGATGAGAAAGTCGCTCATTCCGAGGGACACATCCCTTTGGGCCCTGAAGGCCGCTCAGGTTTCCAGAGCCCCTGAGAAATGCCGCCATGCCTGGGGTCACCCCCAAAGCCCCATGGGATCTGGGGCAGGCATCCAGGAGCAAGTGTAGGTCCCAGAGGGGCATGTGGTGAAGGGGCAGGGGAGCTGGGGTTAGGGAAGGAAGGAAGAGGACTTTGGTGACAAATACGATAGCTAACATATTTCCATTTCAGATGAAGGCACTGGGCACAGATGGAATAAGTTTTCTGTCCAAGGTCACGCAGCTGGGTTTAGACTCAGAAGTTCTGGTTCCACAGTTCAGCTCCCAACCATCAACCGAGGAGGCAAAATGTGTGTGAAGAGCACCAGCCCAGAATAATCCACTGTTCTGTCTACTCTTAGGTGTGAGGCGACAGGCCTGGAGCACTGGCTGCCATAGCCTCTGGATAATTGACAGGACAGTGCCCTCAGGTCTCTTATGGGAAAGCAGCTGTTTGGGGTATAATCTTGGTTGGGGGAGGGGAGCACTAAAATTGACTTGGTGCAGCTCATACAAACCTATGTGTCAGGCTTGTAAATTGCCAGTTTAATGGTCCTGGAGACACCGTGGTGGGGGGTCAGGGTGGGACTCAGGCCTCGCGTGGTACCACCAGAGGCCGAGATGACACTAAAATTGTGTTTACCAGGGAAGGGGAGGGGACTGACCCTGAGCAGCTAGGATGGTGTTGAGGGAGTCTCTGTTCAGCTCTGAAGCCAGCCCCTTGCTCATGGTCAGCTACTGTAGGCTCTGCCAGCCCCAACTTGAAAAGAAAAGGCCTGAGCCAGGTGGGATGCCTGAGGAAAAGCATACATTTTTTGTGATCATTCATACTAGGTTTGTGCCTGGATCTGATCCCTTGCAGCTGTGTGACTTTTCACATTACTTTCCTCTCTGAACCTCAGTGTCCTCATTTATAAATGGGGCCAATAGTAGACAAATAGAATAAACGAGAGAGTGGATGTGGAGAGCTTAGCATAGGGCCTGGCAGTCAGGTTCAGGAGGGCTCGTTATTACTGTCATACTGACTCATGTGCTGGAATAGGGGAAGGTAGGGTAGGTGGGGGGGAGAGGGAGAGAGGAAAGGGCTGGAAGGGGCCTGGTTTACTGGGCAGTGCTCACAGGTCAGGATGCTCTCTGCAGTTCAGTCTCTCATTCGCTTCTCATTACGATTCTGAGGAGAGGCTGGTGGCAGCCTATTTTCCAGATGAGGAAACAGGCTTAGCCATATTAAGCCCAAAGACATGGAGCTAGTAACTGGCTGCAGCCAGGATAGGGACTCAGGTTTGCCTGACCTCAAAGTCCCTGTCCTGTGGATGGGCTGCCCAGGTCTACCCAGATGGTCCCAGGGACAAAGCGGAGCTGCCCTATGGCCTGCTGAGCCCTCCTCAGCACCCTGATAGTGTTTATCCAGGCCCATCATACCTAGTGTGATCACTTATGCAACAGCTAATTAGTGCTAATGAGGATGGTAATTGATCAGGAGCAGTTTGTCAATGAGCTGGGGTTTCCTCCTCTTGGCTTTTTTCTGGGACACCAGCAGGAGAAGGGGACCAGGGATAGCCAGCCCATTAAAGGCCGCCTCGGGGAACAGAAAATGTGGCCCCTTCCCATGACCCCCTCCCTGACTCCTCCCCAAAGCCTTTTCTGTTCCCAGGGTCTGCTCTGGTTGGGTCTGCTGGGCCTCAGGCTTGAAGACTCCCCTTCACTTTCCACATCTTCCTCCACCTCCCCTTCCTCAGCCTCTACCTTTTGCGCTCCTAATCATGTCCCCTTGGACACTCAGCAGCCCCCTGGGGCCTCCCTGCCTTCAGGCTTGCCCCTGTCAGTGCCCTCCTCTCACACGGTCATTTGGGGGAGTGGGGTCTGGGGGCCAGGAAGATCTTGTGCCTTTACTGGCCTTGCCTCTGGCCAGCGTATGAAGGTTAGAAGGAAAGATAAGGAAGAATGAGCCAAAACACTCTTTGGACTCTGGATGGAAGATAATTGTGTCAAATGACTAACAGAGTTCTCGTGGTAGAAAGTGTTTTGTTTAATACCTTGATCTCTTGTCTGCTACAAAAATGAATTCAGTCAAATCTCTTGAAGCCAACTGTCAAAGTAAAGCATTTTGGGGGAGACAAATCTCTTACTCTGATGGCAAAATTCATTTGAAATGATCCTTTAATCCAGTCTCCCTGCAAAACCTGGAGCTAAAATTTTAAAGCCTGTTCACTCTAAATGGTTTCTTCTCACTCCTCCCGCTGCCTCCTCTCCTCCTCTTGCCTGTCCTCTGTCTCTTACAAAATAGCACAGCAAAGAATTGCAGCTGGTGAAATGATAACTATTTGGTTTCTCACAACAATTTTTTCAGGGGGGAAATGACAGAGCATAAAGTCTTGTCACTCAGTGTCTGCTGGGGGTGGGGCGGGAGAGAGGTAATTCACTGTCAAAGACTCCAGCAGCCCAGGGCTGATAATGCACATGAGGTGGGCGAGATTTGACAGACCTGGCATCTGTGTGAGCAGGACGGAGAGGCAGAGGGACATCTGGGAGGACATAGGTGCTTCATTCCTGTTGGAGCAAGGGGCTGCCACTTTTCTCTAATCCCTGCTCCACCCAGTACCTTTTTTCCATCCCATCTCTGCCCTTCCCAGAACTTAACCCTACATTTGAGCTCAGCACTTTACAGTTTACAAAATGAAGGAAGGAGGAGGTGGCTGCTGGGTGGGCAGCCACGTGTGTCTGCCACTTTTTCATCAGTTCTTGTGACTCAGTGTCCCAGGCAGTGTGGGGTCTGGGCTGGTGACCAAGCTCAGGTCCTGGGGGCAGAAAGCCCTGCATTGAGCCTCTGCCCACCCCTCCAGGGCTGTGTGATCTGGGGAGTACCTGACCCATCTGAGGCACAGCCTCCTTCCTCGTGGAGTGGGGACCATAACAACACCTGCCTTTCAGGGTAGTTAGTGACATGGGGTCATGCCTGGTGCGAGGGGGTGTCAATAGCTGTTAGCTATTTCAGTGATGAGCCCATCTGCAAAATGGGTCCGTGGTGCTCTCTCTGTGACAGTCCTGGGGTGTTAGTAGCAGGAGTGTCAGTTCACACATGTGAACTATATGCGTTGGGTGCCCTAACTAGCACTTGCTCACTTCATCTTCACAAACCCCCTGAGGAGGGGGCTGTTCTCACTCTCCTACGGCTGAGGAAACTGAGGCTCAGGGAGGTGACCCAGGTTGAGGGAAGGCAGATGGGGCTCCAGGATCGTCAGATTCCAGCCGTCATGCTCTGACCCTCTGCAGGGCCTAGATGGAGCTGGCAGAGGCAGGTGCTCAGGTAGCCCCTTCCCACCCTGTTGGCTGTCACCAGGGTCCATGTGGTGGCTGGGGCTGACCCCTCTCCTGACTCTGCTCTCCGTCCCTCCTGGAGCTCCAGAGACCCAGAACCTGTCTGTGGTGTGGTGAGATTTGCCCCCTCTCCCAGCTGCCTCTCCTTCTCCAAGTTGACGTATGGACACATTATGTGCCATCAGTGGTGGACACACATCAAGCTAGTGTCACTATGTCTTGGTGGTGAATTGGCAACTTGCATTCATGGGGAAACAATACACACTTATGCAGAAAATGAGCATATGCTAATGATGCATAATTACACTCCATATTTATAGATTTCTCAAATATGCAAAACTGCTCCTGACAATTAAACACCTACAGGTACATTGCAATTTAATAATTGCACATGAGGGCCCTGGCCAGCACTGTAATGTAAGCTTGGACACCAAGTATGAAGTGAAATGTGCAGCCCAGCCCTGCTGTGGGGAGGGGCTGGCTGTCACTGCTGCTGTCACTGCTGCCAACCCACCCACCCATCCCCCACCCTTCCCAGCCTTCCTGGTTCTCCTTTTTCCCCAGAGAATTAGCGTAGTCCATTGGCCATCTGGGCAGAGGGAGCAGTGCACCTGAGGGTCCTACAGCAGGAGGGGCTTAGTGACAGAGGACCCAAAACAGACAAGCCTATCTTGGGGCAGTGTGCAGGGCTTGGGGAAAGGAGGCTGGAGGGGGTTGGGCTCGTGCGGGCAGATTGCAGGGCCTAGTGGATAGGTCAGAGCAAGGTGGGGGATCAGCTGTATTAAGGAGGAGTGAGGAGCAGATTCTCTCTATCCTCCTCTTCCCTCCCCTAGTGAGCTGAGGGAATGAAGCTCCAGGTCTCAGGCTCTGGGCAGAGACTGAGAATTGAGTGCTGGGAAAAGGAGGGGGGAGACAAGAATGGGTTGGGGGTGCCACATGCTAGGGGTCTTAGGAGGTTTTCTATCATCAGATGGGGCTCCATCACTTCCTGGGGCCCAGCTACTTCTGACTTCCTCAGTAAATACAAACTTAGAAGCAGAAATGGACATATTCAGTTGAATGCCCACATACAATTGCAGATAGTTACCGTTTTGACATATAAAACAGTAATTTCAATTGATCCAAAGTACTATTTTTTGCCAGCAGCAGCAACCAGTTTGCCTTTTCTTTGTCAGAACCACACTTGCAGTGAGCCAGCTAGCTGCCTTGTCCTCCCCACCAGCCTTCCCTTCCTTCCTTCCCCTAGATGAGATAATCCCTAACAGAACTTAGAGAAATCCTCCACAGCAATGTTCCCCAAGTGTTAACCTGAGATTTGGCTTCAACAGCAGCATCTGGAGAGTTCTAAAAAAAAAATAGACTCCCAGGTTCTGACCCCTGAGACCTCAGATTGAGGCGGGGGGGGGGCGGGGAGTGGGGAGTGGGGGTGGGGTGGGCCTTCTGTTGCATC
Organism: Eidolon dupreanum; assembly: GCA_028627145.1. Taxonomy (NCBI): domain Eukaryota; kingdom Metazoa; phylum Chordata; class Mammalia; order Chiroptera; family Pteropodidae; genus Eidolon; species Eidolon dupreanum. Next base: position 15,365,496 of record CM053502.1, on the reverse strand, counting down.
TCTAACAAGCCCCCTCCCAGAGCTTCTGCTGCTGCTGATCCCCAGGAAACTCACATTTCCGGATCATGCTCTGCTCAGGGACACCCATCGGCTTTCTGTCCTTGCTAGAGAAGTCCCAATTCCTTATCCTGGCATTTAGGGTCCCCAGAATTAGGTCTCATCTCATTCTTCCCCTGCATCAACTCCACTTCCCTGTGAGAATTCCTGGCAGGAGGGATAATTAAATATGATTTGATCAAGTAAAGTTTCTCTGCAGAGCTGCTGTACCTCAATTTCTGCAATTCTGAGGCTGGAGCTGTTTCCCCATCTCACAGCTGATGAAACAGAGGTGCAGGGGTCCAGGGTGAGAACTTCAATTCCTATCTCTTTGTCCAAGGCCACGACTGCCACTGTTTCCACCTATAAAGCTTCATTCCTTCATTCATTTGTTTGTCCATTTGACAAATATTTATCAAACACCTACTACGTGCCCAGCCCTGTTCTGGGTACCAGGGATATAGCAGGGAACAAAACAGACCCAGACTGTTGAGGAAGGTTGACAGCTTCAGTTGGAAAAGAAACAAAAAAATAATGAGCTCTCTTTATATTCAGATGATTTCTTATTTAGATAGACAACAAAAGCAGGATCAACAAAAGTGCCAGCAACATATGTCCCATGTCCCATAGGACATATGTCACAAAACCAAAGAAGCTGGTGGGGTGATCTGGTGCTGAGGCAGCAATCCCACGTGAAGGCTGTGCAGTTTTATGGCCTGCAGCCATGCCCTAAGGGAGATGCTCTCATGTTCTGAGAGGACCACAGGGCTCTCTGACAAGACCTACCAGCTATGGTTCGGTCTCACCTCATGACCTGTGTGGAGAATATAAGGTGGCCAGGGCACCAGGGCAGACCCATTTCCCTATGCAGCCCTGTGCTCATGGGGCCCGGGCATCAGGGTTGTTGTAAAAAGCCTCCAGGTAATTCCAGTGGGAAGCCCAAGATGAGAGCCCTGGTCTAGATTTTGTATGTTCTCTAAGGGTTCCTTCCTACCCTGCCCCTCTTCCTGCCCTGAAATACAGTATATACATTTGCATCTCTCTCTATATATATATCTCGGTCTCTGTCTCTGTCCCTATCCTTCTCTCTTCACCTCCATCTCTAGCTCCATCTCTACTTCTTTCTCTACCCCTGTATCATATATAGTGCTTAGCTGCGAAGCACTATTCACCTATTCATACCATTTAGGACTCACCTACTCCATGAGGCAGGCCTTTAGTCTCCCTGCTTTTTAGACAAGGTAAGTGAGTGGTCCCAGGGCTAATAAGTGGCAGACCCAAACCTTAAGTCAAGCCTCTCCCTTTGGTCCCCCCTTGGCTTTCACACTACTCTGGCCTAAGATGCTGGCATGCTGATTCCAAGGTTCTGTGATGTTCTAGGCATCCAAAAACATCCCATTCCAACACTCAACTATTTTACTGTTTTGTGAACATTACTTTGTGATTTTTGACAATCCTGTTTTAATGTTATGCAATTTTTATGTCCAATGACTATAACATACTATTTCGCTTTAATAGTCTCTGATTTTAATATTTGGTGAGTGTAGCCTCCTGTGACAGTAAAACGACTCCCCATTTTTCCCAGAACAGGTAGCCAGTCCCTCCAACCTGAGTCTCCCCAAAGCTTCACGTCACTACCTTCTTTCCTTTTAAATCTCATCCAAACCATCCAAAGCCTCTCCCTTCTCCAGGGCCCACTTCAGACTATCTGCATTTATGGCTATCACAAAATGTTATTAGCCGTGGCAATGACAATTAGAACAATTACACTGGACAAGAGGCTCACGCTAAATTTAGGATTCACAGTGAATCATGACTTCTGGAGTCGACGTGTCCACCGGCCACCCCAGCTATGCCTGACGGGTCTCCACCTGGCATATAGCAATGGCCACAGTAACAAAGTGACTCTGCCATTCTTGAGTATGGTGCCTTGTGTCATCTGGGGCCCCTGCAGGGAGCCCACTGAGGCCCAGGGATCGTTGGTTCTTTGCATGCCCAGCTTCCCCACCTATCCCCTCCTCTGAGCCTCTTACTCTCTCCTCTCCTTGCTCCCAGGATTGCAGCTCACTGTTTGTCTCTGGGGGCCTCTCGCTGAGAGTGTTGTTGTATTCTGGCTCCAAACTCTGATGAAGGAGGCTCAGTTAATGGTCTCGAGGCCCAGACATGGTGGAAGGAGGCAGTGTTGCCGAATGGTTAGACCACAGGCTCTGTTTACTAGTCTGGATTCTGCCACTACCTTGCTGTGAGAACTCAAGAAAGTTAGTTAAGCTCTTTGAGCTCAGTTCCCTCACGTGTAAGTCGATGGCATCTACCTTAATGGGCCACCTGGGCCTCTCACCATTGGAGCAGTGAGCAGAGAACAGCCTGAGGTCCCACAGACCCAATTTCAGATTCATCCTCCAGCCCTCACTGGCTGTGAGACTTGGGCAGGTGGCTTACCCTCTCTGAGCCTCATCAGTTTCCCCCTCTGTAACATGGGCACAATAATGATGACCACACAGCGTTGTTGTCAGGAATTTATGAGGAGGGTGTGTCTGCTGGAGGCCAAATCACTTGAGGGTATGACTTTGGGCAAATTTCTCCACCTCTCTGTGCCTTGGACTCTCTGCAGTACTTGCTTTTATTATTCCAGGCCCTGAGAAGTACTGTCATTGAGGAGGCTCTAAAAACTTCCCTTTCTGCCATTGCTGCACTTAGAGATGAAGAAACCGAGGCCAAGAGACACTAAATTAAACGTTTGAGAACAAGACGATAGGTAGATGGCCGTGCTAAATTATGCAGGGCCGAAAATTAGAGAACAAAACGATCTCTAATAAAGGGCTAATTGGGCAGAACAGATGCCAAGTGCATCAGGAGCCAGAGATGAGGGGAGAAAAGTGCTGCGTGGGATGGGGCTGGCCTCGGCCAGGGCCCAGTTACCTCATTAATAACAGTGATTTTTTCTCCTTAATGTATGTGATGCATCCGTATGGGGAAGCGTTTGGAAAGTGCAAACGTTAACATAAGAGTATATAAATCACTATATCTTACCTCCCAAAGACAGTCGTTTTTACATAGTAAGACCTTTCTTCATTCTTTTTTCTATTTATATGCAAGTATATATTTTCATAATTGATTTCACATTGGTGTGAGTGTCAGGATAAGCTAGGATATGATACAAAAACAAACAACCCTCCAAAGTAGAAAGGTTATTTCTTGCTCATGTTGCACGTCCACGGTGGTCAGCAGGGCGGGCTTCGCTCACCACAGACACCCAGGGACTCAGGCTGACAGAGGCTCCACCGTCTTCGGATGTCAGCATCTTCACACGCACTTCCTAGTCGCTGTGACAATCACTGTGACAGGGAACAACGGACAGGAGAATTGAGCTCTGACCCTTAATGCTTCCACCTGGAAGGGACGCTCCCCACCTCTATTCACATTTCATCGGCCAGAGCAAGTCCCATGGCCACCCCCGACATGAAGGTGATGGACGTGCGTTCTCCTGGGGACTGGATGCTGGTGAACCCGGCTGTGTCCTCCACGTGCTGCACATGCAGATTTGGGTCTTTCTTACCTGACGCTCCAGCCTGACCAGTTTTCCATCTCATTATGTATTCTTGGAAATAGCCCATGTAATTAATGTTCCATGATTTATTTAACTAAACTCCCATTAAAAAAATCTGGATGATTTTAATTATGTAGCTCTCATAAATAACACTGCTACAGATTTCATTCTTGAACCTTTCTCCTATTAGGAGATGCTCCGTTAAATGGTATGAAGCTTACAAAACTAGTAATAGCAAGTGTTCATGGAGTAAACAGTCCTCAGGTCCTGTTTACTCAGCCTCCACGTGACCCCAGATCCAGATCCCTTCCTGCTCTCCAGGCTCCCTCGCCTGGTCCCACCGCTGTCACTCCAGGACTGGTGCAGTGGCCTCCTGCCTGGTCCCTGCCTCTGCCCTGGTCCTGCTCCTGTCACTCTCCCCGCAGCAGCCAGGGGACCCCGTGAGACTGAGGTTGGAGCTGTCCCTGCTCTGTTCCATTCTGAGCACTGCTCCTGCCTCACTTGGGCACAGTCTATGATGACAGTGGCCCAGGCCTTGCAGTTTCCAGCCCCACCCCTAGCCCACCCCTTATTACTCTCCTCAGACCCTCGGGCTCCTTTCTGGACCCTCAGCACCTTCCTGCCCATGGCCTTGGCCTTGCCCTTTTCTCCAGCTGGAGCCTCCTCCCCACAGCTGTTCCACTTCTTCCCTCACCTCACTCCGGTCTTTGCTCCAATGTCACCTGCTCTGACAGGCCTTGAAGCCCAGGACAGTCTGGCTCTGCCCATCTCTGCAGCCTCAGAATCTGCTGTATTTACCCCCATTCAAGATGGTCCATTCACACAGGCCTTTCTTTAGTCACTCGAACCTCTGAGCCTTTGCATATGTTGTTCCCTCCGCCTGGAGCATCCTCCAGTTCATCTCCCCGGCTGACTCCTGTGCATTCTTCATGTCTCAGCATAGAAGCATTGCTTCCTCTGGGAAGCCCACCCGACTTCCCCCTGACAGGGTAGGTCCCCTGTGGCCCTCATTATGTTATAGCTAATTCTTTATATAGTTATTGCTTTCATGTCAGCTCATTCTTTTTGACTAGAAGCCCTGTGGGGCACAGACTGTGTCTGCCCTAGTGACCACCCGCCCCCCTTTTCCTCGGCACCTACTTGGTACAGAGCAGGTGCTTAAACGTTTTGGGGACCTGGCCTGTCCAAGGGCCTATCTAAAGCATTAAGATACCAGAGGCCCCTGTGGGATGGGCAAGGGAGAGAATGACAGGATGAGGCCAATGTGGGACAAACCTCATCTTTGCTGAAGGATGTGAAGGATCTACCTGCTCTGCTCACAGCTGCCTGGATGATCAGGATGGAACCATAGCCCTCCCCAGATCAGGCTCTACGGATGCTGGTTAGTGGGTAGTTGTGAGTAATCAAGTCATTCACCCTCTTTGCTGGGCACATGTAACAGGAAGGAGATGGTGAGGCTGGTGCATTAGGAAGTGAACAGAACTCATCTTTCGTTAAAATATAATTTGGCTAAATGGCTCGCTCACTCATTTCCCTGTAATCACCCTCTGGCTCCGTGGCCACCTTTCTTCTCCTTGTCTTTCCTCCCCTTCATGCTGCTTTATCACTTCTCTTATTCTTCTCTTTACTTAACTGTGAGAACAAGAAAGGAGAGCAGAGCTGGCTGTGTCGCCCCTTTTGAACCAAAGAAACCATTTTGCAAATTGCAGGAAATGATTAGATAAATTAGAACGGCATTACATCAATTACAGCTGGAGGCGGAAAGATGGTCCGGGGGGCTGGGGCTGGGAAAGAGACCTCTTTTCGGGAATGAGGGGCAGCATGGGCAGTGGAAAGAGCACTGGACTGGGGGCCTCAACTGTGCTCTGGGCCTCAGTGAGCCTTCGAGGGCTCCACCCAGAACCTCTGTGCAGACAGGTGTTCAGACATACACCCTCGATATCTGATCACCCTCATCCTTGAAGTCTAATTAATTCCTCATCTTCTCCACCATAAGATGTCTGACCTGCCTTCAGTAAGAATCCTGTTAGGTCGGGTTAGCCAGAATCCCCTCTCACCCTGATATTTCCATCCACTAACCCTCACTCTGCTCCCTGGCTGTAAATTCCCACTTTTTCTTGTTGAATTTGAAGTTGAGCCCAATTTCTCTCTCCTTTTCTACAAAACCCCATTGTAGCATCCCCCTCCCGCCCCGCAACACACCCTTGAAGTCTGCCTTACTGGTTTTTAATGAGTATCATGAATAATTTTTTTCTTTAACAATGGCTCCTGTGGCTTCTGCCTCTGGCAGGCAGGTCTCTCTGTGACTCTCTACATGGCCTCACTGCTCCAGAGTTTGAGAAGGTGCTTTGGCTGGTAACCTCGGTTCTCTGGTGAGTCAGAGAAAAGTCATTGTTTTCAGTTTGTCCTTTTTGCCCTTGTTATAAGGACAGAAGCGGTGCCTTTCAGACCGAAGCTGCAAGTCTGCCCAGCTGCACTTCACTTTTTACTGAGAGCCTACCTGTTCTAACCCCTGCCTACTTCTCTGATCACTCTTGGGGTCTGAGGGGCTGATAAATGGCACTTTTGTTCCCCACCTAAGCTGGGAACAGACTGAGACCACGACACAGGAGTGAGGCTGATTTAAAAAAAACATCTCCTTCATTACTGGTAAAGCTGATTGGAGAACAGAGCACAGGCAGCAGTGACAATGAGTTTTTAACACTCCACTGAATTGAATAAATTCCCCCCAAATAACAGACCTCCCACCAGGGCCGGGACCTGCATGCGAAACTGGCCACGTGGCTGACGGTGAGTGAGAGGACCCTGTCTGAGTAAGGAGCTGAGGGACACCAGAGTGAGCTCACAGGAAACCATGGAAAAGGCTGTTACTATTATTTCCAAGTGAGGTGGTATAGGGCAGTGGTTAAGGATGTGGAAACTGGCATCGGAGCACCTGTTTTTAAAAGCAGACTCTGACATTTCCTAGCTCTTGGATCTTAAATTCATTAATAAGCCTCTCTAGGCCTCAGAATCAACATATGTAAAATGGGGATAATGATGCACATCCCATGGGCTTGTTCAGAAGAGTAACACAAGCAAAGAGCTTAGAAGAGTGACTGGCCCAGAACAAGCAGCCCTCAAATTTTGTTGAGTCTGATGTGAGTCAGCTCTGCTGTCTTTTTCTCTTCTTAGACTTAAGCAGCCCGGTATCACCTCAAGGCCTTTGCACTTGCTGTTCTTTCTTTCAGGAATGTTTTGTCCCAGATCCTAGCATCGTTGTTCTTTCTCATCATTTGGGTCTTTGCTCAAATGCCACCTGCTCTAAGAGGCCCTCCTCTCTAGCCAACCAGCACAAAGCAGTGTCTGTCTCCCCAATACCTGGGTCTCTCTCTATCACATTGCCCTGTTTTACTTTTTTCAAACACTTAGCACCTTCTGAAACTGTCTTGTTTATTTATTGATTGATTTCTTTCTTCATGATTTGTTTTCCTTTTCTCCATCTTGTTTCCCTTGGGTGTTAACCCCCATTGGCCCTGGAACATAGTGGGTGCTTAACCTGCTTTGATTGAATGAGTGATGAATGGATGGATCCTGCACTGATATCAGACACTACTCATTGAGCTTCATTTTTGAAGATTTCCTGTTCAGGGGCTTGGGACACTTGCCATCTCCTGGAATCCCAATGTCATTTAGTCCCAATGGAGCCAGCAAACAATGAACTTTCAGGGAATAACTTCTTCCTGTTATAGAAGGATGAACCGAGGTCCAGTGCAGGTAGCAGAAAACCCAACACACGCTGACTTAAACTATTAAGCTAGAAGTAGATTGGGTCTCAGGCAAGGACTGATCTAGCACCTCACTTGTGTGACCAAGGACCCAGTGCTCTGCCTTCCAGGGTATCAACTTTGTCTTCATTCTGGCTTTCACGTGGTTGCACCATCGATGTGCCTACTTATTTCCTCTTCCCTTCACTGGAAGACCTAGTCTCTCCCAGCCAGAATGTATAAGTCCTGGGCCTTTCTCTGGCTGGCTCATGTGAAGTAGTGAGCTGTGACAATTGTCCCTGGTCTGGGCTTTGGCTTAGCCAAATCAAGGATTAGCTCTGGAGGCAGAGATGGGGTCAAGGCTGCCGTTCAAAGTGGGAGGCCTGGAGTGGATGCTGAAAAGACAACCATGGAGTCCCTCTTCTCAGGGAGCAGAAGCTACCTGGCCAGGTTGAGAGACAGAGGCAGCTCTAGAACTTGGGTCTGAGGGGAAGAATGAGCCTGAGAAGCCATGTGAAGCAGAAGGGAGTGGGGAGGGGGTGCTGTGTGTGTCAGCTCCCTGGGATGCCCCTGCCTCAATCAATGCTCCTTCTTTAGAGAAAGATGATGACAGTGGAATTAACCAGACAGGAGACCATGAGACCTACAAATCCAGGCTGAGAATGGATTCAGCTCCTGGGGTGGATGAGCCCCTTACCCTGAGCCTCCACCCTTGCCCTCCCACTGGTGGTTCCTGTGATAAGCATAGACACTGTCCCCTTGGCCAAGAATTGTCACTGCGGGTCCCCACAGTTCTATGCAGTGGCTGGAGATGCACTTGGGACGCTGCACTAATCGGAGACTCAGGGTGTGTTGGGGCCGGAGGAGTTGCTGAGGCTGCACACGGGGAAACTGCAGCCTGAGCATAGGCCCCCAGTCTCTCTTTGCAGAGCTGAGGGCCAGATCTTTGTTCTCAGGCCTCGCCTTTCCACCGCTCTACACAGAGTGGTTCTCTCTCATTAACTCCCCCAAACTGGAGGTCCACCCTCCGTGTTCCCTAAGCCTTCTCCTGGCTTCCCTCACCCTCATACTGGGAGGCCAGCCTGGTCTCTCCTCATCCCCACCTCCTCTCCTCTCCCCCACTTTGGGCTTCACTCACATTGAACTCTAGAAAGTTAATAGTTATAATGCATAATGTTTATTGAGAAGTAAATGTTCCAGGTGCTGAGCTGAGTAGGTCATAAGCGTTGTCTCATTCATCCATGCAACACACTTGCGATGCTTCCTATCTGCCACACGCTGTCCAGATGCTTGGGAGAGATTCAGCAACAAAAACTCGCTTCCTGGCCTCCTGGAGCTTCTGGTTTTACTGGAAAAACAGACATTGAACAAAGAACAAAGAAATAAAGTTACAAAAAATTCCAGCTCCCAGTTCCAGGTCTTTAGAGAGGATTCTAAGCTGAGCTGTGATATGGTCTATTATCCCATAAAACAAACAAACAAACAAACAAACAAACAAACAAATAAACCATTGATTTATTCTCCTTCCCCCATTCATGGGCACTCGCTGCTCCTTCCCATGGACTAGCACTTGTGCCAGAAATCAAAGGAGGATTTATGAGCACCTATCACCTGCCAGACACTGTCATTTTATTTCGTCCCCACACCATGCTGCAAGGTAGACACTGCTATTCCCACTTGGCAGGCAAGAAGTCGAGACTCTTGGCTCAGTGCTGAGGATACACAGCACCTGCTCTGGGGTCTCTTGGCCATCCATCAAAGGTCTGACAGACAGTGACATCCTTTCTCTGTCTCTGTCTCCCTAGGAAGAGGCTCCCACTCTGCTCAGGAGACTGTATTTTGCTATCATTGTAATGACAATAATAACACAGCAGCAGCAGAAGTATCCACAGTTACTCTTCCTCGCAGTGCATGTGACTGTCAATGTGCAAAGCGCTTTGCTTATATGATGTCATTTAATCCAGATAACAAATGGGCAAGTGAGGTCCTAGCCCCATATCAGCTCTGTGGGGATAAGGACTGGGACAGGACTTGGAGCCAAGTCTGCTGGGTCCTTGACCAAAAGAGTGTGTCATTCATTCAAAGAGAGGAGGGACGACCATTCCTGCAATGTGAGAAGAGAAGCCAAGTTGCTGACACACAAAGAGAAATTGCGGGTGAGCGAGACCAAGGCTCCTGAGAGAGGATGGACAGGGCAGCTGCCTGGGGTCGCAGTGGGGAGTTCCAGTTCCGGGTTCCCAGCCTGCACCTTGGTTCCCAGAGACACCCTCGAAGCCTAGAATCCTTCTTCCCATTCTCCTTTGCTTAAATTATACTGAGTGCTTTTCTGTTATTTGCAAAGAGCCCAGACTCAGATGGCAAGGAAACCTGCTTATTAAAAAAAAAAACAAGGGCTGCTTCAAAAAAAAAGCAACAATTCTAACAATGAGTGTCTCTTGTTCAGAGAGGCCTCATCAAATAAGAGGAAGGAGGCTTTTGCAAACCTATATGAAAATTAAACCCGCAATCTGGGCACACACATGTTTGACAAGTGATAATTAACTGCTGACAATATAATTTCAGTTTGGATGCAAACGTGTTTTTCATTAGAAAGTAATCAAAGAGGTTCTCGCATCTGGGAGTCCAGCTTCCAGCGGTGGGAGCTCAGCTCCTCTGCCGAAAGGTTTTTAGGGCTGGCATTGAGCACCCACTGTCCTTGGCCAGGTGGGCTTGGACCCCAAAAGCAACACTGAAATCAGATCTCCAGAGCAGCTTCCAGAAAGTAGCTCAGCCAACTCCTGTCACTAGGGGTCCAACATTCTTTTCTGAGCATCTCTGACTCCAAACGTGCTTGGAGCTGGCTGGCGGGGGCTTGGGTCCTCAGCTTCAGGGAGGGGTGGAGCCTTCTCTTCTCTCCAGCCTCTACTATAGGTCATATCCCATACCCCATTTTACAGGGGAGGGGGAAACTGAGGCTCAGAGATCTGGGAGTCATTTATTCAAGGTCACAGCTGGTGAGGGGCCAGATGGAGATTTGAACTCTGACCTGCCTGATTCCTAAGTCTGTGCCACCTCCCCACCCCACCCCACCAACCTCACTTTCCACTAGTTAATTCAACTCCTATGTGCCCTAGCTTTCTTATCTGTAAAAAGGGAATAATAGTGGCACTTACCTTGTGAGCTTGTCATGAGGATTAAATAAGTTAATACACAGAACAATGACTGGCACATAGAAATCTCTTAATAGATGTTAGTTCTGATGCATGTGTTACATGCCATTTAGTAGGCGTCATCTTGATCACACCTTATGCCCGTAACTATTTGACTTGAGCACTTTGTTAAGTCCCTGCTATGTGCTTGAGATGGGACATCTGGCTGTGTGATCATCACAGCATTCCTGTAAGGCAGTCTGTATTATTCCCATGTTACAGATGAAGAAACGAGGCTTAGAGAGGAGAAACAACTTGCTCAAAGTCACATACCTAATAAATGCCCGAGCCTGAACTCTTGACATAGCCCCAAGCTGCTTTCGTTCCACTTTAGCTCATATGAACCCACTGAATTCCTTCTCTAAAGGCAGCAGGATGCAGTGCCTCTTAAATTCATACTCATATTTATTACTAATCCAAGCTTCAGACACAAACGTTCATGCTCCCACTCACACGAGTCCAGGCACACACAGGCAAAAGAACAAAACCCCAAACACATCCATATGGACGCTTTTCATTTTCCCAAAGGTGTAAATGAGCACATCTGCTGTACTCCAAATCTCTCCGCACCCCAGCCTCCTGGACAGCTGCCCCTGGATGCCCCACGGGATCCTCAGTGAAGTCAGATGGGCTTTGGGTGGGTGGGGCAGGGCACAGACCCAATTTAGAGACCGGGTTCTGACTTTTGCTCTTGCAAATCTTCCCTCTACAAACCCTAGAAACATTTGATCACAGTCATGGGAATATGTTCTGAGAAATGCAGTAGTTCAGAAATCCTAGTAAGTTGAAATTAGATGATTTCATTATCGTGCAAACATCCTAGAGTGCACTTACACAGACCTAGGTGGTATAGCCCACTATACACCTACGCTGTATGCTATAGGCTATTGCTCCTGGGCTACAAGCCTGTATAGCATGTTACTGTGCTGAATAATGTAGGTAATTATAACATAATGGTAAGTATTTGTGTGTCTAAATATATCTAAACATAAAAGAGGTACAGTAAAAATATAGGATAAAAGGTACAGAATGGTGTATCTGTATAGGTCACTTACCATGAATGGAGCATGCAGGTCTGGGAGTTGCTCTGGGTGAGTCGGTGAGTCAGCGGTGAGTGAACATGAAGGCTGAGACGTTACTGTGCACTGCTGTAGACTTATAAACACTGCACGCTTAGGCTACACTAAACTTATTAAAAATATTTATCTTTCTTCAATAATAAATTAACCTTAGCTTCCTGTAACTTTTTTACTTTATAAAGTTTTTAATTTTTCAAACTTTTTGACTCTTCTGTAATAATGCTTAGCTTAAAACACAATCATGTTGTATAGCAGTCCAAAAATATTTTTAAAATTTATATTCATATTCTATAAGCTTTTTCCTGCTTAAAATTTTATTTTTTATACTTTTACTTTTTCACTAAGACACAAATACACACATTAGCTTAGGCCTACACAAGGCCAGGATGATCAATACCACTGTCTTCCACCCTCACATCTTGTCCCCAAAGTAAGATCTCCAGGGGCAATAGCACACAGGGAGCTGTCATCTCCTATGGTAACAATGCCTTTTTCTGGAACACCTCTTGAAGGACCTGCCTGAGGCTCTTCTTGAGAAGGTGTCACACTTGTTTCTTTTTGTCATCATAGATTTACTTGTCAGCAGATAATTCACCATGAACATTCTTCTCTGTTAATGAAAACCTTTCTGTGTTTTCTGTCCATGTTTTCAAAGTTTTAAAGGATCTTGTCAAGGTCTGCAAAAGCTTCTGCTAAACCATTCACTATGCATTTTCCTGAGGGTATTTCTTCTTATGGGACCACTGTCGTATATGTGGTCCATTGTTGGCTGAAATGTCATTATGCAGTGCATGACTGTACAGCAAAAGGAAAAAAGAGAGGCATCCCCAGGAGGTGGACAGGAACTGACAACCAGGGCAGCAAGTGTGTGAACTGGTGCAGTGGCTGCTGTGTTGCAGGGGGGTGGACAGTCATTGGCTGAGGGAATGGGTTTTATGCCCACTCTGGGAGGACACTGCCATAAGAAGGAAGGAGTAGATCACAGATACAGTGCTGAGCAGAGAAATTGGTGAACTTCATTGACTGTATAACACCAGATCAATAACAATAATAATAGTGATGTAACTAATTTGGGGGGTAAATGAAGATGGAGCTAAGATGGGAGGGGTGATGAGAATTGATGTATTCTAGGATCTTTGTATTTTTCAGAGGGAGGGGAGAGATATGAATTCACTGACCGCATTAAGTCAAATGTGCTTATTAAAATGTAAAGATGAACCAATAAAGAAGAGAAATAGAATGTACAATTTCCAAACCAGTAGAGAAAAAAAGAAGAATATAAACTTGATTGATATGTGACAACAAATGGATTTTCTATGGATTGATATGACAGGAAATGAGCCCAAACAAACAAACAAACAAACAAGATGCAGAGGAAATCCTAGTAAGTCGAAAATACAAAGAAGAAGGCAGAATCCTGGTTCAGCAATTCACATCTGTGTGTGGTTTGGGGCAAAGAATTTAATAACTTCACCTTCTCAGTTTCCTCATCTACACAAAGGGAGGATGATGTCCCCTTGAGGCTGTCGTGGGGACACAATGAGACTCTGCTCGTGAGCTGGGGCTTCCCTTTGACTCTTTGCAACCAGGGTCCTTGTGTAAGAAGTGGATTTTATGGACGTCGCAGGTTGAGTGTCTTCTTTTTTATTCTTCTTTGACAATAAACTTTCTGTAGTCAAGCTTTATTTTATTAGAAGAATAAGAGATTATCAAAGTGGTTCCAGCAGTACATCAAAGAAATTTCCAACAGGACAAAGACACAAGAAGCCTTTCTCCCAAGACAAACTTCTCTTTATCTTTATTTTTCACTTAGTCACTGACAGCAGCAACTACGTTTTGAGTGTTCGCAGTGTCCCAGGGGCTGTGCTCTCTTAACCATGTCCTGTCATTTCCATTCACTTAGCAGCCCTGGGAGAGAAGCGTAATCATCTACTTTAGAAATGAGGAGAGGAAGGTTTGGAAGGTGAAACCGAGATCTTGGCTTTCCCTTACTTTTGTTCTTTGAATCAAAGTCCCGAGCACAATAAGATTATCCTTCCTGCCTCCTCTCCACTTCTTCCTCATTGATCTTTATTCATCTTTAACTTACTTACAATTTTAGAATTTGGAAGGAAAGAATCTTAGAGACGAAATAGCCCAAACCCCTTGTTTTAAAACCCTCTCGTTTTACAACCCCCTCGTTTTACTATATTGGAGAAATATAGTCCCAGAGAGGAGAAGCAACAGGCTCAAGTTCACCCTGCCAGTCTGGGGCAGAGGCACTACGCCCACCCAAGAGTCTCGCCCTGGCTCCAGCCCTATTTCCTTGCTCTGCTGGGCTCGACCTCTCCACTCTCTGAGGTCATCTCTGACCTTGCCTCTGAATTCTCTCCAGATATCATTGTCAGATATAAAACCTGACAAACTGGATGGCTGCCTTTACATGGCTGAATTGTTCTGGGGCTGTTTTTTTTTTTTTTTTTTTCTTTTTAAACTGCACACACACACATACACATACACACATACACACATACACAAAACAGAGAGAGAGAGAGAGAGAGAGAGAGAGAGAGAGAGAGAGAGAGAGAACTAACCACATTTTCTAATCTAAACTGGCTGCCAGTTTCACTCTAAGAGAAATGGGTGTGATCTGTCACCCATGTGAACATAACACACCTATTGATGTAATTACATCTAGTCAAAAGCCCAATGACAGAATATAATATAGAAAAGGGTTTCATTTGGGAAAATTTAAGTCACTATACACACATATCTATTTCATCTCTCAAATTTTTTTTAAACCAAGAAAGAGCAAATCATTTTTAAAGGTTACCTTATCCTTAAAAATATTCCGAATGTGCATCTTTCAAGTACATGTCGAATGTGTAAGTGTTAGTGTTTTGTCACTTATATAATCTGGCCATCTTGTCTTTTCTCACTGTTTCGAAGACCTTGGCAAACCACTGACCCCCTCACCGTGTTGTTGGTGATTTCTCCTTGTAGCCTGAAGGTTTGTTTTTTTTTTTTTAAATCCTCTCTGAGAGAGTGAACGTAGTTACTGAGCCACAGAGAGATGAAGGCAGGCAGCCAAGAGATTCTATTTGAGATACCTCAGGCCCTTCCATATACTGATCATCACAGCTATCATCTTCTGAGGACCTACTGTGTGCAAGGCACTGTGCTGGATACTTTTAAAAAATTCCTCTTCTCTAACCATCATACTCTCACTCTGATTCCATCTGCCATCACCAACAGTCCAGATTATTCCGCCCAACTATCTTTCTGACTCCACTCTTGCCCCTAAGGTCTGCTCTACACTGAGTGCCAGGGAATTAGCTTTAAAAATGCCTGTGCACTAGATTTATCAGTGATCACTTTGTAAGATATATAAATGTCTAATCACTAGGTTGTGTACTCGAAACTCATATAAAATTGTATGTCAACCATAATCGAAAAATTTAAAAAACAATATTAAAAAAATGCCGGTGCAACTACTTCTCCCCTCTGCTCACACCCTCCACGGCTTCAGTCTTTCTCAGAGTAGAGCTGAAGTCCTTAGCCAGGCCCCAAGACCTCCATGACCTCCATGACCCTCCCTACCCTGACACCTGCCCTCACCTACTCTGCCCCAGCAACCCAGGCCTCCTTGCTGACCCTCCAGTGCACTGGTTATGCTCTCACCTCTGGTCTCTGCACTTGTGGTTCCCTTGGCCTGGGGCCCTCTCTCCAGGTCCACTCCTGGCTCACAGTCTTGTGTCCATCTGCTCTGTGCTCAAATGAGTCCTTGCCTGTGAGGTCCTTCCTGACTTCCCATATAAAATTGTACCCCAACCCGCTGACACTTCTCACCCCTCCTCTCTGCTTAATTTATCTCCTTATCACTTACCTCTATGTGACATCTTCTATATATTTTATTTGTTTACCTTGCTCAATTGTCTCGCAGGGAACTTGAGACTGGAAAGGGTGAGCGATTGACCCGAGTCTGCACAGGCAGTCAGAGGCAGAGCTGGAGCGCAGACTGGGCTTGCAGCTCAGCCATATTATCAAGGTGAGAGGCTCTGAAGCCGTGCATTCTCCTGCTGACCTCTGAGCTCCCGACCTCAGTCCTCTCCAACCACCCACCGTGCAGCTGCTTTCTCAAAGTTGCTTGCTCTTATGGAGATTTATTTTTTTTCTGGAAAGATTCTCCACAAGACACAGTAATATGGAGCAAAGAGTGCAAGTGTCTTGATTCAGGGTGGAGTGCTGGTCCCCTTGTGTGATAAATCCCAAGGCTGCAAGGGAAAGGAGCTCAGGTCTGAATTTGTCACTGTCACAGTTTGAGGTCAGGCTGGGGAAAGGCTGGGATAGGGTTGAGTTAAGTTTAAAATGAAGGTTAAATTACCACCAAATATTCTTCGACTTCTGTGCCCTGTCCTGAATGCTCTTTGTGAATAATCCCATCTGATGTATCCTTGTACCTACCTATGTAATATGATGAGTTAGGTCATTATCCTTATTTGAAAGATGAGAAAATGGAGACTTAGTGGGTTGACATTGCTATTTTGTAGCAAAGCTGGTCCTCAAATCCAGCTATATCTAATGCCAAAGTCTATTTCTTAGGCTCAGGCATCCGAGATTGGTTTGGTTGGGATGGACTGAGATCAGCTCAAGGATAGAGTCAGGATCAGCCTCATGGATAGGGATGGGGATGCTCTTCACTTTAGCATTCTAAGCTCTGAGTCAGTGTTCAGAGCAAGCTTGAGGTTAGGATCAAGGTGGCTTCTCATGAAGATGTTTCTCAGGGTAAGGCGAATGCTTCTCCAAGGGCTCCAGAGGCATAAAAAAAAAAGATCCTCCCCACAAATAAAACATTCTAAAGACCGATGGTGTATCTTAAAAAGCCCTGTGAATTTTGCAATTGACTCCTTAATGTAATTGTATTTACTTTAATAAAAATACTGTCCTCCAAATAAATCTTTAAGTAATACTTATGCTCTGGGGAGATGTCTAATGCCTGGCACTACATCGACTCAAAAAGCTGAGCTGTGGGAATGGGTGATGATTTGGCTGCAGTATGAAGGTATAGTAGAGTGGCCAACAGTCCTAGTTTGCCCAGGGCTGGAAGACTTCCTGGGATGCAGGACCTGCTTTGCTAAAACCAAGAAAGTCTCAGGCAAAGCAGGCTCAGTTAATGATTGCAGTTAGAGTAAAGACGAATCTAGAGTTAGCAAAACAGGCCCCTTGAGAGTGGGTGGAACATAGTGATTAAGAACATGAACTTTGCTGTAAGCAAGACCCAGGTATTTTGTTCATCTCGCCTGCCAATTATTCATAGGTCTCTTTGAGTCTTAGATTCCTCATCTTTATAGTGGAGCCAACAATAGTGCCTCCTTACTGTGATTATTGTGAAACTTACATGGCAAATGGTAACTAGGGAGCATCATTACTATTTGAGCCCATCTTTAGGATTCTCAGCCCAGTTACATGACAAAGACGTTTGGGGTCAATTTCTCTACTATTTACATACATGGCTCTTGACTGGAAGCCAAGAGTCAATCTTACTTGCGGTCTCAGCTTTGCCACTAACTCTGTCTGAACCTGTATTTCTCCATCTGGAAAATGAAGGTGGTAGATGGAACAATTGCCAAAGCCCTTCTAGCTGGAATAGTCTCTGAGACTTGAAGGTGCTATTTTGACTTGGAGGTCTTTTTAATGTTCACGAGGTCCCTTATGAAGAAGCTGTTTTGGAAATCTCTAATTAGTTTGGCATTGATGGACATAGCTACATTGATTAGCTATCCATCTAATTGCTGCTGTGTAGGACAGAAGCGGCAAAATGCTTTCAAAGCAAAAATATGGTAGATCATCAGTAGATCCATAAGGCTGTAAGGGCACTTTTCCCATACAGGGTCAGGATTAGAGTTGTGAGCTATTATATGCCTCTTGTTCCTCAAATCAGGCATCCTAGAATTATAAGATTTAGGAGTGCTGGGGCTCATGTAGAGTAAGTATTTTTCTCAAGGTCACACAGCAGACTCAAGGCTTGAGCTTGCAGTCCAGTGATCTATTTATCAAACCAAGTCACTACTCAATTCAATGCTCATAGGACTTGTTCACTTGCAAAATGTAGAAACAAAATGTACTGTTGAACCGAGATGGTCTCTGAGGTTTCTTTCCACCATGTTAGTCTCTGAAGTTGGGTAAGTGCTTAGGGCTTCATGGCTGCTGTCTAAAGTTCAGAAGGAGACAAAAGACCAGGCGCTGCCACAGGACATCCATTGCCAAGGGGAGGAGGTGGCGCTGACTTTAACCTAAAATCATTCCCTCTTCTGACCCACCCTACCAGACCATCATCTCCCTCCTTCCCCTAGCCTGAAGGACTGCAAATGGCAGGTGTCTTTGTAAATGAGACCAAAGCACCACGATGCACTGGGCTTCTAAAATGGTGAATAAGGAGACCTCATGGAACATGTTTTCTTGGCTGTCTGCTCCCGGTTAGTGACACCAAAGCCAAGCTCTCTCTCTCATCTGCCTCAACATCTCTATGTGAACTCTTGTCTGGGAAGGGAGTTGGTCTCCCAAGAGCGTGGAGGGAACTGGATGTGACCTTCTCTTTGTGGGTGCTGGATAAATTAGGAAGGAGTGACATCAGGGATCATGGTCAAGCTATCATCCAAGTTCCTGGATGTGTTGTCATAACTGTGATGGGAAGCCTGGAAGATGGGGGAGCTAGATCAGGAAGGGCAGAGAGAACCCAACAGATCAAACTCACAGTTTGGCATCAGACTAAGTCAGGGAACAGACCAGCAGCAGGGAAGATAGATTTGAAGAAGATGAAAGTAAAACACCAGTTGTGCTTGATGATATCAAATCTTCCTCATTTCAAATCCATTCTACGTAGTCACTGAGCACTCACTGTGCTAGCCAATTTATACATATGATTTTATTTAATTGTTTAGCAGCCTAAGAAAAAAATATCATCATCACTTTCAATGTAGGAATAAACCTCAGAGGTTAAGGAGCTTGCCAAAGCCTCTCAGCTGGTCAAGCCTCTTAACCTGAGATTAGAAATCAGATGTCTTTTCTTGTGAAGCTACTCCCCAACCTACCAGCAACATAAAACAGGGTTGGCCTTACCACCAGAGTGAATTCTGGTCATTGAGCAAGTGGGAGTGGGAGTGGGGGGCGGGGATGGGCGCGGAAGTGCAGAGAGCCCCCCACGTACTATCAGACTTTGGCCAGGGGTAGGCATTAAGTTGATGTGGCCTGGCAGCTTATTCCTCTGAAGAAGGGCTGGAATCTCATGGCTGGCAGTGGTTCAAAGTGGCTGTAGGAAGAGAGACGTGGTGTAGCTGCTGGTCAAGTCAGCAAAGAAAATCAGCCTTCGGGTCATCCTTGGTTTTGGGCCAGGAATCATGAACACTGGCTCACCCACTACATGTGTCTAGGACGTTGAAATCATGTGATTCCTTGAATAAGTCATTTGTCAAGCCTCTTGCTGCTCAATTTCAGGCATTTCTCCTCCTCCCCCAAATCATATGCTTGTATTAGTTCTTTATTTCCTCAGAGCTGGTAGAAAGAGAAAAACACATCACAGAGCCAAACAGGGAACTTCTTTCTGTTTATTCCCATAAGGAATAACCACGTTAACTCAAGTTAATTCAAGGCTTGCCATAACTGAAGAATAAAAACAAGCTAGTTAGATTTATTTTCTTAGACTAGGACTAATCTATCCATCAGCTTAGCTCAATGAGAGAAAACACACTTCTTCAATAGTTTTCAAACTGAAAAAAAGCCTCATTAAGTTAAACATATTAACCTGAGAACAGTATTAACCTCAGACAGACTAATGAATGTCATTGCAAAGAATGCACAGTAGTCCTCAGAGGGAACCAACAAGCCCTTAGGAATTCTCTGCAAATGTGCTCAGCTATTGTGCAAGGGATGGAATTATCAGGGGAGAGAGGGAGATGGGGGACAGAGGACAAAGACAGACAGAGGGAACAGGGGATGCTCCTGGAGCCTTGGCTGTCTTTGTGACTGACGTTGTCTGATTAGGTCAGGCATTTTTGGCCACGTAAGAAGGTTCATGTGAATAAGGGAGGATGTGTGATGTTATTCCCTGTTATTTCCTTGTGCGATGTTATTTTCTGTTGTTTCCAAGATCATAGGTGCTTTAAAACCAAAGGCCATAGGTTTTAGCCACTAGACAAGAGGCAGGGCTGTAGGGATTGGAGTTGGGCATCCAGTCCCGTTTTACTGAGCCAAACAACATGCTTTTATATATATCATGGAACATAAATACATGTGGAACATACACATAGAATAACATACATGTGGAAGCCTCATGAACATCCAGTCAGGTATTTTTGCCCAGTATTGAATGCAAGGAAACTGAGAAGCATGAAGAAACACATGCAAGGTTGCCCAGTTTTAAGTGAGCCGGTCGAGATATGAACCCAGGTCAGCATGACTTGGGGTGAAGAGACCACCTCACAGCCCATAGTGATCCCCTCTCTTGGGTAGGATGTCTCCCAACTCTCACCCTCTAAGAGTCTGCAGAACCACAACTCTACCGGTGTGGTGAAGAGTCTCTATATGACTGCATGAGAAGCAACAAGGTGTAGACAAAATCACGTTTACCTAGGAGCCAGCCTGGCTTGGGTATAGACTCTGGCTCAGAAACTTACCAGCTAGGGGCCCTTGGTCAAGTTACTTTCTGAATCAGTTTCCTTGGCAACTAAATTGTAATGAACAATTCCCACCCTGTAGGCTTGTTGTGGGGTCTAAATGAGCTATTAAAGAAAGGTCTCTGACACACAGCAGGTGCTCAGGAAGCATTTTTCCTCCTAACTCTGCATAGGTCCCCTGGTACATCCAGTTGGGATCTGTTCCTTGGTCAAGGACCCCCGTGGATGACCTGTGGAGGAGCAGAGCTCCCTCCTGACATCTAGCCTTTAGCCCCACCGGCCACACATATCCTCCGAGGGACCACTGTGACCCAGGTACCATAATGAACACAGAGACAACATGCTGTCTGATACCTAGGTGTTCACAGCCTAGCGGCAAAGATGGGAAAACGGCACCAAAGAATCCAGGCCCAAGGGTGGGGCAGAAAAGAGAGAGGAAAACATCTGGATATAAAGGTAGAACCACCAGAAATGGCCCAGGTGAGAGATGGCAGCTTGGGGAGGTGTCTTCTCTGTGTGCACTGGGGAAGCGAGCCTTCCCCTGAGCACTCTGTATAATGGGGACTGGATGGCTAGAGGCCTGGTCCAAGGTTGAGGTAAGAGAAGAAATGGACGTGCAGATTTACAGTCTTCAACATCCCAACCTCTCTTGGTGCCTGCATGCTCTGTCTTCTACGAATTTATTAATGAGGGAGTAAACACTTGTTAAGCAGGTATCAGGACCCTCATATGCTCCTTTATATTTATGATTTACTTGATTCTCATACAACACCTCCCACCCTCCACTCCCAAACTCTGAGAATTGGTGATTATTATCTGCATGTGTCTGGTGAGGGATAGAGGCTCATAGGTGTCAAGTAATGGAACTAGGGTCACATGACTCATAAATGGCAGAGCCACAGATTACTCCCCGGATATCTGGCTCTAAGAGTCATGTTTCCCCTACTTGCCATGATGTCTCTTACTTCAGCAGGTTCTGCTGGGCGGTGTCTGTTCTCTGCATAGATCTCTTCTTCCTCCCTGGATCGGCTCCCAGGCAGAATGTGTCCTGTGGGAGAGACATGAGGACTCACTGAGCTCTTCCTGTCTGGGTGGCAGAGCCCCCCATTTCCTCCTGTGTGTCAGCACTGTCCTGAGGACCTTGGCAAGGCCCGTGAGCTCCTCTTGTGATTCGGAGTTGATGGTCTCACCATGCAGGGCAAATTAGCTGTTCATGTACAGGTGTGATGTCCCCTCCCTATGAGCACCTGCTTTTTCAGAAAGTGAAAAATGTTATTTCGGCAATTATTTCTTTGTGCCAGTATCCCCTGTATGTTCTTGAATGGCAGGGACCATGTACCTTGCACATACAGTGAGTACTGAATGAAGAAATGAGTCAAGGGAGACATGGGTTCGAGCAACTGAGTGTCTACGATCTCTAGACATGGGAGAAATTCCTCTGGTTTTTCAGGAGTAAAGATGGTGGTTGAGGGAGAATTTGGAAGAGACAAGGTACTAGATGCAGCATTGAAAGATGGTTGAGTACAACTGCTTTGGAATCAGAAAGATATGGTGTATCAGCTATTGCTGCATAACAAGCTATCTCAAAACTTAATGGCTTAAAATAGAAAGAATTTATTTGGTTTAGGAGTCTGTAGGTGTGCTGGGAGGTTCTGCTGCTGTGGGCTGGTCTTGGCTAGTCTTGAATAGGATTATTAGTATTTTAGGATGGCTGCTCTGTTAGCTGGAGGTTGGGTGGTTCAGGATGGTCTCAACTGGGATGGCTTATGTCTGCTCTTTATGTTCTCTCACGCTCCCGTGATGAGACAGTTGTTCTCATAGTGAAGAAAAGTTACAAAAAAGAGAGCAGAAGTACACAGGCCTCTTAAGGTTTAGGCTCAGAAATGGCACAATGTCACTTCTGCAGCATTGTATTTGCCAAAGCAAGTTATAAGGCCAGCTCAGAATGAGAGGAGGGGAAACAGATTTTACTTCTTGATGGGAAGAATTGCTAAGCCATGTTGCAAAGGGCCTGGACACAGAGGGATTTGAAAATAGGAGTTAGAGGGAGGCATAACAGTGAAGTGAAGTGCTTCAGCTTGGGCATCAGACAGACCTGACTTTGGTTTGCAACTTGGGTGTTTTAGTGCAAATGACTTGGACTTTGCAAGCCCGTTTTCTCGTCTGTAAAATGGGGATAATAATATTATATATGGCACTGGGTTATTGGGAGGTCTAAATGATATCATACATGCAAAGCATGTAAAACTGGGAACATGGGGACTCCCAGTAGCCCAGAGTTGATGGCAATACTACAGCCTATGTTATATATTCTTTTTAATTGAGGGCATTCTGGAATCTGATGAGGCCCTGGGCCTTTGTCCATTCCCAGAATTCAGAGTCTTGGGAAACAATATCTCTATTAATGTATTAGAATCAGGAGATTGTCTCTCGTGCTCCCCACAAAACCAGCCCTCTCTTGGCCTCTAGAAATAGTCTCTGTGGGTTCAGAATCTCTGCCTGGCCTCCCTTTCCTGATGGACTGTGGCATTCAGGTAGCATTTCGGGTGTCCTCACTCCCCACTGCCCCAGCACTTGTGAAGACGTCTGATGCTCAAACTGTGGGGAGCGGGGCTATGGGAACCAGAGGCTGTTCCTTGACACATTCACTGGGCCTGGGAAACAGAGACCCCTCTGGGGGTAATCTGAGAGGGGCTCCTCCATCCACCACATGGGGCCGATTTGCTCTCTGATGTTTCCCTTAATCATCCCCTCTGGACTCAGAAATGTAGTTTAATTTCAGCTGGAGGAAAAGTAATTAAGACTTGTAAAGCCCTGTTGTAGATAGTGCTCTAGGGCTCCCAGCAGAGTGGCCCAGACAGGGTTTTTATCAAGTCTTGGTCATAGTCAAAGGCACCCTCTGAGATTGGCCACTTAGCACTTGTTAATGGCTCTAACTTCCACTGACTCTAGATCTCCGCATGAAAAGTAAGGTTTGGAGGCATGAGATAACCATCCGAGAGCCTTAAATGAATCTTTATCAAGAGGAGAAAACAATGTGCTTGAAATGTGCACTACAAAGGAAATGAAGGGCTTTCCTATTGGGAGGGCAGGGCCCAGGTGGGGCAGGGGGCCATGTACAGCTGTTTGCCAGGAAAAAGAAGAGGAGAAATCGGCACTTATTAAGCACCAGCCTTTTAGAAACACGTTTCGTAAGGAACTGCATTTCACCCTCACCATTGCCCATGAGGTTGTGACTTCATTAAGGTTGTTCGCTTGCATTTTTTATCCATTTTTCAGCAGCACTAACTTTTCTTTGCGTCATCCTTTTCTCCACTTTCAGTTCATGAGGGGACACCCACAGCTTAGAGGTGGGCCACACATGACCTAGGGTGAAGCCAATCTATTCAGACTGTTCTTCTGCTACAGTAATTGGCTCAGGGATGGACATGTGACCCAACTAGAGCCATTGTTTTGCAATGAATCTTTTACCAGGGCTTCTGAGAAATAGACTCTTGCTCTTCCCACTGAACTTTAACCTGGAAGTTCATAGTCTAGAGCTGTTGCTACCATTTCAGGTGTAGCCTGAGAATGAAGACAACATATGGAGGAGACATAGAGAGAATTCTGGTCTTCATGACATCATTGGAGGCCCCATCAAGCCATTCCTGACTTATCTCTACCCCTGCAAAAACCTGTTACACCTGTCATTGAATTAATTCTCTTTTTGCTTGAGCCAGAAATGAGACCTAAATGGTTCACAAACTCATGCAGAGAAGCTCAAATACAAACAGGATTTAGGAGAAGATTATAGGGATGTCTCAGATCCAAAGTGTAGAAGCCTACCAGGCATCTTGGGACCTGAAAGTCACCTGGCAGGTGATTTTCTGACTCTTTGTACCTCTCTCTGCCTTTCTCCCTGACTGGGTCTGCATGATGACTCATATCTATTTCTCTTTGCCCATCTTTTTTATTTCCTTTGCAGACTTGCTTCTCAGCTCACTCATGATTCAACATGGACATACCTATGCCTGTTCCTCTCTACTTCTCCTTCCCTAGGGAACTCACTGAGGTATTCCTAAGTGGTTCATCTATACCTGAACCTGGCTTAGATGATGAGATCCTGGGCCTTGAGCTTGATGACATCCTCCATGAGCTTTTTAGGGGTGCCTAGAGGAAGGTGAAGATGTTCTGCCTGTGCCTACTGGTTGACTAGTTGCCAAAGCTTGGCCCAGACCCAGGGGGAGGGACACAGGACCCACCTCTCAATGGGAAGTGTATCAGGAATTTGTCATAGACCACATATATTATTTTCATGCAAAGTCCTGTAGAGTTATGAGTGTCTTTCTGCTTCTTAAAATGAGACAATCCTTGCTCCTCAGTGTCTTGAAGGAGATAAGAAAGCTGTGAGTAGATGTGGACCCTGGCTTCATTTCTATCCTGTGGTCAGAACCCCTGCTTAGGGAGGAGTTGTCCAAACTTGCATGTAGAGGCTCATTTGACATAGGTGCCTCCCTAGTTACCTGCCCCAAACCCTCAAATCCCCAAATCTGCGATGTGAATGATTCTGGGCTTCAGACCAATCAGATAGAGGGCAACCCCTCACCCTGCAGACTGAGGGCAAGGACAGTGGGGTCAAGGCTGCATATTTTGGGCACTGCTTTTTCTAGAGAATAGAGGGACAGAGAAACTCTTTGGGTAAGATTCTGTCTCTCGGTCTCCTGAATTTTTTGTCTCATGATAAAAAAGATTATTAAAGTTTATCTGATCCTGAGAGGGTGAAATATTTCTAATCTGAGAAATTCCTAAATAAAACCCCAAAATAATAGTGAGTGTCCTGGAGGGGTGGGACTGGAGAGATAATAGAGAGTGGCTTCTTATGTCACTGTATACTTCATTTAATATTTAACTATTTAATATTAATATTCACACATTAATATTCTATATTCAACATTAATATTAATATTATAGACACATATATACATATGCATACATATATAAATTCACAGGGTCACGAGTGAGGGGTATTTACTGTACAAAGGAATTTTATACTTCTGCACTTTACAAAAGGATTTGCCAAAGGCTTCCTTGAAGTGTTGGCTCTCCAGGGAGCAACGGAAAAGGATTTTGATTTTTAAACATTTTCTTTTCATCCTTCAGTGCAACCTTAAAAGGGTGTTCAATTTCTGTTTCAAGTTCTATTTGATTCAACCAGTGTTTTTCCAAATTCTTCTTAAGTGTTGGGCACTGTGCCAGGCACAGTGGGGGAACAAAGATGAATAAGATCCCTTTTCAAAGGTAGATGAACTCTAAATGCTCTCGCAGAGGCGGCTTAAAGAAAAACGTTCCTGGGAAGCTGTTGTCACGGAAGACTCTGCAAATCTCTCAGCATTGTCCACAGATCTAACCAGCAGTTGAGCCTGGGGAGGTGTCCCTGGTGTCCCAGGCTGGTGGGGAGGCCAGGAGGGTCTACAGTAGAAGCAGGGGAGGAACGACAGCTCCCCTGCTCTCTTCTCCCATCATTGA
>CM053502.1:15315173-15339244 GCA_028627145.1 Eidolon dupreanum | reverse complement strand
GTTTTGAGGGGGAATTTAGGATTTTGAGTCAACAGTTTTCATGACTGATTTCAAAGGAAAGGGAAAAGTAAGGGTAACCCTCAGGTTTTGGGCCTGGGGGCCTGGGTGGGTGGGTGAGTGGTGGGCCATCACTGAGATGGAGACACAGGAGAAGGAGCAGGATCAGAAGGGGAGGGGTGTCTACGGCCATTCCACCCTGAATGCGCCCCATCCCATCTGATCTTGGAAGCTAAGCAGGGTCGGGCCTGGTTAGTACTTGGATGGGAGAAGGGGAGGAGAGGAGCCTTGGTGGGCACCCTGAGTCTTTTGTGGGTGAAACTAGACCATGAGCCCCATGAAGGCAGGCCTCGGTCTGACTAGTTCACTGTGTTTCTCAGGATGCAGCACAGTGTGGGGCTCATGGGGTGTTTGCTGAAGGAAGGAAGGAAAAAAGAAAAGAAAAGGAAGGAAGGAAGGAAGGAAGGAAGGAAGGAAGGAAGGAAGGAAGGAAAGAAGGGAGGGAGGGAGGGAGGAAGGAAGGGAGGGAGGGAGGGAGGGAGGAAGGAAGGAAGGAAGGAAGGAAGGAAGGAAGGAAGGAAGGAAGGAAGGAATGTAGCCTCATGGAGCCACACTCAGTCCCTTAAAGGCAGCTCTGCGAGGGCCAGTCCCACTGAGTCAGTAGTTGAGAGGCTCTTTGTTGGGACAGGGCAGGGGGCAGACCTGGTACTTGAGCAGGGGCAGGGGCAGCGGCAGCGAGGGTGGCATGGTGCAGGAGCATCTGCCCCACTGTCCTCTGTCCTTGGTTCCTGGTGCAGGTCAGCAGTGAAGCTGAGCGTGTGGAAGCCATGAATGTGGCCCTGGTCACCAGCCAGCTCTGAGGTAGTGAAGGTGGCAGTGATGAGGTGAGAACCACAGGTGGGGTTTGATCTGATGGGATGGGATAAAGACAGTGGAGCCTAAAAGTGAGGCCGAGCTGGGCATTCCAGAACCCCTCTAAGACCGAGGAAAGCGACATCATTGATCCCTGGGGATCTTGGCCTCCAGGATTTCCTGAGACAGAATTCCTGATGGACAGTAACGAGGAAAGATGACAGCCTGCTGCTCCCAAACCCATCCTGGAAAAGAGCCATCTCTGTCCTCCCTGCCACCAAGCCTTGTCCCCCTCCTTGCTCCCTCTAGGCAGCAGGAGATGAATGGCTTACATGCCTAGTTTCCATCTGTCAGAGTGAGGGGGATGAGCTGGAAAATAATGCAAACCCAGAGGCACCTTCAGAGCCAGGTCATCAATCATCCATGAACCCCCACCCTGTACCCCCACTGATGTTCCACCAGCACAGGCCAGGTAGCCAAAGGAATTTTAGTGAGCACCTGACATGGGTCCCCCACCCTCCCCACTGCAGAGTTAGGCCCTCCCTGGCTCCTGCCTGGACACGGCCCAGTTCTCCCATCCCCCCAGACCTGCCTGACATTGCCTCTCAGTGTGTTTCTAAAGCACAACTCTGACTGTGTCACATTCGATGGCTGCACTTGACGGCTCCTCATTTCCTACTAGAAAAAGCCACTTAGCTTGAGGGGCCAGGCCAGGATGATCAAGCCTGTGACAGCAGGAGGGTGGGGCGGCAGAGTGGTTAAGAATCAAACCCCGGAGCCAAATGCAAATCTGGTTTCTGCCACCTATTATTAGCTGTGTGACTCTGGGCATGTTACTTAACCTCTCTTTGCCTTAGTTTCCTCAACTATAAACTGTAAATAATAATATCCACCCCATAGGATTACTGTGAGGAGAAATGAGATAACATATGTGGAATGCTTAAAATAGGGTCTGATACGTATAAGTTCTTGATATATGCCAATTCTTGTGCATATTGTTTTTTTCTTGCTGTCTAGTTAGCCTTTTTTTCCCTTTGGACAGGCCTTCTTCCCATCTGCACCTGTCCACCCTCAGATTGATCATGCAGATGAGCCAATGCATTTCCTTTGAAACTCAGCCAGGATGAGCTGAATTTTCTGTCACTTGTAACCAAAGATCCCTGACGCACACAGGCCATGTCTGCCTCTGTAGCCATGCTCATCCCTTTCTGCTCCCGGATTGGAGCATTCTACCCAGCTCCACTGATTAGCCCCTCGACATGTCTTATTTCTACTAACTCTATGCCTTGTTCTTGTAATTATCTTTGTCTGGAATGGGCTCTCTCAAATTTTTGTTCTGCCTAAACACTGTATGCCCTTCAGTGCACCTGTAAGCTCACTGACCTTGAAGATTAGATCAGGGTTTCTCAGACTCAGCACTTTAATCATTTTGGGTTGGTAATGGGAGGTGTGCTGTTCTTTGTGTTGTAGGATGTTTGGCAGCATCCTTAGCCTCTTTTCCCTAGATGCAAGTAGCACCCATGAGTCATGACAGTTGAAAATATTTCCAGGAATTGCTAAATGTCCTCTGGGTGGGGGGCACAATCCCCTCTGGCTGAGAACTACTGGTGTGGGGTCAGAGACAGGAGTTTTTTCCCTGTTCCACCTACTTGCTGTGCGACCAAAGACTCATTCCCAAACTGCTCTGAGCCTCGATTTGTTCACCAGGCACGTCCAGATGGTAATATCAATCTCACAGGGCTCTTAAGTGGATTAAATTGACCACTCATGAAAGGGGGCATGGTGCACACTAGATGCTCAGTAAATATTGGTGGCTGTAATTGGCTCACAAAAGCCAGTGCTACCCCAGTACTTTACCTCCCAAAGGGCAGGCACGGATGCCAGGAAAATCTCATCCAGCGGTCTCGCTCTGGGGAAGAGAAATAAAAAATATTCTAATTCCAAAGTCTAAATGTCAGAGGCTTGGGAAGATATATGAAAATAAACATTCTGCACAAAAAGGAAGAAAGAAAGGTGAGGGAGGAAGGAGGGGATGGAAGTGGAGGCCTAATGTTTAAAAATTGGGATATCACACATAAATAACAGATTTCCTTTTCTCTTGAATAATTGGGAGGTCTGACCACACTGGGTGTGGCCTGGACAGTCACCGGAGCTGGGCAGCTTCTGCCCGCAGTAGGGCCTCACTTAGGCTCTCTGCTTAGACTCAGTGCCCACCACTCCTGACAACCCCTCAGCTCTGAGGCTGAGCCCTGCTGTGTTTCTGTCACATGAACATGTCACCCCTAATCTAGGGAGGGTTCCAGGTGGTGATCCCCAGGCTGGAAAATCAGCCTTAATATTCTACGACTGTCTCAGCTCAAAAGTCACCTTTCCCAAAAGGGCTCCCTTGACTACTTGAGACAAAATAGTCCCCATTCACCCGCTTCATGCTTCATACCTTTGCTCCACCAGGAAAAGTCACAGTGGATGAGCCGGCTGACCCTGGGCCAGCTTCACAGTGGCTGGTGGAGCACTGTCCCCACACTCATGTCAGTGAGAGCCTTGTTGAGATCCTTGGATCTGTGTATTTATAATTTTCATAAAACCATGACAAAATTTAACCATTCAAAATTTTTTTCTACACTTCTCTCCCCTTTTTAAAACCTCAATTTCGCAGATGGTAGACCTCTTGATATTGTCCCACAGGTTTAGATTCTGACTGTGCCAGTTACTTGCTGTGTGACCTTGGGCATGCCACTCAGCCTCTCTGAACTTGTATTTTCTCATATATAAAATGGTTAAAACAGTCTCTGCCTCTCCAAGTTATTGTGGAGATGAAATGACACCGTGTATATAAAGTTCATTACAGAGGGCCTCGCACATAGTAGGTGTTCAATAAATAAAAAGTATTATTATGAGTGAGTATGTGGTATAAGATGCTACAATAGCCAAAATCCTGGAACTGGAGATCCCAGAAGACTGGCATCTCTCTGCAGTCCTAACTGGCCTTTCAAATGATTAATTGTACCTTCAAATATTTAAACAGCCTTGGCTGCTCTGTATTAAAAGTTATTAAGTTTCTATCGAGCTTCTGCCAGCTGATTTTAACATCCTGTTGCTGGTCCATTCGAAGTGTGGTGTATGTAGTCTAAGGTGGCTTCAAGGGGCCTATGGGTGATTTCCAAGGTGTCGCCACAGAGGAGCTGTCGCTAGAATCTCATTCCAAAGCATGAAGGAAGGGCCTTCACATTCTGCCCACCAGGTCCTTCCGTGAGTTTTCCAGAAAATCAGAGCTTTGCATGGTAACTTGCTGCTGATCAGAGTTAATGTGGGAAGCGGACTTCTGGAAGGCAGGCCCTGGAGGATGCATTAATCCCCCAGTGTCGGGAGCTCCTAGGTCACCTTTGAGGATGAGAAGGAGGAGCAGGAGGGCAGGAGCCAGGAGGGAGAAGTGAAATGAGGTGAAACCTCCAGTGGGTCCGTTTACTCCCAATTCACTCCAGGTTACCTTTAAATGGGATAAAAATATCCCCTAATCCTCTTTATCTCAGTTCAGTGCTCCTAGAAAAGACATACTTGACATTTAAGGTGATAGAAAAGAAGAAAAGGTACAAATGTGAGAGACACATAATTGTCAGTGGAAACCATAGAATGGAGAAATTTTAGGGAACTCACATTAGGAGCCTCCATCTCTTATGTCTCAGGAAAAAAAAAAACAGGTGAAGAGAGGAGGTGAGACCAACACCCGGCCCCACTTTGGGAAATGTTTTTAGGTTTCCTAACCTGCATCTCTGTTCTGGTGAGAAGGAGAAGGCAGGAGTTTTGCCTTCATGTCCTCATGCCTGGTGTCCTTCATTAAGCAATGGAGTTGCCACATCCCCTTATAAGCCTTTTCACCATTTCAGCCCTGCCAGCTTGTCCCTTTGTCATCTGCTGCCTGCCTGCAAAACAATTCTCTTGGCTGAGTAAACATGCCTCCTCCTACCCCCCTTTCTTTCCTGTCTATGTGTCAATTTTCCAGAAATAGTGAGAAGCGTGTGATGAATGAGTGATGCAGAGTAGTGCCAGACCGGAGTTGAGCAAGGTATTCAGGGTGTCATTGCATCACTCTGAGGGTGAACATGGGGTGGGGAAGAGGGACAGGGGATGGTGACAACACTGGGATCTGAGAAAAAGGTCTTTTGTCCCGACCCTGACAGAGACAAGCTTTCAGTGTCTTGAAATGCTGTATCTTAAAGCAAGAGGCAAACCATGTCAGCAACATCCACATTAGTGGACTAGGATCAGATATCTATTGTTTGGCAGAGATATATCATGTCTGGTTTGTGTCAAAAGAATAGGACTGTGTTCTTTGTCCCCTGCATCATAATTAATTCAGTAATTTCATTATGATGTGACTTGGAATAGTTTTTTTCATGTTTATTGTTTAGATTCTTTGGGACTGTGGGTTTATAGTTTATTTTTTTAAAATCAGCTTTGGAGAAGTTTTGATCAATATTTATTCAAATATTTTTTCTTCTCAGTCCTCCTTTTCAGGGAACTCTACTGAGGCTCTTAAGTAGTCTCAGAGAACACTGATGCACTACTTGTAGTTCTTTTTTTTCCTTTGTGTTTCATTTTGAATAATTTGTATTGCTATGTCTTCAAGTTCACTAGCCTTTCTTCTGATGTTAATCCCATCCAATATATAGTTCATGTCAAACAATGTAGTTCTTGTCTAGAAGTTTTTTGGGCATTTAAAAATATCTTTCATGGCATATGTTTTTCTCTGCTTTCTAGAATATATGCAACATAATTAGAATATTGGCATCAGTCTCTCTTTGCTAATTCTATTGACTGTTATTTCTGAGTCTGTTCCTAATGGGTGATTTTTCTTCTCATTGTGGTTTATATGATTCTGCTTTTGTGCATGCTTGCTAATTTTTGGTTGGACATCAGATATTGTAAATTTTGCCTTGTTGAGTGTTGAATATTTTCTTGTTTCTTTAACTATTCTTGATCTTTGTTCTGGGTTACAGTTTAGTTACTTGAAAATAGTTTGATACATTGAGACTTGCTTTTATGCTTTTTTTTTTTTTGGCAGCAACATTCAATCCAGGGCTAATTTCCCTCACTAATAGGTAATACCCTTCTGGATACTCAGGCTGATGTCCGTGTATTATGTGGTTTTAGAGCTCTAGATGGTTGGGAAATGAACTATTCAGGCATATGGTTCCACCTGCTCATTTTTATGTTTCTCCCCATCCTAGTCCTGGATAGTTCACTCACAAGCATGTGCTGATAAGCTAAAAGCTCAAGGGGAATCCTTTGAAGTTCTTTAGAGCTCTCTCGTCTCTAGTCAACTTGCCCCTTTATAGTATTCTTCCCTATAAATTCTAGCCACCCTGACTTCCTGAAATTCTCAACTGTTTTGTCTCCTCGGGGAGATTTCTGGACTCTGCCTGGGTTTCTCTTTCTATGTAGGGCCTGGAAACTCCCTGTAGTCAGTAAGCCAGAGAAACTGTAGTTATTACATCCTTTGTTTTCCTTCTTTCAAAAATCACTTTCATGTTCTGCCTTTTGTCCAATATCCGAAAATTCTTGTATATTTTGTCTTCTTTGTAAGTTATTTAAGACAGGAGGGAAATGTAGTCCCTAGTACTCCATCATAGCTGGGAGTGGAAGTCTTCTGGCTTTATCTTGAGAGTGACAGTGATGATATTGAGAGTTAGCATTTACTGAGTATATTAACCATGCATTTCAGATCCAGAGTTTCCTTTAATTCTCATCACCATTCTGGGGGAGCAATTGGTGGACCTCTGCTGCATTTTTCTGCCTGAGGACACTGACACTCCTGTTCTTCTTCCACTATTCAGCGTCATCCTCATTCTTCTTATTTGCCTGTCCCCCACTAACTGAGTTTTTGGAGGGTCTCGTCCTCTAGCTACAGGGTAAACATGAAGTCTAGGGTGACTGCCATCCCAATGACCATTGAGATTTGTGCAGTAGGGAGCACTTGACTCAAATCCAGCCTATAAGAATTTGTCTTTGAGGTTTGGTAAATGGATGCTGGGCAGGACAAGGCCTCCTTCTCCTGGGATCACCAGCTGGGATCATGTAAACCTGGAGCTGTCTTTGCCATGCTCACTGCCTTCTCCTCCATATACAAGCTGGAAGAAGCCTGCCTGAAGTGGGTGAGAATGAGCTGGGTTTCTGTCCCTTGGAACTGTAGGATTCCTGACTAAAATGGACAACTGTGCCATATGCCTATTTTATGGAAAGGGAAAACAATGCCTAGAAATTTTAAGTGACATATCCAGTATCACTCAAGAAATGGCAAAACTGGGGTTCTAACCAGGTCTGTGTGATTTAAGAGCCCTGCTCTTAACCACTCATTTTGCTGCTTCTCAGTGTGTGTGTGTGTGTGTGTGTGTGTGTGTGTGTGTGTGTGTGTGGTGAGACTGGAAATGACAGAATCAAATGTTAACCTGCAGAGGGAGACCAGGGCGGGGGCTGGACTACCCTCGTGTGAGATGGCAAGGCCTGAGGAGGAGTGAGGACCCTGAGCACTATCTGTCCCCTGCCTGGAGCATCAGTTCCTGAGTTGTGTGAACTGATGGAGAGGAAACTGGGGAGAAATCCCAGGGAGCTGATTAAAGTCAGCCCAATGTCAGAGCTGATGAGCAGCACAGGTGGCATCTTTCCAAGGCCTTAGTGCTCTAGGCTGCCTGGGTGGCTGTGGTTGTGTTTCCCGTGGCTTGTCTCTTATTTTTAGCCTAGCTGAGGATGCAACAGAATCGATTATTTGAAGCATTTTTTTGCTGCTTTATTCCCTCAAACTTTGTAACAGCAGAGTTTTCTAAGTTGAAACATACTATTAACAAAGTTGTGAAGACATCTCCTCACTCCCACCACCCTGGGCAACTGCTTCTCAGTTTCTCCATTTGTAAAATGGGAACTATGGTCCTTGTCCTCTTCCTTATGATTCATAACCTTCTTCTTTGTTTGATCCGAATCTCTGACTCTCCAACTCTTTCCCTGAGTTAAAATTTATTGTGGACATCTGAGCTGCCAGACACTGTGCTGTGCACCATCGTTCTCCCAAAGCCCCTCTTCTTGCCTGTCTATACAGGAGTTTAATGGAAGGATTTGAGCCCAAGGCTTATGGCTAACTTGCTCAATGCCCTTTGGTTAGTTGTTTTCTTTCTCTGGGCCTCCATGTTCTCATCTGTGGAATGATCACAGCCAGAAGTTGGTTATTCTTTAAGGAACCAACATAGTCATTGGTTCTAATCCCAGAGTTAAAGGCAGCTGAACCCTGAACAGTCCAAAGGATCCTGTCTCTGCTCTACAGGACACATTGATGAATGTGGCCTCCTGCTACTATCTCCAGCTCTGCCTATAGTTCCAATCTGCCTGGGCAAAGGGGTTCTTCAGGGTTATACCTGCCTTCAGTGCTCTCCTTACCGCAGAGGCTGCTCCCTCTTGAACATACGAGCTCCCAGTGGGACAATCCTTCAGTCCTACCTAACGGCACCTTTCAGAACACACAAGGTTACCAACAGGGGAGCCAAGTGTTTCTTCCTAACCACTTCTTGACATTGCTCTCAGTGTTTTAAGCTACTTGACGTGCCTCAGTAGGAAAGCCTGTGTTTTTCCTCTTTTCCTTCAACGGAGATCTCATTTCAGGGGACTAACTGCCTTTCCTACCACTGGGCCTCAGTCAGAGTGACCTGGATCTTCCTGATGTGTTTTACAGTCTTTGAATCTCAGAGGATAGGAATTGATCGCTTGCTTATTCCCTCCCACAAGGCCCTGGGCCACTAAGGAAAATTACCCATTTTAAACCCCACCATCCTTCATGTCCATGGTTCAATAGTTTCTTTTACAAACAAACAAACAAACAAACAAAAAATAAAATAAAAACAAGTCAGGTCCCAACCGGCTGGATACACTGCGGCATAAATAAATAGGTTTTCTAATTCAAGATAAGAATCGCAAATATTTGCTGAGTGATTTCCACAAGCCTATTGCTAAATACAAGTTAAATCATTCTTTCCTCACTATTAACGCTCTGAGGGAGAGACCCTTGTCAGTCTGGGTCCAATTAGGAGACCAATAATACAGTAATTTAAACAGGGGAAATTTAATACAAAAATCATTTACTCCAACAGGGGAGTAACTATAAAGTTGAAAAGAAAACTCTCTTGGGAGAGTGTTCCAGGAAGGAGACTCTTGGAAGGGGCCCTTTTTGCAAAGTTGGGTTTTAGACCTTTTCAGAGAACGTGTGCTTGCTGCAACTGGGTGACAAAGAAGTTCATTGGATTGTTTACTTTAGTTTTCAGGCAAGCAGGAAAAGCTCTTTGGGGTTCAGGTAAGCTGAGGCTGGTGGGCAGGCACACAGAGGGTGGTGTTCTATGCTGTTTGAGCATAGTGTCTGTGTCAGAGGAAATACAGGTTCATCCTCACAATAATAAATACGTGTTCTGGATATGGACTTGTCTTCCCTGCTCATAACTCCTCTTCTAGCAGCATCATCCATGAACTCCCAGAATGCCTCATCTAACATCACAGCATTCCTCTCAGCCCTGCTCCTGTTCAGGGAGCTCATGTCACAGCAATGGAAGTGCAGCCTTCAGCTTATGTCCATGGGATTAACAGGTCTTGCCACATACCTGAAGTGGCTGGCCTAACTGGAAGGTAGAATGGCTACTGGAGACTCAGTCGTGGAGTCAATTGGGAGATAACACCCTAAAAAGATGGGGTTTTCTCTTACACAGATGTTTTGAATCTGAGACCATTATCTGGTGCTGTCTCCCCCTTGAGGACACATGAGTTCAGGAAATATGAGATGGAAATGGAAGAGGCTCCTGCCACTACTACATCTAATAACCCACTCACAGAGCTTTTGCTTCCCATCCTGGCAACTTTGAACTCTTCTGGTTTGAACAGCTTTAGTCTTTCAGTGATGGAAAACAAAGGGGGAAAAAGGGAAATGGCAGTGGTTCTGTTGAATCTGAAGATGAGGCTGCCACCTGGCCATTTTGGGCTCCTCGTGCCACTGAACCAACAGGTCAAGAGACAGTTCATCTACTATCTAGGATGTCTTATTCATCTTAATTACCAAGGGGGATGTGGGTTGCTGCTACAAAATGGAGGCAAAGAGAATTATGTCTGGAACCCAGGGGATTCTCTGGGTTGCCTCTTAGTACTTCCATATCCAATAGTAAAGCTTAATGGAAAACTAAAGCAACCAAAAATGGCGGAATAAAAGAAAACGCAGACCCTTCAGAAATTAAGGTTCAGGACACACTACCAGGTAAAGAATGCTAACCACTTGAGATTCTGACAGAAGGCAATGGAAATATAGAATTAACAGTTGAAAAAAGAAGGCATGGATATCAGCCACAGCCCCATGATTAATTATAGAACTGAGAACTGCAATAACTGCATATTTTCTCCTTGTTTGTTTTATGCATGTGTTTATTTGTAATATTAAGCATTTCCTTCTTTGATCTCCTTCCCATTTTTATTTTATATACAAGCTGTTTAATGTTAACTTTGCGATTTAGGCTTTAGGTCAGAGAATATTCACTGGGACCATCACTAGATTTCAGCAGCTATTAATATAGTTAATGATAAATACAATGAGTGTTGGGACTATACAGCTTCCCAAGGTGGGAAAGGGTGAGCATTTCTTCACTTAAAAACAAAGGATATCTCTATCTTGTCATGTAACAATACAAAGTAGTCTGTTGTAGTATGTGTGTAGAGGCATATGAAAGCCGAGCAGCCAAAGGGATGGACTGTACCCTTTATCAATGTGTTGTCTCTCACTTCAGAATTCACCCTTCAGTACCAGCTCTGTAATGATGGATTAGACTCTAAGTATTTTCTCTTTGTAGTGAGCACATTGTTAAGTTCACTGTTCAAGGGCACTAGAAGGACACTGCAGGAGGAAGGGAACTTCTCCTGGTTCAGGTTGCTGTGTCCTTGCTCCTGTCGTGTAATCCAACATTGGTGGATCTGTATTCTCACAGCCCCAGCCCACAGTGAAAGGGTCCAATGTAATCGATCTGCCACTAGGTGGCTGGCAGGTCCCTAAAGGGAACGGTTCCGTATGTGGGTTTGGATGCTTGTCTCAGGTATCTGCAGATTGGCTCTCAGCTCTCAATAATATCATCCTTGATAAAAAAAGGCCCATGTTGTTGAGCCCACACATAACCTCCATCCCTGTCACCATGGCCACTTTGTTCATGAGTCCATTGCTGTGTTAAGGCCATTAATTAGGATGCAGTTTGTTATGTAGCAAAAACTAACTGATACATGTTGGAAGGAGCCAGGTTATGGAATACCTCCTGTACTAAGAGAGTGGAGCTGGGAATTCTGGACTTTATAACAGGGCTTTAGTGTAGGTCTGAAGTCAGATGCCCGGAGTTCAAATTTCAGCTCTGTCACTCACCAACTACGGGCATTTGAATAAGTCGCTTAATTCTTATCACTCAGTTTCCTCCTCTGCTAATTGTGGACAATAACAGAATGTGTGCTTCATGGGATGTAGAGAGGATTAAATGAATAAATAAGTATAGAAATATTAAAATAGTGCTTGGCGCATCATAAGTCCTTAGGAAATGCTGGCCATTAATCATTACCACATATTGTGGGTTTCCACTGGCCATCCCTACAAGCCTCTTGGGCTATGGCCCCCAGCAGATGACTCAGATACCCAGGGATGGTCAAGGAGTTTGTTTGTGACCCTAATGCTGTGATGTATGCCCCTACCAGGCCATGCCCTATTTAACTGAATCCCTGGCTCTGGCCTGCCCAGTATGGCATAATCTCCTCTTCCCCATATAGCTAAGACCGCCTTCATTTTAATAGAAACACCTGCAGCACGCAGGTATACTCCAGGGAAAGTATAATTCCCCATGCACAGGAGGCAAGAACCATACTGATACTTCTTTCACTAAACAGCAGGACCCTGTAATGACTGCATTTAAAATGATGTAAAAGAAATTAGAAGTAATACCAATATTTCGAGGACAGGCTGTTTGGTTTTACAATCGGTTAGTGAAACATCGAGCCAACTCTAGTTATGGGGACTTCTTCATTTTTTCTGGGACAGGGGTGTGGAGACCCTTTGCTTCTGCTTCCCCCCACCTCAACCTCAGAGCACAAGGGTCTTAAGGAGGGTGGGCCCGAGAGCGGCTTCCTTTGAGGCATGGGGGGAGTCAGTGTCGCTAAGACGGGCTGAGGTGTATGATGCAGGAATCAGGAAGCATAATGACTTCTTTTCATCCTTATAATGAAACTAAGGGGAAAACTATATTAGTCTCCTCATTTTATAGATGGGGAAACTGAGGCTCAGAGAAGTGAGGCAACCAGTTTAATGTCACAGGGCCAGAAGAAGGTCATTGCAGCAGCTCTGACCAGGGCCACCTCTGCATTTTCCCTAAGGCCTTATTTAACCCTCCCCAAGCTTATAGCATTGCTGTTGCCACTCTTGCTTCATAGATGGGGGAAACTGAGGCTCAGGAATGATTTTAAGCCATGCGTCTCTAACCCAGATGGCCCTATAACTGATGCCCCCAAGCCTCTTGCATTTGTAGTGACTTGTGGGGCCCACGGCCAGATCCATTGTGACAACAAAAAGGAAATCTTGCCCCTTGAGGGTCCAGGGCAGCCTGAGACATGGGGGGAGTCAGTGTCGCTAAGAGGGGCTGAGGTGTGTGATGCAGGGTCCATGCCTCAGGCTGCCCTTGGGCACAGTGCAGGCTGTGGGACCCCTCCCTGATCTGGACTGATGGGTAAGGCCGACTAGGCTCAGCTGGGACCTGACCCAGGTGTCAGAGAAGGGCTCAACAGGGACTTGAGGAGTTCTAGACACTCTTCCTTGGAAGCAGCTCCCCAGAGCTCCCTTTGGGGACAGTGTCCTGAGGAATCAAGTCTAGTCTGCTTCTGAGGATGACCACCACCACCACCACCACCACCACTACCATGGTAACCAGCGTGATAGGCATCTCAGTCACTACTCCCAGGAGAGGACTCAGCACGGAGCAGAGCTGTACTTCCCTCACCTTTTCCTGTTCTCAGGGCCCATATGGAAAATAACCGTGTTTGCACTGCCACCTGCGGCAGGACTTCCAGCTCTAGGCCCTGGCTGCCCTGTCCCACTGGCACCTCCTCGGGGTGACCCACATACCTCCAGCCCACACAGCACAGGCTGGACATGCTGGGTGCAGGGGGAGAGGGCAACTATGGAGCAGTGTGGCTGGGGGTGGACCCTCAGCTGCCTCTCCACCCAGGGTGCATGCTCTGGGCTGGTGTTCACCCTTGGGTCCACCTCGGGAGTCCAGACCTGGGCAAGGGGAGCAGGCGGGCTCCTGGAAGCAAGCGCAGGGCCACTTGGGTGAGAACCCCCAGGTCCCGGAGTGAGGTCTAAGAGGGCCCACAGTCCCCCTTCCCTTGGGCCTGCAGAGTCCTCTCCCTTGTGGGAGAGGGCAGTGGGAGAGAGGGTGGTGGGGCTCCTCTAAAGCCCAGGGGCCTCTTCTGACCTTCTTTAAGGGTGATTCTGCCCTTAATGTTTGTCACCCCTGTTCCCCAATCTCTGCTCTAAGCCTGAAGACCTAAACAAGCCCACTCGATGGGTGCCTCCTTGCCAGAGCCGCCTGTCCTCCACCCTTGCCTCCTTTAGCTCATCCCTGCTGAGTCCACCTGCCCACCACCCAGCCCAGCCCTGCCCGCCCTCCATTCGGCTCTGCTCAGGGGGAACTTGATCGAAACCTTTAAAAATGAGTTTTCTCTGCCTTTCAACCCTCCATCTCTCACTGTGCTGCTCCCTGAGCCTTTCATAGCAGAGAAAAAGGGAAAGCAAAAAAAGCCCAGGCTTATGTTTATTAAGATAAATATTGAGAATCTGAAAGGCCAAAGTGTTAAAAATGCATCTGCCGCTGCTGCTGCTAGCACTGTGAGTACTGCCTGAGTTGGATTTTCGTTATCTCCCCGGAAGAGTCTCCACACAGAGAGAAGGGGCTTCATTCCCCACTCCTCTGGCCTCCTGGCATTCAGGCTGCAGGACAGTCTCTGACTCTTGTCCACACGAGGTGGCAGTGATTCCACACAAACCCACTTGTACCACTTCCGTACTTTACAATTCACTTGAGCCAGAGTCGATGGATTTGCCTTCATTTTTTTAGTGTAGGAGGATGAACGGCTACCTTTTGAGGGAGGAAATGGAGGGTTACTTACTCATCTCTGGATCTGTCCATCATCTGCTGGGCACCTTCATGTCCTGTACACTGTACTGGACAGTGACCCAGATGCAGTCAGTTCCTATACGTAGAAGCTGAGAGGGGGAGCATGTGATGACAAGAGGGAAATACAAGGAAAAACCAAACCTAGGCTGGGACCTTCTGGGGAGGTTCCAGAGTGAGTAGCAAACTGACATTGCAAATGCGTAACAGTTAGCCAGGTGAAGAAATGTGGGAAGAGTGTTCCAGGCAGAAGGAACAGCACTGCAAAGGCCTAAAGGCAGGAGAAGATCAGAAAAACCCAAGGTGCAGGAAACAGGTGAGAAGGGACCTTTCTTAAGGCCACATGGCTGACTAGAAAGGCAAAGCCTGGATCTTAACTCAGGCTGTGTTGTTGCAAGCACAAGGCTCGCCACCACCCACTGTAGTGGAAAGGTCAGTCTTTGCAGGAATCTGAGAGGGGACTCCTTGAAGGCCAGCCGCTCTGGGGGTGGTCAGGAAGATAATCAGAAGGGATGTGATCAAGGGTAGGGTCTGTTGGCGGCAGCCTCAGATCTCACTAAGTGCCAACCCAGAGACCCTGAGCTTCCTTGTGACAGGTAGGAGGGAGGTTGAACAGGGCTGGGCTCTGCTACCTCTCCCTCTGTGGAGGCTGCAAGGGGGCTGGCGGAGGGGGTTAGGGGAATGGGGTGGTGGAGCCCATTTCTGACCCTTGCTGCCAGGATGTTGTGAGCAAAGTTTGTGGCCATTATATCTGATAAAAGGGGGCCCTACTTCCCAGGTTGCAGGGATGCAAGAGAGCAATATTACTTTTGTGGGTGTTAAAGTCCCCCAAATATTGAGCAGTGACCATGTGCTAGGCTCTCTGCTGGGAAGTGGACATAGATTATATCACTGCATCCTACAGTAGCCCCATCAGAGGGGCACATTGGTATTCTCTTGTTACAGATGAGAAAGTTCCCAAATTGTCCCGTTTTACGGGGAAGTGAACTGTGGCTCCAGGGAGTTGGAGAGAGGAGGCCAAGTCACCCAGCCAGTAAAAGACCTGCCGGGATCAATCTGCTTTCACAGAGCGGAGATGGGTCAGGGTCAGGAGGAAGAAGAGCTTGATAGCTTGGCTGGGCCAAGCACTAGTGTCCTGTGGAAGGCCTGGGAGGTCCTTGGGCATCCAGGATATGACCTTAAGGGCTGCAGAAGGTGCTTGAGGGGCGAGTAAAGTAATCTGGGGTCATGGGAAGAGCACAGACCAGAATCTAGCAGTGTGCTCTTGAGCAATGCACTTGACCCCTTTGAGTCTCGATTTCCTCATGTCTATCGGGGAGTAGCTCCAACCTTCAGGGCAGGGGTGAAGAGTGAGGGAGAGGAGGTAAGTCAGCAACTCCAAGACCTCGGATCCTGGGCTTGTTTCTGCTGTTGTCCTTCACCTCACAGAGGTTTCCTGAGTTGTGACAGCACGCAGGCTCTGTGTTCTCGGCCTTGTGTCCATCACCTTGGTCCCCCCAGGCCTGGGACACAGGAAGATTGTTCACTAGATGGGAACTCGTGGGCATTCACAAGGCTGGTGAGGAGAGGGTGGTGCTCAGACTCCAGGTTGGAGCCTCTGCTCTCTCCCAGGCCCGGGCGCTGGGGTTTCTCTCTGGCTCCTGGAACCTGGGATGCGTCCAGCTCAGCACTAATGAAACGTGAGAAATGTAAAGAATGTTCTGCTCCAGAAACCTCCCAGTCTACCCGAGGCGCAGAGCAATTTCTTTCCGATTAAGCAAAATGTCACAGGTCACTGTGTGACTACTTTTAACGTTGATTCTTTTCTGATTTCCTCACTCCCAAGTGTCTTCTCTGCCTCCAGCTCTATTGGTGCCTCTGAAGCAGGACCCTTTAGTTTCTCTGCCTCCTTCTTCCTGCCATCCAGTGTTCCTCAGCTTCTGCTGTGAGTTCTGCAAAGTTCTGGTCCAAGGAAGTATCCCAGACCTCCTGTGTGGAGGGGAGACCCCCAAAGATGAAGACATGACCCTGCCTGCCCTCTAGAGTCTGGATCCCTCATGGGACCCTGGGGTGGGGGTGGGGGCAGCACAGGAACTGGCACTGACAATTCAAGAACATTTGCAGGGGCCTATGGAAGCAAAACGAAAAGGCAACTGGCCCTGTGAATCAGCGAGGGCTTCCTGGAGGAGGAGACATCTGAGTTGAATCTTAACAGACAAATGCCAGACTAAAGCACGTTAAGGAGACTCGCTTCCAAGGTCATATTTATTGAGTGGATGAATGAATAAATGAATGAACAAATGAATGAATGTATCTAATCCAGAACTTCCATTTGGCAGTAGAGCTTCATCTGGTGACTTCCAGGCTCTGCCAGAGCCTGATAAGCCCACCCCTCTGCCCTGTCAGCCCCTCTGGCTTCCTGAGGCTTTAGGCCACTTAACACATAGCAGCCTCCCTCAACCCAGGGGTTGTCCTGGGCTCTCTAACCTGGAAGCCCTGAGCTTTCCCTGCTTGTGGGTTTGCTCACAGCTTCCAAACAGCAGCAGAGTCATGGAGAAGGGCATAGACCTGGTCTCTGCCCTTCTGTAGCTATGTGACCTTGAGCAAGTCAGCGCACCGCTCTGAGCCTCAATGAGATGCTGCAGGAATGCCTACCTTGTGGAAGTTTGTTGTTAAAGTGCCCCAAGTCTCCATTCCTTCCTGCGTTCACATCCCTTGTAATGTGCATTTTTAGCTCTTACAATCAAGAAGTGGAGTGTCTTTCCCACCCCTTAGATCTGGGCTGCCCCTGTGACTTATTTTGCCCCATAGAATATGGTAGAAGTGACATGGGAATCCAGGCCTCCAAAAGCCTTCTGATCCTTGAGGCCTCCATGTGGACAAACCTGGGCTACCTGTTGAAGGATGAAAGACCATGTGGAGCCGAGTCATCTCATTTGTCTCAGCCACGATCAGTAAAGCCAATCTGCAGCTGACCCTCAGGCTGACCGCAACTACATGAGAAGTTCAGCCAAACTCAGCTGACCCACAGGCTGGTAAGATAACCAAAATCCTATTGTATTAAAGTATTATATTTTGTAGTTGTTTGTTACACAGCATTATTTTGGCTGACACATCTTCATGGCGTTCTTGTGAAGATGAAAGAAACTAGTAGGTACGAAGTGCTTAGAATCACTATTGGACACACAGTAAACCCTCAGTGGACATTTCTTCCAGGCTCTGGTCCTTGTCATTGAGGGAAGACATGGGTGGGTAGCACCCTCTGCTCACAATGATTCCCCCTAATATCATCATTAGCCTGGGCACTGTGCTGCTTCTCAGGAGCTGTGTGACCTCAGGCAAATGCCTTCCCCTTTCTGAGCTTGAGGGTGGGGATGAAGGTGTCTGCCTTGCAGAGTTGTTGAGACCTCCTTTTGCAGTTGTGACTACCAGGCTGAGTCATCCAGGTTCCTGCTCCAGGACTGTGGAGAGGGGACTCAAAAGGAAGATGGCCAAGATGAGCCATGTTCCGGCATATGCGTTGAATGACAGAGAACACCATGTCGACATGGATGCCCCTTATTTTCATCTCCTACTCCGTTGGAAGTTGCCTTCTCCCTTTAAGCTGAGGTGCTCACTCTCTCCTTCAGGTTTCATTGTCCCCTCACTTCCCTCCATCACAGTTTACCTCACTGTGGCCTCAGGATTGTTCTGGAAGCACAATTACTATCATATCAATTTCCTCTCTGACCTTTAGTCTCCATGTAAAACACTTCAATGGGATCCTGCTTTTTTTTTTTTATGACAAAAACTCAAATCCTTTTGGTGGCATTTGAGGCTCCATATAGTCTGGTCTTCGCCTCCCCACCTCCGGCCTCATTTTGCACCAGACTCCCACCCACAATCTGCCCTCCAATCACACGGGCCTTGGAGGTGTCCATGGTCCAACAGCTGTTCACCCATGGAGACTTTGCACATACTACTCCCCTGTCTAAATGCTCCCCTTCACCCGCAAATTCACATGTAACTCCTATTCATCCTTCAGATCCCAGATTCGCTGCTCTAGCCTGCCGGGAAGCCTCTGTGACATGCTGACCTAGCACTGTATAACCTTGACTGCGCTTGTAACTTACACATCTTGGTGTCCTTGATTAATCTCTGTTTCCCCTCTAGACTGTGAGCTTCATGCGGCTAGGACCATGGCAGATTTACTGAATTTCCCTGACACAGTGGCTGTTGCATAGTAGGTGCTCCACAAATGTGTCGAATAAATACATGAATATTGTCACTGCAGTGTCTCCATCTGTTAGGATACTTCTCATCCCAAGAAAGGGATGACAGTCTCAGACATCCCCATAACGTGATGCCCACCCCAGCTCAGGGTCTGCACCCCACTGGCATCAGTAAATGTCTGTTGAAGGAAGGAAGGGAGGGTGGGCAGGAGGCAGAGGAGAGTTGAGATTTAAAAAAATTGCTGACTCAGCTTCCAGGCCCTTCTGGAAAGTGGCAGGTGCTGCAAATGATGCATCTCCCACCCACTCGGGCATCTGGCTCCCTGTATAGTCCCTGCTGCTCCAGCCCCACCAGTGGAAGGAGAAGACCTCACAGAGCAGCTGAGCTGATGTCTATTTTCATGCTACGTGGTATTGTATTGCTTCTGTGGGCTCATGATGGGGAAATGGGCTGTCAACATGGCTTTAAAGGAGCTCTGGAAGAAAGAAATGCTAATTTCCTGGTTGTGGACATAATCGGAGATTCTTATCTTTGCTTTACA
The DNA here is from genome assembly GCA_028627145.1 of Eidolon dupreanum. NCBI lineage: Eukaryota > Metazoa > Chordata > Mammalia > Chiroptera > Pteropodidae > Eidolon > Eidolon dupreanum. The sequence continues at coordinate 15,320,452 of CM053502.1, read as the reverse complement.
CAGGGAGTTTACAGAGGAAATTCCCGAGCCTGAGCGTTTCTTGGGCTGATGAGACACACTGGGGGGATTGTGTCTGGTGGGGCCGATTGGCTGATGGAAAGTGGTCTAATGGCCTCAGACTGCTTGTGAGACCATTGTCCCCTCACATCAGACTTTCATCAAAAATCCAAGGGCTGACTCTGAAGACCAACCTGTGTCATGTTTGTCCTATTCCTGAGCCCAAGATGTGGCTGGGGGAATGGAAGTCACTGCTTGGCTGGGCCTGGTTCATTTGCTGACTCCAGAGCCAGATGTGTGTTAAACCCTCACCGAATAGCCTTGAGGAAGAGAGGAAGGTGAGGAAGTCCCTAAAGGAAAGTCAGAGGAGGGAGGATGAGTGCGGGCAGGCAAGAACAGCCATTTAAGACCATTGCATTTCAAACATAGAGGGATAAGTAGGTTAAAGTTAAAAATCAATTAAATGAAAAACAAAACCAATGGGGAAAATCAATAAAAGCAAGTGCTGTTTTTTTTTTTTTTTTTTTTTTTTTTTTTTTGAGACAATAAAATGAATAAACCCCTTATTAGACTGGTCAAGGAAAAAAAAGACAAAATGACCAACATTGAGAATGAGAGCAGTTATGTCACTGTAGAGTCACACACATTAAAAACATGAAAAGGGAATGTTATGAGCAACTTAATGCCATTAAATTCAGTAACTTAAATGAAATGGACAAATCCTTTGAAAGATATAAACTACTAAAGCTTACTTAAGAAGAAACAGATAAACTGAAAGCCCTTATCTGTTTAAAAAAATATATAAAACTGTAACTTTCTCACAAGGAAAACTCTGGACCTCGATGGCTTCACTGGTGAATTCTATCAAATATTTTAGAAAGAAATAATACCAATTTTAAACAAGCCCTTTAGGTAAATCAAAAGGAAGGAAATACTTTCAAACGCATTCAACGAGGCCAGCCCCACTCTGTTCCTCAGATCAGAAAAATGTTTTACAAATAAAGCTAGCTAGAGGCCAATATCTATCATGAAAACAAATGCAAAATTTCTATTTAAAATTTGAGCAAATTGAATTTAAAAATATAAAAATGGTGTGTTATTACATGACCAAGTGTGGTTTATACAAGGAATGCATGTTTATTTTAACATTTGGAAATTAGTCAGTTTTCAAACAAACCAAAAAAGAAAAATCGTATCATCATCTCAATAGATGCAGAAGCATATGACATACAACATGCATTTCTGACAAAAACTTTCAGCACAGTAGGAATAGAAAGATATTTTCTCATCCAATAAAGGGCATCTGCAAACAACCTAAGACTAACAACATACTTAATAGTGAAAGATTAAATGTCTTCTACCTGAGATTAGAAATGTGAGACAAATATCTGTTCTCATGTCTATTCAGCATTACAATGGAGTTTTGCCAAAGAAGTTGTTAGATTAGAATAGAAGAGATAAAATTCTCTTTATTCACAGACAAAATGATTGTCTATGTTAAAAATCTGATGGAATCTGCAAAAAGTTATAACTAATGAATGAGTGTAGTAAGGTTGCAGGATATAAGACTGATATACAAAGAAATTAAATGTATTCACACTAGCAGTGAACAATTGGAAATTGAAATTAAAAATACTATTCAGTAGCATAAAAAATAAAATACTTAGGGAAAAATCTGATGAAAGATGTGAAAGTTTCGTGTATTTAAAACTATAAAATGTTGCTGAGGGAAATCGAAGAACTAAATATATGAAGAAAAATACTGTGTTCATGGGTCAAAACTCCATATTGTTAAAATGTCAATTTTCCCTAAGTTAATCTATAGAGTCAATAAAATCCTGCTTTGTTTAGGTACTCAGCCTTCCATACTGGATGCTCCCATGCAGAAATTTATAGATGTTGGGACAAATGACACACGGGCACTAATGGATGTGAAATAAAATTTAAAACTCACATAGTAAACAGCAGAAAGATTACCCAAAGAGTAAGGCTTGGTTTGAAGAGAAATAAGATCAAGGGTGTGTGTGTGGCTTTGAGCAATTACATATCATAGTCAGGCTAACATTTTTTCCCTCCCTTCTTACCTCCCAGAGAGAGAGATGATCATCAACGGGACCTGTACCACTGGGCAAGACCTCACCGCCTGAGTAGAGAGGGTGCTAGGAGAGCATATGGCCCACCCTGCTCATGGGGAAGGGAGTCCCAAGTAGAAGGAACAGTAGAAGCAGCTGGGGAAACTGAGGCTCATAGGGGGAAAGCTACCTGCCCAAAGTTACATGGTAAACTGGTGACAGAACAGAGACCAGGATTTGCTTTGACTCGTGTTTGATGTTCTTAGCTCTGACTTAGTCACACTGATCCCAGGCCTGGGCGGCAGGCAGTCCAGAGTCCCAAGCCTGGAACGAACGAGGAAGGGGTGAATTGGGCAGAAGGCATGGACCTGGGTGGAGGGAGATGAAATCAAGCCCATGGAGTAAATGCCTCACACTGGGGCCCCTCAGGATTTGGAGAGAACAGTGAATGAGGGTCTCCCCAGTCCTGATTGGGGCCAATGGACAGACTTGAACCTGATGTCATAGCAGTCTGGGGTAAAATTTTCACAGGCTCACAGTGAAATGAGAAAAATCAGGCCAATATTGACTCTCAGTATAAGGTTGCCAACTGTTAACACCTCCCAAATGAGAGTCACTTGATCTCAGTTTGGGAAATGTCATGTGAAGGCATTTAAAAGTCAGTGCGATTTAACAAGGAACTTTCGCAGAATTGGCTGGACTTTCTTGAGAGTCTGAGCCTGGTGTTAGGTGGTGTGAGTTTAGGTTTGCTCTATTTCTCTGACATATGATGTAATAAATCTCCTGGTCTCAGATGGAGCTTGTATTCTGACGGGAGGGACAGAGATAATGAACAAGCAATAATCTCGAGCAGTGAGACGTTCTATAAGGAAATCGAACAGGTGGTGAGGCGGAAGTGAGGAGGGTGGCAGTGTATCGTCTGGGGTCCTAGCAGGAGACAGATGACATGACAGTCAAATCAGGCATCTGAGGAGAGTTCGAAAGGGAGACTGTTTATGAAAGGTGGGCAGGGAGTAAGGAAACCCTAGAAAGGAGCTGCATTCCCCCCACCACAGGGTGAGGGAAGAAGCAATTACAATTACTAGAACCCAGAGATGGAGAGAGCTGGGTGAAGGGATTGCGTGGTGGGGGAGGGGGAGGGGGGTGGTCATGTGATAGGAGCCGAAATTCCCAATTCAGGGTAGAGCCCGCCCTTGTGCCCTGCAGGGAGAGACCAAGGAGGATAAAACACCCCGACCTCTTCTCTTCCTTAGCCTGTCTCCTGCTGGGGCTCCCCATTGGTTGAACCCACCTTGGACTCAGAGGGGCACAGGGGCCCCTTGATGTGGCTGGTATGGTCAGCCCCTCTGGAGGACAGAACAAGGGGACAAGGGTGGAGTGAGGATCTGGAGAGGGGCACGAGGGACCCCTGGTGCAGGGGAGAAGTGTTACTTTAGCACTATGCTTGGACCAGATAACTTGGAGGAGATGACATTGGAGTTAGCATCTGAGAATGAGAAGGGAGGAGCCAGGGGAAGGGAGTTCCTAGTGGACAGAACAGCAGGACTAAAGGAGTGGAGAGGCAGGCAGGGGCCATATCCCACATGTCATGAGGTGGGAGCTGGAGTTTATTTTAAGCTTAGTGAGAAGCTTGGGGTGAGTTTAAAGCAGAGGAGTGATGTGATCCAACCCTCTGTGGGGGGAATAGCTTGGAACCAGGCAGGGGGGGAAGCAGGGGGCCAGGCGGGCAGCGTGCTATAACAGGTGAGAGGCCTGGACCAGGATAGTGGGCTCAAGAGCCATGGTCAGAGTGAAATGTGTTTTGGAGGGAGAATCTGGCTGATGGGTCAGGTGTGAGGGCAGAGGACAGGAGTGATCAAGGGGACTCCAGGGCTTCGGGCTTGGGTCGGTGGGGGCGGGGCGAGGCTGTGCACTGAGCCCAGTAAAGCCGGAGAAGGAGCCAGGAAAAGCCTGACAGTAAGAGTCCTGACAGTCAAAGATGTCTTTGTGGCCTCTGAGGGAAAACGCCAGGGCAGGCCGTTTAAATCTGGAGTTAGTCATTTAGAGGACAGGAGCTTACGTTTGAAAAGAGGGTCTTTTTCTTGTTATTTCTATTAACTTTATTTTAATAGAAAGATTTGTTCATTCTTAATGCTTAAAAATGTGTACTTACTAAGCAGTTTTCTGCTCTGGGCACTGTCCTGGGAGCAGTGGCTGCGCTGGCTGCTGGTCAGGGGAGGCCCCGGCAGGTGGGGCTCAGGCAGGGAGAAGATACAGGTAATCTGACCCCCTCCCTGAGCACTCAGTGTCCTTCTAGGGGGACTGGGGCTGGGCATGGCATCTGTAAAGTAGGTTCCTTGTGTCCTGAGGCTATGTGCTGGGTAAGCAGGGTTGGTGTCTGAACCCCTTTGGCCTCAGCCTGGAGTCGGGCTCACCCAACCCTCTCCTGCCCTCAGCACCTCTTAGCTGTGGGTTCTCTAGGGAGCCACTTTTTGGCCTCCCTGGCTCTCACTTCACCCCACATGGGCTGAGGCCTCATTGAAGTCGTGCCACCCCTAGACACAGCAATGTGGTTGTGAGGAAGGCACCGAGAGAGCCTCCGGAATCACTGAGTTACTTGTCTGGGTCTGTGGGTTGGATGCTTAACCAATGCTGTTAATTCTACCTAATGTGCTAAATCCTACCAACAAAAATGGATGTGACACGAAAGGCTTTTGAGGCCAAGAGCAAGATGGGCCCCTAGCAGCCAGCAGGCCAAATTGCCAAGTGGAAGGTCAGTTTCGGGCAAGTCAACAGTGAGCCTTTCATTCTCTGCCCAACTACAAGCAGGAGAAGCGGGCTCAGGGGCTGGGGTCTCAACGTGTCAGGATAATCCGGCCTGGGACAGACAAAGCACAAGCCTCAGGAGCTCTGCAGCCTTCGTGGTTGGGACTGTGTGACCTTCCAGGATACTTGACTTCTCTGTGTCTTAGTTCTCTCGTCTGGAAGATGGGAAGAAGAGTATGTCCCCTGCATGGCTTGCTGTGCACTGAGAGAGCGTGTGTGAGAGGCACCCAGTGCAGCACCAGCAAAATCTGTGTTCCACCAGCACCCAGCACCGTCGTCATCATCGTAGTACTAGTAGTGTTAGTAATAACGTTATTCAACTCTCACCTGCCTCAGAGACTCATGGAATTTTAAGGTCCTGAGACGTCATCTGGTTAAATGCCCTTCATTCAGCTGTGAAGAAGC
>CM053502.1:15286140-15314673 GCA_028627145.1 Eidolon dupreanum | reverse complement strand
TACATATGTATAACATAAGCTTCCAGACAGAGAGAACAGCAGGTGCAGAGGTACTGAGGTGGGAATGCACTTGGCGTGTTTGAAGAATAGCAAAACCTGGTTTGTAAATGTGCCGCGGGACAGGAAGAGCGGCAAGGCCAGAAGCCGGAGGAGTCTGTGACCAGACTCTCTCCTCTGCCCTGGCCTATCTCGCCGTGCACTTTGGGAGAGTCACTGCCCCTCTGTAACCCTCCATGCACCCTTTAAGACAGAGGAAGTCACACCCTATTTCTCAACCCAGGGAGTAGGGCCTGATGAGGGCTAGAGGTCCTTTCAAGACCAGGCATCCATGAAATGCCCCAGAAAAGCAGGATGAGGAGGAAGTGATGGTCTTTCTCAAGCTGTACACAGCAGCACAGCAGCCCAGACTGACAGGCTGAGAAGGTTCCCCACTTGGAAGTGAACGCAGGCTCTCTTTAAGGGTGCACAGCAGGCTGGAACACTTTAACCTTGAACATGCTTACATAAAAGTAATTGTATCACTGGTTCGCTGCATCTTTTAATTGTAAAACCAAAGAATTTTTAAATGCCCAGCTTGTGGCTCAGGGAAGGGAAGGCAGAGGCCAGGTTGGCTTTGAGGACTCTGGCCTTTGTGGTGGCCATGGTGGGTGGCCACAGAGGGGAACCTGTCTTCCCCAAGCTACTGTGTGAATGGGGTGAGTTACTGGGTTTCTCTGGACATATTTCCTCAGTGGCACGATGATGGGGTTGGACTTAGATGGCCTCTGTCTCAGTAAGATTCTTTGCAAACAGTCCTGGAAGCAAGATTTTGAGTTGACAGCGATTTATTTGGGAGGTGACCTCAGTACATGATACATAAGTGAAGGAGTATATATATAGAGAGAGGGTCAGGGAGGGAGGAAGGTCAGATAAAAGTGCATCAAGGACAGACACTGCTGTGGGCAACGGGGCCCACTCCTACTGGGACTCTTGGAAGAACAATATGGTTCATTCCTCAGCTGCCTCCTGCCCTTTATTGGCTGAGGACCACCTTTGTGAGCACGAAATCCCCATCCCTTCCAGTCAGCCCTGCTCCTGGGCTGAGCAAGCTCCCTCGGGGCAGAGAAAGCCACAGTAGCCTAGAGTAACACTAATGGCCCACTGTAGCTGCAGGGCGGCTCAGGCATGGCCCGAGGGGCTCTGGGATATGACTTCGAGAGGGCTGCTACATCTCTGAACTGCCCCTGCTCTAATGTTCTGGGATTCCCTGCTCTAACGTTCTGGGATTCTCACGTCTCTCCAGGGAACTCCACTCCAGGTTCCACCTCCAGAGCTGTCTAGATCCTCAAGGTCAAGAATCTGCATCTGTCTTGTTTATCGCAGCATTTCCAGCATCTCTGAACCCAGGGATTTCTGCCCTAAGTGTACCAAGCTCTGTCTCCCCTCGATAGCAACTCAGACATGAGAAGTCGCACAGATCTAGGTGGGAGATTCCTGAGCTGTGGGACTCATGAGGGCTCCAAGGTCAGAGCAGATGAGTCTGGGGAGGTCTCTATGCATTGAACTAGGGAGGCTATGGGTGGCTGGAGACACATGGGACCGGCCCTCCCAGCAGAGGCAATGTCAAGTAAGGTCAGTGCCTCGATCCACTTAGGCTTGAACCTGAGACCACTCTCCTCCTCGTGGAGGCCCTCACAGATCCAGACTGACCCTCTTACCATTCATTCCAAGTTCATAAGAAAGAGAGATTCTCCATAGCTAGCAGTTCTAAAAAAAAAAAAACAAAAAAAACAAAAAAACAAAAAAACAAAAAAATCCCCCAAAACAAAAAAACTCTTGGAATTAGATCTCATGAGTCAGGAGAAACTTCTGAACCTAGCGGTTCTTGTAGGAAGAGCCCCTGAGGGGCCCTGTCCTCCCCTCATCCTTCATCCTTATAAGCTGGGCTCGGAGATCGTGGACAGCCCTGGCCTGCCTCAGGCTGATGGATTCTCCCTTCACTCTGTTGTCCTTGTAGCAATTTCCTCAGCGCATCCTGAGCCGGTGTGCAGTCAGGCTGCACTTGTTCCCTAATGGTCATCTCAGACAAGGCTGGCCTTGGAAGACATGGTTCTTTATCCTCACTGACACTGGCCTCCACAATTTTCTCTAAAAGGGATAGCCATTTCCATGATGAAGTGATATCAACTGGAAAATTGGGAGGTATTGGCAACACCAGAGCCAAGAGGGACCCAAACTGGTGACAGGCAAGTGACAGCTCCTTCCTGAGTTTCGGTCTCCTCATCTAAAATGAAATCCTTCCTCCTGGGGCTGTTGTGAGGATTCAGGAGAGAATGTGGATTTGCACAGCACCTGGCACACTGGTTATTATCATCTTTGCCACATCAGCAGCATCAGAAGCCCACGGGGCTGTTGGTGTCCTGCCCATCCTCTGTCCTCAGTAGCTGTCCTGGAGTTCCTGGCCTGTCCACACCCAGGACCAGAGGCAGAGTCAGGACTAGCACCAGAAGGAAATGGATCTGATTGATGCCATCTTCCACCTCTGTATCTATTCTCTCCCACCTCAGCTTTTTTGCAGGCTACTGGGGCTTCCGGAGTGTGCTCCTATGCTCTGACCACAGTCCAGTCACATAGTCCTGATCAAGGGAGGCCCCAGTGTCTGGGAATGAGAGGAACGGGTAGACAAAGGTCCATTTGCCTGGGACTGGGAGGCTCCACAAGAGAGTATGTTCACGCCTCAGAGTCTGGGTCTGAAGCCTACAGGTTCATGGGGTGAAACTCCTTCCTGACAAATTCACTTTGCCCTTAGGGAAGAGAAAGCAATAAAGATGTGTGTGTATGTGTGTGTGAGTGTGAGTGTGTGTGTGTGTGTGTGTGCATGTATGTGTGTGTGTGTGTTTCAATTGATAATTGGGAAAACGTAGTGCCAGGCTTGCAAAAGGGCCACAAGAGGAAGCCGGTTTGGCATTTCTCCTGTGACATCCTGAGCTGGAGCAGCCCCTCCCCCGGCACTCCCCTCTTTGTCCCATTCATAATCATTCACTGAGCCTTTGCTATGGACACTGGGCTGGGTGGGCTGGCACAGAGTGGTGGATGAGCTGTCTGCCGCCAGGGACAGCGGTGATCCATCACGGTCCCTCGAAGCCTGGCTTAGATGGGGTGTGCCTCACTGAAGAAGGCGGAAGGGCCAAAAGAGACTTCGACATGTGGAGGTGGGAACACGAGAAACGCCATCACAGGCCCTCCCTCTGGGCTGCCACCAAGGTGCAGTGACAGCTGATTCTACATCGATGGGCTCCATAAATACTTACCTCGAGATTTCGCAGGAGAGTGGGTGCGGGTTTTAGACCCTTTGACAGCCACGTGACTCTGTGCAAGTGGGTTGAGAGAGCGTCCTAGGGTAGGTGGGGCTTAAAAAAAAATCTAGATACTTTGGAAGAACCTAGGCAGGGCTCAGGCCTCAGTACTGCTGAAAAGCCCCTGGAGATTGCACTGCGGAGTCAGGCTTGGGAACCACTAAAGCCACATCAACCACTTCACTGTACACATGGAGAAACTGAGGCCCAGGGGCCTGAGTGCTGCTGTGGGCTGATCTCTAAGCTCTTTTCAGCTGACAGTCTGGGAAAGGGGGGTGTGATATCCAGTCAGGATCTGGGGCTCTGGAGTCCCACAGCCCCAGGCTCCAACCCTGACTCTGCATCTCATCAGCTGTGTGACTATGGGCAAGTGTCTACACCTCTCTGAGCTCCTCCTCTGTGGGATGAGGATGGTCACGGGACCTGCTGCTCAGGTAGTGTGAGGACGTACTGGGCCAGTGAGTCCAAAGGGCTCATCCCAGAACTGGGCACATGTTGGAGCCCAGGAACTGTTGGTGACTGTCGCTGGGACTCTGGTCATGTGGAACAGCTGCGCCTGAGGTCCCATCATCCTGGGAGGCCGTGCTCTTCACCTTTCCAGGACCACAGGGGCTCCCCTGTCCTGCCCCCCACCCCGTTCCCACTTTGTCTCCTCCCCGGGGGTCTGCGGCAGCTCCACCTGTTCCTTCCAACCCCTCCCTTTTCTTCTCCCACTGAACAAACAGCTTCACTTAAAAAGCCATCTGGGAGGATGGATGGCACGAGGCACATTTTGTAGAATAAGTTTTCAGGGAGAGGAGCCAAGAAATTAAAGGCACAGCACTTACGATTCCAATCTTATTTACGTCCCATAACTTTGACCGTTGGACCTTTTGCGGCTGTGAAATGAGTCACCTCTGCTGTGGGCTCCCACAGCCCCCTGATCCGCCCACCCCCACCCTGCCCCAACAAAGTTTGCTAATTCCTTGTTTAGACAAGACTTGATTAATCTCTTTGTTCCTAGTTTCTAAGTACTACTTGCTACCTAGAAGTCAATAAACACGTGTTGAATTAATGAAAATAAGTCTGTGTTGAAGATATGACTTCTGTGAAGTTGTTTCCATTTTAACAAAGAACAAAGCCTCAAGCCACAGAAATGAAGCTCCGATGGTAAAATTTCAGGCATCAGGAAACTGGGGACAGAAGGTTTCTCTATTGTTTAGTGCCTGGAGGAGGCAGGTGGAATTTTCCATTCACGGCTTCCCAGTGCAAAAACAATCACATGGTCTCCTGAAAAATACAAATGTGTCATGGAAACAAATGTGTTTCCCCTTTGACTTTCCGTTGGGAGGAAACTTCTCTCTCGTCCTGTCAGATTTCTCTGGGCTGGTTCTGGTTGACAGAATGTTCCATCCTCACTGCCACCCCCAACCCCCTTCCCCAGTAGCAATGCCCTGGCTGAACTTGCCTCTATCCTAGCTCTCTGACTCCACAGTCACTGAGCCCCCACCTGGCAGCGCAGCAATGCCTGTGTGGGGAGACTCTAAAGTTAGCTGGGAATTGATTAAGCCTTGTGCTGCAGCTCAGATATTTCCGCATCAAGCCAGGTGGCCTAGCTGCTTCTTCTGAGCTAAGTTGGCCTTGGGCCCCTTCCTGGTCCCCCGGCCAAGCCCTGCCTTAGCTCTATGCACTGACAGCATCTCTGTCCTCAATCACGGCCCCTCCACTCTGCCCCAGAGTAATCCTCTGCAGCATGAAGCTGACTGGGTCCCTCCCTGCTGAAAACACTTCCCAGACTCCGAGGGGATGGTGTCCCCACCACATGGTTCAAACACTTCAGCCCTCCACCGGCCACACAGTGGCATGGACATTAGCCAGGTATGCACCAGGCAAGTCCCCATCCTTGCTTTTGTACCTGCCCTTCCCTCTGCCTAGATGCCCTGTTCTCCCCGTTGGCCTTGAGAGCGCTTAACTCACTCTGCAAGATCTAGCTCCAACATCCTCATCTCCGTGAAGACTTCCCCCTGTTCTGTCTCTCCTATTACACTGTGAACAGCTCTAGGTCAGAAGCCAAGTCTGAGTTTCTGTGTCCCTAGCATCTGGCAGAAGAAGAGGTGTCAGTGTGTGTTTGTGTAGGGAATGAATGAATAAATGGACTTGCTGCTATTAAGATAACAACAGCAACGATTATAGCTCTTATTTCCAGAGTATACACTATGTGCCAGGCCCATAGATTTAGATTTTTGTCTGAGCCAGGCCAGAAATTGGGAAGCTGGGAGCTGAGCAGGGTGTGATGTGCTTTACCCTCTCAAAGGTTCCCTCTGGCCTCTAGGAGGAACTTGGCTAGGGGGAATGGGAATGAAAACAAGTGGAAAGCTGGTTGGGAGCCTGGACTCAGTGGTTTCTGTCCAGAGGACCCTGATCTCACTACTCCATGGCTGGGGAGCAGCCTACTTCTGCTGACCCACCTCCCTGGATTCAGCCCCTGCTCCTGAGCCCGTCCTGTGGCCAGGCGTACATACCTTCCCCACCCATGTGATTATCCCTTGACTCTTTTGAAAGGCCTCCAGCCTTTCTCTTTGCTTTAGTTCTGAGCTCTCCCCTCCTGGCCACAGGTCCCAGGCACCTGAGGCTGCCCCCAACATCTGGCTTTCTAGAGCTTCTCATTTGCCTACTGGCCTGAGAACTCTCACATCCGGTGGCCAGCTCTATCCCCAATCTTTGCCCTAGCTTCTGTCCAGCGGGGGGATGGGTGGTGGTAGTGGGTGTGTGGAGGTGAACCAGCCCCTAAAGAAGCCTGCGAGGGGTGGAGAAAATCAGAGGAATCTGGGTTTGAATCCTGGCTCTGCCACAGACTTGCTGTGTGGTGTTAGGCAAGTGTCTCAACTTCCCTAGGCAGCAGTTTCCTTGTCTGTAACAGGGAGACAGGCATACCTGCTCCAGGGGGTGTCCCGAAGATGCAGCATCACACGCTTGGACCGCTCCTGGACATGGTGGGTTCCACACTCGTTTCAGTTTCCGATCTTCCCTTCTCCTTCCTTGAAGTTCAAAAGGTGAGATCCCTTCCACAAGGTCACAAAGGAAATCAAAGAATCCAGGTCTGTCACTGTCTCCTGGAGCAGTGTTCTGGTCATGGCATACTGTCCTGTGCCTCAGTTTCCTCATCCATAAACTGGGGGTAGTAATCGTGCCCATCTCAGGTTGACAATGTGGGGACCAACAGAGTTGGTCCGTCGGGAGCACTGAGGACAGGGCCTGGCTCACGATAACCATCTGTGAGCTGTGGCTCTTGCGTGGCCCCTGCTCCCCTCCTCTCCCCTTCCCTACCTCCTCTCAGTCCCTGAACATCCCAAAGAACTTAATGGCTCAAAGCGACAGACACTTTCCAACCCTCTAAGCGTCAAATTCAACACCTATATTTTGCACATGAGGAAAATGAGGTCCAGGTGGGAAAAGACCAGCGTAATGTCACACAGGAAATAGGTGGCGGAGCGGGACTGGATATGCTGCCAACAGGCTCTTCCGTTGCCTGTTTTGGGGCAAGAGATTCCAGCAAAGCTCTGCTGAGAGGAAAGAGCTGAGAATTGGGATTATTATAATTATCTTTACTGTTATCTCCATGCAGAAATGACAGCGGATCCAGCCAAGAGCCAAGTGGAAGAAGAGAAGCTCTAGCGTAGAGGGGCTCGGGGTGGCTGCTCCCCAGGAGGGGCGAGTGACTGTCCCCAGGCAGTGTCTCGCTGCCTCAGGCTGCCTGATGCTCTTTCTTTTCACATGTTTATTAAGCAGCTTCTACCCAGTCCCTCTCCACACATGGGGCGTCCTCTGTCACGCTCTCTGCCAGGCTGGGAGAGTCCCTGATTCCAGCACCACAATCACCACTCACTGAGCATGAAACGAAGGTGGCAGGAGTGGTGCGGCCCCTCCCCCACCATCAACTACCTCTCTGACAACAGCACAGCCCCAGGGGGAGGCAGTGTGAGGGCGACCTCATCTACCAGATGAAGTGACTGAGGCCCCCAGCGGTTGGGCTGCCTGATGAAGGCCTGTGAAGGAGGGCGTTTCCTTGAGGAGGGAACTGAGGCTCAAAGCCATCAGAGCCATCCAGTCTCTCTTGCTACCACCAGGCTCTACTCCCACCTCATCCAGTGGTGGCTGAGCTTCTCCCACCCTCATCCCCCTGGCCAAGGTTGCCTCTAGGGCAAGATGAGGCTGAGCTTGGATGCGGGGAGGGTCTCTTAAAATGATAAACCAGATTATATTACCCCCTAGCAAAAGGTCTTCTGTGGCTGGTGAGGGGACTTCGGGCTTCAGTACTGAGTCTGTCCCATGACCTCCCAGCCAACTAGATGCCAGCACCGAAGCCACCACGTAACCTGAGGCCCTAGGAGAATGCAGAATTATAGGCGGGGCTCAGGCTTTCCAGCCTTTTTGGTCCTCACAACGACCCCCGTAGGGTACACAGTGGTGCCTCAGTTTACACAGGAGCAAGTTGAGGCTCTCACAGGTAAAGTGTCAAACCCAGACTTGCAAATAGCTAATCCTAGCTTGGAAATGGCTAATTCTAGCCTAGAACCGCTTGGCTCCGAAGCCCCCAGTCAGCACCACTGAGGTCTCATTTCGAGAAGTCAGCGAGATTGATGCATGTGTCTGCAACCAGGCCCCGATGTCCCCAGCTCTCTGGACCCGACTGGCTCGGCCAGCAAGTGTTTTATTACTTAAATCACATACACTAAGTATTATCCCTTTGCCTGGACATTGAGAAATTGTCTCAGCCACCAGGGTGGAAGGTGAAAGAGGAATTGCTGGGGAAGAGGGAAAAGAAGATCAGCTCACAGAGGCTGGGGCAAACCGTGAGGCAGAGAAAGACCTGAGGCCAAGGAGGCTGGCCAGGGGACCAGGGCAATAGGCTTCCAGCCCAGCGATCCTGTCACCTGCTCCTAGTGACCTGGGAAGGCCCGTTAGCCTCCTTGAGCCTTGGCTTCCTCCTGAGTAAAGTAGTTCCGGCCGTACACAGGGCTTTGTGAGGCTCCATTCCTGGAATTTTCACTGATGCTGCTTCTGCTGGACGCTTTCACCTCTTCTCTCCTCCCAGCCTTTGCACAGTGGGTGGCTCCTCTGGGAGCCTTTTTCCCTCATGTGGCCTGCCTACCTCTGCTCATCCTCCTGGTCCTGGCTGAAATACCACTTCCTCTGGGAAATCCCCGACTCCCCTATGCTGGACTGTCTGTCTTGCTCTGCCCACAACTGGAGCTCCCCCTCTCAGGGTATTGAATCTGTCCTGCTCAGCACCGCATCCCCAGTGCCTAAGACAGGGCCTGGCGATTAGTAGGTGCTTAGTAAATGGATGGCATTTATTTATTTAACAATTATGCATCTAGTACCAGCTTCATGCCAGGCCCTGCATGGGGATCCTGTGGATGAAGAAGAGCAGGACACCTGGAGGCTTGGTCAACACCATCCCATCTCCCCCTACCTGCAGGCTGTCTTGGCTTCTGTGTGCATCACCCACATCCCCCATCCCGCATCGCCTGGGTCCCCTCACCCCTTCTCTCACAGTATTGGCCATCACAGAACAAGAGCAGACCTGGCTGTTGATGATGGATGTGTGGCTTCAGTCTGCAGAATCTCTGTGGAGACTGCCCTGGCCATGTTGTGGGAGGTCTGGGTTGATCTGGATGGGTAGATCTGGAGCTCAGTGGAGAGGTCAGGTGCTCCACAGAGGGACAGGAGCTGCTGTTGATGGCAGAGGGCGGGGCAAGCAACACAAAACAGATGTGAATCAATTCACAAATGAATTTCACAAATTAGACTCCAGTTGGCTGGAATTGTGCAAAGCCATAAGCTTGGAGGGGCTTCTTGCTTCTGGGGAAGCCTCACTGTTCCCTTGCAGACATAGCTGCTGCTGCTCCTTCAGATGCTACTTCTTTCTAATCCTCAGGATGTTCTGGACTCCCTACTTCCTGATTGCTCCTCCCTGGCTGAGTGTTTTTTGCTCATTTGTTGGATGGGGAGGTGACACCCACTGACCAGACAGTAGCTGTAGCCTGCCTCTCAATAAGGCACTCAATATTCACTGAATTAATGAACAGAGATCACTGCTTGCCTTGCAGGGGTTCGCTTTGTACCAGAAATATCATGGGCACCCAAGTAATGAATAAGAAACTGCTTTAGGAGGGAGTCAGAGGGTGGGGATGCATATACTGACTGTGTGACCTGGACAGGTGCCTTTACCTCTCTGAACCTCTGCGTCATCACCTGGTTGTGAGAAATAAATGAGAGTGTGTGAAAAGGACAGAGTCCCATAAACCCGGTCATGAGGCTTCTGCCACACAAGACGAGAGCAGACTTAGCCTGCATCCCCCTTCCCAGGATTCTCCCACTGACAAGGCAGTCTGAAAACCCGCTTAAATGATTAAGCTGGTTTCCTTATAGTTTGGCAGCCAATCAATGTTCTCTTTACATTCTCCTTTCTTATATGAAATATCTATAGCTGTGTAGGAATGCAAAAGTACAAGATTGTATAAAACTGCCTGCCGTGTTACAATCGGAGCTCAGCCTTTGGATAAGAATTTGTTGATCTGGTGCTGGCATCAATAAATGCTACTTCCTGCTTGTAGCCTCAGTGTCCCGTCTCTCTGTTTGAGAACCCTGCAACGATAGAGCTCAAACTATGGGTGGGCACAGCTGTCTAGCCATGTAGACTTCTTGTCCCGGGGGAGCAGAGCAGGAGGAGGGCCAGAGCAGAGTCTTCTGAAATGCAGGGCCCAGGGCGGGGTCTCTTGCCCAGGTCTGAGGATGGTATGAAATCCAGCCTCACTCTGCTTGCCAGGCCGTCTGCCTGGTTCTGCAGCAGGAAGGACCCAAGAGCCTGGAGGAAGCCATTATGAAGAATGAGACTCACAGACCCAATGCCAAGGTCACAAAGGTCCAGGCATAGGACCGGACTTAGGGCCTGAAGCCCCAAAGAACAGGGTAAACAACTTATTCTGATTTCCCCTAACTTTCCCAGAATGCCCTCAGTTCTAGAGACTTTGAGACAGTCAGTCACCAGGCTAAGGACAGAGTTGGCCAGAAAGGGGTCTGTGCTCAACATTTGGGATTTAGGAGGAGCGTCCAGAACGGAAGCCTCTGTCAGCCTCCTACCTGTATAGGTGAGAGGGTCCAGGTGGACCTGTTACCTGACTACCTTGCAAGGCCAAGGCCGGGCTGATAGGTCCAGCCATATCCACACCACCTCCCTGAGAATCTGAGCTTGAAACAGAAGCTTGAGCACCAGGTAGAAGCAGGTACTTGCAGACAGATCTGTAATTCCTTCAAAGCAAAACAATTCAACACACTTTGTAAGGACCCCAAGCTTTATGCACTCACACTCGTTCCACAAATAAATACATATAAAAGAGCTATATCTTCTCAGGAGTTCATGACCTTTCTAGATTCATCTCCCTTAATGGATCTTCTACAAGGATGAACAAGAGATACTCTCATTTAAAAGAAAAGAAAGAGGAAAAGGTTATCAGCTAGCAGAGAAGAAATTCTGATTTTAACATAATGTGACTTAAAAGGAAGTGCTACATTTTGCCAAACGGCTGGCAATGAGCTTCTTACCACTATTTTTTTCATAGAAGCAGAAGGAAAGAATGCCGAGACATGAGTGTCCCGTCATTAATCAAGTAGAGGAGAATAATGCTTTCAGTGATATTTTCAAGAAATGGACAGTTTAATGAGCACAGAGAATCCATTTCTGCAGATGGAGCTCAGGCCACACCACCCTGTCAAAGTTAGACATGAGATGGCAGGGGGCAGGAGAGGGATAGCCCCAGACCCCAAATGCGATTCCGGAAAGGACACCCCAAATGGGTGATAGTGTGGAAATAACAGCCCTCTTGTGGTGTCGCCTCTGCAGAGCCCCATCTCGGGGTGACACTCGCTGCCTCTGATCTGGCACATTTTCTGTGCCAGGCCTAGTGCCAGGCACTGTGCCAGGCACTTTACAAGGATTATCTCACTGCAGCCTCACCTCAACTTGAAGGGAGGGATTTTGACTATCACCATTTTGCTGGTAAGGAAAACTGAGGTTCTAGGAAGGGGAGGGGCTGGCCCAGGGTCATGCTGTAGAGCAGTAGAGCAGGACACAGTCCCAAAAGCTTTAATTCAGAGCCCATGTTCCTGGGCTGTGTGTCTTGGCCAGGGTAGAGGTGGCACTCTGTCTATCAGGGACCTTCCCTCCACCAGGCACTGGGCTGGGTGTGTTTCACCTTCAGGGCATATTACTTCACTGCTGTCCTAGGAGGAAAGGTCTGCTATTGTCCCCATTCCCCACCCAGAGCAGCGAGGGGACTGGCCCAGGTCACAGAGAAATGTTCCTGGGAGGTTGTAGTGAGTCCCCCTGGCTCACTCCACGCCCAAGAACTCATGCTGCGGGAGCATAGTCCCTGCGGCACACACCCACCTGTACCTACCCCTCTCTCCCTCCTGCCACCCTGCAGCTCTCGAGCACCCACCGCCTGTGCCACTGCCCAGTTCTCCTCCAGGCTGGCTGCTGACCGCCCACTTGGTACAGTGTTCTTGGCTGGTCTGAGATGACTCTGCAGCGGGGCTGACAGGGTGGAGCCAGCACATCCCGTCCAGGCAGCCTGAGCCTTGAACAGGGGCCTCCCTGAGATGCCTGCCCAGCAAGAGTGTCCAACACAGCCTCTTAAGAGTAAGACCTATGCTATCATGTTATTAGCAGCACGATGCCCTTGAGGGGTCAGAGGTGGCACAGAAGAGTTCTTTATTCTCTGCGGGCTGTGTGAGCTGGGACAGGCCACACCCTACTCTAGACTTTAGTATCTCTGATGCCAAGGTGATGGAGTTGAGCTATTTGCAGGAGCCTTCTCAGCCCCAATTCTCTATGAAACCTTGGCCTTTGATGTGGGTGCTATGATAACATTTCCACAATCCAGGGTGGCCATGACCTGTGGGACATCAAGGAGTCCACGGCTCTGCCAGGAGAGGCCAGAGAGCCAGGCTCCCGTGTCTTTGAGCTGCCAGCACTCTCCCCATGCCGTCCCTCTGGGTGGCACCTCATCCCATCTCCCTTTCCCAGTCTTACTCCTGAGTCTTTCATCTAAACCACTCTGTACCCATTGGCCCCTCCATCTCTTCTCCCTGCAGCTTTGGAGCTTTTGACATGCTCTTCGGCTCACAGTCTTGGCTCATCCCTTGAATCCTAGACTGGCCTGGCTTTCCCAGCTCCAGTACCCCTCCCTGTATTGGCCATGACTCAGTTCTCCCTCTCTCCTCTGTCCTAGATGCCAAGAGCTCCACATCAAGTCACCACTGCCCCAAGCACAGGCACTACAGGAGGACCCAGCTCCTCCCACTTCAGACTGCACAACAAAGGACATAAACACCCAGAGTCCACCCTGGAGGGCCCCGTGCATGGAGTCTCAGCTACTGTGGGGGGTTTGCTTTCCCCTCCCACCAGCTGGCAAGGCACCTGCATGCAGATCCTTTATGCACATGAATAGAAGCTCGGGTCCCTGGCAGATGTGTTCAGGCTTCGGTTGCACTGAAATTGCTGTTTCGCAGTCAGCTCCTCCCCTTCATTGCCTGGCCCCCAGCTCTCTCTCTAATGCCTCCTTTTGTGCTGCTGCAAATTGTTTTCAGTTCCAGCAAAGTAGGTCTCTGGCTTTGCATAAAGTCCAAACTCTCTGGCCCTGGAGGATGGCTTTTTCACCTGCTTTCCCTCCTTCCTAGCCAGGCACCAAGTCCTCGCTGTTGGAGCCACAGAAGAAGGTAGCATGGTACCTTGGAGATGACATAAAAAGGTCTCTTCCGATGTCCGTGCACCAGTACAATGGGCCCATTCCCCATGTTCACTGAGGAATGAGCCATGTGACCTTCATGGTAATGACATTGATGGTAACCATGATCACGGAGGCCTTCCTGTGGGCTAGGCGCTGAGCTGGGCTCTTTCTGGGCACTGTCTTTCAGTGCTCAGTGGAACTCTATGTATAAAGTGAGCGCTATTACTGTCCCCATTCCTCAGGTGAACTCATTGAGGCTTAGAGAAGTCAGAAACTCATCCTAGCTCACACAGTTAGTAAGCAATGGAACATGTCACACTCCTGTGCGTGTTGATGTGCCAGCTCCTGTATGTACCTGAAATCCCCACACCAGCAAGCCTTGCGTTTGGCTCCAAGGGCACACTCCTTGTCTCACTGATGACACAATCCCTGTGTGCTTTAATGAAAAGCCTCCAGGAGCACAAGATACATGTCTAGCAGCACCCGTCCCATAAACACAGCTAATCCTGACCCTTAGGTATTTCATATACAGCTTCACAGGACAGCCTTTGGATTTAGTGATGTATCTGCCTGCAGATACAACCAATAAACCCCTCCACTTGTGCCCGCCTCCAGGCCCAAGTTGCTGTTTGGTGAAATGATTAGTAACTGACATGTTCCCTGAGTGCCCCACACCCACCATGGTGACCACAGGTACCAGAGGACCCACTGACCTCTGCTCATCCATTCCTTGCCTGTTTGCAACATTCCCTCCCTTCCGCCGGCCCCCCCCAACACCCACCGCCTGTCCCCGGCAGAGGAAGCCAGCCTTCTTTATCAGAGGGAGAAAATAGAGATGGTTCTGGCTTCATCAGCTCCAGCGTGGGGTATCCAGGATGTGAATTATGTGTTCCCAGTGCTTCATCACCCTCTGTTACTGTCCTATCTTTATTCGTTCTGGCAAATTAAGTTAGCACTGTCTTTCCAATCTCTATTCTCCAGGAGGAATTCAACAACATCAGTAAAGAAGGAACTGTCCATGATAGGAGTGCTCGATATGATTCCAACCTCAACTCCCTGTACTCAAAAGGACCACTGCTCAGGAAAACACCAGGCAGGACCCCTAGGATGTGGACTGGGGCACTCAGAATGAGACATTTCTCTCTCTCTCTCTCTCTCTCTCTCTCTCTCTCTCTCTCTCTCTCTCTCTTTCTTTATTCCCAGAAGAAGAGGAAGGTCAGCAGCCCTCCTCCTGGGCTGCTTACCCAGGAGCAGAAGCATTGTGAGAGGCAGGTACAAGGATCCCTATTTCACAGGGGTGGACGCTGAGACTGAGAGAGGTCAGGTGACTCCCCACAGGCATGCAGCCAGTCAGGGCATTTGGGCCGGGGCTGCCTGCCTCCCTTGTGGGGGCTCCCTGAGCAGGGGCTGTGTCTTGTCCGTGGTGGGGGCCTGGCAGAAGCTTGTTGAGAGGACATGGGTCATGCCCACTTCCAGGCCCTGAAGCTCAGAATCAGCAGAGAAAACCAAGAAGCTCTGAGGCCTGAGCTTGGTGAGCAAATGTTGGGCGGGTCCTTTCATCAGTAGACCTGGTTCAAGGTGAAGACAGGAGAAGAAACCCTTGCTCAATGTAGACAGATTCCATATGTCCCTTTTCATTAAGGGCACACAGGCAGAAGGCAGAGTGTGTCTGGGCGGCTGGACCTAGGGGAATCAACTTCTCTACTCTGGGCTCTTGTGAGTCAAGTCAGGAGGCGGTGGAAGAAAGAGGGGTGTGGGCGGGGGAGGAGGGGGTGTGAGCTCCCAGCAGCATCTGATGCCTTGGGCTGCCAGCTCCTGCCTCTCTCTAGTTCCCTCATTTCCAGCTTTTTCTCACTGCATCTCTGTGCATATTAATCTCTCCCTATCTTTTTTTTTTCTGTCTTGCTATCTGTGCCCCTTTTTCTTCTATACCCCCACACTCCATTTTTCCCTCTGCCTGTCTGAATTGTATCTCTCTCCCTCCATCTCTGTTTGGATATGTGTTGGGGCAGTGGTGGGGGTGTGTGAGGCTATTTCTCATTCTCTCTTTGCCTCGGTCACACTCCCATTTTTATTCTTCTCCCAAAGCCTCTTTTTCTTCATCTCTGTGCATATGTTCATGTGTATGTGTTTCTGCTTCCTTCTTTTTATGTATTTTTCTGCCTTTATCTCCCTTTAGGCATCTCTTTTGCTTTGGGTTTTTTTTGGGGTTCCCTCCTCTCTGTGAATCTTTTTCCTTTTTCTCTCTCCACTTTTCTCTCTGTGCTGGCCATTATCTTTCTCTCTCCACCATCCTTCATCTATCCTTGCACTTGCTTCTTCTCCATGGGGTGACGCCCCCCCTCCCCATATTAGCTGCTGATATCAACAGAGAAACCTGAGAACTTGTGATCAGAGGGCCTCAAGATCCAAGGGAGGATCCATCATGATTTGGGGTAGGCAGGCAGCTCTCAGCAGATATTCAGGGAAAGGACATGTTGCAAATCTGAGGGGAACCCTGAGTTACCTCATCCAGACGTAGTGGGAGAAACACTGGACCTGTCTCTTCTACTTCCTGTGTGATCTTGGACAAGTCACTCAACTTTTCTGCCCCGCAGTTCCTTCATTAGTAAAATGGGGCTGTTGTAAAGATTGAATGAATTAATTGCTGTAAAATGGAAAACAAGTGCATAGCTTTGAGGGCATAATAAATGGGGGTTGAGTCAAGGCTCACAGGCCATCCCGGCATGACCAGAGACCCACAGGTGGACACTGGACAGAGGAGCTGCTGGAAGTCAGGAAGGCGGTAAGACAGGCTCTGGGGACATCAGACAGCAGGTACTATGCGGCGAGGACAGCAGGAGGTTGATGTCAGTGTACCCCTCCTTGGCCCAACTTGGGGCCTCTCCCTACCTCACATCCCAGTACTCCGGGGAAGGACACCCCCACAGGCTCCATGGAGATAGAGAACTGGGTACCAGGGCTCAGGCTGACAGAGTGACCAAAGTCCTTGAATTCAACCTGTTATCAGGAAGGAATTAGGGTTGTGCTGGGAAGCCCCTCCTCATTAGTCCCACCCACACAGGGGCCCTCGTGATCCCCAGGGGCCAGTGGAGCCTCCCAGACCAGGTCCACCAGGTTCAAGTGCAGGCTTTCCCCACCCCAGCTATGTGCTTTGCAGCAGGTTCTTCTCCTCATTGAAGCTGCATCCCTATCAGTAAAGCAGAGATGATGGTGCGTCTCCCCTGGATTCTGGGAGTATTCAGTGAGATCCGACAATGCAATCTACCAGTACACGGTAGGCCTTTAATCTGGCTTGTCCACCAACCTTCAACACCCAGGCTGGATGAGGAAATAGAAATCCAGACAGAGAGGAACTTTCCATGAGGGGAAAGAGCCCATCTTCTATGATTGTCTAGTCATGACTCTTTCCCACTCTATGGCCTTCAGAGCAAGCTGGGCTTACTGTGTGCAAGACCCTGGGAAAGCTTTACTCTTATTTTAGAGCACATAGTAGGAGCTCACAAAGGTTCACTGTTATTCCTACATTAGAATATTAACACACAACAACCATGTATTGAGCACTGAGCTAAACATTTCACTGGCTTGCACAGTTACTTAAGTTCTCCTAGCCTCAGTTTCCCTATGTGTGTCTTGGGATCATGGCACTTGCTTCATGGCTGCTCTGAGTAGCAGATGAGATTGTGGTCTGCTATACCAGGAGCTAGACCCACGTCAGGTCATGTCAGCGTCTTCATCAGCCCCTGGCTGTGCCTGGCCCCTGGCTGCCAAGCTCAAAGCAGGGCTTTTCTTGACTACTGAGGCCCTCTGCTCTCAGCAGTGAGATTTTGTTTCCTGCCCAGTATGCCCCAGGCCCCGGCTCAGACGCAACCTTCCCCATAAAACCTGACTGGCTCCCAAGCAGACAATCTTTGCCTGGGTCTGAAGCTCTGTCTAGACCCTCCCTCAGCCTAAATCTGACTTTGGGAATGACAGCAATGACAACAGTCAAAATCATAAGGAAAATAATGGTGACCTGTAGAGAGCTATCTCTCTGTTGGGAACCACAGTCAGCGTCCACCTGTCTCATCTCACTGGCTCCTCACCAGACACAACTATTATTGTCCCTGTTTCAGAGCTAATGAGACCCAGCCTCAGAGAGGTGGTTGCTGTCCAAGGTCACACACCAGGAGATAGTTGAGCAGGCCCTGGGAAGGTGGCCTGTCCCCTTCCCTCCCACTCCTGACCTGTGGGTTCCTGGAAAACAGAACCCATAACCACCTGCCTCTGGTCGGCACCAGCACCGGCAAGTCCACTGAGGCCCAGTGCAGGGCCTGGAGGACGCGGGAGGGTGGCCTCCACGCTCTGACCTGCAGGAACTAGGCACGAGGAGACCTAATTCAGGCCTGGATTCAGCTATCACTCAGGGTGACTTTGGGCCTTTCCTCCTTGAGCCTCAGTCTCCCCATCTGTAAAATAGAGACATCAGAGTTCAAGATATGTTTCTTGGTTTTCTAGGTTGAATTCGCTAATCTCTGCCTCTGATGCTGACAGATGACACCCAGACACTCCTCTTTCCCTCTAAGCTTAATTCTCCTGAGCCTCTAACAGCAGGTGGATTGGCCCCACCCTGCACCTGTCATATTCTCCCTTATTCCCAGACACTGTGGTGTGGACCTCCGGGACCCTCAATCTGGGGCTGGCTCTCCCCTGGGGGGTCTGCACTGCACCAGATGGTACATGAATAAGCAGCTGCATTATTACTTTCGTTTTTGGTCTCAGGTGGCAAGGAATGTAAAGCATATTTTTGAATTAGAATCAAGATAGAGATGTCATGGAGTACATTGCAAAAGTCACAGGAATTTTACAAGTAAACATAAGATTTCAAGGTTTTTTTCCCCCAGGAAAGGTTAAGAAACACTGGTAGAAAAAGATCTTTGGAATCACAAGAGAGGGGCTTGTCCCCCTTGCCACTCCTGCACAGCTGTGCAGCCTTGGGCAACTGCATCGCCTCCCTGAGCCTCAGTTTCTTCATCTGTTAAATGGGCAGAGGTGTTTGTCTGCAGGAATAGGAACTGGGGCCCAGCGTGTCCTGGCAGATAGACTTAGGCACTGTTTCTTCCATAAGTATCTTTTTGCAATATTCAAATACATTAGATTAAAAAAGAAGAGAAGAATTTATTTCAGGAGGCAGGTGCCTGGAGGTAAAGAGGGAAGCATGAAGATGAGGGAGAGGATGCATATGTCATGCTCTTTCCCTTCCCCCTTTCAGGCAGGGACAGATTTCTGATTCCAAGGGAAGAAGGGTGAAGACCAGAGCGGGGCTGTGTCCAGAGATGCTGTGCGAGGCTCAGCGCCCAAGTCATGCTGCTTGGGACCCAGGCAGTATCTAGAGTCAAGAGATGGGCATCTCTCTAGAGCGGGCCACTGACTCAGCTTCACTTCAGCTTTCTGAGGTCACCGCCTATTTGCGCAGGGAGAGACCCCAGCCCTCAGCAGAGGTTCAGGCCCCTGGAGACACTGACACCGGTGGCAGAGGTGGGAGGCCCCGCTGATGACCTGTAGCGAGGGATCAGCAGTCCAAGAAGGGTGCAGAGTGGAGAACTCAGATATAATGGAGGAGACTCAAGCAGGAAATGAGGGTCTGTGCTCATCGGAAGGGTGAAGGGCTATTGTCTGATGTTAACATGGCCCATTTATTTCTTGCTCTGAGACATTCTGATTGCAAGGAGAATAATTTACTCTTCCGAGAGCAGCACATTCTGAGGGATGCTTTGTGCTGAGATCTGCTAACAGGTGCTTTTAGAAAAAGATTCCATCATGAAATCTGCTTGAGTAACTGCATTTAGGTTTTTTTTTTTTTTTTTTTTTTTGGTTTGTTTTTATCCTCCCTCCTCCCCTTAACAACCTCAAAATATGAAGGGTGGATAGCAGCACACATTTCTCTTTCTCACTCATGGGTCTGTGGGCTGACTGGTGGGCAGATCTGCTTCAGGCTTTGGGTGAGCTCTGGAGCTGCTCTTCGGGCCTCTTCTGGAACAAGCAGCTCCATCTTCTCAGAGCCCACAGTCAAAATGCAAGAAAGGCAAGTGCATGGGTGAGTGATGCCTCTTAAGGCCTCCCTCAGCTCAGAATTGGCAGTTATCACTTCCACCTGTCTTCCGTTGGCTAACACAATTCTCATGGCCACACTCAACATCAGGTGGTCAGGGAAATGAGCTGTGCCTACTCCAGCACTCTGTCTGCCAGGCCACACGGAGGGTGGGGGGAGGAAGGGATTGGGAACGAATGACATCTTCCTCCTTAATACTGTAGACTCAAGCTCCCCTTGCAGAATCACAGAGCACCCAGGCCCCAGGTATCTTGGAAGGGTTCCCCAAATTCTCCTAGCTCTTTTTCCTTAATATTAAGTGAACTGACTTTTAAGTCCCATTTCCTGGACTGTGGGATATCCAGGGACCTCTCTTAAGTGTCAGCAGTCTCCCCAGGGCTTAGGGTCCTGTGATTCTCCTCCCTCCCGTTTTCTGATTCTGCTCAACAAGAGCCCTCTCCTTCCTGTGCTGTCCTCACTCTGCCCACCCTACACTAAACTTAGGGTCCAGGGCTGGAATACCCCAAACCTCCCCCCTGCCTGGCTAAACAAAGGGCCATCTATTCTGAGTTTCTATCTTTTAGTAGTATTGTAAAACACTATTAAGATTTTATGATTATTGTCATTGTTTTTATTGTAGTTTTGCCTCAAATGTGATAAAATCCCCACCCCAACTTCCCCACCTGTCTCTGTAAGCCAAAGAGAATTCTACAAAGATTTATTTCCTGTGAGCCCCCTCCCTCCCCCGCAACTCATCCCCCCCACCCCCAAAGCTGTTCCTCAGGCACCCAGGAGGTTTTTTCCCATCCTGCTGTGCATATTAGCACATGAAAAGTATACTTGCCCTTGGGAGGGTCTTTCCTGGACTGTCTATTGCCTATCATCTGACAGTGGTGGGTGTGGGGATTGCCTTGTAGGATTCAGGGTGCTTGTGAGGATTAAGAAAGAAAAGTGTGTCAAGGCCTCTGGGCACTGATAGGAACCCAGTCGGTGTTAGTTCTCCTTTTCTTTAGAGAACACCCCACCTTAGGGTGAACCAAAAATTACTTTCCAAGCCAGGACATTTATGAGTACAAGGGGACACTCTTGTTGATTACATCCAGATAGCAGGCATGAGCAGGGACTGTCCCAGGCCGAGTGGGACTTGTGGTTGCCTTACCCCGCCCTGGACCTTATCGCAGACTCTGGTTCTTCCATTCTTTCCCTCTGACCTCCATGAGGGGTAGGGGTGAGGGACGGCCTCACACTCACCCAAAGAGTGGCTGCCTCCTGACCACGGGTGAGGCCTTGGGATGGGCAGGAGCTGTGGGAACTATTCGAGACTCAGATTCTGACAGACCATCCAGCCCTACCTTACGCCTCTCCAGGTAAGTCTGCACTCAGGGCTGGAACACAGGCACTTGCCTGCCAGACTCCAGCTTCTCCCGCCTCCACCATGACCTGGTCCTGAAAGCTATCTTCTTTGGCTGTTTTCAACAATACAATTAAGGCCCCTAGGAGACGTTCATTCCCCCAAGGGCCCCATCTACAGAGCCTCCTGACCTGCCCCACCCACACTGCACAGCAGCTGACTCTTCCAAGCCTCTGTGGAGAGGGCACCTGACCTCCCTGGATGAGCTGGGTTGAGGATGGGTAGTGTGGAGATGTGGGAAGAGCTGGACAGACCTGGTCAGACCTCCTTTAGAACCTGGCTCTGCCACTGTGTGATTTACGGCAGATCACTCCACCTTTCTGGGCCTCAGTTTCTCATCTGCAGAGCAAGTATAATTACATGGGTCTCCTAGGATTGTTATGAGAACCTAGTGGGTCCCTTTAAATCTGAGAGTCTCATTTCTGCTCCCACAAGGTCATTCCCACCAGTTTCTAAGCAAACGCATATATACATATACGCATGCATGAGTGTGCACGCACACGCACATACACCAGGCACGTACACTCGCACCCCTAGTATACATCTAGAATGCATTTCTTCCTCCCCTATGGTTCCCAAATCCTCCCTGTACTTCAGGGGCCCAGCTCAGACCACTCCCTTCTCCAGGAAGTCTCCCCTAATAGTTAGAGAATTTACTCTTCTGGAGCATCCACCCCCAGGCCCCTATTGTGGGCAACCCCTCCCCACGCTGCAATCCCAAGGCCTTGAATGGGCCTCCACAATGACCCATTCTTCACCTTGTTCCTCCATCAGGTTTGTATATGTAATTTATTCAATCACACAAGAATAATGTAACGAGCCCTTACAATGTGCCAGCACTGTACTAGGCAGTGGTGATCCAATCTGAATGAGATTTGATTTCTGCCCTCAAGAGCTTTAGGTGTGTAAGGAGAGACATCTGCTTCACCTTGCCCCTTACGCTTCGATCAGTGAGCAGAGACCAATCCAAAAGGGCCTTTTTGGTGGAGGATCCTGGGCTATAACAGAAAGATGATCCTACAGCACGTAGAGACCTCAGTTCACCTGGACTGGTTCAAAAAATTTCCAGGCTGGGGTCCTAGTGGGATGGTGGAAACAAGTCCACTTTTTTCTCCTGCCGGGAGGGAGTGCTGATCACAGCTCATTTGCTGTTCCGGGGACTGATTACCTGTCAAGTTTCATTTGAGCTGTTGGTCTCCCAGAGACCCCCCACTCCCCACCAGACAGTACTGATGGCAGCTGAGGAGCTGCTGCCCCTGGGGTGCAGGAAGACAAATTACTTCTCCTCTTCCCTCTTGTCTGATCTAGCAGGTGGGCAAAGCGACATCTCGGTTCTGCCAGACCTGATAACCAGACTGTCATGGTCAAATTGGCCCTGGGAGGTGAGCGGCGAGGATTCTAGGAAATCGTGGAGATTGTCTGCAACATGGGCCATCTCAAATTAGATTGCCTCGGAGAGCGATTTCAGGCTCTGTAAATTGCATCTTGAGCTCTTCTTCCCTGACCCTCAGTAGGACCTGTCACTGTGCTTCTCTCAGACTCCATCTCCTAAAGCTCACTCCACGACCATCACCGTCAGACAGCCAGGTCTGGGCTTGCATCCCTGGGTAGTCACTGACTAGTGTGTGACTGCCAACAGGTTACTTCATGGCAGCATAGGAAAATGGGGATAGTAATTGTTTTAATTGGATCTACTTCTGTTGCAAAGGACAGACATTCAAATTGGCTTTAGCCAGTAAAGGGAATTTAGAGGCTTATGTAACTGAGAAGTTCAAACGAATCCAGCTGTGGCTGGAACCAGGTGCTCATGTGAGGTTGTCAGGCATCCATCACACCCCATCTCTTAGCTCATATTTCCTCTTCTCCTAAATGCCCCCAGCAGCTTCAGTTCTAGAGCACTTTGCTTGCCCAATATTCCAACAAAGTCCTAGGATGGAGTCTTACCATTGGTCAGACCTGAGTCATGTGTCTACCTCCAACCAATTACTGTGCCCTGGTTCCCATGACACAGGATGCTAGTCATGACTTTTCACATTTGTACTCCTAGAATGTCCCCTTCTTCACCTTCTGATCTGCATCTTCTGATCACCAAAACTGAGTTCAGCCCACTCCTCACTTACCCAACCTCATCCCTCAGTCTACTTCAGGTTTCCCTGCTCTGAGTCCCCATTGCATTGTCTTGAAATACATCACATTGTAATCTTGGATTTATGTGCCGATTTTCATTTCACTGTGAATGCAGTAAAATTCAAGGGAGGGGTTCAGTGTTGCCTAACACCAAGCACAGGCTCCAGTACACAGTAGGTGCTCAATAAATGTCTGCTGAAGGAGAGAATGGTTAGTAGAGACTGGGAGGCTCTGGCATGTATTCAGAAAGTAGAGGATTAGAGCTTGCACTAAAAACTTCCCCAGTGGCCCTGGGGGAAAAGGGATCTGACATAAGACATATTTAGCAGGAGACGTGTGGTCAACCCAGCCCTCTGACTACTCCAGGTTCTGCTCCAGGAATCTACTCCAGGTAGCTCCACCTCCCTCAGCCTTGAATTCCCAGTCATCCACCTATATCCCCCCTCAAGGAGTCAATGAGATGTCAGCCTCAAAACTGGGCTAGAATTTCCTTTTGCATCTGGAAATTGCATCCAGTTGCTCACAGTGAGAAGAGCTCTGGCAAAGACAACATTTGTTCCGAGGTCTTGGAGGAGCCCACACTTTTGCAGCCCCAGAAGGAGGGTGAACGGAGCCCTGGTTTCTCAGCCCGCTCCTCCACATACAGCTTTGTCATCTTGGGCCAGGCTTTGCCCTCTCAGTGGCTGTTTACCCTGCTGAAAAGTGGAGATAAACTGCTGTATAAGCTTCCTAGGGCTGCTGAAACAAAGTATCATAAATGGGGTGACTTAAAACAACAGAAATGTATTGTCTCACAGTTCTGGAGACTAGAAGTCCAAAACCAGGGTGTCAGCAGGGCCATGCTCCCTTTGATGTCTCTAGGGGAGAATTTGTCCTTGCCTCTTCGAGCTTCTGCAGCCCTGGGTGTTCCTTGGCTTGTAGATGCATCACTCTAGTCTCTGCCTCCATCTTCACATGCCCTTCTCCTTGTGTGTCTCTGTGCCCACATTTCCCTTTTCTTGCAAGGATACCAGTCTTATTGGATTAAGACCCACCCTAATGCTCTCATCTTAATTTGATTACATCTGCAAAGACCCTCTTTCCAAATAACAAGTACTGGGTTTAGGGCTTCACTATATCTTTTTGAGGGACACAATTTAACCCATAGCACCCTCAAATGGGTTTCTGAGATAGGTAATGAATGTGAGAGTTTTGCATGATCGTGGGACTTTGTTAAAATGAGGAGCCTCGACTGGCTTCTGTTTTGAGGTCCCTGCCAGCCCATGACTCTATGCTCTTTGATTTCCTAGTTCCTGTACCCTCCTGCAAAGGTGGCTCTTGTCACTCAGAAACATTTGTTCCCCTCAGGTGAAGAGATGTGATGAATTGGCCATGTCTCCTGGTTTGCTTGCTGTCACATTGCATGCAGGCTCCAAGCCTGACCACTTGGTCACTGTAATCAAACACCCTGCTCAGAGCTAGCACCTTAATGAAGCTCTTCTGAGAAACTTCAGCCATCACCTCAATCTTGTTTCCCTTTGCCCTTGCTGTCACATCCAGGAAAAAGGTGATGTTCAAGTTGTCTGTCCGCCAGAGGAAAAGTTAAGCCTTGTTGAGGGGAAAATCTCTAAGGGACTGTCTTTCTAAGGGAATATTGATGGTGGTCCCCATATGATATCTTCTCCATCCATAAGGCTGTGTATGATATTACCTGCAGTGGTTTCTTGACCCAGATTTAAGAAATGGATTGAAGAATTCCTTGAGAAAGATGACGTCAAGTCAGCCTGTGAGAAGAAACCTTAGACAATTCACCATATAGGTAGCTTAGTGTAAACAAATTTTGAACAATCCTCAATGGAGCTTGTGCCCAAGGTAGGATACACCAAATATTCCTGTATTTCCCAGCATCCTTTGCAGTTAAGTTGTTACCATGTGACTAGTTCTGGCCAATTCATCATTTTCCCCCCTTTTATAAGTCATACTTTTGGTGTTGAGTCTAAGAACTCTTTACCTAGCCTTAGATCATGAAGATTTTCTCCTATATTTTCTTCTAAAAGTTTTATGTTTTACATTTATATGTAAGATTCATTTCGAGTTATATATGAATGTGTCAAGGTTAATTTTTTTGCCTATGGATGTGAAATTGCTCCAGCAAGGCTTGTTGAATAGGCTATCCTTCCTCCATTAAATTGCTTTTGCACCTTTGTCAAAAATCAATTGAGCGTATCCACGTGGGTCTATTTCTGGATTCTCTTTTCTGTTCCATTGATCTATGTGTCTATCCCTTTACTAACACCTCAGTATCTTGATTAATGTAGCTATATAGTAAGCCTTAATGTCAGGTAGAGTAATTCCTCCCATTTTCTTCTTTGTCAAGATTGTTTTAGCTGTTCCAGGGCCTGTTTTTACATATAAATTTACATATAAACTTGTCTATGATAACAAAAAAACTTGCTGGGATTTTGAGAATTGTCTTAAACCTGTTATAAGTTTGGTGAGAATTGACATCTTTACTATGCTGAGTATTCAAATCCATGAATACAGTTTGTATCTCCATTTATTTAGGTCTTTTAAAATTTCTTTTATTGGTAATTTATAATTTTTAATATATAGATTTTGTACATGTTTTGTTAAGGGTATAGCTAAGCTAAGTATTTCATTTTTAAATATATTTATAAATGGTATTGTGCTTTTAATTTTGATTTCTCTGTGTTTTGTTAGCTTATAGAAATGTGATTGGTTTTCATGTATTAATTTTATATCCTGAGATCTTGTTGAATGTACTTAGTTCTGGGAGATAGTTTGTAGATTCCTTAGAATTTTCTACATAGAAAACCATGTCATTTGAAAATAGAGATAGTTTTATTTCTTCTTTTCCAAACTGTATGCCTTTTATTTTTTTTTTCTTGCCTTATTGCAGTTTCTATAAATTCCAGCACTACATTGAATAAAATAAATGGGAGCAAACATTCTTGTTTTGTTCCTAACCTTGGGCAGAAAACATCCAGTATTTCTTTCTTTTTTTTTTTTAATTCAGTATTTCATCATTAAGGAAGTTAGCTGTAGGTTTTGTGTAGATATTCTTTATTTTCTTGAAAACATTGCATAAAATTGGTATTAATTCATCTTTAAAAATTTAGTAGAACTCTCCAGTAAAACCACATAGGCTTGAAAATGTCTTTTTTAGGAATTTTTAACATTATGAATTTAATTTGTTTGATGGCTACAGAGTTATTCAGATTATTTCATTTTGGTTTAGCTTTGGTAGTTCTGGGTTTTGAGGAATTGGAGCGATTCTTCTATTTAATGAGTATAAAACTGTTTATCTGGCGCCTCCACGGTTCCCACTGGTCTCTGCTGGGGCTGACTGAGGGGGCACAAGGGGTTTCCCCAGGTGGGGTGCTAGGCGTCTCTTGGTGAAGGGGGGGTGTGGTGAGATCCCCTTACTGGTGCAGCCCACCACCCCGCTGTCTCTTGGTTGGGAAGGAAAGTCTTGGGCCCTCAGGGACAGAGAGGCTTGATATGAGATTTGGACTCAATGAGATGTTCAGAATCTCTAAAGAGCTCTGATGCCAGAGGCTGCTCCACTGCTTTTCCATGTCAGAGCTGATCCCCTCGTCTCCCCTCTCCTGTTAACACCCATTCTCTTCCAAATGGCTCGCTGGGCTCAGCTCTTCTGACCCTCACATCAGGTCCCCAGACCATTCTTGGGACCACTCTTTCTGGACTACAAGCCTGGCCCTTACATTATTTCTGCTGAAGAACTGTAGTGGCTGACAGCCTGGATTCCAGAACCTGTGCAGCCAGGTTCAAACCCCAGGTCTACCACCTAATGGCTGTGTGGACTTTGGTGATTTACCTAACTTCTCTCTGCCTCAGTTTCTTCATTTGCTAATGGAGAGGCAAGTGACCCTACCTCCCAGGCTCCTTGTTGAATGAGTTTATGTAGGCAAGGTGCATAGGACCATGCCTGCTGCATAGTAGATGTTCCATGAATTTCAGGGACACATGTTCTGCTGGCCTCAGGAACATGCCAGACTCAGGAACATGACCTGGCTTTCCTGGTTCTACATCATCTGGCCCCTGCAGACTCTCAGACTACATTCCTCTTACTTCTCAAATTACGCTTGACCCTGTGGCTGCCCTGTAGTTCCTGGGACACCTGGTTTCACCGTCACCTCTGACTTGACTGGTTTCTCCTGCCTTGCCTTGGAGAAGCCAGCCTCCCAGGAAGAGCTCCCCACTGGTGCTTCTTCTACTTGTATGAGTTATGTGTCCTTGTTCTGTGTGCCTAGAGCCCTTATTCATATTTCTGTTGCGGTGGTAACATTAACTTGCTCAGCATTATTTATTGAACACCTACTACGTGCTGGGCTTTGTGCTGGGGCCAGCCGGAGTTACAGTGGTGAAAATGCGTATCATATGTCTTGCCTTCGTGGAGTAGATGTTCTAGAAACAGGCCTGACATCAGCTGCTTTGTCAGTGGTGCCCGAAGCTCTCCACCCTGTGATAATAACACTGTCGGGGGCCTGACAGAAGCATTTGCTGTCCTGATTTTGAAGCAACCAGAGGGTCCAGGGCATGGAGGACAGAGAAGGAGCCTGCCCTTTATCACTGATAAAACTGTTGCTGGAGGATGGAGCTCATCCATGTGGGCATATGGACCCCCTACTGTGGACCCTGGAGTTAGATGGAGGTGACCCCAGAATCAGAGGCAGCGCTGGAGCCCCAAGGATTCCAGAAGTTCAAGGCATGGGGAGGTGTTGCTATAAGCCTCTGGCCGTGGGAAAGCGGGGCAGCTGATGAGCTCCCAGTGGGCAGCCAGGCTTCCAAAGAGAGAGGGAGAAGGGTGGGGCTGAGAGAGCTGGTCCTGCTCCTTTCCAAACTCACTCGGCTCTGGGGGGCGGCAGGGTGTCTGGGGGACACCCCTATCCCAGAGACACTAGGGATGAAAGTAAGCTTCCCTCAATGCTAAACAATGAAAGAATAGTGTGATGACTCTCCCCTCTGAGAATCGCTCTGTACCTGACACAGCTGTCACCATCTTACAGAGGAGGAAGGGGAGGCTTAGAAAAATCCACTCACTCTTCCAAACACCTGGGAAGTGGGGAATGGAGAAATGGACTCAGAGATGACCTACTGCTCCTGACAGTGGCCACACCAGGCTTGGACCCTCCTGGCCTTGCTTCCAGCCTCCTGGGGCTCACTTGGCACTGACTAGCTCTGGCCCTCAGAAAGAGTTCTTTCCCTCTGCATTCCAGCCTGCCTTCTGGAAGATTCTGCCACCTGGTCCTTGTTTTGCCCTCTGGAGCCACACAGTGAGTTTAATCTCCTCAGTAACTGCAAAATGAATTTAATAAACTCCATTAAACTGTGTAATCTCATAGACAGGATGCAGAATTTCAGTGCTTCAGATTTTTTTCTTTTCTTTTCATAATTACTAGCACCATAGAACTTGCAGGGATTAGAGACTTGACTGGAAATGGGGACAGATTGGGTCACCAAGAAAGTACAAATGAATGAAACTCCTGCACAATGAGGCAGGCTGGGATTTGCATTAAATTAGGTGGCAGGTCCATTAACTCCATGGGAACTGACTGTGACCTTCTAGGGTCTGTTTAGGAAACGGGGAAGTGGGGAAAGCAGGAGTGGGGTCAAGTGTGGTGATTTAATGGGTTTGTTAAATGTCTGAAAGGAACACTGGAGATGTAGGCTAATCCCATTTTCCAGGTGTGGCAACAGTCCACTACCGCAACCACCGCTCCCCAAACCCCCAAGGAAGAGACCTGCCCCAGAAAACCCAGCTGGACCAGAACACAGACCTCCGACACAGCGCCC
>CM053502.1:15268340-15285640 GCA_028627145.1 Eidolon dupreanum | reverse complement strand
GGAGGTTAATGGAAACCTGGAGGGAGCGAGCAGGAAGGGAAATTGCTGTTATGATTTTCTCTTTCTTTCCTTCCGCTGCCCCAGTCCTCTGTCCTCCTCCAGACACAGGCCAGGCCTCCGGCTCATAATTTCAGAGTCCTTTTAGCTTTTCTAGGTCAGAGTTTTATTGCTTTTGGCCAAAGGCCACTTCAAAATTTACACAGCAATAAGTAGATACAGTGCGATCTTTAGAATGAGTTACTAGGTGCAAATGGAGGCCGTGGGTCTGATTTAGTGGCTCATCTGCAATACCTTTCACTAGAGCTCGTCCAGCAGCCGGGACCCGAGTTGCAGATGCATCCACATCAGGTGGCTGGATGTGGTTCCGCTTTCCCAGGTGTGTTCTGGGTGGAGCCCTGTGTAATCACTGCTGAGGAGCTGGCGGTGGCTCCAGGGCCTGGGGAGAGCGGGAGTGCCAGAGGACAGTGCCACGGGCGGGTGATAGCCCGCTGCCTGTTTTGCACCCATTGTAGCTGGGCAGGGTTGTGGGTCAAGATCCAGACCGCTCTGTGCCTCAGTTTCCTCATCCACGACATGGGGTAACGGTACTTATGGGTTGTTGCGAGGGTTGAATGAGGTGACGCAGATGAAGTCTGTGTGCTGGGCACAAAGTCAGCTTTTAGGGACCTCAAACTCAGGGGTTCCAGAACTTTCCATCAGACTCTAGTTTCCTGGTGATGGAAAGTGAGAAGGCAAATGTTGACAGTTAGTTTTGTCTCTCATTGAACCACAAACAGGACCTGGAGTCCGGAGGTGAGGTCCCGGAACTGTCACGGCAGGAAGAGCCACCAGGTTGGCCCTGACTGACAGCCTTCCACAAGTCCACTGGGGCCACGGGTCCTGGGGCTGGATTGAGGCCTGCTGTGGACAGAGGGGCTGCAGGCGGGGGGCATCACTGCTGACCCATCAGAGGGTGGCATGAAGAGTCAGTGAATGTAGACTAGTCGTTTCATAAATGTCAGCTCTTCCTGCTCCCTATAAATGCCCTCCCCCTCCACTGGACAGCCAGGTCCCCTGCCCTGCGGTCAGCCCCAGGAGCAACACAGCTATCATTCAGCTCCAGGGTCCTCCAAGATGCTCCAAGAGGGGAGCAAACAGGCCAAACACCAGCCAGTCCACCCCAGGCAGCATCCTCAAAAATAAACTATTTTCTGGGTGACCCAAATGAAAAACATATTGCTTGGAAAGTGCTGTTCAAACAGAATTACCTGGACCTTTTAGCATCAGAGCAGGCGTCACGTGGTAGACATCTGGTGAAGGTGTCAATGATCATAATTAATTAGACCTTCCCCAGATTCCTGACATGACAATCTGTCGGCAGGAGCCACCTGAGCCACCTGCCACATCCGCAAGGATGGGGGACAGGGAGGGCTTGACCCCGTGCCTGTGTGAACTCACACCCATGGGAGCTCTGGAAGCTCAGTGGCTCCAGTAGCCTCAGGTGGGGCAGCTCCATTCAGTGCTCACCCCAAACACTTCTCGGAGAGCGTTCCCGAGACTCAGACAGGAGGTGAATGGGAAGCACTTGTGCATCTGGAGAAGAGTAACCAAGGTGTAGCAGTGATGACAATGTCACAGATCTCGTGTGCTGAGTGCCTACAGTGTGT
Source organism: Eidolon dupreanum (assembly GCA_028627145.1). NCBI lineage: Eukaryota > Metazoa > Chordata > Mammalia > Chiroptera > Pteropodidae > Eidolon > Eidolon dupreanum. The sequence goes on along the minus strand of CM053502.1, from coordinate 15,283,994 downwards.
CGGGCTGGGACAAAATTTTATGGACGTGAGCATATTTAACCCTAATGACAAAGGCGACCACATGATTTCTTGTCCCACTGGGACACTTTGGAGAGCAAAAAGTAGCTCTGTTAATAATGATCCTACCTTCCTTGGGCTCCTGGACAGGTTGGCTCCTCCGTTTCAGGTCTCAGTTCAGATGTCGCCTCCCCTGAGTGCCTCCTGACCACTCTCTGAAGTCTCAGCCCCACCTCCAGTCACGCATCGGCCCCACACTGTTCTGTGTCTCCATCCTGTCTAGTCCACGGATCTCTTCTCTTCTCCAGTCAAAATTCTCTTCACACCCTCATCACCACCTGGCCTGTGTCTGTCACCTCTTCTTACTATCATTTGGGGCCACAAGAAGAGGGGATGGGTCTCTTCTGCCCACTGCTGCACCCCCATGCCTAGAGCAGTGATGGCCTATAGTAGCTGCTCACCAAATGATGGGAGGAAGGGAGGAAGGCAGGATGGGAGGATGGGAGGAAATGAGGATGGGAGGAAAGGAGGATGAGAGGATGGGTGGGTTGGAGGATGGGTGGTAAGTGAATGAATTAATAAAAAGTTGTGAAGTAAAAGAATGGGGATATGAGCTTTCTGTATTGGCTTCGCTGGGGCGACAGCTCTCCTAAGGAAAAATTCTGTAATCTTGGTCACTTTGCAGGCCTGGGGGACCACACAGCTCAGGCCTGGGGACCAGCTCTTCAGTCTGAGTCCTGTGATGTGTCACAGATAGTCTACAGAGAACTTGATTGTCTCCCACAAAACAACAGACTGGTTCCCTACACTGATGACATTACGCTGACCGGATCTGGGGAGCAGGAAGTAGCAAGTCCTTCAGATGCCCTAGTAAGCCCTATCCAAACTAGAGTGTGAGAAATAACCCCATAGCCATCCAGGGGCCCACCGCCTTAAGTCCTTACTCCATGTTCCTGCTTACTTATGTATGCTAGCTGCTTTCTCCTTTTTTCCATTTTAATTTTATATACAGGGTTGCAAGTTAACTTGGTAATTTAGTCTTTGGTAACAGAGCAGTCAGTGAACTGTGAATGAATCCGCGGAGTAAGTTATAGCTAGCGATGGAGGCAATGAGTCTTGGGACCATGGGTTTCCTCATTTTGAAGAAAGATCTTATTTACTTGTAAGACACATAGCTGTTTCTTGTTAGGTGGAGGCATAGAGTTCTCTTGCCGTCGTATGGGAATTCGGAGATGTGTACAAAGATGTGTGCACCATGCTGGTTATAAATTTATTGCCTGTCAGCTCCAATTCACCCTTTGTTGACTGATGGGTGGAAGTGGAAATGGGCCTCACTATTTTCCCCTTTTTCCAATTTGTGTAATACTAACCTTAGCCAGTAAGGGGCAGTGGAGACACATTGCAGAAGGGAGGGCGCTTTCTTCCCAGTTCTGGTATGTATAATCCCTTGCTCAGCAGGCTATTGCAACAGCACTGGGAAGCCCAGGTTTCACAGTGTACATGGGTGTTTTAGAAATGGGCAGCTCTATAAGACATAGGTGGCTTATCCAGCATTTACTCGCTACAGCACCAAGACTTGGTTTCTTTAAGAGTTCTCATTTTATCCCCTTTCATAAATCTTTACTGACTTCTTCAGGACCTGATGGCGGTTAGCAACGCCCAGCGGCGATAAGTTTCTTCTAGCAACCCCCTAAAGCGGTTTCATAGCAGAGTGTGTCCAGCGAGTCACCTCTCTACAAATGGCTTCCCCTGGCATCCAAAGAGTGAATTTCTGGCAAGTGCCACCTGTGTAGCATCCCAGTGACTTCTCTGCCTCTCAGCGAGCCACAGCTGTGCCCTCTGGGTCAAGGTCTTGATCTCAGCCCTGGGCGCTCTTCCTTGGGTGTCCTGCTTCTGCTCTAGAGGTAGTGGCTGGTCTTTATATTTGCCTTTCTGCACCAAACAGCATTCTCTTCTTACTGGGTAATCCCTTCTTACTCTGCACTTAAGATTCTTTGTGTCACTTTCCCTGTTCATATTCCTGTGTGGTTTTGTCTCCTGGTGGGACCCTCACTGATGCACCTGGGCTGGTGGACAGGTGCAGCACCCTGCAGGGTGGTGGGAGGGGAGTAGTGTTCAAGGACTTTGAAAGCCTAGCTGTGTTCGACCACCTGCAGGGCTAGGGAGGAGGTTGAAAGAAGTGGCTGAATCAGAGGAGGGGACTTGGGTCCCAGCTCTACCACTGAACAGTTGTGTGACCTTGGGCCTGTCATCTCCCTGCTGGGCCTGTCACCTCCTTCCTTGGGCCTTGTGTCAGCACTTTGAATCAGTACACGGGACTCCAGAGAGGAGGGGCTCACTTTGACTCTCCCCAGAGGGCACAGGCCTCCTGAGAGAGTCCCCTACCCGCCATTCATCTTCCAGCAGCCAACTGTCCCTGTGCAGAGCTTAATGAATGAGCTCAGCCAACCAAGCAAGCCTGAAATCTTGCGACTTGGGCTGTTGACTCCTGAGTCAGCTGGTCCCTTAGTGGCAGATGTGGACAAATGTGGGGAGTGGGAGGCAGTGCCAGCAGGAGCCAGGAGTCCTAGTCTGCCCACTGCCAGGGTTAAGATGGGGCAGGCGCATAATTATTCTGGGAGACTTGGTTTCTTTAAGAGTTCTCATTTTATCCCCTTTCATAAATCTTTACTGAGTGCCTGGTACATGATGAACACCATGCTGGGGCTGGGGCATCAAGGGAAGCTACACAGACATGGCTACTGACCACCTGGAGATGAGAGACCAGCAAGAAGGTGGATGTGAATAAACTCATCACCCGTAATACTAAAATGCCTAATGGGGCAAGTGTTATGGGGAGTTTGGAGGGGCTGCAATGGGAGCAACCTCAGACCAGCTCCTTCTCTTTCTGCACCTCATTTTCCTTGTCTGTAAAATGGGGTCATCATGCATTCACCCCAAGGGGGGTTCTGTGGGTGAAATAAATCTCACCTGTAAAGTGCTCAGCATGTGCCTTGCACACAGTAGTGGTCCCAAAATTGTTATTATTATTATGGTTATTTTTTCCAAGTTTCTTCATCAGAAGCACGCACATCGGTTGGGAATCAATCTTCACCAGTTTGCTGTGTGGCCTCAGGCAAGCCGCTTTCCTCACTGTCCTCAGTTTCCCCATCTGAGCACAAGGAGAAGGTGGCTCTCTGCTCAGCTGTGGGGGTAGGTTCTGAGGCAACAGCAGACTGGGGAATCATCTTCCCCAGCCTGGGACTTTCCTGGGGAGGAAGAAGTCACAGCAGTCACTGAGCCAAGAGGTCACTGTTTAGAGTAGGAGGGGTTGGAGTAGGGGTGGGAACAGGTCGTCTCTGGAAATTCTCACCTGTCCCAGCCACCCTGCCTTCTGCAGCTTCTTTTTCACCAGGCCTGGCCGTGCTGGTCGCCCCCTCAGCCTGGCCTCAGCGAGTGACTCTAGATGAAAGGCTCAGGGCTGGCTAGAGAGGCCCTTTGATTGTCCAGATGACCTTCTATTTCACAGAGGAGGAAACCGAGGACCAGGGTCTGGCTCTACTCACCACGGTGTCCTAGCCCCGTGCATGAAGCATGGCACACAGTAGGGCTTAATAAGGATCTGTAGAATGAGTTAGTGAGTTAATGAATGACTGAGGGGTGACCTAACTCAGAGCTGGGCCTGGAACTGGGTCTCTCAACCCCCAACCCTCAGCATCACCAGTATTCTGACTTGGGCTGGCACCTGACAGTTTGTAAATCCTTTGTGTCAATTGTGTCATTTTTATTCTTTGTTTTGTTTTTTGTCTTCAACTCTCAAAACAAGCATCACTGAGTCTATTTTATAGATAGGGAAGGGGAGGCTCAGAGAAGGGAAGGGACTGACTCACTCAGCAGGCCAAGGTAGGCTGAGAGGAGCCAATGGGAGGTACAGCCTCAGGGCCTGGGTGACACATGAGGCAGCTGCCTTCCCTGACCCAGTCCCCAGGCAGAGAGGGATCTAGTAAGTTCCTGCAGGAGCCCCTGCTGCGTTCCAGGCTGCTGCTTACAAGCTGGCTCTAACTCCTGCGGTTGACCCCCAGCCCCAGCTTTTCCTCTTCACTGCTTACGCTGCTGCCCTGGGCTGGGCATGTGTGTCCTGGGATGTGTATGTGGGGTCACTTAGAGGGGGCTCCACGGACCTGCTTGCAGGGCTCAGAGCTGTATTCCTTGGAACAGGGTTGTGTCCCCTCTCCTGTCAGGGCAGAGAGAGACTATGGCGAGGAAATGGGAAGAATAGGACCTTGGAGAGAGAGAACAAGGGGAGGAGGAGAAAGGCATACACTCACGCGCGCGCGCGCACACACACACACACACAGAAGCAGAGGAGTGAGTGGCATGGAAAGCCCACTGGCTCTCTCCTCCAGGAAGCCTTCCCTGATCAGCCTTGGGCTGGGCTTTTGGAGTCCCTACTCTCTCCTCCTTCACACACCTTGGCCTCCAGCTGGCTGCTGTGCCTGAGTGTGTCTCCCCCTCCTGGAGGGGAGGCACTTGCACATCCTCCTCGCTCATGGTGGATGAGACTTTGAGTGAGCACCAATGAAAGAGTCACCTGTTCACAGAGCAGGAGGTAAAGGCTCAGAGAGTCTGTATGACCTGCTCAGGGTCACACAAGGGCAAGAGCAAAATCAAGATTCAACCCAGGTTGGGTTGATCTTGAGGCCTGGGCCTATTCCTGTTCATGACAACACCCGTTGAACTGAACCACTAAATCAATCACTTTCAAAAGAGCAAGGGCTCCTTTTCCGGGAGGCTGGGAAGGAGCCATCCAAAGTCAGGTAGACTTCTCAGAACCTGGCATCTCGGCCCCATCTTCAGTGCTGGGCAAACTCCTACTCATCATCCTTTAGAGCCCAGCTAGCTGAGGCCGTGTCATCTCATTACGCTAGCTCCAGGGTCCAGCCTCAGCCTGACACCAAAGGGGTTTGTTTTCCCTTCACTCACTCATTCACTCACTCGTTCATTCAAAAGTCTGCATTGATCACCTAGTAGATTCTAGGCCAAGTTCTAGGGGCTGCGGCATCGAGCCAGTCAGCTCAAGTCCCTCCCCGGAGGATTCCATTAGACAAACCTACAAATTAGTGTGTGATTATAACTCAAGTTAAGCACCCTAAAAGAAAGGAAATGGATTTGAGAGAGAATCTTAGAAGGAAGAAAATAATTTAGATTGGAAAACGGTGATCAGAGAAGTTTCTCTGAGGAGGGGAGGTTTAAATAGAAAAACATGAAAGATGAAGAAGAGTCAACTCAGCCAGGAAGAGCGGGGCAGAGGACTGGTTGGGGCCAGGACATCCCAACCCTTGTGGCTGAGAGCAGAAGGAAGGACTAAAGAGTTCTGAGCCAGGCAATGATGGGGAATATTTGCATTCTGATGTCATTGAATAGAGAATGGATGGGGGCCAGGTATGAAAGTGGGGAGATCATGGGAGAGGCTATGAGTGGTGCTGGGCCATGGCCGGGGTGGCAGAGATGGAGGAGAAGGGACACAAGGTCAACTGTAGCTGCTGGTTGGATCGATATCAGTGGCCGTGGCAGACAGGGGGGATAACGATGGTTGTGGGGAAGGGGACAGCAAGTTGTCCCTTTCTCCTGTCAACCCAGGTTCTGTGATCATGGGGGGTTCCCACCCTTATTAAGGAGCCCTGTCCCCATATATGGCCTGGAAAATGTCAAACCCTAGATACCCCCTGCATCACATCCTCTCTTGGCATGGAACATCTGCCTTGGAGGGGTTGGAGGAGGGTCAGGAATGAGCCAGGCTAGGGGACCAGGGCTGATGTCCCCTGACTCTGCCCTGATGGGGAGGGTGACCTTGGACAAGACTCTTCTCCCAGACTCTCCACAGGAGAGAACGGCTGCAAGAGGGAAAAGGGGCTGGGCCAGGCGACCCCCATGAGGCTCCTAGTGGTGGCTTCCAGGCAGGGCCCAGAGCCTCCGGCCTCCCTGTGGGACCTTGGAAAGAACCAAAGGGTTAATGCCTAGGATGCTGTTGCCTGTCGGCCCCTCCTCACCTGTGATTAATTCAGTTTGGTAAAGCGGGTATTTACGCTGGAAATTTAATCATCATTTCTGATGGTAAAGGAATTGAAAAATAAATTGAAAGTGTCAGATGATGCATTATGGTGGGTGATGGAGTGGAAGCGAGGCACCCACCTGGCCTCCCCATTGGGTGATTTACGGGCCCAAGAAATTAGCCAAGTTTCTGTTTCTAAAATTGTAGGATCACGAACCAGGGACAATGGGGTGAGAGGGATGGGGACAGGTAAACAAGAGAGGAGATTCCAGAGTGGCGGCAGATGCAGCATTAGGTGTCACCCAGCACAGCCCCATGTCACGGATGAAGGGGTGGGCCTGGAGAGGAGCAGGGGCCCATCGAAGATGCCACAGGCTGTGGGGAGCACAGTGAGGCTGGGATCCAGGCTACCCGCCTCCCCCAAGTCAGGGGAGGATGCTGATATACTGATGGGGTCTGTGCCTGTGGAAGGAGCTCTGCTTTGGGCCCAAGCAGGCGGAAGGCTGCCTCTCCATCTACAGTGTGCCCCGTGCCTCATGCCCAGAGTTCAGGGAGGGGGTGCCCACCTGAGAGAGAGCCCACCTCACCGACGGTCTCTGTTGGGGCAGTGTGGGCGCATGCCTCTGTGAGTCTGCAGGCACCGGAGTCTCCTCAGCAGTGCCTGGTCTCCCCCAGAGAGCTCCTGACCCCAGAGGACCAGGACACCCCCGTCAGCCTGGGTGTTTCTAAAGGCAGGGCTGTCTCCTCCAGAAGACCAGTCTCATAAGGACAGAGCCTTGACTCCCCTATGAAACTGGAGAGTCCTTAGGTTAGGCCCATGGACAAGCCTGCCCCCTGGGACATCACTCTTCAGTCCTCCCAACGTGTTGGCTGGCTCCCAGGTGGGCAGAGTCCGTGGAAGTCTCAACAGTCAGGTCGGCTGTGTCTAAACCTAGGAGACCTCTAGGGTAGGCAAGAATGATACATGTGGAAGTCTGTGCCTGGAGGACCAGGACCCAAGGGGCTCCTAGAAGACTGGCCCCACCAGCCTGGGAGGGACCAGCCTCTGACCCTGTTTAAACCCCTTCCTCCCCCAACAACCTGGAACAGGGGGAGCTGGTGCTGGGATGTAGGAAGCCTAAGCTCCAGACCCAGCTTGCTCATTCATTCATTCATTCATTCATTCATCAAGCGTCTCTTGAGTACCTACTATGTGCCTGACACCCTGCAGGGCACTGGAGATGCACCAGGGTACAAACCAGACAAGGTCCCTGCCCCAAGGAGCTTGCAGCCTTATGAGGAGATTGATAATAAACACACTGATGAACAAAGCAGCAAGATAATTCCTGAAAGTGTTAAATGTTACAGAGGAAATAAAGCAGGATGACGTGGCACAGGGTTCCTGGGGCGGGGTCTTTTCATGGGGAGTTCTGGGGAGGTTTTCAGACTCTAGGCTGGGATCTGTGGATGAGAAGAGTGTCCCCTGGCCAGGAACCGTGGTAAGGGGGTTCCAGGTACTGTAATGGTGAACACGAAACCTGGGCACCATCTTGGAGTGTGACCCGAAGGCCTGGTAGCTGAGCCATGGTACAGGGACTGTGGATCAGGACGAGGCCGTAGGAGTGGCCGGAGACGGCTGTTAGATCCCAGACAACCTTACGGCCATGATGATGACTCTGAAGTTGATTCTGGGAGCAGCAGAAGCCATGGATGATTTTAAATAGGAGAGAGACACAGTCCTGTGAGTTTTTGCAAGACCATGCTCACTACTGTGGGTAATGGCATGTGGAGGTGCAAGAAGGAGCAAGGGGACCTGGCAGGAGGCACTGCCGGTGTCCAGGTGAGAGCTGGGGGCCTGGACCAGGGTGCAGGCAGTGCAGATGGAGAGAAGTGGCTGGAACCCCACATATCCGTAGCTCCCTGTTACCTTCATAATAAAGCCCAAGCTCCTCAATCTGGCATTGAGGGCTTGTGAGTTATACTTACCACCTTCTCTCCCAGCCCTCTCTCACATGGCAGGAAACTCATCAGCTTGTTCTCCTTTAAACAAATCTTTTCATTGCTCTGATCAGGGTGGCCTAAAGAGCCCAGCTCAGCCGCTGATCTGTGGTGTGGACTTGAGGGAGTCCCCTGCCCTTTTCAGGACTCAGTTTTTCCAGTGAATGAAATGAGGGTGCAGACTCGATCATCTAAATGCTTCCTTCTGCTGCAGATACCTTGTATTTTGGAGCCAGGCTGCTGCCTCCCTTCCAGTCTGACCTGGCTTGCCCCATGTCCATGGCCACCTCCTCCCAACTCTCAGCTGCTGTCTCTGCTCAAAGGAACCAGCCCAGACAGGAAGCGACCACCTCACAGCTGCCGGACAGGTGAGCTCAGGACTGCTGCAGGTGAGGTGGGAGCGAATTAGCGCTGAGGCTGGAAGGGAGTTCAGACTGACAGTTGTCCCACATTTCTAGAATTTAGGGTTTGGGGTGCAGGGAGGGCAGGGCAGTGTTCCGAGCTCTGGGTAGAGAAAAAGGGGTGCTGTGGAGGGAGGTGGGGTTGGCAGGTAGTAGTCAGGCTGGGGGACAGCCAGCTGTAACAGTTGGGCAATGGCATTCCCTGAGCTCGTCCTAAACAAGCTTCCGTACACTCCACCTCGTTTCAAGGGCTGCGTAAGTGCCAGCTCTGCTCAGCAGGTTTACTTTCCCTGAGAACGCCATCATCACTATAAACCTGGGCCATTCGTTCTTGCACCAGGCCCTGATCTCTATCTGCCAACAACTGGCATCGCACTTCATCACGATCCTCCCTGTTTGGTAGAAAACTAGGAGGTGAAGCAACCAGCTCAAGGTCACGAAGCTCACAGGTGCCAAGGGCAGGATCTGAACCCAGGCCATCGGGCAGTGAGTAACCAGTGCCCTGTACTGTCCCCATGTCGACCACACAGCACGCCCCCTTCCCCTGCTCTGGGGTGAGGCAAGTCCTTGCCCTCACGTGACAGGTGAGGAGACCAAAACTAAGAGGAGGGAAGGGACTTGCTTAAGGTCACACTGGAAATTCCCATGGTGGAATCTACGCCCCGGCTGGGGAGGGGGTGCCTGCCTTCCTTGTACTCTAACACCCTGACCCTTTAGAGGGACAGGGGTCTCCAAGGCTCGTCCAGGACTCCATGTGGGTTGTCAGTGAGGGGATCTGGAGAGAGCAGGGGCCCTGTTCCCCCACAGACCCAGGCTCATGTCTCCTCTCTGCCATTCAGTGGCTTGTGGCCCTGGGCCAGTCACTCCACTCTTCTGAGCCTGGTTCCTCCTCTGTAAAGTGGAGCAGTGGCTGCTTGTTGGGAGGGTGGGAGTGGAGGCAGGCAGAGGTGTTTAGTGCATAGCGGGTGCTCAGGAATGGCTGAGCCTTCCCATCCCCCTTGGGGCTGAGGCTCTGGCATTGGGACCTGATGGTCTCTTCTGCGGAGTCCTAAGTTCCCACCGGAGGATCCTGGGGGCAGAAGAAGAGGCTGGTTGTTCTTGGCCAGCTCTGCGCAGGGCATGTCCCTCCTCAGGGCCCCTGTGTGGCCTCCTCCGTCACACAAGAGTGTGGCCTCACCGCTGGCTCAGGACCGATTCAGGTGTCTGGGGCTAAGCAACCTTGTGAATGGTTCACAGTGAATTCTCACCCTATGTGGTCGGTCCCACAGTGGTGCCGCTGGGGTCAGACGGGGACGGCTGGTCTTGACAGCAGCCCGTAAACTACTCCTGGATGATGGGTGGGTCTTTGCAGAGGGTCAAGTACCAGAGGCCTAAAGCCTGGGCCCTGCTGCCTGGCCCTCAGGACCTGAACCCTCGTCATCCACAGTCATGCCTGTTACCTGTGTGGTGATCACACTGTCTCCCATTGTGCCATAAACTCCCCCTGAGCACTCACCATGTGCCACTCTGAGTATACAGCCCATTGAATGTTACTCTCACAGCTAACAGTCCTACGTGGGAGGAACTGTCACTGTGCCCAGTTCGCAGGTGAGAAAGAAAAGGTTTGGAGAAGGAAAATAAACAACCGGGAAGTGGGGGCCTGCTGGCCTCCAGGACCCCAGCCATTACCCGCAAGAACAACCTGCACTTGTACCCCATCACTCTCTCTCCAGCACCCTCATGCCATCATCTGTCACCTAACCCCCGCCTCCCATCCCCTGCCCTGATGAGGTGCTGCCTGCCTGCTGCCACCCGCTTCTCTCCAGTCATTGCACATGCACACAAATACATGATCACATGTGCAAACAAAGCAGGATCACACATGCACACAAATGACAAACTCGTGCATCCTCATGTGCAAACACACACCCACGTGTGCTCCTCATTCCCAGTCATGCGTCCACATCCACATTCACCCCACAGCCTCCTTTCTGCAAGAATATCCCTCTTCGTAACTCTTGTTTCTAGGTGTGCTATGCAATTCACCATCAGATTTAAAGCTAAGAGGAGAGATGGGCGAGGAGGAGCCAAATCTCATTTTAATTATCTGTGGCAGGACCCAATTGTTCAGGTGATAATTGTAATAATTAAAAACTCCGTTATCAGCTCTGGTGGGGAAAGGCATTGCCCGCGCAGTCAGCTTTGGGACGCTGAGCAGGCAGAATGTTCTGATAACGAAACCCGGCTCCCAACCTCTCCGCTCCAACTCTATCCCAAGGTGATTCTGCTGGATGTTCTGAAACTGAAGGGGGAGGACAGTGAGCTCAGAAAAAGGAAGCCAAAGACTACCCTTCCAGGGGGATATAGATGACCAGGTGACCCTCCCCTGTAAGGCCTGTGAGCCCTTGGGTGGGCCTGAGGAGACAAGGGGACCCAGAAGGTCTCAGGAGCTGAGGCTTGCCCTGGGACTTGGATGTCCCTGAATTAGGAAATGACCTCACTGGATGGTGTGTGGAAATCCGCATCGTCAGTCCCCTCACAGGGTGTGTCATGTGTCTGCTCTAAGGCTGGCCTGATCTGGGCTCTGCTGATGAGCCACCCTGTGACTCTAGGTGTGTTACCCACTCACTCTGTGTTGCTTTAGCTCTTGACTACTTGCAAACGCCTTCCCAGCCGGCTCTGCCCTGCAGCCATCATAACAGAAGCTTCCAGAGAGCAAAGCCTCATCTCCACTGCCCACCTCTGTGTCCTCAGTGTCCAAACCAAGGCCTGGCACATGAGAGGCTCACAAGAAATGTTTGTTTAAGGACTGCAAGAATGTGTAAATACACAGGACAAATCCATGAGGTAGGCATTCTTATCCCCATTTAATAGAGAAGACTGAGGCTCAGAGAAGTGAAGTAACTGTTTGAAGACACACAGCAGGTGAGGGGGTCAGAGATTAGGAAGCAGAGGGTCAGTGGTAGGGTTGAGGGAGCAGCATGGGTCCTGGGGAGAGACGGCCAGAGATGACATGCATTTAGACAATAAATCAAATAAATATGTTACAGCCCCAGGTACTCTTGGGTAAACTCAAGCCAGCGTGTGTGAGGCCCATGGTGGCCATGAGGGAAAAGAAGAGAGAGGGAGGGAGCAGCCTTGTTTTCATAAAGATCTCACATCCTCCAATCAGCTGGGCCTTCAGGGATGGGGACTCTAGTGCCTGGCCAATTACCAGGTGGCTGAGAGCAGGAATAGGTGGAGCAAGGTTAGCTACTGCCCATGCGAGTGGCCAGGCACCGCCCCTTGTGCACATGATGGCCCTTCCTGAATGTAATTTTTCCTCCTTGACCTCTTTTATTCCTTCCAATAGTCCCACATCCAGGGCAGGAACAATCATCTCTACTGTGCAGATGAGGCAATTGAGGCAAGAGATGCCATGGGACTTACCCAAGGTCACACAGCTAGGCAGCAGCAGAACCGAAACTGACCTAGGCCCTGACTCCCAGCCCAGGGTGCTGAGTCTTGCCCCCTCTGGCTTCCTCCAGGCTCTCTTGGCCTAGGGCCCCTTCTGGGCACCTCCACCCTGGGCCTGTCCTCTGCGACAGCCAGTCTCCACTTCCTCACCAATTGCCCTCACCCCGAGTTTAGCTCAGAACTGCTGCTGACTCCCAAGCCCCCTCTCCAGCCTTTCCTCTGAACTCCAAATCCTTTGCTCCAGCTGCCCCCAGACACTGGGTTAGGGCCTTTCAGAATGTCAGGGCTGGCAGCGGTCTCAGAAAGCATCTGGTCTGACTCCTGGGGCGCAGGTGGGAGCAATGGTCCCTCAGTGGCCATGCTGTGCCCCTCCCTTTCATCCTAGAAATGTTCCAGGGCCCAACTTGGGGTGCTACTCTTCTCTCTGCATTTCTCTTTTTGCTTCCTGCTTCATTTACTCCTCAGCAGATTCTGTGAATTCAGGTCTAAGGTTTGATTTACAAACTTCCTGGGAGAGGAGGGTGTCTGCACCTGCAGTGGCTAGGAAGCCCAGGGATTTACTCTGCTGGAAATGTTTGCTTCTCTGGAGGGATCCTCTCAACCCCTCCTCATTGCAGGCTGGGATTTCCTGAAGCTTCCCTTTTCCAGGGACCCGCCTGGTGGCTTTGGGGGCCAACAGAGGTGGGAGGCTATGCCCATAGTGAAGAACAAAACTAGATAGTGTGGAGGGAGGGAAAAGACAGACTTAGGGGTCATCAAGGATCTGGGTTTGAATCCTGGCTCTGAGATCTTGGGCAGATCACTTAAGCTCTGTGGACATCCATTTCCTCATCTGTAAAATGGGCATAATCATACAATGGGACTGGTGACAACACCTGTGTCCCAAAGTGATGAGGCTTGGTTGAGGGGTGTATATAAATGCTTGGCACATAGTAGGTGCTCAGGAAAGTTGAATTCTCCCTTCTAGTCCATTTGACATCGCCCTTTTCCTGGCCAGATCACCTCCTCTAGTCTCCTCCGCAGCTTTCCTCTAAGTGCCCCCTGCACTTGCCTTTCTGTTCTCAAGGAGAATAGACCCTGTCAGCCTCACAGGTTCCAGCTTCCTGCTGCTCAGGGAAGAGAATGGGAAGCCCATTTGGCATGACTGGCCCAGCTGCCCATTCCAGGACATCAGGCATAGATGATTTATATGCCCAGGGTTTGTTAACAGAGAGGCAGCTTCCTTGCTAATGAGTTAACAAATTTCACCTCTGGAAAAGACTCTTTGCAGAGTAAGGGGCCTCTGGAGCCCAAAGTTCTGCTGTGATCCAAGGGGTCAGCAGAATTCCTTAATGCATCTAAGTTCTAATAAAGCAAGGAGGGACTGTGTGTGTGTGTGTGTGTGTGTGTGTGTGTGTGCGTGCGTGCGCATGTGTGCTGGCCTAGTTAGCTCAAATTACCTGGGTCTGACTGGGTTGGGGCCTGACCACCAGGGCAGGAGTGAGCGGGAGGTATCGATCGTCCAAGGAACTCCAGCCAGCTCTAGTCTCTCCTAAAAGCATCTTTAGCTTTGTTTGTTTAGAAACAAACAAAAACCCTACTCCGTTCTCAAAGTACAATGCATGGAAGAGGAGTCTCCGCAGTTAAACTCATCAGACCTCAAAAGACCACCGAGACCTGTGGCTGGCTCCTGAGACACCCAGCAGCCCCTGGGTCTCCTGTGCTTCAGTTTTCTCACCTGTAAGGTGAAGTTGAGATCCCTCCCTCACTTGCTTGTTGTGAGGTGAGTAAAGCCCTTTCATGGTGCTCAACACCTGGTGGGTTCTCCACAAACGATAGCGGTGATTGCAGAGGTAGGCACAATAATGACCCCCAAAGATGTTCGTGTCCTACCTGTTGATATGCTACTTTAACTTAGATGGCAAAGGGGAATGAAGTTTGCAGGTGCATTTAAGGTTTTAATTGCCTGGTTTTAAAATATGGAGATTATCCTGGATTATCCAGGTGGGCCCCATGTCATCACCAATCACATGGGGCCTAAAGTGGAAGAAGGGGACAGAAAAGGAGGTCAGAGTGCTGAGGAGGATTTGACCTGTATTTGTTGGCTTTGAAGATGGAGGGAGGGACCAGAAGCTAAGGAATGCGGGCAGCCTCTAGAAGTTGGAAAAGGCGAGGAAATGATTTTCCCATAGAACCTCAGAAGGAAAACAGCCCTGTGGATATTTTGATTTTAGCCCCATGAGATCCATTTTGGGCTTCTGATCTCCAGAATCATAAGATAATATGTGCATATCGTATAAGCTACTAAGTTTGTGGTAATTCGTAATTGGGCAACTAATATATACATGGAGCCATATCCTGGCTCCAGGTGGGGGTAGAGTTGGGTCAAATTTGCACTTGGGAGCCAGATTCAATTCGTGCCTGGCCTATTTCAGCACTATGGATTGAGGGAGTGGCCTAACCTTTCTGTACCTCAGTTTTCTCATCTGGAAAATGGAGTAATAATCATACTTCCTTGATAGGGTTATTGTAGAGATTAAATGCGATAATATGTGTAAAGTTCTAAAGTAGAGCTGGGCACACAGAAAGTCAGAATATTTGGAATGTAAGGACAGATATTTTAAAAACATTAATGCAATTATGGAGACCCTTGCAGGCTCTGAGCTGTCCTTTTAAATGGAAGGAGGTAGAGGGCAGTGGTGAGGCTGTGATGTTGAGCAGACTTAAGATCAAATCCTCAATGCGCCACATTCTGGCTGTATGTCTTTGGACCTGGCATGTAATTCTCTGAGCCTCAGTTTACTTACCCATAAGATGGGGATAATGACCTCCATCGCCTCTAATGAGGGCTGCAAAGATTAAAGGAGATAGATAATTCAGGTAAATCACTAAGCTCAGTGCCTGGCACACAGCAAGTCAAGAGATGGTGGCTGCTGTTATTATGTCACTGTCCCAGCCACTGTTATTAGTCCCCAATGACAGAGGAAAGGCACACTGGACAGAAGCTGCCGGATGCAGAAAGGCTTCTCAGTGACTTTCTCTGTCATCGGAATGGCAGTAGTACACACATAGAATAAAATGGGGTTCTGTTATGTGCTGGGCCAATTATTTCATCTGCAGACAGCACTTGGTAAACAAGTAAATTCAGGGGCCCCTTGGCGATTAGCACCTCCAGTAGTTCCAGGCTGGGAGCCTCAGCCATGGCTCTAGTCAAAGCCAGTAAGGATTCCTGCCATTCACAGTTACGGTGGCAGCACAATAACAGCCCAAACAGAGCCCAGCCAGCCTAGGACTTTCCCCAAATGGGGGAGGACCCCCCACTCACCCCTCCAACCCCACACACTCAGGTTTTGGTTCTCTTTCTTCCCAATGAATATATAATTGCCTCACAGGATGGGCCAAGATGACGGCTGTAATAAAACCTGTTCATTACAGCCCTCTATCTGGAGCGGTTTAATGAGCACACGCTGGTGCTTTGTGGCCTTTTTGAACCAAAAGCAAATGAAATACATTCTATGGTATCATTTAATTAGCTTCAGAAGGTGGAGAGGAATGGGAAGAGGGGGGTGATGTTATGGGATAGAGACAGAAAAAGAGGAGAGGGTAAGGGAGACAGGGGTTTGGGGAGGGCAAGAAAGAGGGGGGAGGGCGAGGGAAAGAAAGAGGAGTGAGTAAGGTAGGAGAAAGAGGAGAGATAGGTTTATTTTTTGTATCTGACTTTCCAAAGCCCCCTGGTATGGAAGACAAGGTTGGGCAGCCTCATTCCTCCCATTAGAAAAGTGAGAACGCCAAGTATAGTCCTACTCTGTGCATTGTGTTGGGTTTTGAAGATCT
>CM053502.1:15244643-15267840 GCA_028627145.1 Eidolon dupreanum | reverse complement strand
AGAGGGAGACAGAGACTCTGAGAGGAACTTGGTGACAGAAAGAGCAAGTGACAAGGAGAGAGAAGTAAAGAGAGGGGACCTCAGATGCAGCCTTTGTGCCCCAGAACCCTGGCACCCCTGGTGCCTCCTCACCAGGCTCAAGGCATGGAGCCCTGGGGGTGCTTGTTGGGGGTAGGGAGTCACCGTGCCTCAAATGGTACCTCTTCTCTATGGTTCATCTTCTCTGAGAAAAGAAATCATTCTCCATCCAATTAATCTAATTAGACATAATCAAGTTGTGGAGATCTGTGCAGCAGGGTGAGTGATTAGGAAAAATTACCTCCATGCAAAGAGTTTAAATTTAATTTTTGTTTCATAACCTAAAGACCAAATAGAAACAATGGTTCCTTGCTGCCCCTGGCAAGAGCCAGAATTCTTCAGGGTGGAGGTGTCTGCTGAGAGAGGGTCACACTTCCGTCAGGATGGGTTGGGGCCATAGTGGTCCTGTTGAGACAGGCACCCATACCATCCAGTAGGGCCCCGCTAGATGACCACCACTCTTTCCACATCAGGCCTTTCTCATATACCCATTCACACTAATACACACCCATAACCTGGGACAAATGTGACCTTTACATGTGTGCGCTGTGGCTGTTAAACACACAACTTCAGACAGCCACATACACACCCTAATAAAGCCTGTATAGATGTCCATAGAGCAGACATGGGGAGTTTGGCTATTAGATATCAGGGAGGACTTCCTGGAGGAAGCAAGTTTTGGGCTGGGTAGGATTTAGATAGAGGAGGGTAAGGTGTGCTGGGAGGGAGAGACTACATGTGCAAAAGGTGGGAAAAGAGGGATCAAGATGAGACTTCTCTCTTGTGTTGTGAGACTGGCATGGCGTTTTATATGTGTGAGTGTGTGTAGCAGGGACAGTCCTAGCACAGCACTGGGCTCCCAGGGGACCCTCTGTCAGCTCCTCCAGGTTACCTGGCCCCTTCTCGTTGTGTGTT
The DNA here is from genome assembly GCA_028627145.1 of Eidolon dupreanum. Lineage (NCBI taxonomy): Eukaryota > Metazoa > Chordata > Mammalia > Chiroptera > Pteropodidae > Eidolon > Eidolon dupreanum. Next base: position 15,266,847 of record CM053502.1, on the reverse strand, counting down.
TAACAGTCCCCAAAGTTGGCCTCTTGATCTGGTCACGTGTGGTCCTAGAGGAGAGCAGGATTTAGTGTAAGTACATAGGGGACCATGGGCATGTCACCCCTCTTGGGGAAGACCACTAAGCTCTACTTGTCATGAAACACAGACCCTAAAACTTTGGAATTGGGAGGCCCCTCCAGCCGCTCCACCCTGTAGGAACACAGCACAGAGTGGTCGAGAGAATGGACCAGTCACCCAGCTCCCAGCTCAGGCCCTCTAGTGCTCTGCTCTCTAACCAGCCTGAAGGGGGAGGGTTTTCTGTGTACAAACACCAGAACAGAGAGCCTCAAGGATTCCTCTTTTTCCTTCATCCCCCCTCTGCCCTCATACTCATTGTTCACAGGGCCGAGAAGAGCCTGGAAAGGGGACCCAGGGGACTCCCTGGAAGTCTGGGCCCATGATCTGTAGACCCATCTGGCTGAGACCTCAGCTTGTGCTGGGAAAGGGAGGGTTAAGCCTTAAGCAACCCTTCTTGGTTGGTGTTTAGCTTGCAGTTTCTAAAAGCTATTAGGAGCTCCATAGAGCAAACATTTTATCTCATAATGATACTGCAGCAGATTAAGGAGGGGTCCAGCTCCCAGAAAACAGTAAAGAGAGGCTATTCATTACCCAGGATGGTCTGACCTGGCAGCTGGAATAACTTTCTTATAGATATGACTGGTGAGGAAGGGACTCTTTCAGCCCTGCTGTCAGCAAACCTAGCCTGGTTCCTTTGGGCAGAGCTTTGGGGGCTGAGGGTGGATGACCAGAAACCAGGCTGAGAGGACATTGACATAGGCTGGGGTTTAGCTCAACATGAGAAAGATCTCCTGGTCTAAGCGGACCACAAGCCAATAGGTATTCACCTCTAAAGGCTATATTATTCTTAAAGTTGGCTTAGATGGGGACCTCTGTCCCTTTTGGAATCACAGAAGGGCAGGCTTCTGGGGACCCAACAATTATAACCTCACATGGGGATGAATCCAAAATCTTTCCTCCTCAGTTTAGGCATGTGGTTCAAAGGCAGGTGCAGAATATGCACTTCACTTATGTTTAGGAGATGTGAGTCCAGTTCTGCCTCTGTGACCTTGACAAATGACTTTCCCAACAATGGCCACAAATATCATTGCTTGAGTGCCTACTGTGTGCCCAGCTTATACCAGACATTTTCCATCTGCCCTCTCATTTTAACTCCTATGAGATGGTCTTCTCTATCTTCATTTTATACACAAGAGGACTGAGGCTTAAGAGACCAGTAAAACTTGCCCAGGATCAGAGCTGGGATTCAAACCCAGGTATGTCTACTCATGTTCCTTTTACTGTACTGTACATGCTCTCTGAGCTTCAGTTTCTTCATCTATAAAATGACAATACACACCCTGTATAGCTACACAGCATAGTTGGATAGTATCAGTGAAATGGTGGATAGGAAATATGCATGCATACAAACATAATTTTCTACCCAGGAGACACCAGCCAGTTACTATCCAAGGATGAAAAGTTACACAAAGGACTGTTCTATAATAAGCTATATTTCTTTATTCACTGAGCTCTGGTTAATTTAGCATCTAAAAGACACTAATACCAAATTTGTAAATGTATAAATTTCACAGTATGTATAAAAAAATCTTAAAATGCCCATATTTTTGAGCAAGAAATTTTACCATCAAGAAACATAGTCAAGGCTGATCATGCAGGCTCACACATAAGGATTTTACTGTAGGGTATTAATGATAACCAATGCTTAGAAACATTGTCCAACAGGAGAATAGTAAAATAGTGTATGTTCATATGATGGAATATTATACAGTCAACAAAAAAACTGTGTTTCACAACCTGGGAAGGAAAGAGCGGGACCAACACTTGCATATGCCAAATGATCCCCAAGGAGGCATCTCTCTAAGATGATGGGTGACTTTTATTTCTTCTGATTACTTTCCTGCATGGAATCAATCAATTTTAAAACAAATGAATAAAATGTATCTCACATTTCTCTGTTTCTAGGTTGGGAACTGCAGAGCAAAATTTAAGTTTTGCTCTGCTCCTGTGTCACCACCATTATCCTATACATTTTAATCCCAAGTATTCCCTGAGATATTTCACCCACACTCAGGGAGGGCCCAGCTTGCTCTCTTCTAAAGTTCTCTCATCTAATTTCCAGCATTTTTCAGTCTCCTGGCCACCAGATGTTTCTTCTTGCTGGTCTTGCAGGCAAGACTTCCAAGAACTCAAAGGAAAAACAATAGCTGGAAAGATAGAATTGCTGAGTAGAGATTTCAGACTCTCCCCAATGCAGGGGAAATAGAATTTGGAGTGTTGGTTCAGCCAAGAGTGAGGGAATTTCACTAAATTCCCAGAAAAGGGCCATACATCAGAAGTAAAGACTACATCTCATGATAGAAGGATTCATCCTTAGATCAGGAGCAAAACTGAACTAGACTTGTCCAAACAAAGCATAAACTAAGAAGACATAAGTTAAAGATTATCTAATAATCATTTAACTGATGGTCCAAACTAAACCTATTACTTTTCATGGAGATAATAAAATTAAATCTCTAGAGAGTGTTTTCACAGTATCTAGTACACAGTAAAAAATGATTAGACATGTGAAGGAAAAGGAAAGTGTGACTCATAGTCAAGAGAAAAATTAGACTAGCTTGAAAAGATGGCCAAAGCTTAAAAAGTTGAACAACATAATAAAGTCATGTTGGATTATAACCCAAAGTATAAGATAAATATGAGTCCATATTGACATAAATAAGTAGTTGAATAAATTAATAAATTGTGAAAAAGATGCAAATCTCTTGGTTGGAGAATTTCACATAATTTATGTAGGTGCTCTCCAATCTCAAGGAGGTAGAATATAACTCACACTCCTTAAGTGTGAACTGCTTCTAGTGACTTCCTTCCAAAAAGTTTAGTATGGAAAAAGGGAAAGAAGAGTAACTTTACAGTGGAGGAAACTGACAAACACTACCTCAGCAGGTGATGAAGGTCAACATTAACAGTCATAAATCATGTTGATAGTTGTACCCTTGATATCTCATGAGTGGCACTTTATCTCTGTGACCTTCCTTTCCCAAACACCCATACCCCCAGTTTAATCATGGGAATAACATGAGACAAATTCCAATAAAAGGCTATTCAATTATACCCTTGACCAATACTCAAAATTGTCAAGCTCAATGAAAACAAGAAGAGTCTGAGAAACTGTCATAGCCAAGAGGAACCTAAAGGAACATGACAGCTAAATGTAATGTGGTATTCTGGATGAAATCCTGGAACAGAAAAAGAATGTTAGGTAAAAACTAAGGAAATTTGAATAGGCTACAAACTTTAGTTATTAATTATGTATCAATATTAGTTCATTAATTATGACAAATATACTATGCTAATTTAAGATGTTAATAATAGGTGAAGCTTTGTGTGTAAAAAGAATTGACAACAAACAGAGCCTTGGTGACTTTTGAAAGGAAAGAATGGGACAGAAGAACAAACATTTGAGGAAATATCAGAAAAATAATTTCAAAAATTGATAAAAGACAGCAACCCGTAGATCAAAAAGCTTGATGAATTCCAAGCAGAATAATTACAAAGAAAATCATATCTAGGCACATCATAATCAAAGTACTGCAATACAAAGATTAAGAAAAGATCATAAAAGCATTCAGTGGGGAGAAAATATGTTAATACAGGCGAACAAGGATAATAATGAAAGGTGGTTTTATATCAGATGAATGGAGGTCTCAAGATGATATAACATCTTTAAAGTTCTGGGATAAAAAACAGCTTTTAACCTAGAATTTGTTATCTAGCAAAAATTTTAAAAAATACATTAAGGTGAATTAAAAAGATTTTCTTAAAAATAAAAGATGATAATATATGTTGTCAGCAGACCCACACTACAAACTATTCTAAATGAAGTTCTTCAGTCTAAAGGGAAATAATGTCAGATGAAATATCAGATCTACAGAAAATAAGGAGAAGCACCGGAAATGGTTAAGTATAAAAACAACTTTCTCTTCAATTCTGTAAAAGTTAGTTAATGGTTTGGAGAACAAATAATATCAATGTACTGTGGAATTTATAACACAAGCAGAAATAAAATATATGATTATAATAGCCAATGAATGAGAGTGAGTGTAAATGGAATTGCATTGTTATAAGATTCTTATATAAATAAAGCACTATAGTATTAGTTTAAGTTAGACTGAGATAAGTTAAGGATGCTTACTGACCACTGAACTGGAATATGCAAGTGAGACTTCAGTGAGCCCAAGGGGAAAACACCATATTATAATCATTAGAGCAAATAGTAATAATAACACAAAGCAGTATAATTAAACACCAATAAAGGAGATTAATTGGAATACTGAAAAATATTCAGTTAATCCAAAAGAATACAAGAAAAGATGAACAAAGAAAACAAGGACAAATGGGGCCAATAGAAAGCAAATAGAAAGATGATAAAGTCAACACAGACGCAATACTTGAAATAAAAGTCAAGCGTTCTCAGATTAGTTTTAAAAAGCAAGACCCAAGTATAGGACATTTATAAACCATATACTTTATTTTATTTCAGGTATCACTAAGATTTTCTTTTTTTTTTTTACATTTTATTTTATATTCTTTAATTACAGTCAATATTCAATGGTGTATTAGTTTCAGTTGCACAACATAGTGGTTAGACATTTATATAACTTACGACACGTTCCCTTGATAAGTCTAGTACCTTCCTGGCACCATGCATAGTTACTTCATATTATTGACTATATTCCTTATGCTGTACTTTACTTCCCTGTGACTATTTTGTAATTTCCAATTTGTACTTCTTAATCCCTTCACCTTTTCCACCCAGCCTCCCAACACCCCCCCCATCTGGCAACCAACAGTTTGTTCTCTGTATCTATGAGTCTATTTGTTTTGTTTTGTTCATTTATTTTGCTTTTTATATTTTACATATAAGTGAAATCATATGCAAACCATACACTTTAAATATAAAGATGTAGACAGGCTGATAGCAAAAAAAGATAGAAAAAGATATGTTAAGCATAAAAAAGCTGGTGGGGCTATAATAATTGTCAGAGAAAGTAGACTTCAAGACAAGGAACATATAAAAGACCAAGAGAAACATATCCAAAGGGTCAATTATCAAGAAGGCACATGCTGTGGACTGAATTGTGTCTTCCCAGGTATACATGTTGAAGCTCTAACCCCCAATCTGACTTCATTGGAAATAGGGCCTACAACAAGGTAGTTAAGGTTTAATGAGGTCAAAAGAGTGGGGTCCTGATTCAATAGGATTAGTGTCCTTATAAGAAGAGACAAGAGAGTACATGCTCTCTCTCCACCATGTTAAAGCACAGCAAGAAGGTGGCCACCTGCAAGCAAAGAAGAGAGCCTTCACTAGGAACCAAACCCTCTGGCACCTTGATCTTGGACTTCCAGCCTCTGGAACTGTGAGAAATTAAATTCAGTTATTTAAGCCACCCAGTCTATGGTATTTTGTTATAGCAACCTGAGTTGACTAAGACATCATGAGAAAAATGAGAGAAGAGAAAAATTACTCATATTAGGAATGGTAGAGGAGATATCACTATAGATTATGTGGACATTAAAATGGTAATAAAGGAATGTTATGAACAACTTTATGCCAACAAATTCAACAACTTAGACAAACTCAAAAAATGTCTTGAAATCTATAATTTGCCAAAACTAACAGAAGAAGAAATAGAAACTCTGAGTTGCCCTACATCTAATTAAATTGAATTCATAATTTAAAATCTTATCCATAAGGAAAGCACTTGGCCCAAATGTTGAATTCTATCCAATATTTATAAAATATATAATATCAATTTTCAAAAAATTCTTTTAGATATTAGAAGAAGAGGGAACATTTTAAAATTCATTTTGAGGCCAGCATAACCCCAAAATTTAACCCTAGTGAAGACATTAAAAGAAAGAAAATTAACTCAAGCACATGGATGCAAAACCACTAAAAAATTAACACATAAAATCCAGAAATACATAAAAAGGATAATACATTATAACCAAGTGGAAATTATTCTAATACAAGAGTGTATTCAACATTTGAAAATCAAAGTAACTTACCACGTTAGCGTTAACAACAGAGAAAGGCCATATGATCACCTCAATAAATGCCAAGAAAGTATCTAAAAAAAATCAACACCCATTAATGACAAAAACATTCAGCAAATTAGAAATTGAAGGACATTTCCTTAATCTTATAAAGGGCCTCTATGCAATACCTACAGCTTACATCCTGTATTGTGGTAAAAGACTGAAGGCATTCTTCCATCAAGGACAAGTAAGGATGTATATTATCATCACTTCTATTTAAGGTTGTACTAGAGATTCTAGTTCAATAAGCAAAAAAAAAAAAAAAAAAAAGAAGTCTTAAAGTTTGGAAGGTTTGAATTAAAACTCTTATTACAGATGACATAAATGTTTTGTAGAAAATCTTATGGAATCTACAAAAACTACTAGTAAATTTAAAAATAGCAGGATACAACTATAAGCAAAAGTATAAAACTGTAAGTAAATTTAACAAGTTACAAATATGAGACAAAATATAAAAATCAATTGATTTTTCCATGTCAGAGGTTGGCCACTTAGAACCTGTGAGTCAAAACACCACCTTGTTTAGCCTGTGAGCTAAGAATGCCTTTCAAAAAATTATAAATAGTTGAAAACAATCCAAAAAATAACAACATCTTATGACACATAAAATTATACAAAAACCAAATTTTAGTGACCATAAATAAACTTTTATTGGAACACAGCCACAGCTCATTTATTTACACATTGCCTATGGCTATAATGGCAAAATTAAGTAGTTGTGACAGGAAGTACATGGTCTCTGCAAAGCCTAAAATATTTATGCTCTGGCCCTTTATAGGAAAAATTTGCTGCATTCTGATTTATACTAAAAACAAACAATTAAAAATAATACAACACTGTTTCAATAGCATCAAATACACAATATTTAAGGATTTTTAAAATGTGCAAGACCTCTATACCGAAGATTATAAATTATTTCACAAGAAAATTAAGACAGACAAATAAATATAAAGACATATCATATTCATGGATTAGAAGACTCAACATTGTTAATACATCAATCCTCTCCAAATTGATCTTTGGATTTAACACACACACATCCACACACATGCACACATGCATACACACACAGGTTTATTGGCTGTATATTTTTGTAAAAATCAATAAGCTGTTTCTAAAATTATACACAAATGCAATAAAACGTGACTAGCCAAAACAATCTTTAAAAACAACTTGGAGGACCTATAATATCTGATTTCAAGACTATGAAGCTACAATAATCAAGAGAAAGCAAGACTAGAAACGGATCAATAAAACAGAATAGAGAGACCCAAAATAAATCCACACATATGTCTGTTATCTGAGACTAAGAGATATCTAAGTGTGGGAAAGGACCATCTTTTTAACAAATAGTGTTGTAGCAACTGTACTCACATGGAAAAATTGGGAACCTAGACCCCTTAACTCACTCACACCTTATGTAGCAATGAATTTTAGATGAATCAAATATAGACATGAAAATTTAAAAACAAGATAAGAGAAAAATCTTAGGAAAACGTTATTGTGATATTGGGTATAAATCAAGATTTTTTAAGACACACACAAAAGAGCACTATTCATAACAGCCATAAAAATGGTAAATTGGAATTCATCAGGATAAGAACCTTCTGTTCTTCAAAAAGTAGCATTAAGAATAAGAAATTGCAAACCATAGATTGGGAAACATAATCACAATACATATATTGACAAGGAACTTGTACTCAGAATATATAAAGAACTCAATTATGAAAAGAAAACTCAAAATAATGGGGAAAAGACTTAAACATACACTCCACATTGGAAGAAATATTAATGGCCAAACATACATGAAAAATGCTCAACATTATTAGTTATCAGGAATCTTCACTATGGGTAAAATCAAAGAGACTGACAAGATCAAATATTGGTAAGACATGTGGAACAAATAAAAATACTATAATTTCTGGAGGGATTACAGAATAATATAGTCACTTTGAAAAACAGATTGTCAGTTTGTTGTAATGTAAAATAAACACCCATTCTGTGAATTTGACTTTTAAGTGCCCAAAAGTAATGAAAACTTTGGTCTATAAATAGACTATATAAGTATTTTAATAACAACTTTATTATATATTATATATAAAATATGTATATAAAGGGCCTAAGACTGAGTAATACATAAAATAACCTACTGATAAATGTAAAGCTAGATAAATCTCAAAAACATATGTTGAGCAAAAGATCCTAGATATCTACCATATGAATTTCATTCATATGAAATTCTGGAGCAAGTAAAATTAATATACAATGTCAGAAAGGGACTAGGTGGGGAATTGAGCACAAGACATTATTGGGATAATGAAAATGGGATATCTTAATGCAGTGTTGCTTAGATGAATGTATACAAAAGTTTTATAAATTTCTATAAAAAGGAGCACCATTCACTAGCTGCTCAGTCTGAGTCATGCTGACTTCTCCCTCCTCCTCACCACTATGTACTGCCCACCACAGTCCTGCCTTCCTCTCACACCCTCCCCTATCTATCTGCTGCTGCTGCTCTGCAGTGACCCAGTGATGTCTGAGTTAGGGTTCTTCCCAAAGTGCAAGTGTTTATGTGAGAGGTAACCCCAGGAGGCGCAATGAAGAAAGGACAGTGGGACAGAGAGGAAGAAAAGTCCTAAAGACTGAATCGAAGAATGCCATGGGTTCAGTCCTGCTGGGGACCCTCTGAGGAAGTTTGTGGGACATGCCTCAGGCTTGTTCCTGAGGGAAGCTGGGCATTTATTCACTCACTTCCACCCCTCACTGGTTGAGAGGTGCCCCTGAGATGTTAAATCTCTGGCGCTTCTGGGCTGCCCTGCTCATGGCTGGTCAAGCCCCCGGGAAACTGGAGAACCTCCGTGTGGAGAAGCAGAGGGAAGCAGGGCCTGAGCGGGGAGTGGTCAGCACACTGGGAACTGAACACCACAGGTGCAGGTGAATGCAGAGCTGACCCAGGGGATATGCAGTGGGTATCGAGAGCTTCTGCCATAGCTATCACTGGGGACCACAAGTCCCCGCTCCCCCCATTTTCCTTCTGTCCTTTGTACCCCTCCCATCCACCTCCTACCTGCCCCCCACCAGGAGTCAGAAGGCTTCCAAAGAGATAACTTCTGCCTAAATCCCTTCAGCTGCTCCTCTTGGCTTTTGGGAGAAGAATCCAAATCCAAGATCCTCATCCCTGCCTCAGGGATTGGACCTGGTGTGACATGTGCTCCAAGCCTACCTGTAACAGCAGCCACCTTTTAGCTCTGCAGACACCCAGGAATTCTAACTGTGGTATATCCAGTACACCAGACAGCCCTCCTCCTTCCCATTCTCCCAGTCCCCTGGGACGCCTGGCTGGGGCATTGGCACAATTCCAGAGCTGTAAGGCACTGAGGCTCCCATTGGAGATAACACCTTCCTCTGAAAGGACCTGATGCTGCTTCCCCACCCGGAGCTGTTATCCCAGCTCCTGTTATAAACAGCCAAATCCTATCTACACTCCAACCAGAAAAGCAACCTCTACTTCAAGCTAAATGCATAATTGGCTGCAAAGTAAACTTAATGGGACTGGAATAATTATATTGACTTTTTAAAGTACTTAAAGATAAATACATGCTTAGATATTTCAGAATTTAAACTTTTTCCATTGTTTTCTGGGGGAGCTCAGAGAGAGGAGGTTGAATTGGGAGTCAGAAAGGAAATGGTGAAAGAAGTGGGAGAGAGGCATCAGAAGCTCATTTGAGGACATTCAAACCCTGAGTGAGGAGTGGAACCCAAGCCAGCTTTCCAGGAGGGCAATTTCACAATATTTATCAATGGCCTTAAAAATGTTCATACCCTTTGACTCCATGACACCAGAAATCTGTCATAAGAAAATAATCGGAGATGGAGACAAAGATCTATGTGCAGAGTCGGTCATGCCAGCATCCTTTATAACAGCCAAGTTTAGATGGGCACCACCTAAATGCCAACAATGTCAGATAAGCTATACCAGTTACGGAACAATCCACATGATGGACTGTTGTGTAGCCACTGGAAGTGAGACCTTCATAACATAATTTATACTGGGAAAGTGCTTATAATGAAGGTAGGAAATAAAAGCAGCATATAAAACTGAACATAAAGGACATTCCTAATTTCATTAATATAAGCAAAGGAAAAATAAAACCCAGAAGGATGCATGCAGAAATACCAAGAGACATTTTCTCTGCATAGGGGATTATAAAGAATTTTGATATTCTTTATTTTCTATGTTTGAAAATTTTCTGCAATGAGCATCTATTGATGTTATTATTTTTAATTTATTTAAAAATAGAGGTAGATAGGAAAGGATGTCTACAAGAGACTATATTTTTTCCTACAAGGAGACTTCCTTGACTCAAGTCTGGGTCCAGAACTCTAATCTCAGAATCTCTAGGTCCTTACTTAAAATTTCTAGTTGCTGGATGAGACCCAGGCTACAGGTTGTCCCTCAGAATCTTGTCTCCTCTTTTTTAGTAGCAGAATACTAACGCTGTAGGGGATAGATACGTGTCCTGCTTAAAAGCTATATCTACTAGTCCCACCCTTCCCCTTTCAGACAAGATGGCCAATGGAATATGAATAAGAGTGAAAAATGTGGCTTCCAGGAAAGCTCTTTGATGAGAGCTTAGCAGCTAGAGGAACATTTTCCCTTACTTTTTCTTTCTATCTGGAATACTACAGTAATATCTGGTGCTCCAGCAGCCTTTATATGACCAACAGGCAATCTTTACGTACTGTGGATGAGAAAGCAAAAACAAAGAAGGGGATTGGGACATTGACAAAATATGTGAAGCTAACAGCATACTGGGACTTCCTATGTCCAAAGTTCTCTTCAACAAGAGAAAAAATAACAATCTTATTTTGTTTAAGCCACTATTGTTCAGATTCCTGTTACTAGCAGTTGGATGCAATTCTTAAAAGATACACCGGGGGCCAGTCAAGGATGGAGGAGAGATGGCAAAACAAAGAGATCCACAGAAATCTCAGTGAAACTGGTAAGAAAATAGCAACTTCTATTTGAGCAAGGAACAGTAGGCTAGGACTAAGATGAACTGAGCAGAGAAATCTGTAAATAGAAATAATACTTAGTAGGATCAAGCTGGTCTAGGTTGCTGGGCTATGTACCTGTAAATGTAGATCAGCTTCATGTAGCAAGAAGGGGTTTTATTGTCAGGAAAATGGGGCTAAAAAATTGGTATTGATTAATTACTATGATGACATAGAGTCAAAAGATAAAGTGTGGTGAAGTAGAGAGACTTGAACTTTGCTTGTGACCTTAAAAAATGTAATTTTTCCTTTCTGGACTGTTTCTCATCAGTTAATGGGAAGGAGTGGTTGGACTAGAGAATCTAAGATTTTTCTTGACTCCAAGGATTTCTAATCATAACCTGAGATGGATAATTATATCTATGGGAGGGTGGGAAATATTAACAGAAGGAGAATCTTTGCCCCTCCCCATACACACCTTGACCCTCATTTACCTTCTGTCTCCTCTCTAGTTCCCAGAGCTGCCCAGAATGTGGTAGGTACAGACTTGAGTACAAGTTGAATCTAAGCTCCTTGGTCCAGAAGCTGAGCCTGGTGGTACCTCGACTGCTCCTTCTGGGCTAATGAATTTCCATGGAGGAAGTCAATAAAGGGAGTGATGATGTTAATAGATAGACTGAGCCCTGCTTGAATGTGATGAACTAACTTATAGAGCATTTTCTCATCAAATTTTATAATTGGAAGATATATTAGTGGTCTTCTAGTTTTTAATGCTTGAATTCCTTCTTTAAGAACTACCACCAACCCATGCAAAAGCACCATCATCATTGATAATATCTTCATCATCAACATCACTATCATCATTTTCACATCATCATAATCATTATCATGATCATCACCATTATCATCATCATCACCATCTCATTGATATCACCATCATCACTATCATCATTATCATTATTATCATGATCATCATGATCACCACCATCATCATCTTTATCACCATCATCATCATTCTCACTATCATCATCATCACTATCACTATTTCATTGTCATCACCATTATCACCATCATCATCATTACCATCCCCATCATTCCATCATCACCATCACTATAATCTAACCATTTTCATCACCATCACCATCATTACCATTGTCATCATTATCACCATCACCATCATTATCATCATCACCATTATCATCACCACCCCCATCATCCTATCACCACCATCACCATCATCATTACTGGCATTTTTTGGCCATCTTTGTGCAAGGCAAAGTACTGGGTGCTTTATGTACCCGATTGCACTAAATTTTCATAATAATCCAATTCTGTAGGAATTTATAGATGAGGAAACCAATCTGAGAAAGGTGAAGTGCCCAAGGCAACACAGATGACAAGCAGAGGAAGAAGGATTTAGATCCAGCTCTATCTGATCACAAAGGCTTATCTCTGTCCACTGTACCTTGCAGTCCTGAGAGATGACCTCTGCTATGCACCTCTAGTTGTAGAGAGGTCACTGTCACCACCAGGAAGTATGCTCTATCTTGAATTAGCATTTCTTGTCAAAGGGAAATAAGCTTTGGTTCTCGTTCCAAACTCCTGGTCAATGCAGAAAGGCCTGACTTCTGGTCTATGTGACAGCCCTTCTAATGTTTGAAGGCAGTTTTCATGCTCACTTTTACCTCTTCTTTTTTGAGATAAGCCATATCGATTCCTTCAATAACTCCTCCGTGAGTGACCACCTCTCAGCACTCTCTTCTGATTCCCCAAGGTCCATTTGGACTTGTGCAATCCCTCCTCCTGGTCTCCCTGCTTCCACTTTTGCCCCTTATTTCTCTTCTTCACCAAAAGCCAAAGTGATCTTTTTAGGACAGATCAGATTACGTCACTATCATATTCAAAACTCTGCAATAAATCCTCTCAACATTAAAAGTAATATGCAAAGTCTACCACGGTCTATAGATCCAAAATGGTCTTCCACTTGCTAATCCCTGTAATCTCATCTCATGCCCACTGCTCACTTTGCTATAGCCACACTGGCCTCTCTATTGTTCCTTGAGCATGTCAGACTCACTTCTATCTCAGGGCCTTTCCATCTGCTGCTCCCTGCGACCAGAGCATTTTTTTTGACAATTATCAGCAAGTTTCACTCATTCACTTCATTTAGGTCTCTGTTCAAATGTCACTTCCTCAGAGAGGCTTTTCCTGACCACCCTCTCATCCCTAGTCCCTTTTCATTTACTATTTTTCTTCATAAGACATATCACTTCCTGATATATACTTATTTGTTTATTAACTGTCTTTCTTATTGTCAAGTGAATTCCATGAGAACAAAAATGATGTAAGTCATCTTCAAACCTCCATCTTCAGGGCCTAGAAGAGGATCTTAATAAAACGGTTCAATTAATGAATGAACTAGTTAATCCATGTGACCTGTTTCCCATCCCCTTCTCAGGCTGGAGGTCCTGCTTTTAGACAAGGTTCAGGTTATCCATGACATTCTACATTTGTTTCTCAGAATGGCAGAAGAGTCTGAACCTTGTAGCTGAACAGGACTCTCACCTCCCTTTTGCTAGACTCTATACCTTGAGTAACATGGTCTAAAAGATCATGTGCATAGAAGAATGTTTGCTTTGGAGTCAAATAGATTGAAGCTCAAATTTCAGCTCTGCCATTTACTATTTCTGTATTATTAATTTTTCTAAGCTTCAATTTCCTCTTGAAAGATTTGCAACCTTGTAAGCTTAAGCTTATTATGAAGAGATTATGTGAGTACATAGCACAGAGTAAGCATTCAGAAAATGTTCAGAAGCAAAGTAATGTTATCTGTTGATAAAATTATTTCCATTGTTACCAATATCATTATTGTTCTTATTAAGCTAGCCAGGTTTTAGAATCCTCCATCTCATCAGAAGAGTCTTGGTGGAGAATGGACTGGACTGGGGGGTGGGGAAGGAGTGAAGGGACAGATGACATGAGAGACATGTCACCTCGTAGGCTCACAATGAACTACCTGTCAGCTCCCAAGTCATGGTCTGTTTTTCTCCTCTGTACCCGAGCTGTCGATTTTTTTTCTCTCGTCTCAGCTCAGAACTTACACCACATGCTAGATGTACATTTACATATGAAATCCCATCCTGTGAGTCTCTCTCTGAGGTTCCAGCTTGTGGGGATTTTCTTCCTATCCAGGTTCTGCCATCCAAAGTGCTCATTCTTTCTCCAAGAGTCTGTCCTCTGAAACCTGAAGAGCCCACCTCCCCAGTGGAATGAATGCTAATGATGTCACAGGTCTTCTTCCTCTGGTAGACTGAAGCTCCCTGGGCTGCAGGAGTGCTAGCTGACAATCAGTAGACCCTCTCCCTGAGCCTGAAGAGAACTGGCCCAGGATTCTTGGCTGGTAGAAAGTGAAGGTGTCAATACAAGGGGCTGGGAGGTCAAAAGAGCAAGAAATGGCAGGGCTGACTAAGAACAAGCCCCCATCATTCCGGCCTGTGGTACTGGTGTCATACAGACCTGGAGCCAAATTTCAGCTCTTCCATTTACAGCCAGCTGATGGCTCTGAGACTCCATCTCCTCATCTGTCAGTTAGAGATGACACTTTCCACCCCAGACGATGCTGTGGGCAATGGAGGAGACAGTGCAGGTAGATGTGCTGTGTAGGGGCTGGCAAAACTCACCATCTGTAAGGCGGTTAGGTCACAGGTAAGATCTGGGTGGTTGTGGAATGATGGTTAAAAGGCTGGGCTCTGGAGTAGAGCTGAGTTTGAATCCTGGCTCTGCTACTTCTGACAGAGGCAAACTGCTCACCCTCTCTGAGCCTCTGTTTCCCCAATGAGTCATCATCTCCCTTTCAGAGGGTTGTTGAGAGCATCACCTCACAAGGACAGTGTGTCTGCCCTAGTAGAGACTCTATCACACTCAGCTGCCCTCTCCTGCCTCTTCCCAGTGAGGGTCCCACTTGGGAACATGTTCCTGATAGAGCAGCCTGGGCAGGGAGGCCAGAGGAGCAAAGGGGGCAGCTGGGATGTGCCCAGGAGCATGTGTACATGGAATCTTACGGTGCCCATCCTTCCTACTGACAGGTGGCAGCTCCACGTGCCCATTGGTGCTGAGTGACTAACAGACAAGCATTCCCAGGCCTAGTCACAGATGTCAACCTCTGCAGTGCCAAGACTGGGGTTTGCTCCCTGAGCAGGAAGGACACCTGAACTCATTGACTCAGTGGAACAAGTGCTGGGCAATTCTCGCCCTGTTCCCATCTCTGTCCATGGAAGGCCTTGGCAGAGGTCATGTCTATGGGGAGAACAGTAGCCTCATTCCACTCAGGACATAGGCCCAAGACTCACTTGGCACTGCCAGGATGACCTATGCACTCAGTGGTTTCCTACATGGAGACAGACTTGCACATACCCTACACACTCATGCCAGCTGTGTCTCTGACATAATTTGTAAGCCATCAGCTAGATAGGGAGGGGTCAGCTTGTGGCCTGGCCAGTGGGTTCAGACTATTCAATAAATTCTTAATTCAAGTTAAGTGTGTAGCCTCGTGAGACCATTTAGAACAGGTTATGTCCTTTGGTTGGAGGAGAAATGGAGGCACAGCGAGTCAGCCTGTGTGTGAATAGAATCAGTACATCATATGAAGAAAATGAAGTCCCCAAACAAGGAGCGTCTTGCCCAAAGTCACACAGTAAATTTGTGACAGAGCCAGGAGTGACTCAGGTCCCTACCAGACAAACAGCCCATGCCTCCTCCCACCCAAAGAGCTCAACCCAGATCCAGACTTCTAGGGGTGGGAGACAGCTCTGTGGCCCCTGAGGGTCTCTGGATAAAGCCCACTGCCTGACGAAGTACATCTGGGAAGGCCTGGAGACTCCGCGGGGGGTCTTCTCTGTCTTCCCCAACAGGGCCTGTGGGTGATCTGTCCCTAGTGGCATCAAAGCCAGTGCTCTCTCTCAGCTATTCTCTCCACCTGAGTGGAGGTCTGGGTAGTAGAGTCCAAGCAGGGCCAGCTCCAGGATCAGGCCCAGCAGGGCCTGGGTCAGGATGAGAGATTTCGTGGCTTTGGCTGGGAAACTGGGAAGGTTTGGGGTTGGGACTTGAGACCCAATGTGTAGAGCCAAGGCAGCTTGTTGTACGGTGATTGAGCTGGGACCAGGACATGTCCTGGAGCAGTGACTTGCTCCAGCTCCCCCACTCCCTACCCTGGCTGTGGTCTGAGTGATCAGGAGCCATTTAGAAGCCCTCTCCCTGCCTCCAGCCCAGGAAGCTCTGCCTCCTTTACTCTGTTGTAAGCTGAGCAGGAGGTGGTTGGCATGGCTGCTGGCCAAAAGCCCTTTGGAGGTTCAGGCGGAAGAACATGGTGGTCCCCCAAGAGGAGGAAATCCAACTATTATTTCCAAGGGATTCCTGGAATGAGCTGGAGGTAGGGGGAGAGCAGAGCAGCCCCAGCCACTGCAGAGAGGGGAGGAGAGGAGATACTGTAGACAGGTGAGAGGGGGCCATCTGTCACTGAAACTCAGTCTGGTGGTGTGTGTGTGTGTGCGTGCGTGCGCGCGCGTGTGCGCGTGTGCGTGCACGCATGTATATCTGTGTGGGGGGGAGCACATTCTTGCCTGGGGGTACCTGGGCCTGCTGAGGGAGTCAGGGCTCTTAGGGGGTGGCATGGGGTGTTGGGAAGACGATTGGACTGAATCTTAGGGATCTGTGACCTCCCTCCCAGCCCACTTGTGGCCTCAGTGTGCCCATCTGCACATTGAGGGACTGGAGAGGAGGCCCTCTGAGGGTGAGTCTCTGAGCTAGCGAGGGTCGTGTTGGGCCTCCCTGACCCTAAGTTGGAATGGGCTCATCAGATGGAGAAGGTGCTGGGGCAGTCCTGCTCTCTCCCAGGGTCCCTGACACCTGATCCTAACCACATTGGTCCTGTTGGCCCAGGAGCCAGGAGGCCCTGTTTTCTAGGCCACATCTGAGAGGGGCCAGCTGGGGTCTGTTCTGAGTGGCCAAGTCTGCAGGGAGCCCTGTTGATTGTCCGGGAACCTGGGCAGATTCAGTGCCTGTCACTGATCACGAAGCCTGGTGTGGGGTCTTGGCACTTCTATATGGGAGTTGGAAGGGACTTGAGAGATTCATTCTCTTACTCAAACATATTGATTGGGTTGTTTCTAGGTTTTTGTTATTGCAAACAAAGCTGCTGTGAACATTCTTGTACAAGCCTGCAATGCACATGTACAGAAGGTTCTCTAGGGCGCATTCTCCAAGTAGAACTGCTGAATTAGAGGGTATGTGTGCATTCAATTTTACAAGACAGAGCCAAATTGATTTTCAAAGAGCTTGCATCCTTTTCACTCACTGTAGTCGTGTGGGAGAATTTCTGTTGTTCCCCACCTAGACTGCAACTTCATTTCACCCAACTAGCAGGTGTAAGATGGGAATGCTCAGGGTGCTAGAATTTGCATTTCTCCCATTACTAATGAGATTGCACATATTTTCAAATGCTCATTAGCCATTCAGTTTTCTTCTCGAAATACCTAGTCATGTCTTTTATCTAATTTCCTATCAGATTTTTTTTTATTGGTTTCTTAGTCTTTTTAGGAAGTCTTTATATATTTAAGATGGAATCATGTATTGCTTATGCGTTATAATGGCTGGTCCCACGTTTGTTTATTTACATGGACATGGGAGGAACAGAAACTCCTTATTTAAATTGAATCAAATGTATCAATTATTTTTTTTAACATTTGACACTTTTAATCTTTTCATAAATACTTCCCAAAGTCATAAAAACCTTATTTTCTTCCAAAAGCATAGAAATAAAAAACTACAATTCAAGACAGTGGTTCTCCCTAGCAGGGTGTGGGAGATGTGGCTGGTGAGGGAAGCTGGAGGGCTTCTTTGCTCTTGGTGATGTTCTAAATCTCAAGTCCAGTTCACTGGTGTTGGCTGTGCACTGATGGTTCATGACATATGTAGCTAGGTAGATAGGCAGATAGATAGATGTGGAATACAGATGCTGCTGTATATATGCAAAATTATACCATAAATATAAGAGATTTAATGATGCAGTATATGAAAAGCTCCTGGCACAGGGCCACGCACACACAAATAATGCCAGCCAGATTGCCCGTGTGCTTTCTGGAGTCGGGCATGGCATCAAGTGATCTCCATGCACGGTCTCATTTAGTTTTCACAGCAGTCCTGTGATATTTACACCATTGTACAGATGAAGAAGCAGACACCCTGAGAGGGTAAAATACTTGCTCCAGGTCACATGGCTAAGATCTGTGTGAGTCCACATTGGTTTCTCTCAGCCCCGCCTGTCACACGGCAGGTGCTCAATAAATGGTGAGGCTGCTCTACTGTCCTCTGTTCACACAGCAGCACTCCATCCTACTCCCAGCCCTACCTGCAGGCTCTGGGCATCGCGCAACCTGTGGCCCAGGGCAAAGCCAAGGCCCATTTTGGGGCAAGTGAGGAGAAGCCTCTGTGGCTGAGACCTTGACCATCAACATAAGAAGGAAGGTGAGGAGAGGAAGAGAGGGGGGAAGAGAATTGAGAAGATACAGAAAAGGAACAAGGGGAGGGGGAGGGGAAAGAAGTAAAGGGACAATGACAAGGAGAGGGAAGGGAACAGAGAAGAAAAGACAAGTCAGATACCAGCAAACCACAAGGAAGACAGAGGACCATGAACACAGGACAGCCAGTCAAGCTGGTTGAGTAATGAATGGTGCCCAAGGAGGACCTGCCATGAGTGGACACTGGCTTAGAAGGCAGTCTCCAGTGGTGTGCCGCAGGGCTCACTTTCTGCCCAAGCCTCTAGGCCTATTTGGAAGAACTACAAATGCCAACCAATCAGATCTCCAGAAGACAGAACCCAGGAGGGACACCAAACACTGCTTCAGTTTTCTAAAGCGGAAGATAAGGGTAATTACATCCACGCCAGAAGGCTCTGTGAGCATGGAATGACTCTATGCATGTGAAGTCCAGGCACTGTGCAGTCACAAGGGCCCTCAACAAACCAACTTGGTCAACTTGGCCGTTGACCAAGTTTATTGTCAGCTGGGATCATGGCGTGGGCCTGCCTAGGCTTGGACATATATGCTCACACATCTTGCACACACACACACACAACCCTCCCCCAGTGCATGTGCACACACACATTCACACACACACACTCACACACAACTGTCCTGAATGACAGGTCTATTGAGTTTCTGGAGCTCCTCCCACTTGAGGAAGATCATGTCCTCTAGTGGGGTGAAGGTTAGGAACTCGGCCACCATCCTACCAGGCACTGTGAGGGACAGAGGCATGAGGCAGGAGAAAGTGAGCTTTGGGGCCAGATAGCTAGGTTCAAATTCCAGCCTTGCCATTTCCTAGCTGGTATGCCTGGACTACTCGATCTCTCTGAGCTTCAGTTTCCTCATCTGTAAAATGGGGGTGATAATAACCCCTCCTTCACTGGGGATGTGAGCACTAAATGGGGGAGAGGTGTCCTCAGTGCCCCAGCATATAACACACGGTCGGTAAGTTCTCAATTCAATTTTTCTCCAGCTGGAGTGGAGGATGGACAACTGTGGAGAGCTGGAGGAAGGACCATGGAGGAGGAGAAATTGCAGGATGGAGCGTCCACTCTGGGAACTGTAGAGGAGGGAGAGACTGGCCCTGCCTCCTCTCCCTCCGTGAACACAGTAAGTACCCAGGCAGAAAGGCGGGCACTCAGAGGGTATCTATGAAGTTCTCCAAGTTCTGGAACCTTTGAAATGAGGGCCAAGCAGAGGGGAATGGTTTCCCCAGGTCACACAGCCCAAGCTGAGCTTAGCCCAAGCTGTCTTGATCTCATCATCCTGCCTGTTCCTCGTGGCCAGAAACCTGTTTCTTTCATACCACCAACCCTGCCCTCAGCCCCACGCTGACCCCAGGGTTCTCAGGCAGAGGGGAGGGAGAGGTCAGATTCAGTGAGGACATGGATATACTCCTGTGAGGCTTGGCCCTTTCCCCAGAAGAGCCCGAATCCATCTCAGTGAGGAAGGCATGGGGATTGAGTGTAAGAAAATGGAGCTGTGTGACTTTGGGCAAGTATCTTGACCTCTCTGTGCCTCTAGTTCTTTGTCTATAAAATAGGATAATCATGGTCTCTCCCTGGTAGGGTTGTTGTAAGCACCCAGTACTGCAGGTAACACTTCTATTCCCTGACACAGGAGGAGCTCAAGAAATGTGGGCTGGTGTCGTTAGGACTGGGTGTGCCACAGCCAGCTGTCTGGCCCCAAGGAAGTCATTTCCCCTTTTTATGTCCATATCCACAGCCTAAAATGGGGACCATTCTAACGCCACAGGTTGTGAAGATCAAATGGGACCGTAAGTGATTTTAAAAAAGAGAAAAAGCCCAGGATGTCTGTATACTGTTCTGAATACACCAAACTCAGCATAAAGCGCTGTGCAGCTGTTATTACTGCCCAGGCTCTGCTGCTCCCCCTGCCCCACCCCCATCCCTCCTCAGTGGTCCCCCAGCCCCTCCAGCTGCCTGCTAATGAGCCAGAGGCTTCAGTAATGAGGCTGTTTCATCATTTAATGTGCTGGAACAGCCTCTGAGGGAGAGGGGATGAGTGAGGAAGGAGGCTGGAGGTGGGGGTGGCTTGGCTCGCCCACGGCCTGCAAGCTCCTGAGTCCATTCGCAGAATCCCCTCGGGTCTGCAGTGCTCAGTAAGAGAGGGGCTCCCCTACAGCTCTTCCTGGAGAAGCCCCAGCATGATGGTGGCCATGGAAGTCGGAATCAGCTTCCACTTACCTGTGGAATCAACTAGCCTTGATAAGTAGAGTCTGATTCCTAAGTCAACTGAATGCCAAGGCCTTCATTAACAAGCCCAGTGGGCCTCTGCCTGGAATAATGGATGCCAAGCCTTGGGCGCAAAGCCTCTCTCTCCCCACCCTCTTCCGGGCAGCAAGCAGGCTCGGAGATCGGCAAAGATCCCGTCCAAGGGGCAACATCCAGCCAGGCCAGTCCTGAGAGCAGAGGGACAAAATTGGGCCCTAGAGAACAGGTTACTGGGGACAAGGCAGGGAGTGAGGGCCCCACCAAGCAGGCCAGGGGGAAGAGGAGAGTGTGGTAGTGAGAGGTGAGGGCCTGGACAGAGGAATGCGATCAGAGCCCAGTACCAAGGAGGGACCTGTGGGGGCAAAGTCTAGGGGAGGCCACAGCTCAGAGGCTTAGCACTGGTGGGCCTGGGGCTGTCATTGTGTCCCCTGCCCTAGTCAGGCTGGCTCGGTCTGTCCCCAGGCTGGCCTGAGGGTCTTGGAGCCTGTGGGGCTGAACCTCAGGATTTTTTATGAAAGCAACAAATGGGAAGGGGGGTCATATTTCTAGGACTCGGTCATTTGTGGGTGTGAATAGGCAGGTGGGGTGAGGTGTTCCCTGACCCTGCCCAAGGAGTCCCACAGCACATAGGAAAGTATAAGATGTACCTGGAGGGAAAGGTGGACCAGGAGACTGGACCACAGGCACAAGGGTCAGAACGAGGTGAGTTAGAGCTCTTGGTTGCAAGTGACAGAGAGTCCACAACAACCAGCTTCAGCACAAGAAGGGAGCTGATGGGACCCCGTGAATAAAAATGCTGAGGCAGGTGCTGGGAGCTCAGCAATGTGGTCAGGCCTCCATCTCTCTATACTCTTGACTCTGGTTTGCACCGTAATGGCCTCACCCCCAGGCAGCCCTTCCCTCAAGACAGCTCCACAACTCTACACTCACACCCTGCCAGATTCAAGTGTGTGAACATTTCCATAATTCAGCCCCACTGACTCTGACTGGGTCTTCCCTGAGTCCATTGCTGTGTGAGGAATATACATGATTTTGATTGGCCAGGCCCGTGGCTCAGTCCAGCCTTCTTTCTGGGGATAGAGTGACTTCTGTAGGAATCCTAGGACTGGCAAGGCAGTTCCCAGGCCAGATCTACAAGCTGAGTGAGCAGAACCATCAGATGTCCACCACAGGTAGAGTCAGAGATGGGACTTGTGGAATTTTGGCCCCACACAGAGGCCCTTCACCAAGTTAGCACAC
>CM053502.1:15179663-15244143 GCA_028627145.1 Eidolon dupreanum | reverse complement strand
TACATTCAAATGAAATGCAATAAAATATAATTGAATGTATTTCTTTCATGTCTGAGCAGTGGATTAATCTCCCTGGCACATCCTATTTCCTCTCTGCTCATTCTGCTTTTTCTCTGAGTATTTTCATCCCCTCCCCAGAATCTCTGGGATTTGAACAGCCCTGTGGCCTCTGCTCGAGGCAGAGACACAAATGATCCTGACTTTACAGTCCGAGTACCTGAGATCGATAAGAGATGTTCCTGGTGCTGAGGAGAGAGCACTGCCAGCGTCCACGTGGGCCCGGGGTGGGGTGGGGTGGGGGGGTGGCGTTTTGCCAGTTCCTGGTGGGGGAGGAGACAGGTATCTGCTGATGAGGAGCACAGAGAGTGTCTGTGAGCAGGACTGAGCGGTCTCCTGAGGACGCACCTGTCACTTAGGCAGAGATCTTCCTGGACAGACACTCTCGTCCCTGCACTTGCACTGGGAATAGGCAGAATCTTCTCTGTTGCCCTAGAACTGAGGCTATATGTTTGTGATCATGACTTGCAGCCAAGGCAGCCATCGTGGGTCCCCAGTGAGTGGTGAGATGAGCAGGGACACCCTGGATGTGGCCATGAAGCACGGCCTCAGCTCAGGAGAGTGAGAAACATCGGATGTAGGTGAGCAGGAAGGGTTCCACTGCCAGGAAGGGTTACTGCGTGACCTTGGGCAAGTGACCCAACTCCATTGAGCCTCAGTTTCCCCCACATATGGGCATATATCCATATACAGGACAAAGGGTTGTAGGGAAGATTAAAAAAAATGGTGCTTATAAAATGTCAGCATGGTGCCTCGTCCACAGTGGGTCCTGAATAGATGAAGGCTAGCAACATTCATCCATTCACTCATTCATTCATCTGTCCAAACCACTGTGGGAGCTACTGTGTGCCTAGCCATGTGCCAGGCATCAGGGAGAGAATAAAATCTGTCACCTCCGGTAGCTCATGGTCCAGCGGTAAGGCTGCAACAAGCTCTGTAAGAGGGATGTAGGATGACGCCCAGGGTTCCTGGTAGAGAGTGAAGGCTCCAGAGCAGTCAGGACCCAGGAGCCAGGTTTGGCAAAAGGTCATGGTCACTAAGGCTGAGGCTCTTTGGTCTTTCCCTTCTGCCTCTTCCTGTCTAGTCTCTTGTCAGCCCTGTCCCACCCCCTTGGCCATTTTGGATCCTGAGTATTGGCTCAGTTCTGGATGGGTTTTAGAGACTCCTTGGTTCCAACCCTCATGAGCAAGGAAGAGAGGGGGCCCAGAGAGGGAGTGGGATTACCCAGGGCCACACAGGGAATCGGGCAGAGTCAGAGGTGGCTGGGGCAGGGCCTTCCCTCCATGTTGCGCCAGCCACTTCCCCCCAGGACATCACAGTCGGTGGCCAAGGCTCTGCTCTCCATCTCTGCCCTACAGGCCTTGGGCTAATGGCTCTGTCACACACTGAATCAATAGTTAAAGAACCGCTGTGTTTAAGAACCATTTTTTTCAGATAGTTCAATGAAAAGTTGATAAATGGGTTCTGCTTTTTTCCCAGGAGATTTTAGATTTCCTTTTTCTTTATTACTTTTTTCTTTATTTTTTATGACTGTCTTCTAATACACAGAAACTTCCTCTCCCATAGCAGCTGGAGGAACTGGGAAAACGGCTCCTGCAGTGCTGAGCCCGCCTCTCAGGACGTGGCCCTGGGCCGGCTGCGCCCTGCAGGGCCGGTACCTGGAGCTGCAGCAGCTCAGGCTCTTGGCCTCATCCTCTCTGGTCAGCCCTGACATATCTGCTGCCTGGTCCAGGAGGGAGTGAGCTCCGCATCACCAGAGGGGCTCCTAGAGACTGGGCATCCCCCAGGAGGGAACTGAGCACCCAATGCTGGACTGAGGTCATGACTGGGACTTTATCTCTACATGTCTTCCCACCTCACCCTTCATTCCACCCCAAAAATGCTAAAGTGAAGAAGGAGGAGATGGAGTAGGAGGAGGAGAAGGAGGAAGAGGATGAGGAAGGAACCAGCAGTTACTGTGGGGAGGGCGCTGGTAATGCCAGGCTTGGTACTTTAGGGTTCATTTCATTCCCTCCATCTCCAATTCCTCCCCCAATCCTGTCCCACTAATTAGGCTGTATTTTCCCTGTTTCACTGATGAGAAAACTGAGGTTTAGAGAGGTTAAATAAGCAGTAGAGTTGGGATTTGAACCCAGGCCCATCTGGTTCTCTCCCCAAGCCCGACTGTCTCCAGGAGAATAAAGGCTGCTCTGAAGCCAGTGCTCATCTGTGCTGGGCTCTGAATTAAACTTGTCCCATGTGGTATATCAGTTAACCCAGATAAGGGCCCATGTCAGAGATACTTTTACCACCACTCTTCAGGTGAGGAATCTGAAGCTCAGAGAGGTTAAGTTACCTGCCTGAAGACACACAGCTGGTGAACCTCATTGTTGGAATTAGTGTCACCTACAGTAGTCTATGCTTATAACCACTGCATTGTACCACCTCTCCCTCCGAGTTCTTCTTGAGTTCTAACCCAAGTCCTCCACCCTGACCTTTAGACTAGCTACTGAAGGTCATCACCCCAGGATGCATTAGTGTAAGAAACAGGGTATAAAATTCCAGAAGGCAAGGAATATTTTATTTACTTTCATCTCTTATGTCCCTTAAGAGTCACTGAGTGAATGAGTGGATAAATGGATGAATGTATTTGCAGGCCGGTGGGAGGTGATTAGGCAGATTAGAGGTGATCAGGTTGGTAGGAGGTGGGCAGGCAAGTAGGAGCTGAGTAGACAAGTACAGTGGGGTAGGCCATGGGGTTGGTACAGAACAGATAGAGGTGGGGAGGGGTTCACTGTCCAGCCCTGAAGCCACCCTCCTGCTCATGGACAGTCAAGGTGGGGTCTTCCAGCTCTAGACAGCACCATTTGGAAAGAAATGTTCAGCCTGGGCTGCAACTGAGCTGGTATAGCAAAGATCACATGATAATACAGACACACAGATTTGGGTTTCGGTCCCAATGCTATCCCTTAACAGCCATGTGGTTTACATATCACTTCTGTCAGTCAGTTTCTCATTTATCGAATAAGACTAATAAAAAACATTTCACTTCACAGGGTTGTACAAGAATGCTTACAGAGAGCAATGTGGGGTAAAAAAAGACGTGTATTCTCTGTGGATTTGAGACAAAGCACAGTAAGCCCTGATCAATACCAACCATTATTAGTGTGATTATTACTGTTATTATCATGGCTTTTGAAGGAAGAATCTATATCATCATCAATAGCAGCAGTATCATTGTCATCACCATGTTGTCACCATCGTGATTGTCATAGTCATCACTGTCACAGTTTTCATCATTATACTCATCGTATCACCATCGTTACCACTGTTGTCATGATTGTTGTTGTTGTCATCATCGTCATCACAGCTGTCATCATCGTCATCATCGTCATCACAGCTGTCATCATCATCATCATTGTCATAGTCATTACCATTGTTGCCATCATCATCGTTGTCATCCTCATAATTGTCGTGGTCACCATTACAGTTGCTGTCATTGCTGTAGTCGTCACCATCATTGTCATTGTCATCATCGTCACTAGCATCATTGTTGAGACATCATCAGTGTAGCCATCATCATCATAGTCATCACCATCTCAGCCAACCCTCATGAGCATCACCTTGGCCCAGCCTGTGATGTTGGTGTGTGAACATTCCTGGATTACAGATGAGGACGCTGAAACAGAGAGGGGAAAGGACGTGCCCAGTGGCACAGAGCATGTTAGTGAAGGAACTGGGATTTTTTTCTTTAACGTTTACAACACCTGGTCTTCCTAGGTGGTCTTCTATCCAAGTACTAACCAGGCCCGAACCAGATGAGATTGGGCACATTCAGGGTGACATGGCCGTAGACGGAACTGGGATTTGAATTTGAGCTGTCTTGCTCAAAGCTGATGACTTCACCTCGATTAATGATGACATGAGATCAGCTGTTCATTGGATGCCTCCATGTGCCATGATACATCCACCTGAGATGTTCTCCAAAGCCTCTGCTCTCCTCCCGCCCCGACATGGCTTCCTGGGGACAACTACGGGGCTGTCTGCTGTGTGCTCACACATTTGTAGGATCATTGAACCTGCAGCTCCCTCTGGAGGTAAATCTCATCGGGTCTGTTTTAACAGACAGGGGACCTGAGGTTCAGAGGAGGTGAGTGACTAATGACAATCTCAAACTCGGCTAAGGGGTTGAGGGTTGTTATGGGGACAAAATGAGATAACACAGAAAATCTGTCTGCTTGAGAAATGGCAGCTTTTAAAGGAAAGGACACTGTCCCATGTGATGGAGGGGAAACTGAGGCTAGGAACAGAGGAGTAGCTGACCTTGAGCTTCAAGCCCTGAGAGGTCAGTGTTCTCCATTGTTGGCTTCCCTGGGGCAATACTGAGGGCAGGAAGGCGGACATGAGAGGGCCCGGACAGGGGTCTGACCACATTCACCTCCACCTCTGCCTTTCCACCAACTCACCTCCCGGTCAGACAATTTTCCAGGGGAAAAAAAATGACTGCAGTTTTTTCAAAAACTTACCTTTATTAAGTAGTTAACAGAGTTCTCACGGTGGAATGTGTTTTGTTTAATACCTTGATCTCTTGTCTACTGGAAAAATGAAATCTGTCAAATCTCTTGAAACCAACTGTCAAAGTAAAGCATTTTGGGAAATACAGACCTCTTACTCTGATGGCAAAATTCATTTGATTTGATCCTTTAATCCAGTCTTCCCATAAAACTTGGAGCTGAACATTTGAAAGCCCTCTCCCCTCAACAGTTTCTCTCCTCTCCTCCCTGCTGCCTCCTCTACTGGTGTTCAGCCCATTCCCACCTTTAAAAACAATGCAGCAAAGAACCGCAGCTGGTCAAATGATAACCATGTGGTTTCTTATCACATTTTTTTGAGAGAAAAATGGCAGAGCACAAAAGCCTTGTTGTCCTCAGTGTCTTTTGGGGGAAAGAGAGAGGCGCTCGCTGTCAAAGGCTCCTGCAGCCCAGGGGGATGAATGCACATGGGTGGGTGGGATTGGAAAGACCTGACATCTGTGTGAGCAGGATGGAGAGGCAGGGGAACATCTGGGAGGATGGCCGTGCCTCATCCCCCTTAAAGAATCTTTTTCTCTAACCTCTGCTCTCTACCTTGCACCCCTTTCTATCCTCCATGTTTCCACATGCCAAAACCTAATCCTGCCCTTGGACCCAGCATTTCACAGTATAATCATTTATTTATTAAGTTTTCTTTCACTCATTCCTTCTTTCATATTTTTTTACACTGTGGTAATTGGGAATCATTATGGGTTGTCACCTGTGTGACCCTTGGAGCTATAAAGATCTATAAGACACAACCCTCACTTGCAGAGTTTTGTATCTGAAGGAGGAGACGGATGTGGACAAACTGCCATGACCCTGTGCGGTGATGCTTATGGCAGATGTATGCATAGTAGGCACTTCTGTTAGTTAAGATATGTTGGGCAGCATGTAGCAGAAAACTCAAAAACAGTGGCTCCACTAATTTAAACGTGAAATGTTTTCCCATAACTAGATATTTGGAGAGAGGTGTTTGCTTCTTAGTCAGATGCTCAGAGATGTCAGCACAGACCTGGGTCTTTGGAGGAAGAAGAGAGGCACTCGCTGTCATTCTTTCTTTATCATTCTTGGTTGTCTTTTTTTTGTTGTTGTTGTGAGTTCATTGCCTCATGGTTGCAGGATGGCTGCTGCAGGTCCAAACGTCATGTCTCACACTACAGCATTCAAGTCTAGAAGAAAAGAGTAGAGGAAGGCAGAAAAAAAATTCCCAGAAGCACTCCCTCTGCCAGCAGGTTTTCTTTTCCCTCACACCTCAATGGCCAGGTCTGGGTCATGTGCCCACTCCTAAAACAATCTCTGGAGAAGAGGAATGGGTGACCGCCTCAGCTTCACCTTGGGGCTGGAAGAAGCCCACCAGGTCTGAGCCTGTTGCTACAGAATAAACCCAGGGTTCTGCAAGTGAAAGAAAGAGGTGGTGACTGTTGGGTGAGTCACGCCATGTGTGTCTGCCACCTTCTCATCGGTGCTTGTGACTGAGTGTCCCGGGCAGTGTGGGGTTTGGGGTAGTGGCTAAGGCCAGGCCCTGGGGACAGAAAGCCCTGCATTTTGTCCCCCAAGGACTATGTAATCTGGAAAGTACTTGACCCACCCTCAGCCCAGCCTCCCCCTTGTAGGATAGGGACCATAATAGCACATGCTTCCATGAAGGTGATGTGGGGTCATGCTTATAGCCACTTGGTGCAGGGGCTGTTGACAGTTCTTAGCTATTGCAATGATGAACCCAGCTGTAAAATAGGCCCACGATGCCTCTCCTGTAACAGACCTGGGGTGACAATAGCAGGAATGTCGGTTCATACATGGGAACAACTCCTTTGTGCACTGGGTGCCTTCACTGGCTCTTGCTTACTTCATCCTCACAATCTTCAATGAGAGGGGGCTGTTCTCACCCCCTTCTACAGCTGAGGAAACTGAGGTTCAGGGAGGTGACCCAGGTCGAGAGAAGGCAAATGGGGCTCCAGGATCATCAGATTCCAGCCGCCATGCTCTGACCCACTGCAAGGCCTGGGTGGAGCCGGCACAGGCAGGGGCTCAGGTAGCCCCTCCACACCCAGCTGACTGTCACCCAGGTGTAGCTGATGGCTGAGGCTGACCTCTCTTCACCCTGCTCTTTGCCCCTCTTGGAGCTCCAGAGCCTCAGACCCTGCCCGTGGGATGGGGCGATTTGCTCACTGTCCCAGCTGCCCCTCCTTCTCCAAGTTGATGAATAAACAATAAAATGAATGGTGTCATTGTTTCTTGGTCATGCATTGCAACTTCCATTATTTGGGGGAAATAATATATACTGCATATCCTTAACATAGAACATAAGCATATGGTAATGATGGATAATACGTTCCATATTTACAGTTTTATTGAAATATGTGAAAACCACTTACAACAATTATACACCTTCAGGTAGCTCACAGTTTGATAGCTGCACATGAGGCTCCCTGCTGGCACTATCTTGTGAGCTTGGGCACAGATCGTGAAATGAAATATGCAACCCAGCCCTGCTTGGGGCGGAGCGTGGCTGTCACCGCTGCCAACTCCCCAGTCAGACCTGCAGCCATTCCCACCATTTCCAGCCTTCCTGGCCCTCCGGGCTTCCCGGAGAGGTGGCTTTGGGGGTGGCGAGGAGGTGCATGGGGGAGAGACACTAGAGTTGAATTCCCTGTTTCATAGATGGTAAAATGAGGATCATTCGCCCAAGTTATCTCTTACCCAAGAGTTTGCAGAGTGTCTACTGTGCCAGGCTCTGTTCTATACGCGGGATCCAGTTGGTGATGGGTGCCGCGAAGAGACCCAAATTGGGCAGAGGGAGAGTGCAATTTAACCGTTAAAGGTGATATTTATTACTCAACTTTGCTTTAACATCCTTTGAGTCTAATATTTAGCGAGTATAGCATTCTATGATTCTGTGAAATGCTTCCTCTTCCCCCTAGAAGAGGCAGCCAGTCCCCGTAACCTGAGTCTCCCCAAGGCTTCAAGTCATCCCCTTCTTCCCTTTTAAAGCCCATCTAAGGCCTCTCCCTTCTGTCCTGGCCACTTTAGATACTGAGTTTATGGCCATCACAAAATTTTATTGGCTATGACAATGACAATTAAAACAATTACACTGGGTAGGAGACTCCTGCTAAATTTAGGACCCAGAGTGAATCATGGCTTCTGGAACTGAGGTGGCCACCAGCTACCCCAGCTGTGCCTATGAGCCTCCACCTGGTGGACAGCAATGGCCACAGTCACAAAACGACTGCCTGTGACACCAGGGGCCCCTGCAGGGAGCCCTTCCAGGCCCAGGGTTTATTTGCTGTTTGGGCTCCTGGCTCTGCCCGCTTCCCTCCTCTGAGCCTCCTGTTCTCTCCTCTCCTTGCCCTTGGGACCACAGCTCTCCGTTTAAATTCCGGGTCCTCCCGGAGAGTGGTGTTACATTCTGATTTCAAACCCCAGTAGTGGAGGCTCGGTCCCTGTTAAAGACTGAGGCCCAGACATGGCGAGGGAGGTAGTGTCGTCAAGTGGTTAGACCTCCGGCTTTGGACACCTCTTGTTTCTAGTCTGGATTCTGCCACTTCCTCACTGTGAGACCTCCGTAACTAAGCCTCTCTGAGCTTAGTCGCCTCATCTGTGAGTTATAGATAATAAAAGCATCTGCCTTATGGTGTGGAGGCCAGACTTAGCTGTGGTAACATGTGTGACATGCTCAGTGAAGGATTCTGTTATTATTACTCTTATGTAGTGTCAGGACTGGTGATATCTTTGTCCCCTGCCCCAGATGGATATCTTCTCCTGCATCCGGAAGGCACCACCCTGCCTGGGCCTCTTGTCACTGAAGCCGAGAGCAGACAATAGCCTCAGATCCCACAGACTTGGGTTCAGATTCAGCCTCCAGCACTCACTCACCATGTGACTTGGGCAAATGGCTTAACCTCTCCCAGACTCACCAGTTTTCCCCCTGTAACATAGTTGCAATAATGCTGAACACACAGGGTTACTGTGAGGATTCAAATAGGGCACCTCAGCAGGAAGCGGATTCCTGCCCTCCCTTGATACAGGCTGGCCGCACTCTGGGCAAACCCAGGGCCTCTCTGTGCCTCAAATCCTCACCTGTAACATGGCAACTGCTTTGTAGCACATTGTGGGAACTCCATGCTCTAACCTGTGTTAAATGTCTGGTATGTGGTGAGCTACTATCATCATCATCGTCGTCATCGTTGTCACCATCACCATCATCATCGTCATCATCATTATTCAGCTTGCAGGCAAACACCCCCATTTTGTCTTTGCACATCAATTTCGCAGCAAACTCCCAGCAAAGCAAAAGCTGGCGCTCAATGGAGCAAGAAGAGCAGAGACTTGGGAACAGATAGCCTGGGTTCAAGGCCCAGCTCCAACACTTCTGAGCTGTGTGAACTCAGATTAGTTTCTAAACCTCTCCAAGCTTTAGGATCTTCATCTGTAAGATGAGGGGATAGTAAATTTCCTCTTTCATGATTGTCGAAATAATTAAGTGAATCAATATGTGTAAAGTGCTTAGCATAGTACCTGGCGTGTGGTGCTGGCTTTAATTACTTCAGGCTCCGAGGAAGTGTTGGCATTGACAAGGATCTAAAAATCTCCCTTTCTGCCACCAGCGCACTTAGAGATGAAGAAACTGAGGCCAAGAGACACTAAATTAAATGTTTAAGAATACGACAGTAGATGGCCGTGCTAAATTAGGCAGGGCGGACAATTAGAGAACAAAACGATCTCTAACAAAGGGATAATTGGGGAGAGCAGATGCCAAGTGCACCAGGAGCCAGAGATGAGGGGAGAAAAGTACAGCGTGGGACGGGGATGGCCTCGGCCAGGGCCCAGGTACCTCATTAATAACAGTGATTTTTTCCCCTTAATATACGTGATACATCCGTACGGGGAAGCGTTTGGAAAGTTCAAACATTAATGTAAAAGAGTATATAAATCACTATATCTTACCTCCCAAAGGCAGTTGTCTTTACAGGGCTTTTTCCTGTTACCCAGGACAGTGTCTGCCCACAGTGGGCTCTCTGTGGACATTTGCTGAACAGGGAGAGCCTTGAGTGCTGGCTACGTTCCACAATGTGTAAGATGCTCATCTAAATGAGATTGACCCCTTACTTCTCGCAACAGCCTGAGGAAGCAGGTTCTAGCAACAGCCCTGTGTTTCACAGGAGGAAACAGGCCTAGCCTGGCTCAGGGCCTTGCAGGGCTTCTCACAGCCGAAGGGGGCAGGGTCAGCATTCCCAGCCACGCTGTCAGGGTCCAGGGCTGGGCTCTGAGTGCTGCTGGATGTGGCTGTCATCTGCATTTACTCCTTTTGATTCTGATCTCTGAGCTGGTCCATATGGGAAATGCGTGAACACCAGGAGACCAGGACATGCTCTGATAGCCCAGCATCCCTTGTCTTGGCCCTCTACCTGGCAGCTCTGAATCCCTGGGGGTGGGTGCCTTGGTGCCTTCCTCCCCTACACTCCACTCAGTTCAACGTACTTCCTACTTTCCCAGTCCAGGCCCTGATCAGACCCCGGGGCTGCTGAGTTCTGTGACACATTCCTGGACTTGGGACTCGCCCCAATCCAGATTGCTTCTCTTTGCCTAAACAACACTGAGGATGTTTTTGTTCCTTTGTTAAGAGTCCCAACTCAGATACCAAGGAAACCTGTTTATTTTGAAAATTGATTTAAAAAAGCACTCTTTTCCAACAATGAATGTCTCTCTCTCAGAGAGGCCTCATCAAACAAGAGCATGAGGCTTTAGCAAACCTGTGTGGAAATTCAACCCACAGTCTGGGCACACACTTATCTGACAAGTGATAATTAACTGCCAACAATATAATTTCGGCCTGCATGCAAACATGTTTTTCATTAAAAAGTAATCAAAGATGCTTGTGTTGGAGAGTCTGCTCTCCTCTGTGAAGCTCGGCCCCTCTGCCAGCAGCTCCAGAGTTGGATTTGAGAGTCCACTGCTCTCTGTCAGGTGGGATTTGGACTCCAGAAGTGATGTTATGATGGCCCTCTGGGCTTTCTGAGCCACACAGACTCCGGGCAATTCCCAGAAGGCGGCTCACCCAGCCCCTCCCTCACTAAAGGTCCATCCTTTCCTCCCGGCGTCCCCAGCCCCGCATGTGCGTGGAACGGGAGCAGGGACTTGTCATCAACTGCAACTTCAGGGAGGGAAGGGACACTCTGGTCCCTGCAGCCTCTGCCATGCCGCAGGTCCTGCAGAGGTCCTGGCCCACCCTCCATTTACAGAGGAGGAAACTGAGGCTCAGAATGCTGGAGTCACTTGCTCAAGGCCACACAGCTGGTAAGCTGTGAACTCTGACCTGCCTGACCTCCATCCTACCCCCATCTTCCTTTCTCTAATGAACTCATTTGTTCTGTGCTTCAGTTTCATCATCTGTAAAATGGGAATAATACTAATACTCTTCTTACTAGGTCGTTTGAGGATGAAATAAGTTAATATAGCTCTTAGAACAACACTTGGTATATTGTAAACCCTCAGTATGTGTTAGTGATTGCTTATTAATTATTATCATTATATTTTCTGTACACTGAAAGTTTGTATCTCCACCCCACCCTCTACCACCAAATTCATATGTTGAAACCCTATCACATCCCCAATGTGACAGCATTAGGCAGTGGGACCTTTGGGAAGTGATTAGGTCATGAAGGTGGAGCACTCATGAATGTGATTAATACCTTTATAAAAAAGACCCCAGAGAGCTCCCTTGTCCCTTCCTCCATGAGGACAGAGAGAGAAGACGGCCATTTTTGAACCAGGATGTGGGCTTTCACCAGATACCCAATCTGTCTACATCTTGACAGACTTCCCAGCCTCCAGACTGTGAGAAATAAATGTGTTGTTTATAAGCCACTTGGTCTATAGGATTCTGTTATAGCATCCCCAAAGGACTAAGACAATATTAACAATATCAACAAGATGCCGATATTATTTGATAAACATCTTTCCTCCAACCCATGGACCGGTACTTTGCCTTTTTAATCATCTCTATGAATTCCAAGCAGGATACATAAAATTAAAAATGATTAGGCAACACTGTAGTGAAAATACAGAACACCAAGAAAAGAGAAGGTCTTTAAAAAGCAGCCAGAAAGAAGACAGATGGCTTACCAGGTAGTAACAAACAGGCAACAGACTCTGCCCAGCAACATTAAAGCCCAGAGAACTGAGGATAATATGTTTAGTGCCAAATGAATGAGCAAAGTAGAATTCTAGACCCAGCTAAATTATCATTCAAAAATGAAGGAGAAAGAAATACATTTTCAGGCAAAGATACACTCACGGGCTCTTGTTAAAGAACTAATAAAACTATCACTCAGGAAGGTGGCCGTTGAGCCGAGAAGGGAGAGGATCAAACCAGTAACAATGAGCAAAGAAATGGGTAAATTTAGAGCTGGCCACCGTAAACCAGCACAGCATCACCAACCATATTAATCACAGCCAATGCAGGAAAATAAAGGGCAGATGAACCACAGGTCTGAACCGCACCACCTCCAGATGGAAAAGAGAGATCAGAGGAAACACACGCTAGGCCTTTGTGCTGTTTGGAGAAGGGTGAGGAGGATATTGATTTACTTTAGACTGTGTGAAGTCAAGTGTACTTATTATGATTTTAAGGCCAAACAATTAAAGAAGAGAACAGAATATGGAATTTCCAAACCAGTAGAGGGAAAAGAGGGAATAAACAAAACCTGATCAATATGAATGGTGGCAGGAAGTGAGCCAAATAGAAACACACACACACACACACACACACACACACACACACACAGAGAGAGAGAGAGAGAGAGAGAGAGAGAGAGAGAGAGAAGAAGAAGAAGAAAACAAAGTAAACAGAAAAATCCTTGAAATTGAAAGCACCAAGAATGAAGGTAGAACCCTAATTCTGCCTCCACATCTGTGTGTGACTTTGAGCAAATGACTTAATGACATCACTTCTCTGACCTTGATTTCCTCAACTGCAAACTAGAGATAATGGCCATTCTGTTAAAGGGTTATAAAAGCAGGCTCCATTTACCGCCTAGCAGGAGGATTAAGTGCAATGAGCACCATACAAGGAGGAGTCACCATAACCCTCCCACAGTCACTCTGTGGCAGGCAAAGTCCCATGTGTGTCCCAAACACGGTCTGACTAGCCCCTCACGACAGCTCCCCTCAGGCAGGTACTGCTGTCATCCTCACTTTACTGACAAAGAAATGGGCTCAGAGATGAGAAGCTTGCCTGACAGGAAGGGCCAGACCTAGACATAAACTGGGGACCTCTGACTCTGAAGCTACTTGTTGACTCTATGACTTTGAGCAGCTGACATCGCCTCTCTGGGCCTCAGTTTCCTAATCTGTGCATTGTGAATCACAGGATGGTTTAAGGCTGGGCAGAGATGAAGCACGTGGATTGTCAGCACTATTCCCAGCACAGGATGATCGGTCAATAAAGGCTGTTATTGCCTGCATTGTAGAGGTAAAACCCTGAGGCTAAAACAGGTCAAGAACTGGCATGACCTCATTGATCTGTGCTGACCTTAGGCATCAGGCCCCTGGCTGGAGTGTGAGCTCTACAAGGGGCCTTGTCTGTCTGATTTCACTGACTTATACCCAGGACTGACGTGGGTAATGAATGAATGAGTGATGAATGAATGAAGTGTCCTTGCGTCTTACTCCACACATCCATTATTCCCATAAGAATGATTTTTGTGTTCAAGATCCTCCCCAGCAGGAAGCAGCTCTGAGAAGCCTTAAGCAAGGAGGAAACCGGCAAGCCTTTCATTAGGACAAAGGGGGCCACTTGATGTCTTATGATCTATGTACCCCAGTAACATACCAGCTCCACCGGAGTAGAGACTTGATTCACTACTGGGTCTCAAGTGGCAGGTGCTTAGTAAAGTGACATCACTTGATGCTGACGTCACGTCACTTTTCTGAGTTTTGGTTTTCTCATCTACATAATGAGAGGATGACGCCTCCTTGCAGCTGTTGTGGAGGTGCAAATAGATTCTGCACATCCTGTCCTCGGTGCAGGGTGACACAGGCAGGGCTGAATGACCGCCCTTCACCTCCTTGCAACCAGGACCTTGTGTAAGAAATGGATTTTATAGGCATTGCAGTGTAAGTGTCTTCTTTTTTTCTTTTTTCGTTTGATGATAAAGATTTCTGCAACCAAGCGTTATTTTGTCTGAAGAACAAGAGATTATCAAACTGGCTCCAGCAGTCCATCAGGAAAATTTCCAAAGAGACAAAGAGGCAAGAAGCCTCTCTCCCAAGACAGTCTCTGCTTTATCCTTCACCTAGTCAATAATAACTACTATCATTTTTGTGATGCTTGAAATGTCCCAGAAATTAACACTTTTACTCACATTTCTTCACTTAAAGCAGTAGTTCTCAATCAGGGTTGATTTTTGTCCTTCAGAGGACACTTGGCAATGTCTGGAGACATTCTGGTTGTGGCAACTAAGTGGGGGTGGGGAGTTGTGCTCCAGACAACTACCGGGACGAGGCCATGTCTGCTGCTGAACATCCTACAATGAGCAGGACAGGCCCTCCCCCCCCAAAAAAAATGGTCAGGCCCAAAACATCAAAAGTGCCGAGATCGAGAAACCCTGATTTAAACCCACCTAGTGACCCTGTGAGCGAGGCATCGTGTCCCAACTTAGGAATGAGGAGACTGTGGTTTGAAAAGCAAAGCGAAACCCATGTGAGGATGTGGCTGAGCTGAGACTCAAATCTGACTCTGAAGCCTCTGGTTCTTTTGCTCCTTAAAAAGCCAGTCTCATGGAGTGAATGTTTGTGTGCCTCCCCCCCAAATTCATATTTTGAAGCCCTAACACACTCCGCCACCGCAGTGTGGCTGTATTTGGAGATGGGGACTCTGAGGATGTAATTAAGTTTAAATGAAGTCATAGGGATGGGTATGGATCTGATAGGGTTAATGTCTTTAAAAGAAGAGACTCCAGAGCGCTTTCTCCCCAACAGGTGAGCACAGAGGAAAGACCACATGAGAACATGACTGGAAAGTGGCCATCTACAACCCAGTAGGGTTCTCATCAGAATCTGATCCTCTGAAACCTTGATCTTGGATTTCTAGCCACCAGAACTGTGAAAAAATTAATTTCTGTTGCTTAAGACCCTAGTCTGTGGTATTTTGTTATGGCAGCCAGAGTAGAATAAGACACCCAGAAACCCTCAGCCCTTTCATTATCAAATATCAACCGTAACAGAAGTCATTGCATCATGTGACAAAGACATTTTAAATGTCTATGGATGTGTCAGTGGAAACCGAATCTCATTTCATAGGAGCCACTGCTGCCGATTTCTTCTTTAAATTTTACAACTTCTTCTATTTCTAAGGGCAATCTGTGATGATCAAGGACAATTTAAGGAATGTAGCAAGTATAAGAAGAGGAGCCCTGGCCTTCCAGTGCCCCATGTCCTTGGATGTATCCTTGGCCATCTCATACCTCAAGAGGGATCCTCTGATCCAGTTTCTGGGGGATCGTCCAGGGCTGCCCCCATGAGGCTGGACTTGCTGGGAGAGCAGAGGACATGGAGGGGTCTGAGCCAGGACAGCTCTGCTGGGCAGAGCCCATGGACGTGATCTGCCGAATGGTCACTTGGTCTCTGTGTCTAACACCATCGGCTGAGATGGCAGACAGGCTGGTCCTGGAATGGGTGGAGGGTCCTTCAGTTGAGAGACTTCAAGGTAACTCGTGGTCATGTGGTTCCCTGGGCCCACCAGGGTCACCTCCAGTCAGTTTCCTAGACCCCTGCACCGGGGTGCTGCTAAGCCCGGCTGCACAGACGGCCTGCTTTGCTCACCCCATCTGCTCCTCTTGCTGATGGATGGAGTCCGCGCTCCTCTCCCTGGGGTCAGGCCTTTTGTCATCGGCTCCGATCTCCCCCTGAGGCTGGTCTTCTCCCCATCTCACCCCTGCCACAGTCAATTCTATCAGGGCTGATGGGGGAAGGGTTGGCTGTCACCCAAACAGTCGGGAGGATCAGACAGACAAGGGGACGAGGGACTGTCCATTGCACCTGTAGGTGGGACCTCGTTCAGCACGGCTTCCAGTGCCTTAGAAAGAGGACAGTTGGAATGAGCTGGATGACTTGGGAAAGCAGATTCTGGAAGCAAGCAGAAATCCTGGAATCACAAATGCAGATGCTCAGTGTTCAATCAGCAGGATGGACAGCAGGGACCGCATCGAGTCCATTGTCAGGGGCCTGGATTCTCTGTCCAGCTCCTTTAGGCACTCCTTAGGGACTTGGCAGATCTCTGCCTCCTGTCATCCCTGTGGGAATCAGGTCCACATGCTGACCTTTCATCAACGTTGTGCCGGGTCAGGGTCCGTGTGGCCACCTGGAGACCCGTTATTCATTCAGGCACTTTCATGCAGAGCTGAGCTCCTCCGCCTCACATCAGAGCCAGCGACACTTACTTGATGCACAAGTGTACCAGCTTGTTTCCACACCTTCCAGGCCCCCATGTGTTAGAGCAGCACACCGGAAGTGGGAGAGGGGTGTGTCAGGCAGACACCGATGGGGTAAATGGAAAGACGATGTCCTGGGCGGGAGGCGGGAGGGGGAGTGATGTCGGAGTGCTTTGTGAGTGGCTATTTATCAAACTATCTTTTGTATATAAAGGCAGTTTATTAAACACACTATATGTGATAAGGTTAATCCATTCCTTTAACCGACATTCACTGAGCACCCGCTGCGTGCAGGCACTGTGCTGGGTGCTGAGCCTGCACGGAGGGCCAGATCGGTCCCCACCCTCAGTCTGGTGGGGGAGAAACATGCGCCAAGAGGAGGCCCCGTTGGCCCGCGATGAAGGACGTGCCCCGGGTGGTGGGGGCACAACTGTGGGGTGCGACTAACTCTGGCCCTGAACTGGGTCTAGAGCGAGGGCTCCCTGATAACCCTGGGAGTTTGGGAATTTGGAGAACCATTTTCATTTCAGGGGGGAGGTGACTCAGGCACAGATGTGGGGGAGACTTGCCTGATGTCCTGGATCCAGGTTTTCCCAAACCTGAGCTCTGTCCACAGTATCACCTCTGGGTCTAACAGGACAATCACAGCAACAGTGCCAACCCCATTCCTCATTCCTAGGCCACACAGCAAATTTTCTCATGTCGACATTAATTATACCTCCCAGAGGTTAATTTGTAAAGAGACGGTGAAAATGTGTTGTTTAAATAGTGATTATTAAAATCATGCTGTGGGTTTTCTCCATAATAGGTAATTATCTGTGACCTGATTGTGAAAACGACGGGGTCAATTCCATTTAGTTCTTCATTCTTCGTTCCATTCATTCCTATTTCTATTGTTTTTCCTTTCATTCAGTCTTTCATTCTTTCATCCTTTATTTCATGAGTTTATTCATTCACTCACTCATCAATATGCTTATTCATTCATCACCTCATGCATGCATTTAGTCATTGTTTCTTTGTTCATTTTTTTATTTATGAGCTTATGCACTTGTTTACTCATTCACTTACTCACTCATTCATTCAACACACATGTACCACTTGTTAGTGAATAATATATCTTGGTGTGCTTGGTCTAATGTGATCCCACAGATGTCCCCCAGCACAACAAAGTCCTGGGGTCTTTTAAGTAAATTTTCATGACAGTATAACATAGTATGTGGCAGGAAAAGCACACAATCACAAGTATAAAGCTGAAGAATGTGTGTAAACAACCATACTGCTCTCCCACCCCAGAAGTCCCTCTGTGTCCTCTTCCTGTCACTACCCCTCTGAGGATAACCACCGTCCTCACTTCTAACAGTGTGGATTAGCTGTGTTGTTCTTGAACTTCAAGCAGATGGGCTCAAACTGTCTGTGCTCCTACATGTGCGGCTTCCTTTGTGTGCCACTATGTTCATGAGATTTATCCACGCTGTTGCATTAAATTGTGCACTGTTTGTTCTTATCAGTGGCTAATGTTCTCTTGTGTGACTCTGTGACCATTTACTGATCCATCAACTCTAGATGGGATTTGGGTACCTTCACTTTTTGCAGCTATTATGGATAATGTTGTTATGAACATTCTTCAGGCGACCATATGGATGCATCCTCATGGGGCATAGGTCCAGGAGTAGAGTTTCTGGGTAAAAGGTTATGCACGAGTTCAGCTTTAGTGATACTGACAGTTTCTAAAGTGATGGAATCAATGTGTGGGGTTTACCTTTGCCCACAGACTTGCCCTTGAGTCGCCCGCCCTCCCCAGGACTTTGCTTCACCCTTGTCTGTCGCAGGTCCTCTTGGCCCACCTCAGCGCTCTCTCTGAGTCTTGGCTCCTCTCCGTAGGCCTTCCCTGTCCTCTCCCCCTTCCCCAGTCCCCATCTTACTTCTGACTCCTTCCAGCCTTAATGCTCTCTTTCTGTTCTAAAACATATCCTTGGGCCACTCTAGGCGATGTCCTCCGGGCCTGGTCTGACCTGGTCATCTTTCTCACCCTGTGGATGGATGGGGTTTTAATTCTGCTGGAGAAACTCTGGGACCCAGAAGGCATGCCTCAGAGTGATCCCACCTGAGAATCCAGGGAACTTGGGTCCCCGGTTAAAGGCTGTTCAGGGGTTGATTACCTGGCCCCTTTGTCCTGCCCCATAGAACGTCAGAGTGGGCTTACAAAGCACCATCAAACACAGGAGCTGGTCCTTAGAAGTCAGCCCTATGCTGAAGGAGTAGAGCCAGGAACTGTGGGCAGGGGATATAAACTGAGGGTAAGAAGGAGTAGCTTAAAGAAATAGGCACCTTGTGCATGGAGTTGAATTTTATGGTGACACCAAACTTCTAGGCTAGGATGACTGAGAAGGTTGTAGAGTAAATCTTGATGACTGAGGACACAGAGGAAGAACAGGTCGGAGTGGAAAGATAATGAACTAAGTTTTGGACATGTTGAGTTTGAGATGACGATAGTGTATGTAGGAGAGGTCTGATAGAAATATAGAGAACAGGTTGAAAGGGCCCTGGAGTTGGGGCAGGAAGACCGGGGGTGAGTCTCACCTATGTGGCCCTCTCTGGGCTGTTGTTAGGAGAATCCACTTTCCCCGCTGTTTCCCGCCTCTCACTGTATTCCTCTGCCCTGCACAGGGTGAAGCAAGAAACAATGAGTCTGAATCATTAATCATCAATGATGGGGTTTATTTCGTAATTGGATTTTGGCTACTAAAATGGCCATGGTGAATTCCCTGCTTGCCAAGCTGCTTCAGATCCCACTGCGCACCTACTATGTACGTGACACTGAGTTTGCAATAAAGGGATCAGGTTGAAATGGGTCATCGTGGGGAGGTCTGGAAGAATCAAACACGAAAGTGACCCTGAGGTACTGTATGGTCCCTGTACCTCCCCTGCATGTGGACCAGGCTCCATTTCCTCTAGGGAGGTCCAGTCCCTCTGTCACGGCTCCTGCTCCCAGGGCTGGAGGGATGTGAGTAGCGATTCTTCTGGCAATAGACTGCCCAGGTGTCGGCCCTGAAACCCTGACCTTCAGGAGTCCCTTGCCCAGACCTAGAGGGGAGAGCGAGAAGACTCCTTGTGGTCTCAGGCCCGAACAGTTTTTGTCTAACCAAGTTTCACCAGGCACAAAGCCTAAACTGTGATCCATGGAACAACTCCATATTTCATTTGATTCTCCTCAGGGAGGGGGCAGGCCTCTGTGGCTGGCCCCAGAGAGAGATGCCAGCTCTCTGCAAGCCCTCCTAATCGCTCTCACCCTCATCATTTGGGGACTCCTCAGAAAGGTGCAGACCAGCTTCAGGTCCCATCTATACTGTTTCAAGGATTCACAACCTAGGCACCTGGAGAACGTGTGAGCTGAAAGCAGCACACCTACAGCCTCAGTTCTGGTGAGCGACCTCAAGCAGGTCTCACTATGCCTCTGAGTCTAAGGTCCACAGTTACGAATTGACAATGATAATATTCACCTCCTAGGACTGGGGAGGATTAAATGTGGCAAAGAATGGGAAAGTGTTTAGCAAACTCTGGCCTTTCATTTATAGTAGAGTTAGTCGTTATTCCTCTCACTGTAGGAAAGGCAAGATGGTATCTTTCCTCACTTTTGTTCTTTAAACAATCCCAGAGTTACCAGGATTACACTTTCCTCCACTGCTCCCTCATTTACACTTGGAAGGGACCTTAGAAAAGGACTAGTCCAATTGGGGAAACCGAGGCACAAGGAGGGAGACAGTGGGCTCAAAATGACCCATCCTTCTGTGGCAGACCCTGACCCCCCACCCAAGAGGCCCAGTGTCCTTGCTTCACTCATCTGACTCTCAGCTTTCTGGGGTCTCCTACAAGCTTGCCTTGGATTCCATGCCAGTTACTCTCACCAAGTTCAAAAGCTAACAGACATGAAATGGGGCTTTCCACAGCTGGAGGCTAATTTGCCCTGGGGCTGCTTTTTTGTTTGTTTATTTTCTTCTTAGAATTACTTCTGCTGCTTAAAAGGCACATTTTTAAAAACCTAAAGTGGCTGTCAGTTTCACACCAAAAGAAAACACGTGACCTGTCCCTGTGTGAATGTAGCATTGAATCAAGTTAAAAGACCCATCAAACGAATACATTAAAAAAAGAAAGGGTTTGATTTGAAATACCACACACATATCTTGCCTCCCAACCTTTTATATACTGTATATTTTTAACCAAGAAAAAGAAAATCGTTTTTAAAGGTTACTTTCTCTTTAAATATTTGAATGTGTGTAATTGAACCTTGCCTCAAACATGTAAAATGTTAGCATTTTACCACTTACATAATCCTGCCCTCTTGTCTTTCTCCAATGCAAGAGACTTTCTCCCTGCAATTGCTCTCTGTAGCCCGAGGATTTGTCTTTTTAATGCATGGGAGAGACTAAATTCAGGAGAAGGCTCTGGGAGATTCCATTTCAGATTCCTCAGCA
The DNA here is from genome assembly GCA_028627145.1 of Eidolon dupreanum. Lineage (NCBI taxonomy): Eukaryota > Metazoa > Chordata > Mammalia > Chiroptera > Pteropodidae > Eidolon > Eidolon dupreanum. The sequence continues at coordinate 15,223,629 of CM053502.1, read as the reverse complement.
CCTTCCATAAACAGATCATCACAGCTACCATCTCTTGAGGGCCTACTGTGTGCCAGGAGCTGCACAGGTGTTTTATAAATTCCTCATCTCTCACCCTCATGCTCTCACTGCAGTTAGGTCCCCCATCACCCACAGCCCAGACTACTCTGCCCAACAGTCTCCCTGGCCCCCCTCTTGGCCCCTGTCATCTCTTCTTCACTGAGTACCGGGAAGGACCCTTTAAAAATGGTGGTGCAACTACTGTCTTCTGCTCGTACCCTCGTGGCTCCCATCTTTCTCAGGGTAGAGTCAGAGACCCACACTGCCCTCCCCCTCCAGATTTCCATGACCTCCGCTCCCCTAACAGCCCTTCACTCTGCTCCAGGCACCTGGGCCTCCTTGCTGATCCCTGAGAGCACAGGGCACACTGCCACCTCCTGCCTGTGCTCGTGGATCCCTTAGTGTGGGGCCCTCTCCCCATGTCCACTCATGGCTCACAGCCTTACGTCTATCTGTTTTGTGGTCAGATGAGTCCTCTCCAGTAAGGCCCTTCCAAACTACCCACATAAAATTGCACCCTGACTCTCTGAACCCACTGCTCACCCCTCCTTTCTGACCAATTTATCTCCTTTCACTTACCACTGTGTGATGTCTTCTATGTAATTTATTTACCTTGCTTATCAGCTGCCTTCACAAGAACATAAGCTCTGTATAAGTAGTGATTTTGGCCTTTTTGTTCACTGCTAAATACCAATCTCCTAGAATATTGACTAAAACATAAATACTTATTGTATAAATGAACAAAAGATTCACGTTTGCTGTGTGTGGGATCAGGGGAATATAGACAAGAACTAAGTACAGATAAAAAATATAATTTCTAACAGTGATAGGTACTAATAAGAAAGTAAAGCAGGACTGTGAGAGTACTTTAAGACAGGGCCCAGGAAAGCCTTTTAAAGGAGGTGGTGTTTTGAGCTGAGACTTAGATTTGACAGACCAGGAACAAGCCCAGAGGGGAGGGGGTGACTCGCTCAAGGCTGTGAGGGTGGTGAGTCATAGGGCAGGTGTTGAGGCCACAGAGAAGGTATGCCCAGGCTCCTAGAGAGCTCTCCTGAATTTCAAAATGGACAGTATCCTGGGCACTGCGGTGTCCTGTGCTGATCTTGCTCCAGCCATTGTCTCATGGTCATTACTCCACGTGGTTCTCCTCCCCATGGGGCTAAGAGTGTCACTCACTGGGATCAATAGGGCCTCATCCATCCTTATATACCCAGGATGAGTCACAGGACCAATGCACAATGAGACCTCTGAGAAGTTCTCTGTATGAATCAAGTACGTTTATTTTGAGGCAGGTGAAGGCATACTGCAGCCATAAACATAGAGGGATGTCCATCTCTAAGAGGTCCTGGAAAAGTATGGCCCGGAGTGAACAGGAAGTTGTTTAAGGTCATTTGGTGAATCTGAGCCAAGGCTGGGACTTAACCCCAGGTCTCCTGCTGTGGGCTTCTCCCGTGGGACACCCTGCTGAGAAGCAGGTCTGGGAATCTTGGCCTCTCTAATTGGAATCCAGGTGACTTAGAACTGGGACTTCTGTAACCACTCGTTGCAAATGATATAAATATGAGTCTTGCATCTGAAGTTTCAGATTCCCTCAACCTGGAAAGACATATGCATGACTTAAAAATGGAAAAGAGCCAGATTAATTTCCAATTTATGACTTTTCCCCCCAAAACATCAAAGAGCTGAGGTCAAGGAGCAAACAGACAGCTCCAAATCTGTGCAAAGACAGGTGCCTGAAGGAGAAAGGAGACGGAGGTGCTCCCTCGCCCAGGGTAGATGCAAATGGACACAGGTAAGAAGAGCTGTACTAGAGTAATCAAGCAGTTGGCAAAGGCCGAGTGAGGCTGCCCAGGCAGCATGAAGCCCCCTGACAGTGAGGCATCTGTACTTGCTGGCTCTCTTTGGAATTTCTGGGGTGCTCACAAGAAAGGTCAGAGAAAATCCTAAGCAATAGTCCCCTGTGGCTCAGACTTGGGGCAATTGCAAAAACTTCCTGTCCACACCTTTCTCCCCTGTTTCACCTATGAAACTAAAGCTTTAATCTAAGTGGAAAATGGAATAAGAACACCTGCTCTTAAGGCACTGGTGAAAACTCAGTTCAGTTGGGGGAAGGGAAAGGGAGAATTCCTCTTCCGAGAAAGGGGCAAGAATACTCACTGGGCCAGAACTTCTGGAGGTCGGAGGTTGGGGAGGAGAACTGAGAAGGCCTCACCCTGAGATGTAGAGAAACAGGGCCTAAGACTGGGGCTTAATCGGAACAATGGAAATACACTTCCAGTGCCCCAGCTGCTAAGCTAATGAGCTTCGCGTAACTAGTAAGATCAGAATGATGCTGGGAGAGAAATAGGAGAGGGACAGGGGGTGTCATGAGACCCTCTCTGGGACCCATGCAATGAGAAGGTCTAAGGCACAGTTTCAAACAGACATGGCTCTGGAAAACCATTCTCCACCTTAAATACAAGGAATTTGAAGCCTGTGGTGCAATGAGGGTAACCACAGCAACGAAAAATCCCAAACCCAGTCTAGCTCCGGATTAGATTAACTTTAATCCCATCCCATCTAATCACATACCTTTAGCCTAGCAGAAGGAAAAGTGTGCTCATTTCCAGGCATAAAAGCAATTTTTCTCAGTTTCTACTGTCTGAGCCAAGATAAAAATATTATGAGACATACAAGATACAAAGCAATTGTCAGAACCAGACTCAGACATGGCATGGATGATGGAAATATCTGACAAGAAATTCATGATAGCTATGATTAATATGTGAAAAGACAACATACAGGATCAGATGGGTAATTTCAGCAGAGAAGTGGAAAATGTGAGGAAAAAGCAAATGGAAGTGCTTGAAATGAAAAATACAATAGAGAAATGAAGAATGCCTTCCACAGGATCCTCAGCAAACTTGGAACAGCTAAGGAAAGGATCAGGGAACATGAAGACAAGTCAGTAGAAAATATTTAAACTGAAACACAAGGAGAAAAAAGTGAAAAAAAAATAAAAGAGAGAGAAAGAAAGAACAGAATAGAATATCCAAGAACAGTGAGACAATCAAACAACCTAATAGAATGAAGCAGAAAAAAGCATTTGAAGAAATAATCACCAAGAATTTCCCTAAACTGATGATAGACCATAAAAAAAAAACCCACACTTCTAAGAAGCTCAGAGATGATCAAGCAGAAAAAGTGCCCCTCACCACCACATCCCTAGGCACATATTCAAACTACTGGAGAATAAAAGGCAGGGGAAGATCGTAAGGGCAGACAGAGAAAAGCAAGGACATTATACAGACAGAAAAAGAGAAAAGAATCAGATTAGCCTTCTTATCAGAACCCATGCAAAACAGAAGATAATAAAGTGACATTTTTGAAGTGATGAAAGAAAAAACCAGGCTGTCAACCCAGAATTCTATACCAGAAATATGTTTCAAAATAAAGAAGAAATAAAAATCTTCTCAGACAAAATAAAATTGAGGAAATTCTTTGTCAGCAGATTTACTCTACAGTAAATGTTAAAGGAAGTTTTTAAACAGAAGGAATAGGATATAAAACAGACTCTTGGATCCGTACAAAAGAATAAAAAATGTTTGAAATTAAATAAGTAAATGTAAAATAAAAGATACATTTTCCCCTTATTTTTAATTGCCCTGAAGGGTAACTGACTATCAAAGCAAAATATATATTTATTAATTTTATAAAAATATAATGTTTGACAATAATAATATAAAGAAATGAGGAGGATAAATTGGAATTACAATGTTGTAAGTTCCTTATATTACACATGAAGAGGTATATTATTTAGAGAAAAATTCTAACTAAGGATGTGTATTACAAATCTTAGGGAAACCACTAACTATAATAAGAGATATAAATAATGAGTTAATAGATGAGATAAAATGAAATAAAAATAAACGATCAATTAACTCGAGAGAAAGTAGAAAAAGAAGTAAAAAGAAACAACAGATTAAACAAATATAACACTCATCCTTTGAATAAAAAAATTTGGATTAAACGATTGTGAAAGCCTTTCCACCTAGAGCATTCTCTTAATGTGGGAACTCTTTCTTTGACTTGGAAGACTTTTCAATGTTTCGTGAGGCTTTTGATAAAGAAACTCTTTATTTCTGGCCTTGGGGCCAGGAGTCATGAACACTGGCTCACTGACAGGATGTGTCAGGAATATCAGGCATCTTTCCTCTCTCGAGATCATGTGATTTTGTTAATAACAATAGAAGCCACTGTTTGCTGAGCATCTCTTTCACTCATTCAACAAATATCCATTGAGTGACCACTAGGTGCAGGATATTGGTGCTAAAGAGTTAACCCCACAAAGCTGTTAAGTGACATAGGTAAGCCAACTTAACTTCCAGCTATGTGAACACATCTGTGTGGCCTCTGCCACCTCGTGAGCACTCTTTCGTGTTCTAAGCTCTCGGGCTGCTCAATTGAGGACATTCTTTCCTCTCCTCATCACACACTGGTCCTTGGCCTTTTCATAGGCTTAGATTTTGGAATGGGGGTGGGAAGGGGGAGAAGGAAACAAATAGGTAAATGGAGGACAAATCAGAGAGCCAAGTGAGGAATTTTTGCCTGTTTCTTCCGCTAAGAAATAGCTTAACACAACTTAATTTAAGCAGAGCCTATATCTGAAGAAAAAATTCATGGTTAGATTCATTTTCTTAATCAACTATTTCAAGGCCAGCATTAATCTATTCATCAGCTGAACTCATCAAGAGAAAACATGCTTCTTCAGGAATTTTCTAACTGAAAATAAATGCCTCATTAAATTAAACGTATTAACCTGAGAACAGTATTGATGTCAGACAGACTAATGAATGCCATTATAGAGAATGTACAATAGTCCTCAGAGGGACCCCCGCCAGCCATTAGGAACTTTCTGCAAATGCGCTCAGCTTTTGTACAATGTGGAATCATCAAAGAGAGAGGGAGGGAGAGGAGGATAAAAGGCAGAGAGAAAAGGGCTGACCCAGGCACCACGGCTGTCTCTGTGAATGTTGCCCCTGATTAATGTTGGTGTCTGAGAGAGGGCATGTAGCCACCGTCCCGTGATATGATTCACCGTTGATTTTAAGAGGACAGAAGCTACACTTTGCCTCCAAAATGTGAGGAGAGGTCAGGTTTGGATATCAGAAAACACAAGTTCTAGTTCTAGTTCTTGATATGCCTCACGGTAGGACTGGGAACAACCCTTCGGTTTTCTCCATATTGTCAGTAAACTTGATCTAGTTTCTTCTGAACTTAATGAGTCAAACACTGTGCTAGGCACTTTCTCATATGTTATTTTATCAATGCTTGCAGAAACCCAGTTAGACATATATTTTTGGCCCAGAATTACAGAAGAGAAAAACCAAGGCTCAGAGAAATAATCTGACTTTCTTTGCTAAATTCTTGGGATGGGCAGAGAGGCAGGCAGTGGGGCTCTGCCCTGTGAAAGCCATTGATAGAAAACTGCATCCTCCTTTGCATGACGATGTAAAAGGGGAGAGAAAACTCAAACTTGGTTAATAAACATAATGTAGAATGCTGAAGGGAGAAGGGCTGTTGGATCTGGAGAAGGAAAATTCCTATATAGACAGGAAAAAATATCTTGAAATGCAAAATGGGCTTCCATGTGGAAGGGGGAGTACATGTCCTCAATGTGGGCTGTAGGAAGAGAGTTTCAACAGTCAAAGCTGCTCAGAGGAGGTAGGGGCTACCTTGAGAGGTGGTAAGCTCCCCATCCTCAGAGATATACAAGTAGTAACTAGATACTGCTTGCTGGAGGCCATAATATCAGGACGATCTGAATTTGAATGACAATTGCTGTGTTTTTTCAAGACAAACTATTTCACCTGTCTCATCCATAGCTTCCTCATTTGTAAAATGGGAAAAATAATGTTATCTACCTCATCAGATTATTGTGAGGATCTAATGAAATAGTATATGTAATACATTATACACAATGCCTGCCTGGGAGCTATTATTGTTTTCATTATCAATGTTTTGTTTTTATTGAGCGGATTCTGGCATCGGATGAGGCCTTGGACCTTTGCCTACTTCCAGAACTCAGCATCTTTAGAAAAGACCTCTCTATTAATGCTCTGAAAATTAGAGGAGTGTGCTCATTATCAATTTATTGCCTCTTAGCTCAAATTTCACTATTCTCTGCCCTGCATTGTGATACTAAGATCGAACCCTGTAAACATTTCTCCTATGCCAGATGGTGTACTGTCAGACCTTGTCATTCAAGTGTACTGGGAAGACACTGTATGGCTTATAAAAGAGGGTAGATTGAATGCAAAAGGATGAAAAAAGATATTCCATGCAAATAGTAACCAATAGAGAGCAGCGATGGGTATACTTATATCAGACAAATGGACTTTAAATCAAAAAAGTTTATAAGAGACAAAAAAGGATGTCATATATTAATACAAGGTTCAATATAGTGAGAATTATAAACATTTATGCATCTAATGGCAGACCATCAAAATATAACAGGTCCTTGAATAACAGCATTTCATTTAATGTTGTGTTGTTCTAATGTTGATGAGGGGAAAAAAAAACTTTGATTTCTATCTGGAGTCACTGTCTGTGTGAAGTTAGTACATTTTCCTCATGTCTTTGTGAGTTTTCTCCAAGTATTCCAGTTTTCTCCTACATTACAAAGATGTGCCCATTAGGCTAATTGGCATATCTAAGTTCTCCCAATATGAGCGAATATGGATATGTGTGTGGATGAACCTTGTGATGGAATGACATCCTGTCTAGAGTTGGTTCTGCCTTGTACGTTGAGCTACTGGGATAGGCTCTGGCCACCCATGACCTTGAACTGGAATAAGTGGGATAGAAAAAATTATTTTACTTGTTTTCATTAGTCTTTCTTAAATGTATATGTATATCATATTTATTTCAATATTTAATTTAGAAGTGTTGGGGGTCTTTATTTAGAAGCTTAATGATGTTTTTGTGACCAGATATATGTGATAGAAGCTCAACTCTTGTTTATATCAATTAGCCTATGGTAAAATTTGTTTCATCATATGTCATTTTGCTTAGTCAGTTTCCAAGAGACTCTCAATGACGTTCAGTGAGGACTTACTGTATATAAAGCAAAAACTGACAGAATCGAAGGGAGAAACATTTCTACAATAATAGTTGGAGATTCACTACCCCAGTCTCAATAATGGACAGAATAACCAGACAGAAGATAAGTTAGGAAACAGAGAACTTAACACAATAGATCAACTAGATCTAACAGACATATATGTAGCATCCTATCCAACAACAGTATGTTCTTGTGAAGTGCACATAGGATACTTTCTAGGATAGGCCATATGTTAGGCCACAAATTAGGTCTCAATAGATTTAAAAAGACAGATATTATACAAAATATTTGCAAATCATATATATGACAAGGAATTAATACCTGAAATATACTGAGAACTCCTAAAACTCAACAACAAAAAACACAATTCAAAAAACCAGAAAATTAATTACAAGTGTTAGTGAAGGTGAGGAGAAATTGGAACCCTATGCACCATTTATGGGAATGGAAAATGATATAGCTGCTACATAAAATAATATGATGGTTCCTCAAAATATAAAACATAGAATTACCATATGATCTAACAATTTCACTTCTGGGTATATATCCAAAAGAACTGAAAGCAGTGTCTCAAAGAAATAATCGTATACTCATATTCAGAGCAGCATTCAGAACTGTTAAAATGCAAAAGCAACCCACGTGTTCATCGGTTAATGAAAGGAGAAGCAAAATGTAGTATACATAAAGTGGAATATTATTCAGCCGTAAAAAGAAAGAAAATTCTTACATATGCCACAAATGTGTGAACTTCAAGGACATTACACTAAGTGAGATAAACCAATCTCGAAAAGACAATAACTATGATTCTACTTATATGAGTGTTTAGAGTAGTCAAATTTATAATGACAGAAGACAGAATGATGGTTGCCAGGGGCTAGGGGTGGAAGATATGAGGAGCTACTATTTAATAAGTGTCATATAAGATGAAAAGAGATATAGAGATGGGGTGGTGGTGATTTGCAAAATTATGCATATGCTTAATACCACTCCACTGTACACTTAAAAATAGTTAAGATGACAAATTTTATGTTATATGTTTTTTTACTATAATAAAAAAATGAAAAAAAAAAGATGGGATTTCTCATGTAGATTCTCATTTTCCTTCCTTTTTGCTCCTAGGGCATGACTGCCAGTGGCGTGAGATTGACTCTGTGACTCACTTTTGTGAGTTTTGTTATAATCCAGTCGGTAGCTTCCTACTTAACTAGCTTTAGCCAACTCTCTTGACCATTTGTGGCCCGTGGTACTCCAGGGGACTTCTTCGTCCACTGGGCCACAGCCATACCATTTCCAACAATGTCTGAATCTTGGCCTTGGAAAATGTGACTTCTTCTAAGATCTTTCCTTGGGTGCTCTCCTTCAGTCCTAGAGGTAATAGTAGCTATTCCCTACACTTTATATATCTATATTCTTTAACATTTTACTTTATTCCTTTTAATAGTCAATCATTTTTTATTAGTTAATAATTATTTATATCGAATTTTCTCAGTTCAGATTACATTTGCAATTTTTTCTTCCGAAATGCCTCATCTTGTGTTATTTGCCAATCTGTGTGCTGTAAATACTCTCACCATGGTCAATTTCAAACTACCAATGCCATATTAAATGCAAAATTTAGAAGAGACATGGAAGCAACACGCCATCAAAAAGCATTTCTACCATACAGATATAATATGAGTAAATAATCTCAAAAGCATACACAATAGTAAAACGTAATAAAGTAATTAGAATTTGATGAGTTTTGAATGTTTATTGCCTTTGTTTGTAATTTATTTCATTGTAAGATTATATAATTTAGTTTGTAATTGTGGCTGCATATAACAACCAACTGGCAGAATTTGTGGAAATGTAACATCAGGTCCATGAGCTGCTTTGAGCCAGCTCTGTCCCCACTCCAGCCCCATCATCTCTGTTTATTGATCCTGCAATTATGGAAACAAAAACCTGCCTAGTTTCTCCAGCTCGTAAAAGGGCCCAACGTGAAGGCCAGGCATTCAGACCCTGCCTCTCTTGATCACCACTCCTAATGTAGAACTTGACGCTCAATTTATTTTTCAATTCCATTATCATCAGAAGTAATGATTAAATTTCCAGTGTAAACAGTGCTTTACCAAACTGAATTATTCTGAGAGTGAGTGAGCCTGGGTTTTATCTGAGTATCGCAGTTAACCCATCACAATAATTAGCTCTTTGGTTCTAATCAAGGCCACCACAGGGAGGACACTGGGCTCTGGGGTCCTCTCTAGAAGACCCCATTCTGAATCTTACAAATGGTCACCTGACTCCTTTACCCTCTTGTAGCCTCTGGCGATGAGGATGCAGGGAATTACTCTCTCCCCTTCCTATCCTCCCTCCCAGTGCCCTTATCTGCCTCCAGAAAGGTCTCTAATGGATTGGAATCTACTGCTCTGCCTCTTGATTTACAGTGAAGTGCTGAGGTGGTATTTTGGTTTCTTTCCTCCCTCTTGCCGAAGCTGTGGAGAATGACGGATGTTCACCTCGAAGGGAGCCATGGAACAAGCAGGCTGTTCACCATCATATTCATGGCCTTTGGGAGCCCATATACTTTCAGGCTCCTCAGTCTGCTGCACAGGGCTGACTTGTTGGCTGACTAGTTCTCAATCATTATCATTGGACTTCAAAATGAACTTGAATTTCAGTGTTTAGGACTCTTAAAGCCTAGTGTGAATTCTGCTCCAGGGATTCCTGCAGAGCAGCCCAATGAAAGTTTTCGTTCCCTTCTGGTCTTAGTCTACAGGCCCCTCCTCTAACCACTGGCCACTTAGCGCTTGTTAATGGATCTAATTTCTTGGAATTGATCTTCTCATATAGGATATACTTGGGAGAAATAAAATAACCATTGAAGAACCTTAAATGAATTATACTCTTGTCAAAAGAAGAATAACAATCCACTTGAGGCATGAACTATAAGGAAAATAAAGGCCAGTTATGCACTGATCGGAGGGTGAGGAGAGGGATTCGTGTGCAGCTGAACTCACCTTGGGCCATTTTCTCTGCTGTGTGAGACGGCATGTTTCTGCCCCGTTCTCCACCCCACCTCTGCCCCCACAGAGAGAGAGGGTGTCTGAGTCCCTCTCCTCTCCTTTCTGGGGAGGTGATGGCTTTGCCTTAAGAGAGGGGGGACAGGTCCTGCTCTCTCCTCAACTTGACCTGGTGCTGACGTATCCTCTGCCTCTTCTCTCGCAGGCCCTATCAGCTGAGGAATGAGCCCTGGAGACATGGCAAAACAGGAGAGGGGACTTTCCCACAGGACAGGGGACCGCCAAGGGAGGCTGGGGAGCAGGCGGGGCTTCTGAAAGGGCTGCAGTGCCAGAATGAACAACCACATTGTATAGTGAGGAGTGGATCTGGATGGTTTCAGCTGGTGACTGGGCCCCGGGGCTCCCCACCAACAGCGGGCTCCACCGTGAATACCAGAGCCTGCCAGTGGCAGTATGCAAGCTGCTCACCTGTCCTGGGTGGCGTTGCCACAGAGACCTGAGCCTGGACCAGAGAGAGAAGACAGAGCCCCATTTATGGAGCTTCTCCCAGGAGACGGTGCATTGGACCCAGGATTTCACTTAAACTTAATCCCACTTCAGGGAAAATAGTCGCGATTATGCCGGTTTTCAGAGGAGAGGCCTGGGGTGAGATGCAGTGGTGGAGACAGGACCTGCAGAATGAGCGAGTGTGATGGGCAGGGGGCTGGAACGGGAGGCTGGGAGTCCAGGGCTCCTAGGACTTGCATGCACCCACCCTGGGGTCTCAGGTAGGTGCAGTTCTGACCCAGGAGGGCTTGGGGTGGCAGTGGCTGACAGAGAGATCTTGTCCATGTGATTATTTAACACACATTTAGGTCTAACTGTGAGCACCGGGGAACATGGTCCCTGACCTTGCCAAGCTTTGAAGTGACTAGACATATAAATCAATGTTTTAGTTTATAGAGGGAAAATCTGAGTTCCAAAGAAGATAAATATTATTTATTATTTACTGGTGAGGAAACTGAGATGCAGAGAGCTTGACTTAAGCTTCTTATCTAGTAAGTGGTAAAGCGAGATGCAGAGCCAAGTGGTCTGTGTCCTGGGCCTATACACCTGACAGTGGGCTCTGCCTCATGTGGGCAGCCCCCCTGCAGCCCATTGTCCACCCAGGCACTACTCTAGCCAGGAGCATTTAGTTGAAATGAGATTCTCCCTGTCCTTGTTCCCTGACGTCTTCCCTGAGGGGTGTGGGCTGTTCCAGACCAGGATATGTTAAGTGCGAAGTCTGTGCAAAAGGCAGGGAGAAGACTGGCCTGTGGAAAGAGGTGAGATCCCAGCCTAAGGGAATTGTTTTAAAAAGCTACCAACTTAGGGGTACAGAGTAGGCAAAATCAGTATTTATTGTTACATACCTATGTCCTCAATTAGCTTATTTCAACCTTAAGGATGTCAGGGTTGGCCGGCTGCATTTCTCCTCCTTTTGTCAACAAAATGAACTTTTGTTTTGGGGTGCCCCCTTCCCCAACTGCAGCCAATGGGTGAGGCTGCACCCACAGCTTAGGGGTGAGCTGTGTGATGTAAGCTTCAAGCAATCCATGTGGCTCGCTCCTCCAGCCTAGTAACTGACACAGGGATGTCAACCAACCGTGGCCAAAGAGATCTGATGAAACCTTTGCTGGGGCTTCTGTATTGTAAGAAAGAACCCTTGCAATACATTGCCACTAAATTTGAACCTGGAAATTTGTAGTCTAAATTATTGTCAATAGGCCACAAGTAGCCTGAGAATGAAGACAACATGTGGAAGAGAGATGGAGAAAAAGCAGGCCTTGGTGACATCCTTGGGGGCCATCATTAGGCCATGACTGAAACCAATTTTAACACTGAAAATTTTATTATAAGCCAGTGCATTCCTTTTATGCTTAAGGTACTTTCTGACATGTGAAATAGAAAAGAATATAATAGATAATGCAATATATAATGGAAAAGAACCATAACTGTTACACAAATTCATGTATAGAAACCCAAGTAGAAAGGTTTAGGGTAAGGAGGCTCATTACTCCTTTGTTCATTTTCTCCCTTCTCCCTGCAGCCTGGCTTCTCTGCTCACTTGACATCCACCATGACTGCGCCCAAATGGCAGTATCTGCCTCTGAGCTGATTTTCCAGATTGAATTTTCAGCAAATTGATTTGGTCTCCTCATCCTTAACTGAAGATTCCCAAAGAAGAAAATCAAGTTTGCCTAACCTGGGTGAGGTGTCTACTTCTATGCTATTAAGAATCTGTGGAAGCTGGAGGCGCTCGGAGGGTGGGGGCCTTAATAGGCTTTAGACTGAGCAAGGAGAGATGTGCAGGAAAAAATAATCAGCGTTTTTAAGCAAATGTGAATTGCAGTCCCTATTTTCCTGATGAGGAAACTAATGCCCAAAGAAGTAAAGTGACTTGCCCAAGATCACACAGCTGGTAAAGTATAGAAAAATGGATGCATATCTTATTCTGCTCGACTCTAAACTCCATGGTCTTTCCACATCCCCACCCATACAAGTTTTTCTTTGGCTTCCTACCATTTCCTCCTCCCATTCACCCACCTCCTGCCAGCCAACCAGGGCAGAAAACAGGAAAGCCAACTACCTTGGGAAGAGGGGTCACATGCCTCGGGCTCGTGAGGAGGAGGAAGGCCATCTCGGTCCCCTCAGCACTGAGGGCATCTCTAGTTATCACCAGGAGTGGACACAGCTTCCCTTCCGGGGACAGGCCTGGGCGGTCAGTAGGCTCCAATCCCCCCCTCAATTATTCAACACAAATGTGAGCTAAATTAAAATTTCATGACCACATTGCTTTTTACCCAAAAAGTTATTCGATTGTGAACATATTTGCCTGAGTCCATTAGTCCAATCACTAAAATCTTCATTCAAAGCCTTTTAACCTCCACAAATCAGTTTGGATAACAAGCCCTCTTGTCATCGCCACAAATCCAAAGTGGAGCAGGCCTCCTGCAGACACGGCGGGTCAGGTCTCGTCTGTTTATGGTTCTGTGTGGATCCCCCGGCCCACAAACTGCCTTCACATTCCAATCCCTTGCCTTAAATCTGGCCAGTGCCTTCCCAGCTCAAACCCTCCCTCAGCCAGAAGGAGGTAAGTTGGCATCTGGAACCCATAGTGCTGAGTCAGCAGTGCTCACGGTCACTGCGTGGTGCCGGGTCTGGCAGTGACAGGGCTGCTCAGTTCATTAGAGTCTGTGGATAATTTGTCCTCATTCTTAGAGATGCCATTATGGGATGGTTTCTGCAGCTTCCTCTGTAGGAGGGAAGAAGATGGAGAGAAAGAGCAGCAGGAGGTGAACCTGACTCACATCCTTGAGGGAGAAGCTGAAACAGCAAAGTTTTGTACCCATCTCAGTTTGGAGACCTAGACTCTGGAAGAGAAGCAGCCGTTAGACTCCTTCATTTCCTGTGATGGGAACCTCATTTCAACCCAGCTTGAGCTCAGAAGAGATTTACTGGTTTATATAAACAGAGAAACTCAGAAACAGGGTGGCTTTTAGGGGCAGCTTGACCCAGGGGCTCAAATGATGACACTAGGACCTGTTTCTTCTTCCTTCATCTTTTAGCATCTCTTCCCCATGCAAGAACACTCTCAGGCTCCCCTTCCTGGTGGTCAGATGTTTTCCATTCCAACTGAAGTCTAGCAGAGAAGAGAGAAATTCTCTTCCTCACAGTCAATCAAGGTCCGTTGGCTTTAGGAGGTACACTCCACACCTCTGCCATTAGAAAGCACACAGGTTTGGAATGCACTGACTGGCATAGGCCAATCAGCGTCCATCACGTAAGTGAGGTTAAGCCCCCTAAGCCACACGGTCTGAGAGTGGGGGAAGGGTGCAGCTTTATCATAAAAGACTGAAATGAAACTAAGGTGTGAAAACCTGTAGATGTCCTTTAATGAGTTTGGGGTGGAGGGCAATAAAAGAAAACATATTAACAGAAACAAAATAAGGGGGAGAAAAACACAAACAGTTATATATTATGGCTGATCCCATCTCATTTTACCAACAGTCCAATGATATTGGAGTTACTATTATCCTAGAGATAGAATCTTATCCTTTTAGAGTTGGAATGATCTTAAAGATGCACAGCTTTCACAGGCGAGGCTTTAGAGGACTTGAGGCTTAAGTAACTGTTGCGAGGTCACACAGCTCAGGGAAAGATGGTGAAGTAGGAAGCACCAGGAATCCATCTCCTCACCTAGACAAAACTTCTACTGCCAGAGTCTGATGTAACTATTTTGGAAGTCTGTAGTCTATTAGAAGGCTTGCAACTTCCTTCAGAGATAGCCTTGGCCAGTAAATTGTGGTTAATTTTGGTTAATTTCAGCTCTGAGCTTGGCAGCAATGCCTGTGTTCCTGGAACAGCTTGCACAATAGCTTGAGGGAGAAGGGGTGAACAGTAAGGACCCTTATTAATCAGTCCTCCAAAAATCAGAATCTGTGCTTCAATTGCCGATTACTGCTTCTGACTGTGGGAATGCGAACAGACACTGTTGCAACTCTCATCGCCAGTGTTGCGAGCCCCTCCCTCTGCCCACCGGCTGAAGTGACTTCCAGGCTTCCTGCATGTTTTCCCCCTTAGTTTTTGTCTTTTTTACCTTTTGGGAGCCAGACATTTATGGACTAGGACATTCAAAAGCAAGGCATAATATGGGGGAATTCAGAAAGTCACTGTATATATCCAAGGAAGGTGCAGGCTCAGAAAAAACCTGAGAAGACCTTAAGTTTATACCTCAGGCTGACCCCTGGCACAGAGACAGCCCACAATAATCAATCGATCAAACAAAAAACACTGCAAATACCAGAGAAGAAAAAAATGATTTCTAGAGTTAGCACATTATAAGATTCAAAAGTCTAGTTTTAAATAATGACAACAAAAAAAAATCACAAAGTGTACTAAGAAACAGAAAACTATGATTCTATTCACAGGAGAAAAATAAGCAGATTCAGTCCTTGAGAAAGATCAGAAGGCAGATTTACTAGACAAAGACTTTTAAACAACTGTCTTAAAGATTGTCAGAGAACAAAAGGCAGATGTGAAGAAAGTCAAGAAAATAATGTATGAATAAAATGGAAATATCAACAAAGAAGTAGAAAATGTAAAAAGAGATTTCAAAAAATTTTGGAGCTAAAAAGTACAATAATTGAAATGAATATTTCACTAGAGGGATTCAAAAGGAAATTTGAGCTGGCAGAAGAAAAAAAAATAGTGAATTTAAAGATAGGACAATGGAAATGATTAAGTCTGAGGAACTGAAGGAACATAGATTAAAGAAAAGTGAGCAGAGCCTAAGGAACCCATGGGACACCATCAAAAGAACATATATATTATGGGAGTAGTATTGTAACTTTAGTTTGTAACTATACTTTTTGTTTTCTATGTGATTTAAGAGACTAATGCATTAAAAATCATTAGTTTATGTTTTTGGACACACGATGTATACAGATATCATTTTTGACATTAATTACTAAAAGGGAATGGGGATGGATCTATTAAGAGCAGATTTTTTTGTATGTTATTGAAGTTAAACTGGCATAAATTCAAATTAGAGAGTTAAAGTTTAGGATGTTAACTATAGTCCCCTTGGTAACCACAAACAAAATAGCTATAGAATATACATAAAAGGAAGTGAGGAAAATTAACATGTTTCACCATAAAAAATTAACTAAATGCAAAAGAAGACAGCAAGGTAGGAAATGAGAGACAATAAGGCTATAAGGTATATAGACTATATATAGCAAAATGACAGAATTAAGTCCCTCCTTAACAATAATTACTTTAGATATAAATGAATTAAGTTCTCTAATCAAAAGACAGACATTGACACAATGGACAACTGTATGTTGTCTACAAAAGACTCACTTCAGATCTAAATACACAATAGGTTGAAAGTAAAGGATAGAAAATGATATTCCATGCAAATTTCACCAAAAGAGAGCAGGGATGGCTATACTAACATCAGGCTTTAAAATAAAATAGACTTTCAAGGTTATACAGCTCATTAGTGGAAAACTTGAGTCTTCCTAAAGAGAATGCATCCTATCAGGCATCCACCTACTTAGAGCTACTGCTAAACTGCGATGAACTCTGGGAAGTTAGCCTCACTTTCATTCAAACTAAGCAGAGCAACCTGCATGGTCCAGAGTCCATCCTGCCCTGGGTGAGAAACGATGTTTGCCCCTTTTTCCTAGCGTCTGGAATGAGCTGAGACAGTTGCAACTGGGTATCACCCATGGCCACAAATTGTTTACTGAAGTTGTCAGGAGAAGGATTAGAACCCAGCCTCCTCCCATTTCTGCAAGAGTCCTCATCTTTCAGGTAGAGGCTGCACTGAAGGGGAGCTCAGTTTCTAGTAACCACAAGATACGGTGCCCTGGGGTGAGGACAGGACAGTGGGGCCATGCTTTTCCCACGGAATGCAAAGACAGAGAAATCCTTTGGGCAGACTGTCTCTGTGTGTTCTGAAATTTCCTACTCACTGTGACTTTTTAAAAAATCAATTAAGGACATATCTGAGGTTGATATGGCACATCTCTAATCTGAACAGTTTCTAAGACACCCTCGAATTTTAATAATGAGTGTCTGGGATGAGGAAGTGGAGAGATCATTAAGAAAAGGCTTAATATTTTACACGTTTTCTTCTGTGCCATTTGTGGTTTTTTTTTCCCAGTGAGCATGTTACTTTTGTAGTGTGTGTGTATTATTTATATATATGTGTGTGAATAGACTTGTATACATATTAACTTGTGTGTGTGTGTGTGTGTGTGTGTGTGTGTGTGTGTATGTGTGTGAATGTGTGTTGCAGCTTCAGGAGTGAGGACTATTTACAGGAGAAGGGGATTCCCCAGTTTACAAGAGGATTTGCCAAAGGATTCTTTGAAGTGCTCTGCTCTCCAGGGGCCTACAGAAAAGGATTTTAATTTATAAACTTTCCCTTAAACATATGGTCGATTTCTGTTTCAAGTTCTATCCAGTTTAGCCAGCATTTCCCAAGTCGCAACCATGTGCTTGGGCACTGTGCTTGGCACAGTGGGGGAAGAAAGGTAAAGACCAGTGTTCAAAGGGAAGCTGGTGCTGTGGACTCTCACAGGGAAGGCTTTGAAAGAAGAACTTCTCAGAAGCTGTTGCCAGGGGCAATTTTGCAAGACCCTCTGCGTTGTCCATAAATCCAGACAGGAGGTGAGACCTAATGAGGTGTCTCTGGACTCTGGGATGCTGGGGCAGCCGGAGGCTCTGCTGCATTCAGAAGAGGGTTATGGTGAAAGGGACATGTTACTCTGCTTCCCCATCACCACCATCCCTGTGCAGAAACCACGCAAGAGCCCCGCAATCTGATGAGTGACAGTTCTGAAGCTATGATAAAAAGAAGTTAGAGGCAGCTTGTAAAAACACGCGTCCCAGTTATACCGAGAGAAGGCAGGGAAGAAGCAGGGGTGACTTTTTGAGTCCTCCATCCCCCCAACCAGCCCTGTAGTGACCTCACATAAGGTCCCCTTTATATCCCCAGTGTGTAACCTTGCCATATCCCTGATGTTGGCTGAGGGGGCAATCTGAAACGCTGAGACAGGCTTGCAGTTATATTGATTTTTTGTTTTATTATCCTGAAATTAGTTCGTCTATTGATAAAACCTTTTAAAACAAAGATATGTTTCTTTTGAAATGAGAAACCAAAGCACGATAAAAACATTTAAAAATCCAGATAATAGTACCCACCTCATTGGGTTGTTGTGAGGGTTAAATGAGATAATACAATGCCCACAGCACAGTGCCTGGCATATGAGGAGCAGTTAGGCTGTGGAGCCACCGTGGCCTCATCACAACTGTGGCTGTGTGATTGTGCGTGTTGCTGTTGGATGTCAAGGGTTAGGTAGGATGTTTTCTGTGTGACTCCCACACCTTGGCTAATTTATCAGTAAAATCAGAACACTGTGCTCTTCCTAGCCTAAATGCAGGAAGATGGACCAAAGACCTCCTAATGCCATCTCCAATTTTTGTACCTCTGTTGTGATTCTGTTGGGTTGGCAAGCTTTACTGTTAACAGTCCAGGAAGGCTGTGGGATGATTTGGAATGCCTCATTCCTTTCTCCATGATTCAGTACCTTCATTTGTTCATGCATTCGGGAACCACTTATGTGGCCAGCCCCCTCCTTTTTTTCCATTCTACTGGTGAGGAAACTGAAGCTTGCAACCCTCGTTATATTTGCAGTCTGAATCCCTCTCTATGCAGGCAGTGGGCTCTCCACTTGTCTTGGCTGTGATATCAAGGGCTCAAGGATCTGCATGGGAAACCAGAATTCTATGATGTTGGGTGGCTGGAAATAATCAGCTCACTTGAATGGGTCAATTTTTCTGGATCATTGCTGGTAGATCAATATTTGATTGTTCTATAGCCAGTGCAGTGTTCCTCTCTCCCCTTTAAGAAGTGACAGAGAAGATCAATAACTTTGACAAAAATCTAAATAAAAATGTCTCAAGTAAACCAGAGGAGAGGAAATGTGCATGGGTCTCTCTGGGAGTCCATAAATCTGAAGCTGATGAATTACATGGGCAGGTGCCTCTGCACCAAGTCCTGGCTCAGGACAGGAGCAGCATAATTACTTCTCTGGTGCTGGTTATTTAGAGTGAGATGGTTCGTTTTTCTTGTTTATTGCTACTGAATTTCAAGAAAGTGTTGGCTGAACCCCTCTTCACACCCTTATCTAAATATTGGATTTATTTGGATTTGTTTGGTGAGGCCAAGAGTGTGCCTTGCATTAAGGAAGACTCGGTCCCCGAGCCCACCTGCCCAGAGGGTGTCTCATGGACATGATGGGTGGGTGTCATAACCATCATCCCCATCAGTAGTACCATCAATTCCCTTCTTTTCCCATCCTCTGCTCTGTGGATGACCATGCCAAACTAAGACAGTGGGAGTAAGCTGAGGCTGGCAATGAGTCAGGACTTTGGGAAAGATCTTCCTGCCTAGACAGGGGATGGAAGGAAAGGGGAAGCTGGCCAGCAGGGCCATCCTCCTATGCCCAGCTGTACCTTCACTGTACGTTCTCTTGCAGTCAGAACCCCGACAGAAACTGGATGCAATCAGCAAAGCCATAGATTCTAGGATGTCCAGATCCCCTGAAACTGTAGGGTCCAAGTTGCATATCAAAATTAGATGGCTTTTCTTCCAGACATAGGCTTTTCTGAGCAATTTTAGCTTTCCTGAACAACATTCACATGCCTGGTTCTGAATACTATTGAGAATCACATAAGTCGTCCCAATGTTACAGTGGCTCATGCAAGACAGAATTATTTTGCTTCTTCACTAACATTGGCTAAAGAGGCTGCATAATGTAGCTCTACAAGTTTGGGGGACCCCAAATGCTTTTGTCTCTTACTCGTTGTTCCTAATTTGTTGGTTCTATTAATTTTGTGACATATTGCTCAACTTCAATTCCACATTCTCTCCAGCAGGATGAGAGAATAAGTTACTGGAGTCCACTCTGTGGCAGATACTCTGCCAGGTGCTGGAGGTACAGCATAGAGTTAAAACGAATGTGTTCCTTACCTCCTGGAATGTAGACTACTGAAAGAAAACCACACAGATCTCATCAAATTACAGCTATGCTTTCCACTTCTGGCCAAGATGGAGTAATAGGGACTGGATTTACCCTTCTGCCTGAAACAATTAAAAAACTAGATGAAATAAACGACACAACAGTTTTTTAGGTATTATGCAAGGAAGATACAATGATCCCTGAAAGATGGAAAATAACATGGATGGACCTAGAGATTATTATGCTGAGTGAAATAAGTCAGACAGAGAAAGATAAATACCATGTGATTTCACTTACGTGTGGAATCTAAGGAACAAAAAGAACAGACTAATTAAAAACAGACTCACAAATATAGAGGACAATCTGATGACAGCCAAAGGGGAGGGGTTTGGGGGCTAGGAGAAGGGGGTGAAGGGTTAAAGGAGTACAAATTGGTAGTTGATAGATGATCACAGGATTGGAGAGCATGGCACAGGAAATGTAGTTAGCATTAACGTAATGGCTAGATGGAGAGCTAGCGGAGAGAAAGAGCAATCAGGAGGATTGTCTAACCAATGCACTATATACTTAAAACTAATAAAATAAAATTAAGAAAAAAAGAAGAAAAGGCAAGTCCCATGAATATTTCAGGGTTGTCTATCTAAAAAAGACTTTATTTCTCTTTTTTTTTTTGGAAAGATATTCTTGTAGAGTTTAGAATTTTAGGCTAAGAGGTTTTTTTTTTTTTACCCCAGCATTTTAAGATGCTTCTCCATCATTTTCTCACTTGAATTGTTTCTGAGGAGAAGTCGGCTGCCATTTTTATTTTTGTTCCTCTGTGCTTAATGTTTTTATTTTTCCTCAGACTGCTTTTAAGACTTTCTTTTTATCACTGTCGCTTTGAGCACTTTGATTATGATGTGACTTGGTGTCATTTTCATGTTTTTTATGCTCGGGATTTGCTGAGCTGCTTGGACTTGTGGGTTTATACTTTTCATCAAATTTGGAACATTTTTGGTCATTGTTTTTTCAATTTTTTTTTCTGTCCTGAAAGAATGAATCATCAGCAGACTCGCACCCCAGAAATGTTAAATGAAGTCATTCATGCAGAAGAGAAATGATACAAGATAGAAATATGGATCTCACAAAGAAATGAAGAGCACTGGAAATAGTAATTACACAGGGAGTACACAAATAGTTTCTGTCATTTAAATGTCTTTAAAAGCCATGGACCATTTATAGACAATTAATAACAACAATGTAGTGTTGGGTTTATAACACATGTAGAAGTAAATTGTATGACCACAGAATTCTTATATGTGAGGTGGTATAATATCACTTAAAGATACACAGTAATAAGGTATGGGTGCACAGTATAAACCCTAAAGCAATCACTAAAACACCGAAAAGAATAAAAAAGTTATAGGTAATGAATCAACAAAAAGGATAAAATAGAATTAGAAAAACATTCAATTGTTCAAAAAGAAGGCAGGAAAAAAAGAAAAAGTGAACAAAGAACAGGTGTGACAAATGGAAAGCAATGAACTAGGTTATGTGTAAAAACTAACATATTAATCATCACATTAAATGTAAATGATCCAAATTAAATGTGGAGATTGTCAGATTAGATAAAAAAGCAAGACTGAACAATATGTTGCTTACAAAAAAAAATCCACTTTTAGTATTAAGACACGAATAGGTTAGAAGTAAAAGGATAAAAAAAATATATCATGTTAAGAATAATTGATAAAATGCTGGAGTGGCTATATTACTATCTGAGTAAATGTCAGAGCAAAAAATACTACCAGAGATAAAAAAGTCATTTCATAATGATAAAGGGGTCAATTCATCAAGAGAAAATAAAAGTCTAAACATCTATGCACCTAAAGGCAGAGTTTCAAAATAATAAAGGAAAAATGGATAGAACTGCAAAGAGAAATAGACAAATTCATAGTTATAGTGGAAGACTTCCACATAGCTCTCAGAATAATTGATTAAATAAGTAGACAGAAAATAAATAAGAATATAGGAGATTTTTTACAACACTATCAAACAACTTGATCTAATTGACATTTTTAAAACTCTTTACTCAAGTATTATTTCAACTGCACATAGAACATTTACCAAGATAGATTACATAAGCCATCTCAACAATTTTAAAGGATTCTAGTCAAGCAAAGTATGTTGTCTGTTTATAATAAAAATAAATTAGAACTTAATAGCAAAAAGACATCTAGCAAATCCCTCAAACATCCTCTCTTCTGAAGATAAACTGAGCCTCATACACCTCTCCTTGTCCTTGACCTTAGAAGCCATACATGTCAAAGTACATAACCCCGATACCAAAGTTAGACGAAGAAAACAAAACTTCAAGTATGTTTATGTCATGCCTGGGATCCTGACCCACAGAAACTGAGATAAAG
Source organism: Eidolon dupreanum (assembly GCA_028627145.1). Classification (NCBI taxonomy): domain Eukaryota; kingdom Metazoa; phylum Chordata; class Mammalia; order Chiroptera; family Pteropodidae; genus Eidolon; species Eidolon dupreanum. The sequence continues at coordinate 15,201,530 of CM053502.1, read as the reverse complement.
TGCAGGGTGTGCAGAGGCCCAATCCTGTCTGCTTTCTTCTTGGAGGAGGGCAGAGTGCACTGGGGGAAAAAAGCCAGCTCAGGTGCTCCTACAGAGCCAGGCCATCGTTATCAACAAGCCCCTTCCTTGTGCCCACTACTCATTCAACCAGCTTAAAGGCAAGCAGCTGAGGGAAGATAAATAAGCAGCTGACTTGCAACATGCCCCCAGCCCTGCCTACTGCCTGGCCCTCACTGGCTCTTCCCTCCTCCCCAGACCTGCACTCAGTTGATTTTTTCTCAGGCCATGCTGTGACTGGTCCATCTCCTTATTTAGCAACCTTCCCTCATCACCTCAACCTACATGGAGTTCATCCTTTACTTTTCTGCTTTGTGTCTGAACCTTCTACACACTTCCCTTCTTGAACATTTCATGGCAAGTATCAACATATAATGTACATTAGAATCCCCTCACCCACACACACAATAACCGGAAGGTTCTTCAAGGCAGGGGCCATGTCTGACTCACTTCTGTGTCTCCTGCCCTGGGCTATGGCTTGGCTTCATTATGTGTAATGGATAGCTTGCTATACGCAAATCACTGCTCTCACCCAGACCTCAGTTTCCTCTTCTGTGAAATGTGGGTGTTAATAACACCCACTTCACCAGGGCTGTGAGGATGAGTGAGGAGACCTGTGTCCAGTGCTGGTCCAGAGCCACCGGTGCTGCTGCCATTTCCTGGCATGTAGCTGAGCCTTCGCTGGTCTAAGCTTTTCAGCAGCAGCATTTTATCTTTTTGTCCTCACAACCCACAGAGCCCTGAAAGATAAAGGTCTTGACGGTCCCTTTGAAATGCAAAACCCTCTTGCCCCCCAGCTTGTTAAAGTACATCAGAGGCCCCACTGTTCCCTAAAGAGAAGACTCAACCTTGATCTTGCCTTTCAAGGCTCTACCAGGCTAGCTCTTACACCACGCCCTCCACCCTCCATCACTCACACAAACCGGGTGTGGAGACTGAGGCTCAGAGACTCACCCAAAGCTGCTCCATCCGGAGATGGCAGAGCTGGGTCAAAGCCAGGCCTGTTGGGATTGGTCCCTGGGGCTTGGTTAGCCTCCCAGTCTGCCCAGAAATGTTGCCTCTAGTGGTACTGGCCCACCCACAGGTCTTATCAGAGGAGACAGAGGCTGTTTCTACCTCTGTAACTAGGTTTGATGACCATACACCACTCAGAGGACAGGTAAAAGCCTGCTTAGCCCGGGTTGTTTGTTGACCAGAAGGGATGCTCAGCCTCATCCATGTAAACTCCTATTGATGGGTTTGTATACATATATGCGTCCCTCCTTGCAGGCCCAGCTCTCTCCGATGTTTTCCTCCCAACAGCTACAAATCTATTGATTTAGAAGGAATCTGGGAGAGGCACTGAGAGGCTCTGATTTGTCCTAGTGACTTCAGGGAGAACTCGGGGACTTTGAAGGGGATTAGTGATTCATAATCCTTGATTTGAGTCCCAGGTCCAGGATCCACAGGACACTCCCCAGGCTCCTCATTAAAAAGCTGACTGTGTTATTTGACAACACAGCAGATGTGTCTGCCATGCCCTTTGCTAGGACTTCGGAAGCAGTTAGATGCTGGCGTGTGGGCCCACTGTGCATCTGTGTGAGAGAACAGAGACCTCTGGCAGTCTTGCTGGCATAGACAGCCACGCAGCCCAGCTCCCTGGGCAGTGGCCTCAGTGAATCCACTAGAACTGTGGACACAACTGCGGGAGCTCTTTGCCTGCCTCGATTTCTCCTACAATCTTTCATGCAGCAATACCCCCAGGCACCACTGAGCTCTGTAAGTTGCCGAGTATTAATGAGCCTGGATTCTGAGCTGTACCCACTTCTCTTCTCCTTTATTCATCATTGGACTGGTGAGGCAGCCTTTGGCCTAGGCGGGGGAGATATGGGAATACAAACAGGGTGTCGACCCTCAGGCGCTCTAGTCTGATGGGGGAGGCAGGTGCCTAAGATGACAAGAGTAATGCAGACTGATATGTACCATTGTGGGGAGAGAGGAGGCCTGTGTTTTAGAGGCACTGAAGTGAGGTGGGTATAGGTCAGAGGTTCGTTGGCATGAGACCTGGTTCTGCCACCCACTGGCCATGGGACTCTGGGTCAATTACTTCTCTGAACCTCAGTTTTCTCCTCTCTACAATGGGAATTATGTTGGAAATTTCTGTTGCTGGGTGACCACCACGATTAAGTATTTATGTTTGTGTGCATGTGTATGTATATGTATATGTATACGCATATGCGTATAAAGCAGCGTTTAGGTGTAATAGTGGGGATGAAATTGGCTCACCCTGTGCTGTTTCCTCTATGAATCCTGATGTCTGGGGTTGAGTGACTGTAGCTGAGGACGTGATCCATGATACTGCTAACTGGTATTTTCTAGGCAGTGTCAGGGACAGAGGTGACAGCCCTCAGTGTCCCCTCCTTTCCTCGTTATGCCACCTGACACTCTAGGTGCTGGCAGCCCACCAAGCAGCTGTTCTCCTGCTCCCCATGTAGCTATCTGAGTATGAAAATAGACAACCCACTTCTCTATCTCTCCTCAAGCCAGGAGAAAACAAGAGCAGTACAATCGCCCAGAAAACGCCCTCCAGAAAATGCCAGTGTGGATGAATTCAGCCTGAGGCAGCCACGTATATATCTATTTCTGGGATGTCACAGGAGCTAAAGCTCCTCATTCATTCATGCCTTTCTTTAACCGATGTTTGCTGAGTGCCTACTATGACCTGTATCCTAAGGATGTCCTTATTTCTCATCTCATCCTATCCCTGTGTTTTGTCCTGATACTTGCCACCTGCAAAGGTGTTTCCACAAAATAACTACAACCACAATCACGAGCATAGTTGTTTTGGCACTCCACATTGGTTTTGACTTCTCTGGGGCTCCAGTGCAGGGATGAGGTGGTGGGCCTGGCAGGACGTCAGGTATGAAGGAGAGACAGCTGTAGTGCCCAAACTCACAGTGCTCCAGAGAAACAGTGACCCAAGCACAGGTGTGTGTATGTGTACTGATGGGTAGGAAAACTGGAAGTAAATGGGGAATTCTACCGAATAGATCACTGCAAAGCTGACTGGACCTGTCAGGGAGCTTGTGAGATGTTCTTCAGGAAGGCTGTAGATGCTTTGGTGAGGGGAGTAGATTCTATCAGGCATAAGTACATGGGACAAGGTTCAAGGCAATATGATAAATGGATGGATGGATGGATGGATGGATGGATGGATGGATGGATGGGTGGATGGATACATGTATGCATGAATAGTCGAATAATTGATAAGAGGGGTGGATAAGAGGAAAATTGTGAGGATGGGTGAGAAGAAAAATGGGAAGGGAGTGGATGAATGAATCAATAAGCGGAGGATGGGTGGATGATGAGGATGGAGCTCTCTGGGAAGTACGGTGGATGTGGCGCAGTGTGTGTCTGCTGCTTCTCTGAACATGACTCCCCACACTCACTTTACTGAAGGTGTGACACTGCTTACTGCTGAAATGATGCGCCTCCTCTGATCATAACTGACTGGCCCAGGGGTGGGCCCCTGGTCATTGTCCTAGCCATATTTCATTCTAGGCATACCAAAAGGCTGTGGTAAAGTTAAAATAATTTTTCAGTTGCATGAAAAATGACAACTGAGCATATAAACAAGGTATACATGACCTCTTGGAGAGAAGAGGAGAAGGAGAGAAATGTCTTGATTTCTTCACGCTTGGTATCGTGAAGTCCAATGGTGTCCTGTTTCCATGAAAGACAGTGGCAAATATTATTAAATACTCCTTTGTTGAGGCTGACTCTTGACACTAAAGAACCTTGTCAAGGATGGTAGCAGTGAGAAGGGAAAGACTAATTCCACCAGAGAAGGAAGTTTAAATAGTTGGAGAAGGATGCACAGGAGCTGTGGCATTTGAGGGTGGGTTTTGAAGGGTGACTAGGAGTTCTCCAGGTATAGCAGGAAGAACATGACATTTCAGCCAGAAAATACATGATAGTGGGCATATTCTTTTAGTTTAAATATAGTTTGCATTTAGAATTTAGGCAGTGGGGAAGGAGGCTAAAAAAGCAACATTTGCTGAGCATCTACCAAGTGTCAGGGACTACACAAGTTGCTTTTTATACATCAACTCATTTTGCTCTCACACTGCCGCATAAGTCAGGCAGTATTTTTTCCGTTTTACAAACAAGGAAAGTGAGGGTCAGAGATACTAGTGAAGGCTGCACTAGTGAATAAGGAGTAGAGGCAGGTTTTGAACCCAGATCTGCAGACTCGAAGCCTGTGCTCTCTCCATGGAACCTCAGCACTGTCTCCTATCAGGTGGGGAGGATGGGCCAGGCCAGCTGTGAGAAGCTCAGCGAGCTATCTTAAAATGCCCTGTGAGTCTAGGAAACACCTGTCCCTGCAGGTGAGGTGGTCCAGCACCTAGCTCCTTCCTTTCTCAGGATGTAGCTGATACTGGATGTAGAGCTGAGGATGCATGTAGCCACAGAACAGACACTGTGTGCTTGACTGATGGATGCCATTAGGTAAGGTTATTCTGGTTAGAAACAAAGTGAGTTGCATAGACCCAGTCAAAACAGCAGAAGGCAGTAGCTAATTAGGAAGGAATGTTATTTTTATTGGCAGCAAGCCCAGTGGCCACTGATATTTTAGCAATGAGCCTTCAGTGCCACGCAAGAGGTCTGCCAGGCTAGAGAGGAGGTTGGCCTCCCCATGACAGGCAGAGGGAATCCATGGTCAGAATAGACAGGGAAAGGAGAAAAAAAGAAGGGTAAAAAAAGATGAGATAGAGGTGAGAGGAGGAGGAAGCGAAGAAGGGGAAGAGAGAAAGGCAGAGGAAGAGAGTAAAGGGAAAAGGAGATGGGAGGAGGAAGTGGGAAGTGATTGGGAAAGAAGGGATGAGAGGGGAAGGGGAAAGAAGGGAGGAGAGACAAGGGGAAGAGGAGGTGAAAATGGAAGGGGCTGGAGGGGAGAACAGGGAGGAGGGTAAATGTGGAAGAGAAGGAGGATATTGGGTAGAATGGGAAGAGGTTGGGAGGATGGGAGGAGCGAGGAGAGAAGAAACAAGTAGAGGAGCAAGAAGAAGCAAGGAAGAAGAAAGGGGCAGAGAAGATAAAAAAAAAAAGAGAGAGAGAGAGAAAGAAGGAGGAAAAATAGCCACTGATAACAGCGGGAGGGGCAAGAGAAAGGGAGGGAAGTAGAGGGAGGAGGGGGAATGGGGGAAGGCTACAGGAGCAAACAGGGAGGAAGGGGCAGCCACCAGAGCCAGTTTTCCAGGGCTCAGCCTGGCTGAGCAATGGCCTCAGCAGCCCTGAGATGAAGTGCTCACAACCTTCCTGCCTTGCTCACAGGGAGGCCAGGCAACCAGGAGACCAGCTGGCCCCATGGCCTATTTAGCTCTTGTTAAATGTTCCCAGTGTCAACAAAAGCAGCATGTTCCTCCACCCCAGCTCTGGTCACACTCAGGAACAGGCTCAGCTTGACTCAGAGCCTGGTGGGGTCAAGTGCATGTCAGCCTCTCCTTGTACCTGGACCAGAATAGTCTGTGGGGGCAGGGCTGGAAACCACATCTAAGGATGCCAGCAGTGGGAAGGCCATCTGGGCCTTAGAATATTTGAATTCTAGGACCAAGTCTACCACGAATTTGCTGCCTCAGACAGTCTCGGTTTCAAATTATAGTTTTACCTAGAGACTTATAATTTCTCCACCACCAGCTGAGCCCCTCCTTTGCGCCCGACAGTGTTGGGGGCTCAACGTGTGTCACTGTATTTAATTCTAAAATGTTCTCGTCCCCATGTACAGATGGGAGACTGAGATATAGAGCAATGAGCTGAGCTGCCCAGTGCCACTCTGAGGTTAAGTGGCAAAATCAAGATCAAGTCCTGTCTGTCCAACCTGGAAGTCGGAGGCAGTTTGACAGTAGGCCTTGCTGAGCCACCTAACCATTCTGAACATCAGTTTCCTCCTCTGTAAAGCGGGGTTTCATTCTGCAGCACATGTTTGTGGAGTGGGCACAGAGCCGAGCTTTGAGCCTAATATTATCCCCCCTCCACATGGTTTGTGGGTGAATTAAATAAAATGAATTTATAATTTGCCTGTCCCTGCATCAGATACACAGTAGAATCTCAACGAATTGTATTTTTCTTTCCTCTTTCAATCCATAGCATTTTCCCTTCATGGACACATGCAGAATGGACCGGTCACAGAGCCTTCTGCCTCAGTTCATGCTTCTGCACTTTATGTGCTGATAATGTGGTTCTAGAACATTTATAATCATTTGGGAATCTTCTGCAATCATTGTCTTTTAGAAGAATATAAATTATCTTCATGATCTGACAAATTTGTGTCTGTTCTAAGGCTCAGATGTACTGTAGGAGTGGGTTTGAGAGGAGCCAGAAGAAGGCTGGGTCACAAACTAACACATACCTTGCAGCTTATGCCAATAGGTACTTATTCTCCCTCAATTCTGGAGGCTAAAGGTCTGAAATCAATGTATTGGCAGAATCAGTTCCTTCTGCAGGCTCTGGGGGAGAGTCCATTCCACGCTTCATTTCTAGCTCCTGGTGGCTACTTGGCAGGCCTTGTTATTCCTTGGATTGTGTATACATCCCTTCAACCACTGCCTGTCTCCATACAACCTTCTTCTGTGTGTGTGTGTGTGTGTGTGTGTGTGTGTGTGTGTGTGTGTGTGCGCCTGTGTGTCTGTCTGTCTTTTCCTTTTCTGTCTTTTATATGGATACTTATTGGACTTAGGGTTCACTCTAATCCAAGCTGACCTCATCTCAAGATCCCTGTCTTAATTACATCTGCTAAAAACCTGATTTTACATAAGTTCACATTCTGAAGTTCTCAGTGGACAGTCTTTTGGGGCCACTAACCGATTCACTACAAGGTTCTTCACTGAGCATCAGATCCCCTGGGTTCCAGTTCTGCCTGGCTTTGGGCAAGTCACTTTGCCCTTTCTGGGTCTCAGTTTCTTCCAGGTTGCTTCTGATGTTGTTTATATCTAGAATGTTTCAAAAGAGTGAGGGTCCCAGCAAATGGTTCAGAACAAACTTCCTTCTTTCGACAATTGCATTTCTGCTCTGTGCTGGGATCAGCATTATATTCCAAGGAAGTAGACAACCCCCAGCCTGTACCCTTGGCCACTAAGAACAGAATCTAGGGAGGAAGCAGATTTGAGAGGAGACAATTACAACAGACTATAATGGGTATTCCATAAGGCTGGGGCCTCGCTTCATTCATATCACGACAGAGCCTGGCACTGGGCAAGGGATGGACAATTATTTACACACACACACACACACACACACACACACACACACACACACACACCCAGAGGCTACTGGACCTGTCTTGGAGGATCTAGATGGCTTCCCAGTGGAGATGATGTCCAAGCTGAGGCCTGACACGATGAGTGACAGCCAAGGGGAGGGAAGGAAGATGCTGCTCCAGGTACACAAGGCAGAGATGAGAGAGAGCTTGGTTCCCTCTGGGATGGATAGGTAGTTCATATAATGGCAGTGTAGAAGGTGGCGCAACTTGCCTAGGTCACATACCACATAGGAGGTAGAGCCCAGACAACCCTGGAAAGTCAGACTCCAGAGCTATTCTCATGACAACTCTCCACTGTCATTTTGTGACCATTACATACAGTTAGAGCATAGTTAATACAGTATACATTATTATCCCATTTTATAAATGAAGAAAATTAGGTATATTGGTTTCCTGTTGCTTCTGTAACAAATTACCACACATTTAATTGCTTGAAACAACACAAATCTATTCTCTTACAGTTCTGGAAATCAAAAGTCCAAAATCAGTCTCACTGAGCTAATGCCAAGGTGTCAGCAGAAGTGGTTCTTTCTGGAGACTCCAGGGGAGAATACATTCCTTTTCTTTTCCAGCTTCTAGATGCCATCCTCATTTCCTGGCTCATGGCTGCTTCCTCCGACTTCAAGGTAGGCATCGCAGCATCGTTAAATTTCCCTCTGACCTTGACCTCTGCTTGTGTCATCATACCTCCTTCTCTACCCCTGCTTCTACCATTTTCTCTGGCTCTGACCCTCCTGCTTTTTCCCTCTTCTAAGGCCCATTCTGATTACAATGGGCTCACCTGGATAACCCAGGATAATCCCCCCATCTCAGGATTCTTAACTTTGTGATATCTGCAAAGCCTCTTTTGCCATGTAAGATAACATATTCATAGGTTCTGGAGATTAGAATGTGGACATCTTTGTTGGGCTGTTATTAAATCTACCTTAAAAAGTTTAGAGATGATTGAGATGTGTGCCCCAAGATTCAGACCTATAATTAGCATACAAAATGCTCAGTGTTGACCATTGTACCACACTCCCTCCCTCCAAGTCTATAGGGAAATCTTGAGCTGCCTGGTAAACCACAGCCTCACATGAGACTCAAAGGGAAGAACTATTGGTTTGGGTCTTCCAAGGCAGTTGGCCTATGGGGAGGGACAATGAATGTTGCAACAACTGTTGTATTTGATGCAAAATGATCCCACAGAGCCAGGAGGTTTGTGGCTCAGAGAACTGGATGATGAGGTGCCACTCCCACTGTATGACATTCCCCTGTGGACTATTCCTCTGCTCCCAGCTCCACAGGGCAGCAGAAGCACCAAACAGATTCTCCGTGGATCTGGCCTCCTTTGGGAGCGACCTGAAGAGAACTGAAGGATGAGAGTTTACTTGTGAGGGCCAGAGCAGTGGGCGCGCACATCGCCCAAATTACAAAGTTCTCACATGCGCACGTGACTCACTGGATCCTCGAAACCTCCCTGGGAAGTGGGTGAAATGGGATGCTGCTCTCCCTGGAAGACGTGGCCGTAGCTGCAATGTGCACCATTCCCCAGCCACACCCCAGCCTCTGCACGATTGGTTAGGAGCCTCCAATGTACAGGGTGGGGATTATTGTGTAATTGGTGAAGGAGAAAGATTTGGGAAGCAGTAGGCAAAGGCTTTGAGGAGCTCTCTCTGAGTCACCTCAGGAACACAGACCAAAAGGAGAGAAAGGAAGAGAAACACCTGGCAGGTGCCACGTGACATAGGCAGGTGCCATAAACATCCTTCCCAGCAGCCCATGGCAGGGCTCGGGCCTCCTTCTCTGTGCATCCAGAGTCTAGCACAAGGCCTGGCACCAGGCAAGGGTCTGTAATGGCCAAGGAATTAATGCATGAATGGATAAGTGACTGACTGACTGAATGAATGAATGAATGATGAATGAACAAATGAACAAGGAGAGCAAGGGAGAGAATGCAAAATGGTAGTTAGGAGACCAGACTCTAGAACCAGACCTGGATTTGAATCTCAGCTCTGTCAGTTATTAGCTGTGACCTTAACCCAGTTACTCTACTTAGTCTCTTCCTCTGAGCCTCAGTTTCCTCAGGTGTAAGACAGGAATGATAATAATAGCATCTCCCTCAGAGCTGTTGTGAGAATTGTGGAAGTCAATGTTTGAAAGTGCTTAGAACCAGGCCTGGCCCGTCATGAGCACTCAGTAAGTGCTGGTTATTACTAGAACATGGATTGTTTCTAGATTTCTGGAATCCTTAAATATTAGAGCAACTGATAAATTACGACAGAAAGGATGACTCTCCTGGTATCTAGCCTAAAGCCTTCCTGTAGCAGCTTTATCCCTGGGCCTCTCATTCACCAGCCACGTTCTCATCTCAGACCTTCCAGAAGGGAAGGTTCAGAATCGATTGCATATGTGGCACAGATCACACAAGGGGCCCCATCAATCAATGCATCTGTAGCCCTGAAGTGACTCCAGCCTCAAATCAATGATGTTTACAAAGTTGGGTGGGAGGACTGTGATTTATTTTTCCTTTCCCCAAGTCTCTTCTGGAATAACCAAGCATCTCTCTTGTCAATGGATGAAAAAGTAATTGTCTGGTTCCTCAGGCCTTAGGAGGCTGGTGGGTTCCCTAGTAGGTGGAGTCACACCTGGACGGAGCCTTGCACAAGGCACTTCGCGATCAGGATGTCCCCTTCCCCTAGCAGCCCTGTGAGGTGGGGTTTCAGGATAGTTTAGTCACTTACCCAAGATGCACAGCCAGGAAGTGACAGAGCATCAATTTAAGACTGAGGCTAACTGATTACACACAGTAGCTCACATTTATTGAGTTCTGTTACTGCTCTAATTGCCTGTACCCACTAAGATGAATGGTAATCCCCACTTTACAGACAATGAAACTGAGGCACGGAGAAGTAATAACTGATCCCTGGTCACCTGGCTCTAAATGGATTTGCTGGTCTGGCTCCACTTCCTGGTGCTAAACTCCTAAGCTTTTGCTGCCTGGAAAGTTTATGCTCTACCTGCTCCCCAACACTGCCCCTCATCAGCCCCCACCCAGGTGCCCAAGCAGTGGTGAGAAGGAGGGATAGAGGAGCCATGGAAAGACAGCACAGACAGCTGCATGAGGGGGAAGAGGAGAGGAGAAAGGAGGAGCTGACAGGCAAAGATGGGCCCAACCATATGCACTTTGACATCAGAAAGACCTTGGACTTGAAACCCAGCTCTGCCACTTTCTCATAGATGCTGCAATTTGCCTAACCTCTCTGGGCCATAGTCTCTTGTCTATGAAGTGAAAATCACACTTCCTGAGGCTGTTATAAGCCAGAATCATACAGATTTTTTTATACCTTTTAAACACGTTTTTTTATACTTTACCACATATATGTTGTTCAGTGTTTTAATTAATATGATATCATATTTAAGCATAATTTTATATCAATTTTAATCCAAAATGCATTCTTAAAGATATATCTGCATAGACAAAAAAAAATTAAAGGAAGTAATTACAGAACAAGCCCCATGGTGGTGGGAAACCTTTCTCTGAAGGTGGTGGACACCTCAGTTTCTGGGGATGGGCTCAATCACAGGTTATGTCATCTTTCCATGTTTCCTCGGTCTTCCAGGACCTTCTCGCCTCTTCCTGGGCACCTGCTGGCCCTTCATTCCCTCTGGCCTCTCAGAGTCAGTCCACCCATCAGACATGAGACCTCCTGAAACCTTTCCCAGTTCTGAGGCTCACATTCGCTAGTGGGAAAGAGTGTGCTTCGCAGAGGGTAACGAAGAATAATGATAATGATGCAGGCCTGGCAACCGAGCTAGGAGTTAAGGATGGACAAACAGTCATGATGCCCTGACTACTCCCCTCTGCTCTGCCAAATATTAATCCTACCTTCAAAGAGCTCCATTTCCCCCAGAGGAAAAGCTACTTTATTAGAGAACGGCCTTCTCCACAAAGTCAGAACACGGAGGCCAATAAAACTCCCTGGGGTTTCAGCATCACTTTGGAAATCGATGGGCTATGATTGTGAATCCAGCCTCTGTCACCAGCTGCCTAATTTTAGCTGGATCTTTGCAGGCTTCTCACCCTGTTCATCCACCCCCATGGTCTGGCACAGCAGTTCTGAGAGCATCATTGATCTTTTGACTAAAGTGTCCTAATGAAATACAAATCTGTTGTCACTTAAAGAGCCATCTGTCATCGAGGCACAGGAGAAATGCTACCAGGATAACAATAACCATAATTTCATTTTAAGACCCAGCCTTCCTCCTCCTTTCCATGCCAGAAAAAAAAAATCGATATCTTTTACTGTTTCACTTTGTCACAATGCAGTAGGGGGACAGCCATCACTAGGGTGCTAAGGATATTTCCAATTATTGTGCAAGTTCCCTGTTATAAGGCCCCTTGGCCTCTTGCAGTGAGTTAGCACCTATTTACGCCAAGTGTGACTCAGTGCCCCTGTTCTCAGGACTCTCTGCCTGGGGTTAGGGGCTAAGGAGGTGACAGTTGTACAGGACTCCCAGAGGACCCAGGATTCCAGATAATGCAAGCACTAGCCTTATACAGCATCAGGCCATTCCTGGACTAGGTGGTCAGAATAAACAAAGCAGATCATTGTCTTGCTCCCAGAGCCCAGGCAGAGAGGTTTCTGGGAAAGAGGGAGGATGAAGGGACTGCCACTTGCAGGGGAGTGGCACCTGTTTTCCAGTGGGACTGGGTGATCAGGTCTCAGTGCAGTCATTGAGTCTGACTCATGAGGGTCCAACCACCTCATCTTTCTAAGTGGGACCTTTGAGACACAGGTAGGAAAAACCAAGTTGTCCCAATGTCACCCAACGGGTTGGTAGCAGAAAGAGGAAAGCTGATGTTTCCTCTGGTCATCCTTAAGGGGAGATGTCTCTTTGAGCCCCGAATATTGGGGAAATAAACATTTTCCCAGCCTGCATTTTATATGCCCCAAAGCCTGGACTCATGTTGGAAGGTACTTTACCTGTTTTTAAAATCAGTTTTATTGGGATAATGTAGATATAATAAAATCCAGCAATTTTAGGCATATAATTTGATGTGTTTTGACATATGTATACAGTTTTAACTACTTTCACAATCGCATGTGAATATTTTTACTATCCTTCCAATTCCCTCATGATTTTTTGTATTCTTCCCTGTCCCATGACCTATAGCCTTTGTCGACTGATCTGCAATCTGTTACTATGGTTTTGCCTTTTTAAAAATTTCATATCAATGAAACCATACAGTATTTAATCTTTTATGTCTGTTTTTTTTTTAATTTAGCACAATGACTTTAAGATTCATCTATGATGTAATATCAGTTGTTTAAATCTTCATTTTTTTATTTTTATTTTTTTAAATAATATTCCATTGTATGGATGTTCCACTTTTTTCCCCCCCCAAGTTTTGGCTATTATGAATAAAGGGGCTACAGATATTCTCGTGCAAGTTTTTGTGTGGATGTGTGTATTCTTTTCTCTTGGTAAATACCTAGTAGTGGAATGGGTGGATCATATGACAGATGCATATTTAACTTTTTAAGAAATGACCAAACTGATTTCCGAAATATCGACATCATCTTGCATTCCCACCAGCAATGTATGAGAATCCCAGAGGTTCCACAGTCCTGTCAAGACTTGGTATTGTCAAGACGTGGTATTGGTGAGGGTCCTGTGGACACGTTAATCCTCCAGTGTTGGGAGCTCCCAGGGTGTCTTTGAGGAGAAGGGAGGGAGCAGGGAGGGGAGTAGCGGGCAGGAGCCAGGAGAGAGAAGGGGGATGAGGATGAACCTCAAAGTTGGGCTGTTTACTCCCATGTGCTCCCAGTTACCTTTAAATGGGATAAAATTATCCTCTAATCCCCTTTATATCTGTTCACTACTTCTAGAAAAGACTTACTTGACATTTTAAGACAAAAAACATGTGAAAGTGAAAGGCATGTGATAGCCAGTGGAAACTGTAAGATGGAGAATTCTCAGGGTACTGGTGGTATGCGCCTCCTTCATGTCTGAAAAATAAATCCAGGTGAGGTGAGAAGGTGGGACTGACACCTGTTCTCCTGTGGGGAAGTGTTCCAGGATCCCTCCACATTTCCCTTTTGGGCGGTTAGGGGTAGAGGCTTGGCCCTCACGTCTTCCTCACACCTGTCTCCCTGACAGTCAGCAAGGCTCATGCCTCTCTCACCTCAACGCACAGGGCAGTCTTTACCATTTGCCTTTTTAGCCCCTGCTGCCTTGCTATCCATCCTTTCATCATCCTTGGCCTGCCTGCAAAATGGGTCCCTTCAGTCTGAATAATTCACCTCCTCCCTTTTCTTTATTCCCAGTGAGATCTCAGTCTTCAAAAAGAAGAGAAGGGCAGTTATGAGCCACAACCATGAGACACGGCAACCAGTAAGTGAAATAAAGCGCTTTGCACCTGCCCAAGCCCACCTAGCTTCCTGTGTGACGAGGGCCTCTATCACCATGATGCAAGGTCTATGGATCCACTGACCGGGGACCTGGAGGAGTGTCTTCAGCCTGACCTAGAGAGAAGGGAAATACCTGGGGGCTTGGAACACTCTGACTGAGCAGGAGGCAAGGCATGCCCATGACACCATGACAGTCTATAGGACATGTGCTGTTCAGTTTAAATACGTGGCATCTCATGGAAGTGAACTTATCAAACCAAACACTCTAGATACATAGGCCTGACTGCTCCACCATGAATCTGAGTGACCATGAGCAAAGATGCCATCTCTCTGATCACAGAGAGATGTATAAACAAATATATTAAGGATAATGGGAGTCAGAGTCTCACCATCAGAGAAAGGAGTGACAAATGAGAGGAAAGGGAAAATTAGAATCGGCCCTGTTTCCTCCTCTGAAAATTGGGGGTGACAATAGTACTCACCTCTTAGGGTTTTTATGTCCACACAAAGAAAAAAACTGAATCATTCGTTATCATCATTTTATTATTGTTGTTTTTGAATGGCCCTTTACAAAACTTGTGTGGCTGATTTTCATGGCCATCTGCAGTATGAGAGCACCTCCTGAGTGGCAGAGCCAAGAGGCTTGCTTCTGACCTTGAACTTCCCCTCATATTGCATAAGACCCCACATGAGTCTTTTCCTCCTGGTTTTATATCATCACTGAACTCGACTCTGGAGTAATGAATTTATGAATTTATGAATATAAATAGGAAAGACATGCCATTCATAATCTTTCTGACACTTTCAAATGGTTCAGCAAAATATTGTTTGCAGATGCATAAAAGATACACTTCATGACTTATTCGTGATAAATTATGAGTTACTGGGTTCTACTGTTCTGTCCATATTATTTGTTCATTTAATAATATTATAATTATTATAAACCACCATGAGGATTGTGATAGGAGTTGGAGATAACCAGTGTTCATTCATTTATTTATTCATTCATCCAACAAACAATTACCAAGTGTCTACCATAATAAGCAGGGAACGAATTACCCAGTGGAATAGAGGGCAAGCACACTGGGAACTAGGAGGGGTGAGGTGGGGGGCCACACTAGGGGCGGGGCGGGGGGGGAGTATGGCATAGAGTGGTCAGCGAGTACTGTGATAGAAGATTGATTTAAAACAGAGTGATAATGGGAGCCAGGATTCTTGCCATTGGAGAAAGGAGTTACAAATATGGAAAGAGAGAAAATCAGAATCAATCTCATTTACAAAATTCTACAGTGCAGAACCAGAGTGCTAAGGCAGTGAAAATGCTGCAAATAAGTGATTTTTTTGCAGAGGCACCTGGCCAAAAATAAGAAACAGGAAGTGGTGCTGCCGTGGCCTTGGCCCACTCACCTGGGAGGCTTTCCCTCTGGGCTGCTCACTCAGGCTCTCACGATCCACAAATTTCTAACTGGGAGGGCGGCTCAGGGACCACACGCCTCACCTGGCCTCCTCAGGAAACTCTTCAGTCTCCACCCAGGACTCCTTGAACCCCTCTTCCTGAGGGTGCCCTGGGGAGCAGACTGGGAAGCAGTTCAGCCGGAAGGCTGTGTATTAGGAAGTGCTTCCAGGACCCACACCCCAGGAAGGGAGAGAAAGGAGCAGGGCTGAGTGGAGGAAGAAATTGAGGTTCGATGCTGTCTGGATGAAGGCCTCAGCTGACCTGCCTCACCGAGTTGTTAATATGTATAAATCTCCTCCTGGCATATGGGAATACATAAATAATTGCTTTTATTATAATTACTATTGTGAACACTCAAATATCCACCAAAGAAATTTTGAAGTTTGCGTATTTATTTCAGACTTCTTTCTTCTTTTTCTTTATTTCGAAATAACTTGTAACTTTGAAGTCGTTCATAGAAAGTTGCAAAAATAGTGCAGAAAGGTCCTGTGTACCCTCTACCCAGGTTCCCTCAATGTAGCATCTTTCATTACTATAGCATAACAACAGAACCGGGAATCCAATCACATTGGCATGATACTATTAACTAGACTACAGACCTTATTCAGATTACACCAGTTTTTATATTCACTCATTGGTGTGTGTATATGTGTGTTGCGTGAAGTTCCACGCAGTTTTATCACATGTATAGGTTCATATAATCACCACCACAATCAAGACTCAAAACTCTTCACCATAAAGGCACCCTCTCATGCTCCCTGTTTATCCTTATTTTTAAAGAAATAAAATGCTTCATGTGCAGTCGAACCCAGAACCCAATCCCATCTCCTATCCTCCATCTTCAGAAGTAACCACAGTTTCTAAGGTTTCAAATACATATGCCTCCAAAATAGCTAATATTGGCCAAGTGCTTATTGCATGTCAAGCACCATTGTAAGTTGTTTAAGGGCTGTAATGTGTTTACTACTCGCCACAACTCAGGCATCATTATCTTCATTGAGGATATTGAGGAACAAAGAGGTTAAGATAATTTACACGAGGACACGTGCCTGGAAGTGCTGGTTCTGGGGCTCGAACCTGCCTCCATAGCCACTATTCTATACCCACACATACTTGCCTCCCTGCCACAAGCTTCTTCCACTCACCATGATGTCTAGGAGATTCACGCATGTTGATTTTTGTAAACATAACTCATTAATGTTAAGTGCTCTGTAGTTTTCCCTTTAATGATTATACCACAATTTATATAATCGTGTTCCAAGTGATGGATGTTTAGGACGTTAAATTGTCACTACTGCACATGATGGTGTGGAAATCGCCTGCCTGTGTCCCCTTGTTCATACGTGTCTGAACTTCTCTGCAGGATATTCCGAGATGTGGAATTTCTGAGTCCTTAAGTATATGTGTCTTCAATCTCGGAGGATTTTGTCTTAACAGTATTTGCAACAATTTACTCTTCCACCTGCAGTGCATGAGAATATAGATGACATATCCCAATTATTTTAATTTGGATTTTTCTGATTTTTAGTGAAGTTGAGCCTCTCCCTTGATTATTGGCCACATATTTCTATTTTCTCTGAGTACATTTACTTATTGGGTCTTGTTCTTATTATATGTATTATTTTTTTATATATTCTGACAATTCTTAATTGATGATATACATAGCAAATATCTTCTAGTCTATGTATGTCTTGCCTCTTTAAAAAATTTTAACTAAGGTGTCTTTTATCATAGAGAAATTTATAATTTTTTTATTGTATTAAATTCTATTATATGGTTTACACTTTTTATGTTCTGTTTGAGATTCTTTCCCACTCAAAGTCATAAAGATACTTTGACTTTTTTCCAATTGTTTTTAAAGTTTTATTTTTTTTTTGTAGTTCTCACAGTAAAGTTTTACTTTATACAGTTACGTTTTGTGCAAGACATAAATATTTTCTCTCTCCCTTAGCCAATTTCCAAGTATTATTTATTGTGTCATCATTTTTTCCCCTTATTTGAAGTACCTCCTCTGCTATATGTGGCATTCTCATGCACATCTCAGTCTGTTTTTGGCCCCTCCGTTGGCCTCTTTGCTTTGCACCATGCCAATACTGCAGGGTCTGAAATATGAGAGCTTCATCATAAATCTGGGTGTTGGGGAGTGTAAGTTGTCCTTGTTCTTCAAAATGATTTCCCATGTGAACTTTTGAATCAGCTTGTCATGTTTCACTTGAAGCTCTGTTGGGATTTTAAACACAGTAATTGTATTGCTCCTGTAGATTAGCTTGGGGGGCAATTGACATCTTTAGACTATTGGTCCTACTTATCCATAAGCATGTTACGTCTTTCCCTTTATTCAGTTTTTCTTTTATGTCCTTCAATAAAATTTTATAATTTTCTCCTTAAAGGTCTTACACACAGTTTACTAGATTTATTTCTTGGTACCTTCTATCATTTATTGGAACTTGGGGTGAGATGTGAGTCTTGCCGTAGCTCAGTCACTGAGAAACTACAGGATCCTCGTCAAGTCCCTTAAATGGCTCAATGCTCAGTCTCCTCATAAATACTTATACTTCCATCATAGAATAGACATGAAGAGCAAATGAAACAAAGAATGTGACACCCTTAGAACATCGTAAATCTCCAATAAATGTTAGCTAGTCCTGGAGTTGTGTATCTGAATGTGTGTACATCAGTAACTTGTGCTTAGAATATGATCCCCAGCCAGAAACTCGTGAGATGCAACTGCTTCTGACCTCTAAGTAATTGACAGACGGTGCCCTCCCCACTTCTAAAGCATAGAACATTAAATAAAGTGCTTTCAAAATATATGTTAAAACTAAATAGCTCTTGAATCCCAAAGCAGGGATAATTGCTACATTTTCAAATCTTTTGATTTGTTAACAGAAAACCAGCTAGAAAAGAAAATTAATTGTAAAGATATTTTTCTGTTCAGAATCTAATGTGGCTTACTACCATAATTGTTCTTTGGGATTTTTTTTCCAGAGCAAAAACACTTAAAGTAGTTTCATTTCTTTTAAAGTTTTATTTGTTTTTATAAAACAGTACATGTTTTATTGTTAACATTTCAAACATTAGGGAAAATACAAAGAAGTAGAAATTTCCCCCAAATCATATCACTGAAGTAGAACTATTACAAACATTTTTGTCAATGTCCTTTCTATATTTTTCGATAGCAAATGATGGGCTTTTGTGTTTGTGCTCATTTCTTTTTTTTCTCAACCGTATGCTGTGGATTTGATTTGCAGAATGACATCATTTTATATCATTACATTATATTCCATTTTATGGGGCCGCACTAATTTATCAAATCAACCCCCTATTTAGGTCTCCTTGATCTTTGTAAAGTAAGCTGTGCTCCAATGCATCATTGCAGCACACCTCTTTTTTGTTAATTTATGTGACCACCTCCATCAATAAATTCTTTGGGAATGAGATTATCAGGATAAAAGACACCCTCCTTTTACATTTTGACACATATTGCCAAACTGCCTTCCTGAAAAGGTTGAATCAATTAGCACTGCCATCATCGGTGCATAAAGACTTCCATTTTCCAATATGCTAAGTGGGTTTGTCAATTTTTTTAATCTTTATCTATCTGGTGTGTGGAAAACAAACCTCTCTTTGCATATACATTTCTTTGATTAGTAGAGAAACTAAACATCTTTTCATCTGTTTATTGGATATTTGAATCTTCTTTTGTGGATTGCCTCCTTGAGTAGCGCATTCATCTGGTTGTTTTATAAGAGTCCTTTGTGTATTAACATTGTGTGTAACATTGTGTAACAGCCCCTTGACTTTGGGCTTGGACATGTGGCTCACTTTGGACAATGGGATGTTAGCAGATGGAAAGCAGGAGAATGGTTTAAACGTGTGTGGCTGAGCTTACCCTCTTTTGCTTTTGCAGACCCCATGAAAACATGATGCCCTGGTTGGACTGCTAGTTTCAAAGGAATGACAGATGCATGGAGCTAACTTGACCGAAGCCCAGCCCAGCCCAGCCCAACCAAAATCAGCAGAACCATAGCTGCCGACCCACAAACATGGATGAAAATAAGTGATTGTTGTTTTAGGCCATCGAGTTTGGGTTGGTTTGTTATGCAGCCAAATTATGTCATTCTCTTGCTGTATGATCTTATATATTCCATGTTCTTCATATTCTTCTCTGGGTCTCAGTTTTTTAAAATGTGGAATGAAGGAGATGATTATTGGGAGATTTCTAGAGTCTCTTCCAATACAAAGAATCTGGATTCCACTACAGGGTTTGGTGGTGAGAAGGGAGAGTGTTCCAGAAGGAAAGCCCAGCACAGAGGCTCAAAGGAAGCTATGAAGGAAAGGCAATGAGGGGGGATAGGTGTGTCCCACTAGAACAGGGGATCTGAGACATGCAGGTGTGGGGGTTGGGAGTGAAGGGTAATGCAGGAAACCTGGGGTCTGGGCTCCCTAGGAAGTCTCATTTGTTCATCTTCTACCTGCTCCTTAACCTCTTGCCAATTGGCTTCTAATCCCACTACGATGCTGAAACTGCCTTTTTAATTATGGCTCTCACACCCAAATCTTTGCTTTGGCTAACAGCCTCCTAGAATTTGATATCTCCTCCCAGCCCTTTTCCCTGGTTTCTATGTCCCCTACTCCCAGGCTTTCCCATCTCCATCTGCTCACTCAGTTTCTATTTCCTTCCCTGAGTCTAATCCGACACCCTAAGCTTCCTTCCTCAGCTCCTTCTAAGCCTGAAATTCAAAGATACAAATCCCAAGCTAAGAACTTGGGTACATAGGTCAGCCTTCCAGACAAAGCAGGCACAGGTCACTATATACAATCAATATCTTTATATTATCAAGAAATAAACAAGAGCCTTGAATAAACACCAATGGACCCAGGGCGGGACTCAAAGAACTATTCAATATTATGTTTCTGTGCCCACTCACAGCTCCAGTGCCATAATTTTTATATTATATATGTGCGCTTATGGTTATAACTGATGATCTGAGTAGGAGGGGCCAAACCCCTCAGGACAACTTAAAATAGAGGGCAGTCTGTACCTGTTCAGCGAAGAATGGTCTTCAAAATGCTCTTTAGTAGACTTATTTCTCCTCCCTTTTCTCTGGCAGTTGACCCCTCTCACTGCTGGCCTCCTTTACTGCCCTGTGGTCCTGAATTCTTAGCACATCCTGGACCTCAGCCTATTTTTTGATGAACTGTCCATCTTGCAAAGAGCCTTTGCCTTGGAGTGTGATTTTGCATGATGAATACATTTGCCATTCTTCCAAGCCCCGCTAAACCATTTCTAGACACAGGCTTGGTGCTCATCTATGGGTACCAGTCATGTCCTTCTCCCCAGCCCCAGTAACACCCAGGCCCCTCATAATTAACCTGTATGACACAACACACAGGGTTTATCATTTTTGATACTTTCCTCACAGAAGTGATGATGACTTAGAGCTGATATGAGACAGGAGGCAGCACATTCAAGGAGATAGTGGATGAACTTGGAAGTAGACACTGGATGAACTTGGAAGCAGGCACACCAGGATTCAATTCTGGCTCCCTCACTTGCCGGTCTGAACAACTCATCCCCAACACACATCACATACATGTAATAAATGCATGATTGACACATGATTTACTAAATCATAGCTCGCTGTCCATAGGACCCAGTCCTACCCCCTTTATTAACGTTTATCCTATATCTCCTATTTTAGTCAAAACATCTGTTTTCTTGCCTATATCTTGCACAAAGTTTACTTAGATTCTGAACATCTAGCCCAAGGCCTGCCATGAAGCAGGTCCCCAGTAAATGTAGCCTGATGCAGTAGAACATAATGAATTTCTCTAAAATTCTGTGTGAGCATGTGTGTGCATGTGTGCATGTGTGTGCATGCGTGCTGTTCTTCAGCAATGTTGTGTATGTACTAGATTTCCTGCTCTGTCTTCCATGTCTCTCGTCCTCACTCTATTCATTATCACCACTTTGTTCTTTTCCATTTTGACTTGAGTGATTTCCTGAAGCCATTCTTCATTTCCCTGATGGAATTTCCAGTTTTGATTTATCATCTTTTTCGTTGGTTCTTATGTGGAATTCATCTCTGTAATGTATTCATTTGTTTTATTTCTCTCCCAAGAGGTATACCAACTCATTTCTCTTATCTCATTTTATAATCTCCGTTAATAATTCTTCTTTTTACCTTGATCCTTTACTTTTAGTTTTAGTTGTGTTTTGTACTTAGCCATCCCTGATTCTTGAATAATTCCTCTTAAGAGGGAAGTTCTTCTATCTTTTGCTCATGTCCTCATTTCTTTGTTAGCAGGGAGGCATTTGTTGTGTGTTAGTCCTGTGTTTCTCCTTGCTGTTCATTCCTCATCTTGAGTGGGGTAGCTATTTGTTAGGAGTTGGGATGGCAATGAGTTGGGTAGTCCTTAAATTTTATCTGGGTTCAATTTCTCAAACACCTTCAGAGCAAATATGTCTTTTTGTTTTCTCTGTGGGGCTATCTCCTTCAGATTTCAAGATCAGGAGGTTAGTGTGCTCTTGGCGAAACCCATTAAGTATCAAGTTCTCTCTGAGCTGTGGCCCAAGTATCTCCCTGCCTCCCTCGTTCAGGCCTCTTTCCCTTGGGCTGTCATAGCCACCACAGCAGGAATGGGTAATATAAATGGCT
>CM053502.1:15128494-15179163 GCA_028627145.1 Eidolon dupreanum | reverse complement strand
CTCTGGTTCTGAGTGAAGGGCTCTATTGGTGGGAGGAGGGGGGCCTGCCTAGACCTCAGTCCCTAGAGAACATGGGAGAAAGAGATCAAGCAACAGAGCTAATTAAGATCATTTTTGAAGCTTCCTTTCTTCTTCCCCAGGTCAACACATCTATACTATCCTAGAATCTTACCACCTCTCCCATTGCTTGCCTGGAGCCTGCATTGAGCACCCCTAATAGATTCCCTGTTCTCTTGCCCTTCCCCACCACAATCTGCTGCTCTCTGCTTAGCATCTCTGAGTGGTTATACCATCTCCCTCCCCTGTGAGAACCCTCCAGACAAAGGATGTTTACCAGAGGCTAAAGAAGCTTAAGCTTCAGGGAACCTCACTCTCCAGAGCCCCTTCTAAGGCCCTAGCAATGTGGTTAATGAGCATTGTCAATTCAAAGATTAATTAGGATTAGTAACTGCCAGGAAAAACTTGCTATGCCCTGAAATCTTACCGCTCAGATATAAAAGAACCTTGACAGGAGGTTTCCAAAACTTGACAACAATCCTAAAGATTTACATGACATAATCCATAATGAATTGTGCAGGTGAAAAAAAACTTCCACTCTATCACTGCAGAAAACCGTTATGATCAGACTCTGCTGTAGGAAATCTTGATTTAACTTTCTATTCTCTCCATGGGAAATTATATTATAAAATCATTGTCTTATGAGCAAGTGAATAGAGAATTCAGCCTAAACAAATCAAGGGAGAAAGGAAGCCATGAAGATGTGTCAGGATACTAAGTTAGAAACAAAGAGGGATTTCCCTTAATTTTATAATGTTTTTGGTAATTGTCTGTTTTTTCAAATCTATAATTTATTGTTATGTCTTTTCTCATTCTAAATAAATACTAAATTGTATAGCTAATTTTGATTCCTAATTCTATGTCCTGTTTTTTTTAAAAAAAAAAGGAAAGAAAAGAAAGATGCTCCAAATGGCATAATTTTCATACTCATGATACCTGGATCTTCTGCCTTCTAAGCCTTCCTTCTGTGCTTGAAATAAAATTTAATCTCCTCCTCATGATCTGCAAGGCCTCCCTGACTCCTCCCTGTCCACTCTGACTCCCCTCCCAAACTTCACTGCAGACTGGTGTCTCCTTGCTTCTCTAACTGCTGAGCTCAGTTCCATCTTGGTGCCTTTGATCCCACATTGGTGACTTAGTATTGTTGTATCTCCTGCCTAGAACCTCTTCTCTGAATTTTCCTTTCTGGGTATTCAGGGCTCAGCTCAAGGCAACCTCCTTTGAGAAGGACTCTGGGATAATCCTACCTAATACAGAGACCGCTTCCCACCCTCCCCTCCTCAGTCACTGCCATACCCTTGGCTTTGTTTTTATCTGAAAGTATGATGTTCTCTCTTCAGTGCCTGTTCCCTTCCCCCACCCTGGGAGTAGGGGCCCCATACATCCCAGGAGGGCAGGGGCCATGTCTTTCCATCGCTGTCTTCAGCATCTACAACAGTGCCTAGCACGCAGTTAACACTGTGAGTGAATAGACTGTTGTTTATAGTTTAAATTGATATCTCCTTTTTAAAAGGTGTGTTGGCAATACGCCTTGAGAGACTTGAAGTGTGTAAACCTATTAATTTCATTCTAGAAATTAATCTCAAAGGAACAATCAGGTAGATACACAGAAAGGGAGGTTCGCCGAGTGGCTAATTGAGATCAACCATGGGTGTTATAATCAATCAGATCTGAGTTATTGTCTTGGTTCCGCCACTTAGACAGCTGCTGTGTGACCCTGAGCAAGTTCTTATTGTCTCTGAGCCATGGCTTCCTCACTGTAAATAGGAATAGTAACAGTATCTACTGGAGAGGGGAGTGTGAGGCTCACATGAGGTTGTACATGGAAAGTGCTTAGTACAGAGCCAGCTGTATGAAAAGACTGGATATATATTGACTATTACTGTATTTCAGG
Source organism: Eidolon dupreanum (assembly GCA_028627145.1). Classification (NCBI taxonomy): domain Eukaryota; kingdom Metazoa; phylum Chordata; class Mammalia; order Chiroptera; family Pteropodidae; genus Eidolon; species Eidolon dupreanum. The sequence goes on along the minus strand of CM053502.1, from coordinate 15,177,212 downwards.
ACAAAACAGTGTTGTTTGTAATGGAATAAAATCTGAGAAAGCTTAAATATCTAACCACAGGGGATTGTCTAGATAAGTTATGCTACATCTTTAGAGTAAATTATTATACATCTATGAAAAGCTTGTTTTTAAAGAATATTTAATAATGCAAGTAAAACTCATGAAATGAGATTAGGTGAAAAAGGCAGGATACAAACCAAAAAAAAGCATACTACTACTTTTGTTATACAAATTCATACCAGTGTTTGTTTTGAGTGTGCAAATGTAAGAAAATGGGGCAAAATCTTAACAGGTCACCTGTATATACAGGATTAATGGTCATTTTCATTTCCCTTCATTTGTACTATAATTTAAAAAGTATTCCTTTTAAAAATCAGTGGAGGATTAATGTTATTTTTAAAGGATACACAGTATGTCCAGCCATCTCACATCATTACTTGACCACAGCAGTTATCTGAAAATGTTAGAAGGTAAATTACATTATTCACCCCAATTCTTCACCCTTCCCTGTACCCGTGCATTTTGCCACATGACTGTGCAGTTCTTCCTACAGAAGGTAGAGTGAACTTCAGGGCCTCATGACATGTTCAAAGGAATGTGGGAGGAGGTGTCTCTGGCACACGGCATGTGAAATAAACCTGCATCCCAAACCTGCCCAACCAACCTGCAAATGTGTGAGACATACATGCTTATTGTTGTATGTCTCTTAGAGTTCATGGTTGTTTGTTACATAGCAATAGCTGACTGATGCAGTGGGATTGAAATGCTTCACATATACTCAAATCAACCAAGAGAATGTCTTTATTATCTCAGGAAGTAAAACTGAATTGCAATGATAAGAAATCTGAGATCTAAACATTTTAAAACCAACAGCCAATTCTCAAGGATCTCAAAGGCAAAAGAAGTCCTGACTAGCTCCCCTGAGTGATCTCAGCTCATTTTTAGGCATTGTTAATGTCTAAGATTTAGAGTCACAAAAGGTTGGGATCACCTTGTCCTTTGATGTCATTAGTCTTAGGGAAAACAAAATGTTAATTTTAAGCACATTTTTCCTCTCAGAAAAATTATACATATTTATTATATGTAATGCTTTAGGCAAAATAAAAAGAGAAAAACCACTCATAATACCACCACCAAAAATAACCTACGTCAAACATTAATTATATATGTATATGTGTTTAGATATTTTTATATTTTTCCCATAAGAAGGAGAACATATAATCCATTCTGTTCTAAAATCTTCCATTTATATTTACTATGTTATAAAAGTCTTCCCATGCCTTTTTACATCTTCTGCTCAATTATTTTGAACTGTAAAATTGTTACCTGGTTTTCCATTGAACGGATGTACCATAAATAACTTTACCTAACTCCTGTGGTAACCTCTGTAAATATATCCAGTTTTTAGCTATTAGAAGCAACATCTTATAAAAGCTCTCCATGTATATCTCTAATTGTTTCTAAGGGTTAAATTCCTCTAGGTGTCACTGTCCTCATGGGAGAGATTTAAAATCAGTTACCTTCATGATCATCTTCCCTCTCACAGATTTCCTATTGTACGTGAATACCCCTGGAAAGGAGATACCCTAGGACCAATATCATCCAAAGTACCTTAGCTTGACTACATCAGATAATCCTAGCAGAGGAGCAGGACCCTGAGAGAAATGGGAAAGGCAAGTTATAAGAGCACCAAAAATCTCACTTCACCCTCAAGTGACCCCATGTGATGAATCCTCTTATTGCAGCCTTACTTGACAGATAAGGAAACTGATTCCAAGGGGTCCCTGATGCCAACTCTGCATCTAGAACCCATTTAAGCCAAGAGCCCTGGAAATATGGCTTTTTGCCCCCCACTCATGATTCTTGCAGGCAACAGAGGCAACAGGTTCACCACATGTAGCTTCCTTCCCTCCGAGACAAAGGTGGATCTTTGTCTCGGGCCCTCCGGCCAGTCCTATGACTCTGCCTCCCTCCAGCTTGATGTGTGGTAAAAAGAGCCTGGTGCTCTGGTGCATACCCATGGGCCTGGGCTCTAAAGAGGGCTCTGCTATTAACCTACTAGGTCTCCTGGGATATTACCTCTCCAGGTATGGCAGGAACTGTTCAGTTTTTCACCAAATATGTTTCTTCTTCCTGGGCACACAGTGAGGCTACGTCTCCCAGCTTCCTCTGCAGGGGTATGTGGGACTATGTGACTGCATTCCAGCCAATAGAATGTGAGCAGAAGTGACAGGTGTCGTCACATCCACTTCAGGCCTTTGAAACTTCTATGAGCTCCTTACCTTTTTTCCAACATGATCCTGACAGAGGACACTTGCCCTCTGTTCCTGCCATGGGAGCCTCCCCTACAGAGCAGCTTGCCTCATCAAAGCAAACCAAGAAGGTGATAGAAAGAGTAAGTTAGCAAGACAGAAACTGAGTGATGCTTGGTGGGTGCCTCCCCCAAGGAGCCACCCCAGACCCAACCACCTGCCACCTTGTGGCACCACCAATCATGGACACCTGTTTTGGAGTTTACATACAGCTTTTGTTGCATTGGAACCATAATACATTCTGGCTAGAGCAGCTAGCTTTATCATGAGTAACATTTGGACTTCACTGCGTATCTATTTTGTGCAAGACCCTGTGCCTCACATGTCACAAACAGCTGCTGTTTCAACTCCCACAACAGGATCGTGAATTTAAGATTATTGTTTCCATTTTTCCAGAGAAGGGAATGAGCTGGGATTCAAGCTCAGGTCTTCTAGACCTTGATTCCATGATCAGTAAGTACAGCTTTAAAGTTCCAGCGAACCTAACACTCAGCTTCCTGCTGGTCCTTGATTCCTGCCAGGTGAGCAGAGAGGTTAAGAGTGTGCAGATTGGAGTTGACAGGCCAAGGTCCAGGCCCTCACCAATGGAGGCCTCAGGTAAGGTCTTGGCTTAGCTCTGTATGCCTCAATTTTCTAGTCTGTCAAATGGGAATGCAATGAGTTCCACCACATGGGTTCATTCGTGGGTGAAATGAGACCCTGATTAAATGGGTTCTAGATGCAGAGTTGGCATCAGGGACCCCTTGGGATCAGTTTCCTTATCTGTCAAGTAAGGCTGCAATAAGAGGATTCATCACATGGGGTCACTTGAGGGTGAAGTGAGATTTTTGGTGCTCTTATAACTTGCCTTTCCCATTTCTCTCAGGGTCCTGCTCCTCTGCTAGAATTATAATCAGGGTCTCCTCTGCTTGGTACTGAGTGCTGTTCTGGATATATCATTGATTGCATTCTTACCTGAAGCAGGTCCCCTCCCTGCACCTTGGCTTCCCCTGGCTGCCTCCAGCCTCTTTTCTCCCAGCCCTCCTGCCTTTCCTGACTCACCTTTAAGTGAAATCTTTTCCTCACCTCTGCCAGAGTGCTCTGAAGCTCTGCTTCGCTGGGGGAACTGGGACACCACTGCTCTGCATAGTTCTCAGGAAACTGAGATGTCTCTCAATTATTTATTAGGCAGGCTTTCTCCATCAAAGGGCCCGAAACTCCAAAAACTTCTCTCTCTTGCCTGCTAGAAGAGTTGCAGGGTCCTACCAATTTAACAAGCCCTGGAGAGAAATCAGATTCTGCTGCTCCCAAAGGGAAGCCTGGCTGAGCTGATCTAAAATAGAAGGGAGGAAGGTTGATCTGGTTGGGGCTGGTTATTTGGAGCTGGCTTTCCAGGGCGCTCCCTAGGGTACTGAGTGAGGACTTAGGGCAGGAGCAGTGGGTGGTCTGGATGCTGCTGGAACTTATGGTGGGTGGGCAGAGCTAGGTGCGGAGACTGTTGGGGGGAGGGTGGAAATCCCCACTCTTGGCTGTGCCCATCTTTTGAGGTCCTCACATGAGGGGTCCTTGGTCACCGAGGCTCAGGTCCCCCCACCAGCTCTGGTCTCTGCAAATTACTCCCAACTTCCTCCAGGACGCAGTTTGCACTTTGCACGTGTGCAGAGCATTCAAGCATGAACACCTCCCTCTTCTGGATGGTTGGGGTGAGGACAGGAAATCAAAACATGCGGCCAAATGAGCAAGTCTATTAACTTTTATTCAACTGAAGCCCAAGCTGGCTTTGCTGTCTTGTAGCATTTTATTGCTGGAATAGGCCTTAAAGTTATAGGACATGACACTTCGAAGACTGGGACTTGTTTGCTGCTTAAACAGTGGGTCTTCTTGCCTCAGGAGAGGATCCCTCAGTTCTACCTAAGGCCGGCGCACACCCAATCCAGGACACTTCCAGCCATGCATGGAACGCCTCTGGCCACGACGGCACTGGCTGTTCTGACACTAGTGTACCTGCCCAGGGCCAAGCCTTTCTGTTTGTGTCTCTCATCTGAAAAGCCCTCTTTCCTCCCATCTGGTGAAATCCTTAGCAGTCACCAGGGAAAAGCTCAGGTATCACCTCCTGGCTGAAGTCTTCTCTGGTCCCACCAGGTGGAGCTAACTGCTCGGTCATCAGTGCTCCTTTGGGAAGCTCATTTGCCCCTTTGGGCCTTGGCCCAGGATACCCTAAGCCTGGCAGGTCATCCCTCTGATATTCAAATGTCTGTTTCTCTTCATTCTTCGTGTCTCAGCTCAAAAATCCCCACGGTCTAAAGCTATCACTGCCTGACCGTGTCCCAGAGCCAAACTCTATGACATCATGCTGTTTTACTGTCTTCCCAGCACCTCTCCCCTCTGGCAGTCTTGTTGGTGCATTGTTTACCTCTTCCTTCCTGCTTCCCTGCTTCAGCTGTCCGCTCCTGGGATCAGGGACCACAACTGTTCACTGTTGCACCCCAGGCCTCATGCAGGCCTGCACACAGTAGGGCCCCATAAGCCCGGTGAAGTGAGTGAACTTGAAGTTGGCCTTTATCCAGCATCCCAAGGTCTCTCCCTGAGGGTTGACCACTGTCCTGAAGTAACTGCAACTGCCAAGCAGCATGACCCGCCCAGCCCCTGCCCTCCTCTGCAGCACAGGGGCTCAGAGCCCACAGGCGTGTGGCTGGGCCTCGCCCTGTAATGTTTATGGCTCCTCTCTGAGCTCCTAATAGCAGCTACATTTTGAGAGTTTGGAGAAGGAGCATTAAGCCCAGTCAAGTGGATAAATTATATCTTTTAAAATGGGCCAAACATGGATTTACACAATAGCCTGTGACAAATGCATCTTCAGGGGACAATCTGACAGAAAATATCCCTTTTTCCAAAGGGCGCCATGGCCCTGGGAGAAATAATGAGGCTTTTTTTAAGATTCTAATTATTCCCGGTGCTGACAGGCTGAAGCACCCAGAACTGCCTCCTGCTCACTGCTCACGCGTGCACCCAGCGGCGTCTATTCTTGGGTCTCCCAGGTTAGCGTCTGTCCCCAGGGGTGGCCTGGCATGTTCTGTGTCCATTCTCACAGTCCCTGTCTCCTTCCTGCTAACACACTACCTCAGAGGGAATAGGGTGTGTCTGTTTCCTGTGGACTCAGGGCCAGAACATTACTGGTCCTCAATTAGTGGCAGGACTTTTCTCTCACCTGCCTGTAGCTCGGGAAATCAATAGGGGAGTTTCAGGGTCTCCTGAATGCAACCAACAGATTCATGAGGCTAGTGGTTAGAGCTCAGGCTATGAAGCCATTGTTCAGTAAAGAAATAAGGGTCCCCACACTATATGAGTTGGAAAGGGCTGTGGTGGCCATCCACCCAATGCCTTGACCATTCAGGTGATGGACAGAAGTAGACATGGGAATGTTGAAGGCAGAACAATGCAGGGGCTGAGTTCTAGGGGAATCTTCTGTGCTGAGCTCCCTGCAATGGAGACAGACCTCACCCATGTGGAGCACCTGCTGAGGACCAGGCACGGCACCTGGCCTCAACATGTGTCATCTCACACAGTGACTTGCCTAGCATCTCACAGATATCCTTCTTCCACACAAAACTGGCCAAGTGGGAAAAAACACTTGAACTTGCTGGCTTTCATACCCTGACGTGCTCTCCAACTCCACCTACTTCTTGAGCCCAGGGCTGGAGGGAGGGGACACATGGGTCAGAACCAGGACCTCAGCTGGGTCTGCTCACCAGGAAGTGCACATCCCTGCCCTGCCCCATCCCCCTCCCTTCACCGATGGAGTCTATGGGTACCCAAACAATGAGATGGAGAGAAAGGGTGAGGATTATGGCTGCTGGTTTAGTGCCCTAATTTAGTGCCTCAGAGATGCAGAATGCTCAGAATTGCAGGACTTTATTGGTTTCATGATGTCCCTGCTCAAGCCAGCTCTTCCCCAAGACCCAGAAGGCTCCTGGCTCCCACTCATGGCCACCCTATTCTTCCCACTGAAATTCAAGGAAATCCCAAATCCCTTTCTTGGAGTTCTGGTCAGTGTGTCAGCAGGGAAGACACAAGAGGAAGTAACTGAAGAGAGTTTAATGGAGGGATGGTCACCAAGGTGTGGAAGGCAGAAGAGGGATCAACAGGGGATGGTGAGGCACCTGGGGTAGCTGTGTCCATCCCGGTCCTGAAGGGGCCAAAGGAAGGAGCAGTTACCGGATGCCAGAGAAAGCCATAGCTACAGGAGAGAGAGGCAGCCGCTGCCAACTATGGCTCAGCAGGAAGAGCCAGGGGACTAACCCCTGACCTCTCTCTCCTCTCACCTCTGGTCTCCTCTGCTGCCTCTAGGACCCAACAGAAGCCAGGGCCCTGGAGGGCACAGGGCCCTGCTAACACTGCCCCTGCAGGTCAGTGCCTGGCACAGAGCAGAGGAGACAGTGAGGGTGGGTCTGGAGGGGCCCACGGAGGAAGGCAGCGCATTTCCTCCACCTCTCACCTGTGGACAGGGACTGTTAACTCCATTTACAGATGAAGACTGACTCAGGGAAGCCGAGTTCGCAGGGTGCAGTGGGGCTGAGCCGCCACGGTCTGTGCTGGAGCCCTCACGCCTTCCCTTTTCACTGGAGATCCTCCCAGCGGAACCGCCGATGGTGCCGACTATGGGCAAACGCCAAGAGGTTCTATAACAGCGCTGCTTCAAATGCCACCGCCAGCGACAACGGTGAACAGCTGGTTATGAATTTTCAACTGAAAAGAACTTGCAGGAAGCTGAGGCCCTGAGTCCATGCAGGAGCCCAGTGCCTGAGCTAGGAGGCCAGTCTCTGCCCTTCCGCTCCCTGGTGCCATGTAAGGGAGCATCCCAGGAGGAGAGCCCCAGGTTCCTCAGAGGCCTGGGGCAGGTGGAGGCCTCTGCAGCGCCCAGAAGAGAAGGGGTGAGGGGAGACTGTGGGATTGGGGGGCTTCTGACAGATGCCATGGAGAACCCACCTTGCAGAACCCACACAGTGCTGGACCCTCCGAACCACATTCCAGGGAGCTGCCTAATGTCCACCCCCCAGGGAGCTCCTGCCACAGCTGCTCTATGTGCCCCATGCGGCTGGAGCCCTGCTAGGTGTGAACATTGTCGGAAACATTCGCGGCTTGGTTCCATCCATGGGTTTCCCTGAGGGTCGCTGAGAGCCCCTGGAGGTTCTTTGACAGGACACCCGGCTCAGGCTGGACACAGGGGTTTCTATTTCTCTCTGATCACCCCTGAGCAAGCTCTTACTGGGCCCCACTTGGAGCCAGGCCCATGTTAGGTTCAGAGGAACATAGAGAACCAAAGAGCATGATCTCTGCCTAAGGGACTAAAGCTGAGATGTCACAGTGCTGCTATGGCAGGGCTTCGGTTTGACTGTATACTCAGTGACTCATCTTACTGCACTAGCTGCCCCTTAGCTACCCTCCACTGCCCCTCTGCCCATGGTGCATGCTTTGGGGGTGGTGTTCTCCCTTGAGGAAGCTCAGTAGCTCAGACCTAGCTAGACAAGAGGGACAGGCAGGCTCCTGGAGAGGGACTCAGGGCCATTTGGGCAGAGAATCCTGGGGTGCCAGAGTGAGATCTAAGGGAGCCCACAGTCCACTTTCCCTGGCCCTGCAGAGCCCTCCCCATGTAAGCCGAGTTTATGGAGAAGAGCCTGAGGTGGAGGTGGGGGCGGGGGGTGGGAGCACTTCTCTTAATCCCAGGGGCCTCTCCTGACCTGGTTTAAGGGTGGATCTGCCCTAAACTTTTGTCATTCACCTTCCCCAATCCTTCCCCTGAGACTGAAGACCCAAACAAGCCCACCTGGTAGGGTGCTCCCTTGTCAAAGCTGTCTGGCCTCCACCCTCACCTCTTTTATCTCAGCCTTTCCACCTCCACTCCCACTCCCCCATCCTTGAGTCCCCCTGCTCTGCCCACCGCCCAGCCCGGCCCGCCCTCCACTCTGCTCTGCTCAGCCTGGAGCGTGCAGGGAGCGTGGCTGATGGAACTTGACTGAAATCTCTAAAAACAAGTTTTCCCTGCATGACAACCCTTCATCTTTCTCAGTGCGCCACTCCCTGAGCATTTTATAGCAGGGAAAACGGGAAAGAAAAAAAAGAAAAAAAAAAAAACACTTGCGTTTTCTGAGATAAATAGTGAGTGTCTGAGAGGCTGAAGTAAAAGCTGTCTGTACCACGAAGCTGCCTGATGGGTCTGGTTTCTCTTATCTTTCGTAAAGTGTCTCCAAGAGGAGAGGGAGCTCCATTCCACACCTGCTCAACACCTCCTACGTGCAGGCTGCCGGACAAGGCCCAGTCTCTCATCCCCAGGGCACAGGGATTCCACCCAAACCAACCCTGTAATGCCTTTCAGGTTCTACTTGTATCAGAGGTGACTGACTTAGCAGCTCTGTTCTCTCTGGTCGGAGAAGGAGCAGGGAGGGCAGCTGAAACAATGGTGAATACAAATAGTTCTCACTATGCCAGCGGCACCCCAAGGCAGTCTCTCAGCAACCAGCTGACCAGGCTTCTTGGAGATGCCTCTTCCTCACCCTGAGCATCTTCTAACATTACCAGGCCCATGGTCACTGAACTCACTTGGGGTCCGGGGGCTTTACCTAACACTGAGCCCCTACTGCATGATCTGGAAGGTTGACTCTGCTCTGAAATTGGCAGGAATATAACTTGGGCCCATTGTGGGGTTCCTCGTGGAAGGGATGTGATATAGACAGAGTGATTAAGGGTGCAGGTTCTTGGTTCAAATTCTGACTCAACCACTTCCTTACTGTGCCATCTTGAGCAAGGCACTTCACACCCCCAGGCCTCAGCTTCCTTGTCACAGGCAGGGATGACAGTTTGATGATGATACAAGATAATTCCTGGAAAATGGGTAACATGGTACCTGAGGCATAGCAAGTACTCGATACATGTCAGCTTCTGTCTATTAGTATTCTTACCAATATCAGCATCAGGATCAGGATCAATCCAGCTAGGTGACACAAAGAACTCTACAGATTTCGAAACTTCTAGGAGCATGGGTGACCTGTTCCTACCTCCATGCCCTTTATCCTGCTTCCCCATAGCCATAGTGACAAGCTCAGGGCTGGGGCCTATGCTGGCACCTCTTGCAGGCAGAGGTGGCATGCAGGATGAATGCAGGTGAGGTGGGCCTGGATCATAGGAGGCCCTGCTGATCAGGAGCATCTCAGTGATGGCCTGTGCAATTGTCCCTGCAGAGTCAGCAGAAGCGTGACTCTGGCAGGGTGTGAAGTGGGGCCATTTCTCCTGCCCAGGGGGCCTGGGGTGACCTCTGACACTTTCTCATCCTCCAAGGGCTTAGAGGGGAAGATGGGAAAAGAACAAAACTGGAAACCTCTGTTCTTACCTGCCTGGGTTTCATGAGTGACAGATCCTCAAAGCTCACCCTGCAATTCACAGGTGTTGGAGGAATTGGGGTGGTCCTCAGGTCACAGTGAGCCAGCCACAGCACTGTGGTCCTGACTCCCAAGCCAGGGACCACAAAGGGAGTGACTCAAAGATGTCTTTTCCCAGGGCCCAACCAAGCAGGGATCGTTCGGGGGGGTCCATGTGGCCATCCTCCTTGAAGCTTCATTGTTTTCCTAACCTTCCAGGAAAACAAGTACCTACAAGTACCTCCCCACCAACTCACCCCAGTGCCTGATGTGGCCTGTGCAAAGTCCTTCTTCAGATCTGGCTTTGTGGGTACTCTAAGGTCTCTTTCACTTTAAAAATGGAAATGGGGAAAGGGAAAATACACTAGCAACCGCTTCCTAAACTCTCCCACCTGACACAGTCACAATAATATTTATCTGCATTGGCCTGAGACGGTCCCCAACCTGAACGGCGCTGCCAAAAGTGATTTGCATTTAGATTATTGGCACAGTCTCCTCCCCATTGTGAGTTCATGGAGCTCAGAGTGAAGTAGAGTGTAGGCAATGGAGAGAAATGTGTGGTTTATATTTAAGTACTTCTTTCAATTTTATATTTTCCTGTTCCTTGTAGGTTTGGGGATAAAATTTATGTCTTGGACGGATCCTCTGCTTCAGCAACTCACACAAGGTTGTGATCAGGTTGTCGGCTGAGGCCAGGACGTTGTCTGAAGGCTCATGCAGTAGTTGGCCGGACAGTTCCTTGAAGGCTAATGGACTGAAGACTTCAGGTCCAGGTGGTCTGGTGGCTGCCAGCTAGAGGTGACCTTTAGTTCCTTACATGGCAATGTCTCCCATATGGCAGCTTGTTTAATCAAAGTGAGCAAGCCAAAAAGGCAATAGAAAAAGCTGACCAGCAAGACAAAAGCCACAATCTTTTGTAATCAAATCACAGAAGTATCATCCCATCGTCTTTGCTGTATTTCATTGGTTAGAAACAAGACACGGGTCCTGCCCACCCTGCCATCCCAGGAGACAAGGATCGTGAGACCATCCCATGAGGGTCCCCACTATAGGATAATTCATTAAAACTCTTAACCCAGTGACCATTTGGCCTCTTGCCACATCCCATTCCATGTCTTCCCATCCTGCCCTTTGTTATTGTTCATTCATTTACTTGATCACTCATTAAGCAAGTATTTGTTGACACCTGCTCTGTGCCAGGCCCTAGGCTGAGCCTTGGGAATGAAATGACTCAGCCCCCAGCAACCCCAAGTCTGGTGAGGGGAGGTAAGAATTCACCACAGTGCCATCCTGCTAGCCACTTGGCCCTCCTTGACCCACCATGTTCTCCACTCAGTCCCCTTAGAAGGATGCAGATCTACATGACAGCCCAGTCCCTCCAAAGTCCCTTCTCTTTAGAGAACAAGACGTTCTGAGGCCTCCCTCCTCTCTCTCACTGCCCCTTCCCCACCAAAACTTCCTTTAAGAACCACAGAAGAAAACTGTTTATCCCAGGGCTTTGGTGCTGGGAACACAGGCAGATGGCACCGGAATTAACAGCTCGGCAGACACAGAAGGTTCCAAACACAATCAGCTTGAAACAGCCCAGAACTTCTCCCTCCCCAGAAAAGTGTGGGGAATAGCACTAAGAACACTTTCCCAGGTTCTGGCCCCTCCTTCCCTGTTCTGATCCAGGCATCCCATCATCTAATGACCTGGAAAGAGGACATGGGGCCCAGAGATCTGGGGAAGAGGACCAAAGTGATGGGAGTCATTCATTGCCACCTTGGAGAGGCAGAGACAGCCAGCTGCCTAGCCTGGAATGACATTCCCCAGTCCCCTGGGCATCCTTGTGGCCAATGGAATGTAGATGGGAATGATGTGGGACCCTCTGGGCTGAGCTGGCTGATTATCTGGTGACCTTCCCCGCACTCAGTCCCCTTCCCTGGTGACCCTAGAGACATCATCACAGATGGACCGAGCCAGATCCTTGTATTACTTCTCAGAGGAGGTGCCTCCTTAGAAGAGAGCCCCTGACCAACAGCATCCACTTGGAGTTCACATGGGAGAGAAATTGGCTCTTCCTGACTGAAGCCACAGGGATTTGGGGCTATTTGCTCCTCACGCATCCTGACTGATCAACCCAGTTTCTCTCCTCATACAGCCCTTCATCCAGCAGGTACTTATCCAGCTCCTCAGGGTGCCAGGCTCTATGCTGAGCACAGGGACACAGCCATGAACGAGACCCACAGGCCCCTACCCTCAGTTGGGGAAACAAACAAAATGAGTGAATTATAATAACAAAATATTACATTGTGTAAAAAATTCTATGGAGGAAAGCAATAAGGTGACAAGACATTGGATTTGGGAGGTTGTAGAGGGACCTTGGGAGGAGGGTTGGGATATTCCTGAGGAGAAAGAGCTTCCTGCAGGGAGAACAGCAGGTTCAGCCCCAACCAGCCGGACCACCTGCTCCTAGCTTTATGCAAATGACTTCACTGCATGCTCACAACAACCCTAGGGCAGAGGCTGTAGCCCCAGAGAGGTGGAGCAAAGAGGCCAAGTCACAGAGGCAGGCAGTGTGTTTGTTGTATGTTTTGTCTCTCCCATGTGGTGGAGATGTGTTTATGAGAGTTGAGGGCACACTGGCAAGGCCGCCCCAGGAAACGCAGGCCAGCTGCCTCCCAGGCCTCCTGCCGGACTCCCACACCTATCTCTCCCCTACCTGCATGGCCAGGGTTTCTCACACCTACATGTGCCCCTATTCAAGTGTGGAGTCAGGCTCACTGCAGGTCTAGGGTGGGGATGCTGAGTTTCTTCAACTCTCCTTCAATGCTGATGCTGGTCACCAGTTTGAAAAGCAAGGTCCAGAACAAAGAGTGATTTGGATTTGAAGCCAGCTGGGCTGACCTCACAACCCAGCGTGCAAAATCTAGGCCAAGTGCTTGAGCTGCTCAAGTCCAGAGCGGGTGCAATCTGGGTGACTTCCTGGAAGAGGTGGGGTCCTGACCTGGGCCCAAGGCTGAAAGGGTGTTGGAGTAGCAGCAAAAAAGGGCAGGGGAGACTTCATTCATTAAGGCCCTTTCAGAATGGCAGGAGGCTGAAGTTCAGCCAATATGAGTGACATGTCCAAGGTCTCACAGCTAGGTAGACCAGATACCCAGACCAAGGCTGGGTTCAGGACCTCTGCTCTGAGGAGCTAGGATTCTCTTGAACCCCAGAAATATAGATGCATAAAACAGACCCGAAGAAAAATATTTCACTCCAGAAAGCTCTGCTGAGAGCAAACTCTGAAGAGCTCTCAGATCTACCCAGGGTGCAGAGTAATTTGTTCCCGATTAATAAAATGTCATAGGTCACAGTGGGACCATTTTTAATCTTCAAATCTTTCTGCTTCCTTCATTTCTCATAGCATATGGGTTTCTAATTTTCTCCTCTGCCCACTGTCTTCACCTGTGCCTATGAAGCAAGTCTCTTTATTTCTCTCCTTCTCCCTTCTCTCCTTTCTTATTTTCCTTCTCTCCCTCTTTCTTCTGTCCAGTATTTTTGACCCTGCCTTGTGCCCCATAGTGTTCTAGGCTCCAGGGAAATGACACTGGGTGAGATGGACACAGACCTGCCTCATCCTGGAGCCTTCAGCCTGTCAGGGAAAACAGCAGAGGGAAGTGATTAAGGTCAACCCCACCTGCCCCCTGGAGACTTGCTCTCTCACAGGACCCTGGAGGTGAGAGACTGGCACATAAGTCAGCAATGGCAATCCAGATACACTCCTAGGATGCAGTAAAAGTGCAAAGTGGGAGGGGGTGACTAACCCTGGGTATCAGGGAGGGCTTCCTAGAGGAGGGCACATTTGAGCTAAGCGTTAGGATGAATGAGTGTGACTAGAAAAAAACAGTGCCAGGGTAGAGCATGTCCTGAGGACCATCTCCAAGGTTGTAGTTATGGAATAGATCACTGAATGAATGAATGAATCTAATCAATATCTTCCTTTGGCAATGCAGCTGAGTGAGGCTCTGTCAGAGCTGGATGAGCTCTGACACCTGCCAAGGTAGTCTTCTGCTCAGGTAACTCCTCTGCCTTTCTAGGGGAGAAAGGCTCTTCTGCCACTGCTTCCAGAGGCTTCCTGGAGCTTTCAGATCTCTCTCTGCCCAAGAATCTCCTGCTCAGAATCTTGGAAGCCCTAGGTTTGCCCAACCTTAGGTCTCTGTCCATGAATTTACCCACAACTTTCAAGAGGCAGCAGTCATAAAGAAGGGCACAAACCTGGGTTTAAATCTCACCTCTGCCCTTTTGTAGCTGTGTGATCTTGAACAAGTCACTGTACCTCTCTGAGCCTTGGTGCTCTCATCTGGAAGTTAGGAGTGGCTATGATGCCCATCTTCTGATAGACTGGTGGCAAAAATGTCCAAGCTATTCACCCCCTGTATCCACACTCTTCGTGATATGACTCAAGAGGTGGAGTTTCTTTCTTATCCCTTGAATATGCGCTTCCCTGTGACTTGCTTCGGCTAATAGAATATGTTGTATGTGATGTGTTGATTCTAAGGGGCCTCAAAGAGCTTTGTGTACTTCTGCTCATACTCTTGGAAATCTGAAACGTCTGTTGGAACAAGTCCATACCAACCTGCTGGAGGATCAAAGACCACGCAAGGCCTCCAATATGTAAGAAAAGCAGCCAACATCACCTAAGCCAGCCCACAGATGAGCTACCAGCTGACTGCACAGGCCTGAAGGAGCTTGGCCAAATCAGAAGAACTGTCCAGCCAGCCAGAAGAGTCACAGACTAAATAAATACACATTGACCTAAGCTACTAGCTTTTATGGTTGTTAGACATCATTACTGTAGCAATGCATTACTGGAACATACTCTACTGTGAAGATGAAACAAGTTAGTAGATAAAACAAGCCAGAGTCTGTGTTTGGAACCCAGGAAGTCCTAAATGGGCATTAGCTATTGTTATTGTTGCAGATCTGCCCATTCCTCAGGTGGAGCTTGTCCTTATCATCAAAATCAAGGTCTAGATGAGCATCAATCCTTGTGATGTCATCAACATCCCAGACACCATTCTGCTGCTACTTGGTGGCTGTATGACCTTAAGAAAGCATCCTCACCTCTCTGAATTTACATTTGCTCATTTGCAAAGTAGGGAAGAATATGTCAAACTCTAAGAGTTGCTGGGAGTCACCATCTGCTCAACAATCACCCAAGTTGAGCTCTCTTATCTTCCCACACCAAGAAATATTGACGAGGATTGCAAAATGGATGGATATGGAAGTTAGCCATGAAGGGTACCATTTGGGTGACAGCATAAGAAAGGAGAGGGACATGGGCCTGATGATTCTTGGTCCCACAAGGTCTGGCTCTACTCTATGTCCTTTTACCAAAACCCCTTAATTGACTTGGGGTGATTGGGTTTCTCTTCTTTATCTCACAATGTCCCTGGATGGTCTTTTCTTTCTCACCTGATAAGAGATCTAGCTGATTATCAGGGCTACCCAGGCATTTCTCACAGGAGCTGGCCTTCCCTTAAACATTAGGGAACTATCTGTCGCTTCCCTTATAAGATATTTGAAGGCAGTAACTCTATTGTTCTTATTCATGCTAGTACCCATTCTCTGAACACAAGGCCAGGCACTTAGTTGGTGCTCAATATGCATGTGTTCAATGACCGAATGAACAGCACACAAGTGTCGATGCTCATTACTCCCATCTCCTCCTCCTTGGGAAGCTGTCCTTTTTCCTCCCAGCCAAATTGAATGCTTCCATCTTTAGATCATACTGTTCCAACACCTCCCTCCATCATAACTCACCTTGCTGTGGCCTGAGGGTTAATTTGGAATCACAGATCTGATCACATCCACTCTGCTTCCTCCCCTCTGCTCTCCACTTAATACACTCCACTGGTCCTCCTGCATTTGGGATGAAGACTCAAATCCTGAAAGTGGCATTCAAGGCCCTCACTCAGCTTGCTCCTCTCCCCTCTCCAGGCTCCCACTCACACCCTGTTCTCCAACCATGCAGGCCTTGGAGTTCTTCTTGGTAGCCAAGCACCCTCCAGCCACTGGGCTTTAGTGCATGCTGTTTCCTATTCTGAACACTCTTCCTCAGCCCCAAGATTATTCGATAACTGGTTTATTCTTCAGATCATAGCTAGAGGATCACCTCTTCTGGAATAAACTTGAAACCCCCATTATATACCCTGAACCTCTCTTGTAGAGTCCTTGTAATTTTATACTTCTTTTTTTTCCTAGCTTAGTCTCTGCCTCCCCCTCTAAACTGTGAGCTCCATGAGACAAAAACCATGTGGCTGTCACATATTAGGTGCTCAACAAATGTGTTAAGTAAATGAATGCTATGACACTGCAAGGTAGGTCTCAGAGTCCCCCAAGGGTAGGAAATACGTCTCATCACAGGGCTGGTGCTAGGGTCAGGCAAGAGAGGTATCTAGGGCACAATATTTAAGGTGTTTTGTCATTTCCTAATACGTGGTGCTAACCGCAGATCTACATTTAATTAGTCAGATGAAGGGAGAGAGGGACAGAGGAAAAGGGATTTGAGATTTAAAAGAATCATCGACTCAGCTTCCAGGCCTACGTCTGGAAAGCTAACCTGTGCAGTGAACAGATGCGTCTACCACCAACGCAGGCCTCTGGCTCCCAAAATAGTCCCAAGAATATCCTGCGGCAGCTGAGCTGATGTGTATTTTCATGCCATGTAATGTTGTTTTACTTCTATAGGTTCATTATGGGGAAATGGGCTTCAGAGACAGGAAGGGAAGGGAAATGGACTTATTTCCCCGAGTATAGACATAATGGGGGATTCTTACCTTTGCAAGGTGCTACTCACAGGTAATTTGTAGGGCAATCCCAGGGCCCGTGGGCTGTGCCGTTCTGAGGCTGATGAGACATTTTGCGGGGATCATGTCTGGTGGGGGCCAGTTGGCTGATGGAATGTGGTGTAATGGCTTCATCACAGTGCTTGTGAGACCATTGCCTCCTCACAACAGATGAGCAAGGACACTGTCGTCCTCACTCCCAATCAGGGGCACCTGTGCCAGAAACCAAGAGGACAGAATGTTCCCAGGAGGCCCTGTTCCATCCTGCCCACCACCCTTTACCTGGGAGCCACCTTCAACCCACCAAGGCACAGCTTCACTTGCTCTGGGGAGAGGTTCTAGAGCACTTGCTCAAGGAAGACCTTGAAGCTCCTCATGGAGAATTCCAGACCCAGAGGCCTAAAGATCAGGGAGCAGCAAACTGTGGGCTGCTCCTCTTCCCTGCATGTTCTCCTCCTCCAGTTTGTCCTTCAGGGCCCAGCTTTGGCTCCCACTCCTCCAGGAAGCTCTCCCTAATGCTTCCAGCCCATGATGGCCTCTTTCTTTTCTAACACCTCTCCATGCTCTGCAGGGCAAGATGGGGTGAGATAAGGAGCATGACCCTTATTGCAAAAGGCTGAAGTTTGAACCTGCTCTGCCACCCTGAGCTATGTAACCTTGAGCAAATCACTAGACTTCTCTGGGACTATGCTTAAAATAGTGTATTTGAACTCATTTATTCACTCTTCATGCATTCATGCATGCATATATTCTGTGGTGATGTATTAAGGTATGGTTTCTGTTAAAGTTCAGTGTGCAGTGGAAATGTGAGGGGTGATATTCTCGCCACTGTGTGCACCCAGCTTCCCTCTTGGGATCTTCCCTCAGTTTTCTCTGTAGAACACCCAGTCCTTGGCATCCTGGGGCCCACCTGAGTGACACCCATTCAGGTAGCTGATCCCTGGAAGAACATGAGGTCCTGAGATCCTTGCTTCTCTGGGAAATGCCAGGCAGTCTCTTGTCACCCTCCTGACAGACAAGGGTGTAGCGTGTGGTGCACTGGCCTCAGGGTTGGAGACCCCTGACCCCAGACCTTGCTCTTCCTAATTTGCTGCAATTCTCTGGGTAGGCCACCCCTCTGTAAACCTTTGCTTCCTCCTCCAAGGGCTCAAGGAGCCGACACTGAGGTTGCAGTGGAGAAAGCAGCTAATTGGTCATGAAGCCTCTTTGTTACTCTCTGGAGTTCTCGTCCCAACTAGGTGATCTGTAGTTGCGAGGAGAGGGGAAGGGAAAAGCTGAGGGAGGCAGAGAGGGGAAACTGTCCAGGTTCATTAATTTTTTCCTACATTGCACAAGTATTACTTAGCATCTATTATGCACCAGGCACTGTGTTTCCTGGTGATGGCTACAGAGCAGGATTAGGACTCATCGTGTTTTGGGTCATAAGAACACAGGGCGAACTGGTTGGGACAGAAAAAGAAGGGCAATGGCTTGTAAAAGTGGAACGTCTTGTGGGCTGCTGGCTTCAGGTCTCCTTTGGTTTAAGGGGCTCAAGAGTGACACCTGATCTTGCAGGAAGCATCTAACACTGAGTATGTATAGCCAAAAGCCAAACAGATGAGGGCCTCTGCATTTGATAGGCTTACATTCTGTTTATCCAGACCATCTCTCTTTTCCTTTTCCTTTTTCACTCCATCTTCAGAGATTTGTTCATCCGTTCTGGCTTCATTTTTAGGCAGGCTCCTCTTACAATGGCCTCCTGCAACTTCAGACCTATATTCAACCAGTTTAACAGCCTTATAGGAAAGGGAAAGCCTCTTTTATACTACTTTCATCCAAAATCCAAGGACAAACTCTGACTGGCTCAACTTGGGTCATGTGCCCATTTCTGAGCCTATCACTAAGGCCAGAGGAATGAAGCTCATTGATTGGCTCTTCTCAAGTCCCATGTTTACCCTTAGAGGCATGATGGCTCAATCCCTAGCCAAAGTATAAATGGTGGTAAGGAACATGGTTCTAAAGGAAAATTAGAAAGTGAAGGGAGTGTATTCTGAGCAGGTGCAAACAATAATAATGTACAAGTGAACCTAAATCTTGCTTCTTCCTTGGCTGCTGGGTTGGAATCACCAAACTCAGCTGGGCTAAAGTGGTAACCTTGAGGAGCCTCAAGAATCAGAAAGTGACAATGCACCTGCTAGAGTCTGACCACCTGAATCAGGTGACCACAACTTCATTGGGTCTACCCCAGCAGAACTGGCCTCCTTCTGAGGGGATATGGGTGGGCAGAGCTGCAATGATGTTCAACCTGCCTCCCTGGCTGTGTGATCTGAATGAGTTCTTCAACTTCTCTGAGCCTCAGTGTCCTCATCTCTAAAATAGAAATAATTAATTGATCTTATAGTGAAAACACCTGTGAATCACCTGGCTTTGGGCCCACCACAGAGTAGGCACTAAATGAGCAGAGTTGTATTTAGGAGAGGCTCATAGAATGGCAGCCACTGCTGTGACCTTTCATCTGGCACTTTGCAGGTGGGATGGCATGTGTTGCTGGCAGATCTGTCTCTTCCATCTGACCACAACTTCCTCGAGCACAGGAACATGTCCAAACTTTCTATCTATGTTCAGAGCCCTGCCCATGGCCAGGTGCTCCTTGGTGACATCTGCTGATTCATTGGAAACTGACATTCTGGAGGACAGAAGGACAGGGAAGGTGCTTTGTATCATTGTCCAACAGCCACCAGGCCCTGAACCTCTCAGACTTCTGTTCACGGCCACACATGTCTCTGCAGGGCACAAATTTCTTCACAGCAGAGGGAGTTATTTAAAGTCTTCATTAAAACAGCTGGATCTTGATAGAAACAGACCAGTTGCCCCCGCTGGCGCCCAAGGGATGCCTGAGAAGGACAGGGACATGTAGGCCAAATTTATTCTACATCTTTCAGAGACACTTGCTTTTCTTTTTAAGTGTTCAGAGCAATAAAGATGCCAACTGGCTTCAGTGACATGAGGGGACAGCTTCCTGCTCACAGCAGTGGGAGCCTTCATGAATAACACTCTGTCTTAGGGATGTGGGCAGCCTTGTCCACTTTTCCCTTTCATCTCACTCTTAGAAGTTCATCAAGAGCTGGGCTGTGAACTGCAGAAATGTGAGGAGATGCTGTCCCAGCAAGAACAAAAATAGACCTCACTGGTGACCCCTGAATTGATCAGTCACCCAGTAGGGACACCTACTGTGCATTGGGCCTGGGCTAGCTGCCTTATAGAGGAGGCTGAGGCTCATGATAATTTTTAGCTGTTATTCTGACCATGATGATGATGACAATGATGAAGGTGATGAAGATGATGACGGTGGTGACATTCTCTCTCCCATGCCCATGTCCCTTCTCCTGCCATTAGGTGCCAGCCCCCTCCTCGCTGGTCCATCTCCCCCAAGGCTCTGTCATTAGGAGGACCTTCATTCCTTCTCACTGATTCAATCCTAAAACCCACATCTCAGAGGACGAACATATTTTTGGGCTCAGGGCTTCACCTTTCTTAGCTCACACTGAGAACAAAAGCTCCCTGCAGCCAGGGCAGCAATGACCAGCATGAGGCTGTTTGTTTTGGTTTCTGGTTGTGGTATTTGTCCTCCTTTCTCACCTCCTGAAGTACGAGTATCAGAATAGAACTTCTGCCATTTTTTCACAAATATCTGAGCAAGACCTTGCTAAGCAGAATCATAGATTCTTGGACCAGAGGAGGGTGGGCCCAGGAGATCATTCAGTCCTACCCTTTATGGTAGAATTGGGGAAACTGAGGCCCAGAGCAGGGAGGTAGCCTGCCCAAGGTCACACAGTTGCGTTGGTGACAGAACAGAGATAAGGATCTGAACTCTGGTCCGCGAACTCTCAGCTCTGCCTTAGTCACACTGATTCTAGGCCTGGGTCGTGGTCCAGAGTCCCAAACCTGGAACAGATGCGAGTTAGGGCAGGGGGCATAGACCTGGGTGGGGGGAGATGAAATTAAGCCCATGGTGTAAATTCCTCACGTTGGGTCCTCTCAGGTCTGGAAGGAACAGTGAATGAGGGTCTCCCCAGTCCTGATTGGGGATGATGGACAGACTTTAACCTGATGTCATGGCAACCTGAGCTCAAATTGTCTCAGGCTCACAATGAAATCAGAAAAATCAGGTCAATGTAATCTGTTGCTATAAAGTTGCCAGCTATTCTTTTTGGAAAAGCCTATCTTTTACCATGAAATAGTGTCATTCTTGCTTTTGGTTAAACCTTTATTTCTTTTATGAAAGGCTTGTAAGAATCAATCTTAGTTGATGCTTTGAAACTTTCTTTGCAACAATTAGAGAGTTTTCATAAAAGCAGGACTCTCTGAGTGTCCTCTAGTCCATTAGTCTGGTAATGAGTTTTGTATATAATGTTCCTTAAACTTATAACAATCTTTGTGCTTGAAATTCATTACTGCCATCCAGAATTTGTTTCACTGAGAACTTGTTTTCCTGAGACCAATTTGGAAAATCTGGCATTTAAAAATTAGTGTGATTTGTCAATGAACTTTCACAGAATAGGCTGGGCTTTCCTGGAAGTCTGCACTCAGTGCTGGGAGGTGTCAGCATGTGTCTGCTCTATTCCACTGCCATATGGGGCCATAAATAATCCTATGAGAGGCGCAGAGTTATGGATCCCCGCCCTCCTAATCCAGACATGACATTAAAATCTCTGAGGGACATTCAAACACCAGCAGGGAAAATAATATCTTAAGAGAGCCTTGGGCTTGTCACTTTGCTTTTCATAATTCAGACTTTATCAGATATTTTTTTTTCCTTGGGGGAAAAGAAAGCCATTCCTGGGCCTATAGGAATGTGCAAAGATGGGACTCCTATGTACTTAGCAATAGGAAAAGGAGGTAGGGACCTGACAGCCCAAAAGGGAGGAGTTTGAGGGGAGTTTGGCATTTGGGGAATAGCCAGCAGAGGGATTCTAAGGAGGGGGTCATCACCAGAGCAGCAGGCTGGAGCCAAAGAAGGGAGAGGCTGTTCAGGGAGTTTCTGGAACCCTGAAATAAGCCATCTGTCTCTTTCCTGTGCCATGAAGCCCTGCATTGATCCCTAACCTTCTGGAATGTCTGTGGGAGGTAATAACCTCCTCTTTGTGTCCTGCAGGAAATGAAGACCAGCAGATTTCCAGGCTTAGGCAACACGGGGACAGAAAGAGGCCGTGACTGCAGGAGGCCAGACAGGGAGAAGAGGGTTTGAAGGATCAAGAGCTTGATCTGGAACTCAGAGCAAGTGGGGCTAGGGGGATACTCTTAATGCCAGGAATCCTTGGATGGATCCGTGAAGATAGGGCTAAACATACCCCAACTCAGGGGTTCTGGCTGGGGTTGTTTTACTTGCACAGGAAAGGGTGTCCTCAGGAAATGTCAGGCCTGGGACATGAGCATTTTTATGCCCTTTATGTGCACAAGCTTCTCCCTCCCCGCCCCCCTCCCCGCCCTCCCTCTGGCCTTTCCTCAGCAGCCCTGTCAGGAGGAGCAGAAATTAACTTTCCCCAGTCTTGCCTCTATTATCATCCATCTCCACTAAGATATTTGCTCAGTGAATGAAAACACTTGTTTTCATCAGAAAGTTGGGAGCCGAAGCTGATGCTTCAATTTATCTGTCTTTTAGTGCCTCGCAAAGTCCCCGAGGGAAACAAGCTCAGTGGCTGGATGAGTCTGGCCCATTAGAGGGTGATCTTGGATCAGCAAAATGATGTTCGACAAGGTCCCTAATCCCCCCTCCCATCTGCCACACTTGTTCCTGACAATGACCATTATTTGTAGGATGACACCCCCACAGAAGTCAGGGTAATCTGAGACAGGAAGATGGATTTAATGAGGCTTCACAAGTCCTTGTAACTTTTTGACAATTACCTTACTTTTATGGGTCAGACCCTGATGCATTCCGTCAGCACTGGCCTTCTTGGCCAAGCTCTGACCAATCATTGATTGTAGGAGGGGTGAGGAACAGATGTGTGTAAAAGTTTCACCTAGGACAAGACGCACACTATGAGAAAATATTTGCCAAACATAAATCTGATAAAGGTCAGAATCCAGAACATAGGGAGGCCCTCAAAACTCAATAATAACAAAGAGCCTGATTAAAAAGATCTTCACTGAGCAGACATTACACCAAAGAAGAGGTTGGGATAGCCAGTGAGCCCATGAAAAGATGTTCGATGTTGTTAGTTATTAAAGAAATGCAAAATAAAACCACAGCATGATTCTGCTTCACTCCCCCCGACCCGGAGAAGAAAAATCATGGACAATACCAAGTGCTGGTGAGGATGAGGAGCAACTGGAACTCCCATGCACTGCTAGTGGGCATGCAAAAGCGTATAGACACTTTGGATAATAGTTTGGCAATTTCATAAAAAGTTTAACATATACAACATATGATTTGGTCATTTTACTCTGATGTAAAGTGAGAGAGATGAAAGCATATGTCCATACAAATCCTCATCCACCAATGTTCACAGAAGCTTTTTTGAAATAGTCATAAACTGGAAACAACCCAACTGTCCATCAGCAGTTGAATAGATAAACAAATTATGGTATATCCATACAATGGAACACTCTTCAGCAATATAAAGTAATGAAATATTGATACATACACTATTGATGCATTTCTTGACTAAAAGAAATTAGAAAAGTAAGAGTACATACTGTATGATTCCATTAGATAAAATTCTAGAAAATGAAAACTAATTAATAGTAACAAAAAGCAGATCAAAATCAGTTGTTTCCTAGGACAGATGAAGTGTGTGGCAGTGGGAAATGGGAGAGAGAGATTACAAAGGGGCAAGGGGAAACATTTGAGGGTGAATGGTATTGCAATGGACTGAACATTTACATCCCCTCAAAATTAATGTCGAAATCAAAACCACCAATGACGATATTAGAAGGTGCGGCATTTGGGAAGTGATTAGGTCATGAGAGCAGAACCCTCATGAATGAGATTGGTGCCCTTATAAAAAGGACTTCAGAGAGTTTTCTTTCCCCTTCTGCCATGTGAGGACACAGCAGTGAGAAGTTGGCTGTCTATAAACCATGAAGAGTTCTCACCAGACACCACATCTGCTGGTGCCTTCGTCTGGGACATTCCAGTCTCTAGAACTGTGAGATATAAATGTTGTTTAAGCCACTCAGTCTGTGGTATTTTTGTTATAGCAACCTGAACAGGCTAAGGCAGGAATGTTTATTATCTCAATTGTGGTAGATTTCATGGGTACATACATATGTCAAATGCATTGAAATTGACATTTTAAATATGCACAGCTTATTGTATATCAACTATAATACAGTATGCTACATTGCCGTGTCTTGAGATTTGAAAGATGAATGCAAAATCTCTGTGGCAGAGTACATTGTTTGGCCCCAATTCCTCACCTGTTCTCCACTTCAGCACCCTTTGCCATGTAACTTTGCAGTACCTACACCACTCACTGTGGATGGGCAGCTGTCCCAGCCCCTGACAGAAAGCATATGGCTCCTCCATATGACTAGCTTTTGGCAGTGGGATGTCAACAGATGTGAAACTACTGTGACATAGATTGGGCTGTGCATTGGGCTGCCTCTTCCATTTCTACCATTGCTGTGAGAACAGTCTTGGACTGGCCTTCGAGAGATTGAGAGAAGCATGGAGCAGAGCCAAGTTGCTCCTGTCACCCCCATCAAGGTCAGCCCACACCAGCCAACAACCATGGAGCACCCCTACACATGGGAGTGAGTCCAGCCAAGATCAGCAGAGCTGCCCGGGCAACTCACAGCTGACCCAGAAGCAAGAAATAAACATGGTTGTATGAGTTTTATTAGGCTGTCTAACTATGGCAATAGGTAACTGATTCAGGACTAATAAGAAGGAACAGTCTGAGGTCATCTGGGAAAGCTTCCTGGAGGAGGTAGAGCAAGGTGGATTTAATGGTAAGCATGAACTGGCCAGAGGAAAGACAAGAGGAGGGCAAAAGAGCAGAGATGTGCAAAAGCTTGTAGGCCTGATGGAACTCAGTGCAGGAATCAGGGACGATAACTCAGTGTGGCCAGAGCCAAGAGTGGGACATGGAGGGAGATGAAATGGGAAGAGCGATCAGCCCACATCATGAGGGGCTGGAATGCCAGGCTTAAGCATTTTGAGGAAATAAGGAGCCATGGCAGCTTTTCAGTAAAGCTGACCTTTTAGAATGACCACGCACATGGCCAGGCTGGAGGGCGGATTAGAGCTGACAAAACGAGAGGTTGAGGCCATGGTGCCCATGAGCAGGTAAGCAAGCATGGTGGCCTGAATCCCAGCCAAGATCGAGACCCCGCGGGAGCCATTTGAGAGATAATGACCCCAGAGAGTGTCCATGTAGCTGGTGCTTCCCTTACAGTTTTCCCCATCCCAGGCTCACTTTGGCCTCAGTTCAACTCACCTCTCACTGTAGTCAATTAAGTAAAATTTTTCGTCAATTTTTAATGGTGTGCTAATCAATAAGACCTGGGCAATAGGTTTCAAGGCTCCAAATGCACGAGATGAGAAAGAAGAATTTCCCATGATGCATGCAAGATTATTTTATTAATAAGATCCCATGTTCACCTCCTGTATGATTAATTACATGGTGCCTAAATATATCCCTTGATGATCAACACACATTTAGTTAACATTACAGATTGACTAACTGGGAATGATGTGTTTATGTGACATAAAGAGGAGTGTTTGTGGGAAGGTGTAATTGCTGTCGATGAGGGGAGTGGACACTTCTACAGTTTCAGCTTCTGAATGGCTTCTCCATTAACTCTTTCAAGATGAGCTTGGCAGCCTGGACTGCTGTCTTCTATCTATGTCTGTGGCTTCAGGCATTCTGCAAAACCTACCTGCGTGGTGGTTTCTTCTTCTTTAAAATAAGGTAGTAACATCTACAGCACAAGCTAGTTCTTTCCTCTCAGAAGACACCACCCAGACCTGATGGGAAGTGCTCTCCTGCTTGGCTGGAAGCTTCTGCAGACAAAGGGCCTTTCTCAGCTCCTTTGACATAAAAGGGACCCTCATCCCTCGTCTAGGCTTACGGCAGCCCAATCACCAGCCAGCCTTGCAGCAAGTACAGGAATAGCACCCTGTGTCAAAATCACTTCCTGGAAGACTTATGTCCTCTACACACAGAAAGATCCGTCATCTAGTATGTATCCTGGAGACCAGGGCATGCATATAAAGTAAGGGTGTGGTACTAAAAATGCACAATAAATTTACAAGGTCTAAACCACAAAAGGCCACATTTATATGGTGCATTATGGGGCTGACTGGGGGACCCAGAAAGAGGAAAAACCTACTCTTAGCTGATAGGAGGTTCTGCTGGGTGTTTCTCCCATAGCAAAGGGTCATTCGTGAGAATCTCAGCATCTTAGAACCTAGAGGTCATCAAAACCCAGAATCGTATGTTCCTGTTTCTTAGAATCTTTACTTCAATTAAATCTTAAACTATGAATCCAGATCTTAGAATCATAGAATTTTAAGATTTCAAGGACCTCAACTATTATTTTGCCCAGACACACAACCAACACCCAAGTCATTCAAGTATGTGAGGGCAAAGGCTTCCAGCCAGAGGAAGCAGCAAGTACAAAGGCACTGAGGCACGAATGTGCTTGCTGTGTTTGAGGAAGTGTAAAATCCTTTAAGACTCTGAGACTTTGGAGCACATTAGGAATAAGGCAACAGCTGCTTCTCCCAGGGGTGGGCAACTCAAGGGTTAGTGTTGGGCACACAAGGCATATGTAATCAAAGTCTGAATGTGTTTAATTCAGAGCCCCACATGACCAGAGAGACCCTGACGTTGGGCATGTTGAAAGACAGGGCCAATGTGAGGGAACCGGAGAGAGGCCAAGCCATGGCAGAGGCAGGCAAAGTTCTTGGGTGTTCTCCTTGGAGAAAAGATGGGACTGTCGAGAGCAAAAGATGGGCTGCATATGGAGGTCCTGGGTAGCTATGGACAAGCGCACTGGAGGATTGCGGTGTCAGACAGGCCAGAACTCAAGTCCAGGCTCTTTCAGGGCCCCCTGTGTGACACTGGGTTACAGGGTCACCAAGAGAATAAGGACTGTCTGGTTAAGGGGACTTAACTTACTTTCTTGTGATTCAGTTTTTTTCATTTCTAGATGGAACTATGACTCTCGCGGCTGTGGAGAATGGAGAGGAAACACTTTGTAAAGAAAAATTTCACTCACACAGAGTCAATTGACATTCCCCCTGCTTTCAGAGCCTGTGAACTCACGTGGCCCCAGCTGACGGCTACAGAAAGGGTCTGGCTGCACCAGAAATTCTGCTGGAATGAGGCTGGGCAGCCAGTCTCCAGTAGGCAAGGCATCCACACCGACACATTAAAAATTCCTGCTTCAAGCACCCCAGGAGAGAGGTGTGGGCCACAGAGGGGTGGCAGGGAGGGGGCGGGTAAAGGTGAGGAATGCACAGGTTCCCCTTCTCCCTCCCGGCAGCCTTGCTCCTCTGCTTGGACCTGCTGCGCCACATTTGGGAGAACATCTTGATCCATCAGCACAGCAGTGATGACATTCCGGAGTGGAGGATAAAATCCAGGCGGCCTTATGCCATTAGTCTTCAGGTGTATGAAGGAACACATGGGCCTGGTGGAGAGCTTGCCCACCATCCTGCGACTGAGTTTGCTATGAGGCCGGATTTGGCACAAGAGCTACAAGGAACATGAGGTGGCGTGATGAGGGTGAGGTGTCTGGCAGAAATCAGTGTTAAGGGAAATAATTCAAAAATTCACCAATGAATGGGGAAGAACTGTGGCTTCTGCATTTGAGGAGCCCTTGAGTGATGATTCCTGGATCTTCTTGCTCTGAGTTTGCCTTTCTCTGAAGGTGACAGATGGATGGGAAAGCTGCTCTAATGAGCTGAGGGTGGGTTATGAGGCAGCCAGTGACATCTGGCCCCACCTGGTTCCAATGGCTATTATCCAACACCTGGATAAACTTGAGGACTCTTCAGGGGTACATAGCCAAGTGGAGTCACTGGGGCTGTCCACAGTAGGAATGGGCTGGCCTGGGCAGAAAAGAACACAGGGGAACTCTGCATTATTCACACAGTCCTAGATTGTTCTGGCAAGTGCCTAGGGCTCATAGCTGGGGCTCCTCCTGCAGCTGGCCCCCCACAGCCCAACCAGGTGCTCATGGTACACGTAAGAACTTGGGAGGTGAAATCCACAGATCTGGTCCAAGCCCCATCACCACCTCTCTCGAGGAGGTCCATGAACCACTGTCTATAAAACAGGGATGACAATGACCTGTAGCCATGACATCTTCCAGGAATGACCTGTAACTATCACATCCTCCATAAAGTTCTGGGGCTTCTTTTAAGCATCCTCCCCACTCCTCCAGCCTGGCAGGCAGACACACACACACACACACACACACACACACACACACACACACACTGAGTGGTAGAGAGTGCAGAGAGGGTTTCAGATGCTGCCAGACCTGGGCTCAAGTCCTCTCAGCTCTGTGATTCTCGGCAAGTAGTTAGCCTCTCTGTGCCTCATTTCCCCCATCTGTAAATATGAACTATAAAGATTTCTGCCACACAGGATTATTAGGTTTAAATGAGGTCATGGAAGTAAAAGCAGTCATATAGCAAGTGCTCAATAAGTTGCCTTCATCTTCATCATCATCATCATCATCACCATCACCATCATCATCTGAGCTTTCTCTCTGCACATACTAAAATATTATGCAATTAGGACTATGCTCAGTATTCATTTTTTTCTTACCATTCCATCATCAACATTTTCCCACATCACTGAAAATTCCTCAAAAGCATGATGTTGAAAGCTTTGTAATTGTACCTCATTCAGATGCACCAAAATTTACATCACCATCCTCTCCTGGCAGATACTTAGAGGATTATAGGCCTATTCTCTTGCACACATTAGGCTGTGACGAGTTTTGGGCCCCATGTGCCTGAGTCTCTGACTACGTCCTGAGGACAAATTCCTGCAGGTGGAATCACCACATCAAGAAAAGTGATGTTTCTCAGGCTCAGGGTCTTTATCGCCCAGTTGCTTTCCTGCAAGTTGCCCCGATAGACATCTCGCAACCCCCAGCAGCCCCTGAGGGTGCCTGTCTCACCATCCATAGCCCTGGGACCATCTTCCCAGCTGCATGGTCATCACATCAGGTTCCTAGGTGTCTGAAAGCCTCAAGACAAGGACAAGAAGCAGCCTGGGGCAACAGCTCAGGCAGGGAGTCAGAGGTGCTGGTCCCGTATCACCTGCCCTTACCTGCCAGGTGCTAAGGCACTGCCCTGACCTGCCAGGTGCTATGGCACTGCCCTTTTTCTTCTCTGAGTCTCCGTTTGCCCACCTATTGCAATAGCACCCTAGCTGGCCTCCTCCCTCCAGTCTATCCAGCACCAAGAACAGGGCCTGACACCCAGTAGATGTTGAGCTACTATTTGTTGAAGTCTGAACTACAAGTGCACTTTATAAAGGACAATTTGGACACATCACCCTCCCACTTCCAACCTTTACAGAGCCGACTTCATTACGCTTTGCTTCTCACTGCATTTCACTGCAGCACATGAGAGATGATCAAGGACCCAGACTCTGGAGGCAGACAGAATGGGTCTGAATTTTGGCTGTGCTATTCAGTATTCAGACTCTGGGCAGGTTACTTAACCTCTCTATGCCTCAGATGCCCCGCCCCGCCCCGCCCCATCCTGTCTCCACTGTAATATTGGAATAACGGTGCTTAGTTCAGAAGGTTGTTGCGAGAACGGAATGCATTAATGTGTGTAAAGTGCTTCG
Source organism: Eidolon dupreanum (assembly GCA_028627145.1). NCBI lineage: Eukaryota > Metazoa > Chordata > Mammalia > Chiroptera > Pteropodidae > Eidolon > Eidolon dupreanum. The sequence continues at coordinate 15,147,891 of CM053502.1, read as the reverse complement.
CTGATTACCTATAAGTGTTGCATGAGTATGTTCTGGTTATTATTAATACAAAGTCTATGGTGGAGTCTCACTTCAGGTGTGGATAAATCCAGGTGCTTAAGCCCCTCTGTCAAGGCCCACTGTCTCTGTGGCTCCGATCCCTAACTTCCTTTTGGCTGGCTTCCTTCTCAGGCATCCCTGCTCCTTCTGGAGGTCCAAGCTTCTCCAGGCTGACCTCACAGTTCCAAATATCAGACCAATTTGAGTCAATTCTAAACCCAGTAGTTCATGTCCTAGGGGTCCATTCCGAAATCCTCCTGTCCCCTCAGCAGGGCTGACCTCCACCTGATTGTGGGTTCGTAAGCAGTGTCACCTACTCCAGGCTCCTGGGTTCTCCCTTCACTTCACAGTCCTTGTAGCAGTTTCCTCTGCAGGCCCCTGAGCTGGTGTGAGCCTCCAATGAGGCTAGTCCAGGAGGGCTCAGTACCCCTTCATCCTTGACACTCACCTCTGTAGCTGGTCTATAAATAGCACAGCCCCCATTTCCAGATCACCCTCAAACACAGGCAGAAGGGCTGCAGACTGGTGAGGTGATGCTGGTTAGCAAATCTGGTGGTTTAGAAGTAAACTCAGAGATGAGGGGAAAAGCAGGCAACAGTACTTCTCTGAGTCACAGCCTCCTCATTTATAAAATGAGACCAATAATTGTGTCTTCCTCCCAAGGCTTTAGATGATCCCAGAGACGATGCCCACAGAGAGTTTGGCTGGTTATGATTCTTAGCGTTATCAGAGGCCCACAGGCTGTTGGTGTCCTGTCCATCCTCTGCCCTCAGTAGTTTTCCCAGAGTTCCTGGCCTATCCACACCCAGGACCAGAGGCAGAGTCAGGACTAACACTAGAGGGAAAATGGATCTGACTGATGTTACCTTCCTCCTCTGTGTCTATTCTCACCCACCCGCAGCTTTTTGCAGGCTACTGGGGCTTCCAGTTACATAGTCCTGGTCCAGGGGGTGCCCAGTGTCTGGGGACCAGAGGAATAGGTGAAGAAAGGCCCATTTGCCTGGGGACTAGGGAGCTTACAGGATGGGATGTTTGCTCCACAGAGTTCAGGTCTGAGGCCTGTGAGTTCACAGAGTAAAGCTCCTTTGTTTACTGGGCCTCCTTGGCGGGACTCAGGGTGAGAGGCTTCACATGCCCTCAGTCCCTGGGCAGCCCTGTGAGGGGGTGAGGATGCCTGATTACAGATGAGGACACTGCCCTCAAAGGGGTCTGGGGGTGCTGGTGGCCTCTTGGACATAGATTCAAATACAAATTCCTCCCCACAAACCCCCCAGAAGACCCTCAAGTCCAAAGCAAGGGGTGCAGAGGGGATTTCAGGCTGCAGGGGAGGCTGGGAGTAGGCGCTGGTCAGCAGGAGGGAGACACAGGCCTGATGGTGCTCCAACTCAGGGAGGTCATAGGAGAAAGCAGAGCAGCTTGCTCTCAAGGCCACCCAGTTCTAGACTCTGCACAGTGTCCTTCCAAGGCAGCCTGGCTTATAGATGGGGCCATCACCACTTGTTGGTGGTATCATCTCAGCTTGTGGGCAAGGCCAGCCTGGGGCAGTGAATGAATGAACTGTTTTAGAGACAGGAAATGGGGTCATAGAATCCAATCAGGGGAGAGACAACCTGGGAGGACCCCGGCTCAGTGGGAAGCTGGTGGGGCTGCTCAGAGCTGGGGAGCCCAAGGCCTCCCACTGCAGAGATCCACCTCAGCTCTCTCTGCCTTGGGGGCTTCTGCACCCCTGGCCCCTCTGCCTAGGGCTTCCGCTCCAAGCCTCCTGGGCCTGTAGCTCCCAGGCACCAAGCACAGCCCTCAGCACAGCTGTGTCTCATTACCTGTGCGCTTAACTGTCTGCCTCCCGTGCTGGAGCTTGACCCTGTGGTAACAGAGCAAGAACGTGGCTGCCTCGATTATGTCTGTGTCCCTGGTGCTGGGTGGACACACAGTGGACACTTGGTACTTTTGGTAAATGAATGGGAGCAGGAATTACTTAATTCAGCTTTGAGGGAGTGATGAAGGAGGGGGAGCTTCTCAGGGCTTCCTAGGGATTTTCTGGATCAGGAAACTCCCAGAGGGAAGGTGGATGGATGCTGAGCTCTGAGGCCCATGGGCCAGGCCGACATAAGCTAGGCTTCTTTCTCCCTTCATCTTGACAACCTCTGGCTGTGGCCTCACACCTCTGTGCTTTGATCTGCCCTTCTGAGAAATGGAACAGTGGCCTCCTCCACTGGAGAGGCAAAGTTCCCATTTGTTAGTGTGAGATGCCTGCCATTTCCAGTATGATTTATTGGTTGAGACATCCTTGGTCCCCCTCATTTGGTGTACCATTGAATTCAAAGATTGGAAGGACACCGTGCAGAGCCTGGAGTTAGGCTGCCTTGAGAGCAAGCTGCTCTTCCTCCTGTGATATCCCTGAGTTGGAGCACCCCTTTCCCAGGCACTCCCTTCTTTCTCCCATTCATAATCATTCACTGATCCCCTGCTCTAGATACCAGGCTGGGGCGGCTGGCACAGGCAGTGGATGAGCCATCTGCAGCCAGGGACAGCAGTGATCCATCATGGTCCCTTGAAGCCTGGCTTAGATGGGAGTTGTCTGCACTGAGGAAGGAGGAGGGGCTAAAAGAGGACTTGAGATGCAGGTGGAAACAGAATCCATCCTGCGCCCTCCCTCCGGGCTGCCCATAATACTCAGCAACAGCCAATTCTGTCTCCTCATCCATCTTTGGTGATGAGCTCTGTAAATACTTACCTTGAGAATTCACTGGAGAGTGAGTGCAGGTTCCAGACCCCCTGACCTGCAGTGTGACACTGTGCAAGTGCTATACCTCTGGGGAATCTCGATTTCTCCATCTGCACAAAGAGGAGATTGAGGCAGCTCAGGGGTTCCCAGCTTTGGCTGTGCATTAGAATGTCGTGTGGTTGGGATGGAGGTTTTAAAAATACGGTCACTGGGTCCCATTTTTATGAATACAGACACTGCCAGCCTGAGGCTATGTGATACCCTGGTGAAGAGAAGAGGTTCTGGAGTAGGATAGTCCTAGGCTCGAGTCCCCACTCTGCTTCTCACTGGCTGTGTGAGCTTGGGCAAGGGCCTGCACTTCTCTGAGCTTCTCATCTGTGCAATGAGGATGGTCATTGTTATGGACTGAATGATTGTGTGCTCCCCAAATTTATATGTTAAATCTAATCCCCAGTGTGATGGTATTTGAAGGTGAGCTGTTGAAAGGTAATTAAGTCATGAAGATGGAGCCCTCACGGATGGGATTAGTGCCCTTACAAGAGGACTAGAAAGGTAGCTTGCTCTTTTTCACCATGTCATCTGCAACCCGGAAGAGGGCCCTCACCAGAACATGACCCTGCTGGTTCCCTGAGATCGGACTTCCAGCCTCCAGAACCACGAGAAATGAATGCGTGCTTTTTATAAGCCACCATTCTATAGCGCTTAGTTATAGCAGCTCGAACCAACTAAGGCAGTCATGGAGCCTGCTGCACGGGTTGTGTGAGGACACACAGGGCCAACGAGTCCAAAGCGCTCGCCCCAGAGCTGGGCACACAGCGAGGCCAGGCACTGTCGGGGACTATCACTGGGACTCTGGTCACGTGCACCAGCTGTGCCTGGGGTTCCATCCTGGACTGCAAGAGCTCTCCCTGCCCCGCCCTCCCACCCTCACTCCTGTGGCATCTCCTCCACTGGGTCTGCAGCAGCTCTGCCTGCTCGCCCCTCTTAATCAATCTCCATTTTCTTCTTCCACTTAACAAACGGCTTCATTTTAAAAAGCCATCTTAGAGGATGGATGGCACAAGGCACATTTTGCAGAACAAGTTTTCAGAGAAGAGAGCTGAGAAAGGCACTGTCCTTATGATTGCAATCTTATTAGGTCCCATGGCTGACCCTTGGAATAGAATTGGATTTCTGTATTGTACATTCCCTGCTTCACATCTCCTGTGCCCCAACATTCCCAACCACATCACGCCACCTCCCCAACATTTTGGGCTCCCTCTCCGTCTGTCTTTGAGTGGGACTGCTCGATGTCACCGGCTGATTCCTTCCTCGGGGTAAACTCTTGTCTCCTTCACACAGATGGGATTTTCCTAAGCTGAGGCTGTCCTCTCCTGGGCCATTACCGTCCCACCTGGAGTGGCTGCCTCATCTCCCTACAAGAGTCCTGGGTGAAGATTTGTCTCTAGGGGACTCCCAAGGCAGATATGGGGACAGTGGGGGGATGCCCTGGGAAGGAGAGATATGTTCACAGTTAGAGTGGACGCACAGTCCTGGAGCGGGGTAATGAGCTCCCTGTCACTGGAGGCGTGCTCAAAGGATGTGTGAGTACTCAGTGGAGAGGCTGCGAGCATGGGCTTTGGAGGCAGAAATATCAGGGCCAAGTCTTGGCCATGTTGATTATAAGGTGTCTGACCTTCAGCAATGATTTACACTCACTGAGCCTGAGTTTTTTCATCTGGAAAATCAGGCAAAATAATAGTTCCACTTCCGAGGGTTGTCATGGGGACACAATGACATAGTGTGTGCAAAGCACTAAGCACAGAGTACATACTATCATTACCAGGAGAAAGAGGCGGCCAAGATCTTGACACTCAAGCAATTTAAGATTTAAAATTTCTGTGATTTTAAAAACTTAAGTTTCTGAGATTCGATGATTCAATTATCCTAAGATTATAAGACTTGATAAGATCCTAAGGCTGTAAGATAGTGTGATGTTGTTCTTCTCATTCTTGGCTCATTAGGAATCTAAGGCTATATGATTCGCGAATTCAGTCTCCACCCTCCAGCAGCAGAGCCTGTCCTAGCTGTCAGCTGGATCCCGAGCACATCCCTCTTCCCTCTTCAAATCTTCTGTGACCACTTCTCTCCTGCACCGTTGCCCCAGGTACGCCAGGTCCCTCAGTTCCAGCACGGTGGCCTGCACTTCCCACCCCAACACCTGTTCCCCACCCAGCACTCCCCTCCCCATCTCTACCTCACCTTTGAGGTCGAAAACAGAGCTTCACGAGGCTTCCTCTTCTCCCAGTAGAAATCAGTGTTCTGCTCGGTGTTTCCAGGCAGTTGTTTAAATCACTATTATGGCAGTCATCAGTCTGACTCCTTACTGCTGTGGCAGCAGACTTCTTCCCTCGCCCGGGCTGGACCCCCATTTGGTGCCCCCCTAAGACTGCTCCCCAACACCCTCTCAGAGTCTCTGCTACCTCTTTCACCCACCTTCTCACCTCCTCTGTCTCTCCTTGTTCTTATTATACATTGATGCCTCCCATGGACTGAATTGTGTCTCCCAAAATTCCTATGTTGAAGCCCTAACCCCCACTGCAGTGGTATTAGGAGGAGGTAATCATCTTTGGGAGGTGATTAGGTTTCAATGAGGTCAAGAGGTGGAGCCCCCACAATGGGATTCGTGTCCCTATAGAAGAGGCAGGAGAGCCAGCTTGTTCTCTTTCCTCCACGTGAGGGTAAATGAGACGCTGGCAACCTACAAGAGGGTCCTCATCAGAATTCTACCTTGGTGGCATCCTGGTCTTGGACTTCCAGCCTCCAGAACTGTGAGAAAGTAACATTCTGTTGTTCAAGCCCCTGCCTGCGGAACTGGGTCATGTCAGTCGGAGCTGGCTAAGACTGGGTCTCCCCATCGCCTTCCTCCTCCCCTCCTGTGTAAGCTCATCCATGCCCATGTACTCACCCCTGGCCATGTGCTAACAGCCCCAGCTTGCTATCTGCTGCCAACCTCTTGGATCTGTGATCCACAGTGAAGGTCTCTGATGTCCTGGCATGTCCTAAGAGCTGGACACACAATGTCAAGCTGGACAGGCTGACCCATCTCCTGGACCTTTCCATCTGGGGCTCCTGCAGCCTCTGCTCCCTGGGCAGCCTATGGCCTCCTGTCCCTGGACGTATTCAAAGCTGAGCCCTTCATCTCCCCATCAGACCTGCTCCTCCCCATCATTCCCATCTTGGTGTTGTCCCTGAAGACCCCGCTCACCCACATCAAAAACAAGAAAGCATCTCTGACTCTGCCCTCTCCTTACACCCCAGGGACCATTGAGTCTTGACAATTTTAACTTCTTCAAACCTCTGGAATGCCCTTCCCCCACACTCACCCTTTGTCCCATCTCAGGCCCTGGCCGTCTCTGGCCCAGACAGCCCCACATCCTCCTGCCTGGTCCCTCCCCCACTGCCCCTCCTTCCATACATCCACCCTCTAACCCTGAGACCTGAGCAGGTGGCCCCTGCTACAGCCGTGCCCCTCCCATCAGGAGTCTGAGGGGACAAGGGGATGATTTCTAAGTACCCCAAGCCAAGAAGTCCCTTCCTGATTGACCCAGCCCTGCTTCCGGGGATGTGTGGCATCATTTCTGGGGCCATTCTCCCGAGGGCGAACTGCATGGCCAGTGTGTACGTGCTCAAACCCAAAAAGTGCAGCTGTTTGTGGAGTGGGTAGGACAGAGTCTGGGCCTGCAGTGCACTGTGTGTGAGACTGGTGTGGCCGAGCCAGGGGAGGGAAGGAGCACTGGACCAGGGTCAGGGGTCAGCTCGTACAACGTAGTCCAACAGGAGGCGGAGGAGTCTGGTTACTCCAAATTCATACCTGGCTTTCCAGGTCATGAAAATATGTCAATCCAGGTAGGAGGTTAGAACATATTGGATTTAACAGGTTTTAATTGTCATTTTTAGTCTATGTTCCTCACTGGTTCTCTTGCCTTGGGTTGCACACATGTTGGGGGCAGCCTCCATCGATGCCTTGGCCACCAGACAGAACGATTGTCCCAAACAGTACAGTCTCACTGATCCCTGCCCAGGACCCTTCATGGCCCCCACAAGCCTTGGGATGGTATCCTCCTTGACTGACACAGCTCGGTCATATAAGAAGTTTCACAAATTTGGAATGAGACTGGTGCCATGAAGACCAGCAGGACAGCTGTTCAGGGTCAATGGTGACGTGTCCAGCACAGAGCCCACCTGCAGGGGAAGAGGCAGCAGATGGCCGAGGCCCCTAAATTTCTGGCCAAGATTCAGGAGCTGCGCTTGTCAGGGACAAGCACCTTCGGGCAAGTTGGTGCTGATGCCGGAGGGCTGCGAGGGGGCTGCCCACACCCCAAGGCCTTGGCTCTTCCATCCAGAAAAGCAGATTGAACCAAAGGCTTCTAGGGGCCTTTAGAAGCCCAAGATCCTCGGAGTCCCCTGCACCTGCCCCATCAGCCTCAGTTTTCAGTCTCAGCGGCCGTGGCCTCTGAACCCGAAGGCGCTGAGCACAGCCTGTGCTCCTCCCATCTCTTCTGGCAGGACCCATGGGGAAGCAGGGGGCCAGCGAAGGCTGTTCCAGGAGGAGGCTGGGCGATCTGCCCTGGTGTTCTGACATGGGGAGAGGTCACCTCTACCTACACAGTGGGAGTGGCGACAGGACCAACCCAGGAGTGAATCCCTGCCTGGACTCAGCTACACCCAGCTCTGGAGGCTGGAGCCCTGCTGAGGGGCCTCTGACTCAGGCCAGCCTTGCCCAGCCACACAGTTTCCATGGCAACCAGAACCCTCTGGCAGGGGCTGAGCCTCACCCCCGCCCCAACTCACTGCCGCTACTAGGAAGGGAACATGCCCTCGTCATAGGCAAGCAGGTGAAAGGATGTGATTATCACAGCCTGGCCTGGCCGGATGTCACCAGGCTGTGAAATCCATGACCAGGTAATATGTCGGGGTGACTACAAATCCAGGTGTCCTCTGTTCCAGCGTGTTTCTGATACAAATCAGAGAGGTTTTAGAACAGGACAGTGGGTGCTTCTATTTTTTTCTTGGCTTGTAAAGTTGAGTGCTCTGTCCTCCTCCAAGATGTCAGAACAGGGCCGTAGGGGCTGAGGCTGAACAAAGCGTGGGGCAGGCCCTCAGGGCTGCTGAGGCAGAGGGACCTGGAGGGGGGCCCCCTGGCTGGGAGTCCTGTACCTGACTCTGCAGCCGGCAGAGGCCTGGCTCTTCCCTGAGCTAACCCCGCTTCCATTCTGGGCTGACCCTGCCCTGGCTCTTCCCCATTTCATCCTCTTGATCCCTCCAAGGGGACCAGTGGGTCCCTGTGAGGGTCCCAGGTGAGATTCAGCCCCAGGGCTTACACAAGTCTCTTCCTTTCCCTCCAGCCTCAATTTCCTCATCTGTAGAGTGGGGGTGATGAGGTCAACCTTGCAGGGTGGCCACGAGGCCTCCATGGGTACCGTGGTTAACACAAGGCACAAAGGCAGCATCAAGAGGGGCAGGAGAGGGGCACAGTCAAAGAACAGGCTCTCCTTCTCAGCCCCACTTCTCAGTTGCTGTGAGGCCTACGCCACCTGGTACCTTTCTTCTCTGCTATCTGACCTCAAGAAGGTCATTCCCTCTCCAGCACAGCCTGCCTGACTCTGAACTCTTCTGTCCCCTCTGTCTTCCCAATCAGACCCCAACATCAGCATCTCGGGCATTTGCCTTTGACATCCCCAGCTCCCCACAGCCCACAGCCAAGCCAGCACTGAGACCTCCTGGGATCGTCATATCCCATTTTCTCTGGCCTCTCCAATGCCACTGCCTGGCCCAGACCCATCTGCTCACACTAAATCAGACCCTGTCACTTCCTTCCTTCAATGCTTTGAGGATCATGCCAATATTATACTAATTACACCACTGTTCTTTGGTATGAATTAAAAGACCGTTCATTTAGTCACTCAACAAATACTTATTGAATCACTATTATGGGCCGCACACCTCTGGGGATGCAGCAATGATAAAATAACCACCGATCGCCACCCTCATGGAACTTCCATTTCTAGTAGATGGAGTTGAGATGTGCACAGTATGTAGCACAGGGATGCATAAGAGCCAAGAAGAGCAATAATGCAGGAGAAGAGTAGGAGATACAAGAAGAGATGGTCGGAAAGGCCTCAGTGAGAAGGTGGCATTTGAGCAGTGCCTTCAAAGGATGTGAGGGAATGAACCACATGAAGATCTGGAGAAGAGCCTTCCAGGCTGTGGGAATAATAAGTGCAAAGGCCCTGAGGTATGAACAAACCTGATGTGTTCGAAGACCAACCTGACAGAGCTTCTGTGATGATTACTTTTAGGTGTAAACTTCTCTGGGCTAAGGGATACCCAGGTAGCTGGTAAAACATTACTTCTGGGGGTGTCTGTGAGAGTATTTCTGGAAGAGATTAGTATTTGAATCAGTTGACTGAGAGAACATCTCCCTTCTCTGTGAAGGTGAGCATCGTCCAATCTACTGAGGGCTCAAAAAGAACAAAAAGGCAGAAGAAGGGTGAATTTGCTCCCTTTTTGACCTGGGCCATTCCCCTTCTCCTGGGCACTGCTGGCTCTTGGATCTTCCACCTTAGAACACCATCAGCCCCTCTTCTCAGGCCTTCGGGTTTGGACTGGAGCCAAATCACCAGCTTTCCTGGGTCTCTGGCTCACAGAACGCAGATTGTGCGACCTTTCAACCTCCACTATTAGGTGAGCCAACTCCGCCTAATAAATCTCTTTCTACATATATCTCTATATATCCTATTGGTTCTGTTTCTCTGGAGAACCCTGGTTAACGTGACCTCTTGTCCTGACGCCCTTCCTGCCAACCGTCTTTACCTGACAGCCATCCCCCACCACCTCCACCACCAACATGTGCCAGGTTCTCTCATTCCTCTGGGACCTGTGCTGTTCCTTCTTCAAGAATGCTTTTCCACACACTTCCCACACGTTCCTACTTATTCTTCAGGCCCTCCCTGAACACTCCTCCTCTACCCTCATCCACACAGGTCAGAGCTTTCTCTGTGCTCTCAAATCTCCCTGTGTCTCTTCTGTCAGGCAGGCTATGGCATTTGTAGTCACTACTGCTCCTCAAGCATGCCAGGCACGATCCCACCTCAGGGTCTTTGCACTTGCTACATCCTCTCCTAGAAGCCTCAGATATCTGCATGATTCATGGGCTCACTTCCTTCATGCTTCTACTCAAATGTCACCTCCCCAGAGAGTCCCCCAGACCCTCCATCCCTCTCTAGCCCTTCCCTTGCTTTCTGTTTCCTCATAGCACATACCATAACCTGACAGAAGGTGACAGACTCGCTTGTTTACCATCTCTCTAACCACAAGACTGTGGGCTCCAGGGGGAAGTGATTTATTTTGTCTGTTAAGTTCGCAGCTGTATCCCCAGTGGCTAGAACAGTGCCTGCACGCAGTGATCAATATGTTTGTGGAATGAAAAATAAATAAATGATGTTGATCACACTGTGCTGGGATAGCTATTTCTACCTCTGACCCTCCTTCCCCTGTCCAGTTAGGACAAGGTCCAGGCCTAGCCATCTCTGTACCCCAGCACCAGCGTGGGTCCAAGCACATGATAACATCAGCAAGTGTTTCTTCCTGAGGCAAGGGACCTGATGGATGGGTGGACAGGGTGTCACTGAGAGCCCGGGGTTTAAAAATAAACCTGCTCTTAGCTCTCCCTTGTGTCATTTGTAACTTCTTATAAAAGCCCTTTGGCAGTGCAGATTGCAGTCACTTGTGGGCGATATTCAGGTTCAAGAAATAGAAAGCTTAAATATAAATACAGCGAATCAAATGAGCCCGACGGACAGAGGCCCTTCTTGTCCTGGGAGGGCAGGAAAGGAGGGCGGGGACTTCGGAGGTGTTGTGTTTCCGCTGAGAGGCATCAGCGCCACTGCGGACAAGGACACGGGGAGACCCAGGATTCTGGCTGATGGGGCCTCAGCTCTGGGCCTCCCCTCCACCTGCCTGGAAGGGAGTCAGGAAAACCCATCCGGACGGTCCTGGGAGTCGGAGCAGAAGCGGAGGCTGGAGCTTGGGCCTTAGCTGGCCATCCACGGGCTGAGAGTTGTCAACGGGGTAGAATGAGGAGAATCGCCCCCAGTCCTCCCGGCAGTCAGGGCCTCACCACCGCCTCCCCAGGGGCCTCTCGGAGCAGCCAGGGCTCTTTCTGCCAGGCGGCTTTAGCCCACAACTAGGGGTGGTGGCCGGCGGGTGGGGTGAGTACAGTCTCCTTTCTTCATCCTGGCCCTTTCTTCCCTCCTCCGCCCTCTCTCCCCAGGAGGCACATGCTGCCGTCCTCTGATGGAGCCCTTTGGGCTCTTCCTGGCCGCCCCCCAGGATGCCTGACTTCCCCCGCCCTTATCCCAGGACACAGCTCAGGAGCAGCACACTCAGGCCTCTCAGACGCATCCCCCACCCACCGCCCCTGGTCCTTCTCACTTGAGAAATGGCAACTCCACCTCCTTGGACCCTCAGCCAAAACCCTGGGTGTCCTCTCAAGAAATCCCTCACCCAAACACCCACCCATCCCCAAGGCGGGGCATCTCTGCCTCCAGAACACCTTCTGGATCCACGTACTTCTTTTCACTCCTCTGGCCACTGCTCTGGTCTGAGCTGCCATTGGCTCCTGCCTGGATGTCCCACTCAGCCTCCTCACCAAGATCCTTGCTTCCACTCCAACCTCCGCAGAGGATCTGGGGGTTATTGTAAGGAACAAATGACATCAAGTGACCCCCTTCTGTTAAAACACTGCAATGCTGCCCACCCTTCAGTGCTGCCCAGGGAACTTTGAGTAAACCCAGCCCTGCTGACCACAAGACTCTATAGGGTCTGACTGCTGCCTCATCCCCCTCCTCATGCTCCCTCCTCATCACGCTCTACCCCGGTGTCCTCCTTTTGTCCTTCCCACACTCCTTCCCACCCCAGGGCCTTTGCACATGCTGTTCCCACTCCCTAGATCATTCATCCCCCCCCCCACACACACACTCATCAGGTAACCAGGTCTCAACTTATATATTATTTCCTAAGATTCCCCCTTTTGAGTAAGTCCCTCCTATTATCCTCCCATGTGGCCTCCTGTACATGGCATGCTTGGCACATCACATCCCAAGGTGTCATTGTCTGTGTGACTTTTTGAAGGGCCATGCTACCCTCTTGTGAGCCTCATGAGTACTGGCACCATGTTTGATGGGTTCCTCATCCCTGCATCCAGCTTGTGCTTGTCACATAATAAATGCTCAGCAAATGACCTAGATGAATAAGCAGAACCATAGACTAGGAAAGAAGTAAAAGATAAATAATCTGTGTCCCTTAAATAGAACAGAAATAACTCAAAGTCTTATTAATTATTGTATTGGGAGATGAACTTGTTTTTCACTTCAGTTTTTGTAACTCACACTGCTTAATCAGGACTGGTAATTACAACTCCTGTTTCTGGTTTGTGCCTCCTCGACTCGGGTCCCGAGGGCAGGAACCGTTTCATATTTACGCAGTATTAGTTCTGCAACGCTCTCAGGGGAGCAGGAGCATGCCTGAGTGTGGAGTGTAATTCTCAGCGATGTTAATTAGATCAGGACAACAGACTGGGCTCAGGGCAAGGCTGTGGGGGTGGGTGAGGGTGGGAAGGGTCTCCCTCTAACAAGCCAGAGAGGCCAGCCACAACTGCTGGACCCTGTCCACTCGTATCTCTCCAAGCTCTGGTCTCCCAGGAAAAGCAGAGCCTACATCCCTTCTGAGACACCTCTGGGAAGCAAGACAGCAGCCAGTGCCCAGGGAGGGACTCGGCCACCCTCACCCCACGTCCTCCTCAGGGGCTTCCTGGATCCGCTCCTTCACATTAGAGGGTGAGGGGCAGCAGGAGGGACTGTAGTAGACAGGTGCGATGTTGCTGGAAAGCCAGCCTCCTCCTCTCTCCCCTGGAGACAGGATATTTCCCTCCTCCTCCATCACATCTGCTTGTTTGCCAGTGCATTCCACCTTTATTATCTCACCACAGCCACCTTCAACATCATTATCATCGCCATCTACTCACCGGGTCCCAGAGGGTACTGTGTGCCAGGCAATTTGCATGATGACCAAAAACCCTGATGAAAAACTCCTGAGGTGGTATCACTGGCCCCAGTTTGCAGATGAGAAAACCAAAGTTTACACAGATGAGGCCCTGGCCAGGCCCCAAAGCTGGTAAGTTTGGGGAAAATACTCAAAGAGTGGTTAGAACACAGAAGCCTAAGATCTGAGCTTGAGTCTTGGCCCTACTGTTTACCTTGTTTTCTTAACATCTTAACATCTCTGAGCATCGATTTCCTTCTCTGTCTCATCTTGTTTGAGTGTCCCCAGCACTGCCACCAGGTGGTGGTTAAACGTTGTGTCCATTTCCCAGATGCAGAAACTAAAGCTCAGAGGAGGAGAGAGCTTCGTCTGCGTTTGCACCGATCAAACGTGGTGGCACTGAAACCTGGGATGTCCTCTCTGCTGTCCTGCCCAGGCTGTGCCACCTCAGTCCCAGGGAGCAGCTTGTGTTCCCTGTGCTCCTGGGCTCTGTCACTTACAAACTGCAAGGCCTTGGGCACGTCACTCCACCTCTCCGAGCCTCAGTTTCCTCACTTGTAAAAGGGGGAAGATGATATCTTCCTCTCTTAAAGGTCCTCTGTGATCAAACATGGTCACAGATGTGGCTCTGACCAGTCAGAGCCCTGGTGCACAGTAGGTACTCAGCACACACTTGTCTCTTTTCTTGCCACGAGATTCCTCTGAATTGAGAGTCCTTCACTGAAACTTCACCCAGCCCCTTGTAGGTCTCCCACAGAAAAGAAGCGGATGGTTGGGGAGAAAGTGATTTTTCTGAGGAGATGACATTTAATCAGAGATGTAGATGAAGTCAGGGAGTAGAGCATGCAGATGTCTTTAGGAAGAGCCTTTCTGGCAAAGGAAACAACTTGTGCAAAGGCCCTGAGGTGGGTGTGTGCTTGGCGGGTCCATCAAGAAGCTGCTGTGGCTGGGCTAGAGTGAGTGAAGGGAGAGCGGCATGAGGTGGGGGTGGGGAGGTAGGCAGGCCAAGCCATGAAGGGTCTGTAGGCCTGTGGACATTAGCTTGTGGGGGGTGGGGAGATGCGACAGTGGGGGATGTCATTTCCTTCAGGGTCAGACATGATATGCTCCCAGGACATCTGAACCCAGGTCTAACCAGCCAAGCCATTGCTGGAATGTTTACTACCCTGCAGGAGATGGGAGCTTTCCAGTGTTGCCCCTATCTGCTCTCCTCACTCCCCCTCTACCATGCTGACCTGCTGGGAAAGAGGATGAAGGACGTCTTCCTCAGGGGAAAATGTCAGAGAGCAAACCAGGGCCTGTGCTGGCCCAGCCTCCAGTGCTCTGCTCAAGAGGTGATATGTGAGACGGGGAGGCCCATGCTCCCCCGACACCTGGTTCATAGCAGCACCTCCTAACATCCCACTCCACTAATATCTCCGTGGGGAAGAAAAAGCCTAGTCTTCTAGCAAAGGTGTCCCTGAGGTTCAGGGTGAGACATATTGAGGGGTCGGGACCAGAGAGAGCCCATCACAGCCTACAGACAATCTTGTCAGCTCTTTCCTGCATGTTGGCTCTGCTGAGGTTCCCTCCTTCCTTTCTCTCTCCCTCCCTTCCTCCCCTCTCTCCTTCCTCCCCTACTTCTTCCCCTCCTACTCCTCCTTCGTCCTCTCTCTTCCTCTCTCCCTTCTTCCTCTCTCTTCCTTGCCCTCTCTATCTCTACTTGCATTTATAGCTCTGTCTCTGTCTCTCTCTTCCTCCCTTGTTTCTTTCTTTCAATAAACATTAACTAGTTTTCTCTATGTATGACCCTGAGTTTGCACGTACAGCATGGAGAAATGTTGGGACGTCCTGTCCCCCTCAGGAGCTTCTGTCCACTGTTATCACAAACAATCACCGCATGACATCACTCACTCTGTGATACTGTGCAGGGGCCCAAGGAGACACGGATTATACCTGGGTGGGGACAGGGGTGGGAGAGAAGTGTTTTCTCCACTAGACGCTGTTCTGGGCAAAATGCCAGAACCTCAGAGTTCTTAAGGGCCTGCGAAAATGCTTAAGGCCCAGGAAAACAATTTATTTGGCTTCAAAATGAAAAAGGAAAGCTGCAAAGTTGAAATTGATAAATGTTTAATCAAATGTCTACCAAGCATAACATTATCAACTACTCACCTTCCACTCCAGCTCAGCTTTTGCATAGTTTCGTATAATTTGTATTTAGTATGGGATGGTGGGGGGCATTTTAATATGTTTGAACTGATGGGGGAAGGAGGTTCTACAAGTGAGAGTGTTTGTGTTTGGGAAGGTCTTATAAGAGCCAAGTGTGTGTGAGGCTCAGGGGATGCAGAGAGCAAAGACTTCACAGAAGAGGGGCATGTGGCTGGCGGGATGAAGAGGCTTTCACCGGCAGAGAGAAGGACGCTCCTGCAGGCGGAACAGTATGTGTGAGGGAACAGGGCATGGCAGCGTCTGGTGTGCCTGGGAAACAGGGCCCCTTCATTGGGCATGCAGCATAAAGTGGAATGACCAGGGAGGAGGAGTCTGGAACTCAGGTGTTCTTGCCCTTCCTTGAGCCTCTCTCCAGCCGCATACCTTCTTCCTCACCATTAAAGCCCAGCTCTGCCCTCACCTCACTGAGGCTGGGCCAGCATGAAACCTCAAGCCCAGTTCGGTCTCCCCACTGACAGCTCCCACTCAGGCCTGGCTCATGAACTCTCCTCTGCTCACGGGGCCTCATCCCTGGTCTAGTCATGAAAAAGCACAGATGTGAAGAGCAAGGGAGAGAAAAAAAATAATTCAGAAACATAAACAGATTCCAAACTCTCTTCTTGGGTCATTTCTGGAAGCAAGTCTCTTTTTACTCTTTCTCCTTCTTCCCCAGCCCAGTGTTTCAGCTGAAACATCCCTTGTGTCTATTTAAGGGAGTTGTGCAGTTTCAAGCCCACTTGGGAATGACGCTCATTCTCTGCCCAGAGTAAACTTCTAGGCCAGTGATGGGAGCCTTGAAAATCCCTGCCTTCCCCGAGGGCTCTCAGACGGTAAGTATGGGGTGTCCTGGGGCAGGATGCTTCACACAGAGGGATCCCACCATCAGTGCAGTGTCTCTACCAGGGGCAGCAGGCAGACTCCTGGGCGCCCCCCTCCCAGGAGAGCAAAGGGCGCTGACGTCCTTAGGCCGGCAGCACTGGGAGCAGGGGCTGTGAGAGGGAAGGCATTCTGTTATTAAGCTCATCAGTTCTGGTTCCTGGTCTTCGGGGAGAAGAGCTTGGCTGATGATTAGGGTTGTTAGGGGAGACAGAGATGGGGCTGGTATTGATGTCAGCGTCGAAGCAGAGCAGCCTGACTCAAGGCCGGGGGCGGCGGAGGGGGACACTGGGAAGGGACCCGGTGGGTGGGCACCTCCTGGAGGCAGAGAAGGAAGGACCAGCAGCTTCCTCCTGGTGAGGGAGGCCCCGCGGCGGTCCCGGCTGCAGCCTGAAGGTGGCGCTGCAGGCTCTCTCAAGTCCTGCGCAGCCCGGGAGCAGCCCGGTACCTGGAGGTGGGAAGGGGTCTGGAGAGAACAAAGGGTGGGAGTGGAAAGGAGAAAAGGGAGAGAGGTGGGGGGAAGGGGAATAGAAAGAACTGGAGGAAAAGACAGGGAGGGAAGGAGAGAAAATGCTGGGGCGAGGTGAGGGGGAGAGCGGGGTAGGAGGAGGCTTCTCTCCATTAGAGATTCGGAGGCGCCAGATCCTTTGGGATTCTCAGCTCCACCACCCCATGCCTGCAGGATGGTCACTTCCTCCCGTAACCCCCACTGTCATCCCTCCATGGCTCCCCGGGGCCCCCAAGACGAAGAAGCCCCAACGTCTGGCTCGCCCATTCTCTGCTCTCTGACCCCAATGGACCACCAGCCTGTTTTACTCCACCTTCCCACCCACCCCCCACTTCTGTCCTCACATCCCAGGCCCCAGCCACGCAGAACTGCCTGCCTCTTCCTCTCCCTCTCCTCCACACCTGCGCAGAGCCAGGCGATTCTGCCAGTAACCGCCTTCTCCCCCATTTAGCCTTCCTCCTGACTCCCCACTTCTCCTTCAGGTCTCAGCAGGGACGCTGCCTCCTCCCACAGGTCCTCCCTGACCACACGTCCAGGGGTCAGGTCGTCTCCTGGGCTCCCCTCTCCCGCATCTCCCCCATCTCAGCACTGACCACCCCAGGTTGTGGTTGTCTCGTCTGTTTCCCCAGCCAGATTGGGAGCTCCTCAAAGGCAGGGACACAGGCTCGTCCGTCTGGGCGTCCCCATCCTGGCCAGTCCAGGGGCTGAAGAAGCACAGTGGGCAACAGATGACGCCTGTGAGATGAATGAATGATCAGATGAGGAGCTGAGTGGGAAAGAAGAGAGAGGGAGACATGGACCCCTTTGACCATCCAGAAGTTCCTTTTTATTATTGGAGTCAGGGCTCCTTGGGGAACAGGTGACAGAACCTTCTTGGTTGCAGGAGAAAGAAGGTTAATAGAAGGACTCAGATCTTTCAGATGCCCAAGTCAAAGAATGCAGCCGGAACTTAAAAATGACCCGGACAAGACAGGGGTGGGGGTGGAGGGGGTAGGGGTATGGGGAGGGGGGGGCGGGAGAAGGAGGAGCCAGGACACAGCTTCTCTCTCTCTTTCTCTCTCTCTCCCCACAGCATTTCCATTCTCTATCCTTCTCAGTGTCCCACAGACTTGAACTTTATTTATTATCAGTTCAAACAACCAGCGACCCAACTAGCCTCTCTTAGTCTCAATTTCAGATTCATAGGATAAATATTCTGACTGGTCCATCTTGAGAAGGTGTCCACTCTGATTCAGTTAACATGGGGGAGGGGGCAGGGCAGGGTCACAGAGCACAAACAGGGCATTTAGGGGCAGTGCCAACACACTAGGAAATGGGGGCAGGCAACGCCAATGGCATTCTTACCATGGCCCCACTCCGGTGTCATATTTGTAGGACCTGATCTTTGCCTGACTTGTCATAACTTATCATGTCATAACTTATCAGACATCACCTGACCAAACATATTCCCACTTTACAGATGAGGAACCTGAGGCTCACTACCCTGTGCTCTTTTTATTCCACCATCCTCTAAGATTCTGTTCCCTCATCTGCCACCATCCTGTTGGGTTTCCTTGGTCCAGTCTTCTGTCTTCTTGGAGACTCAATTTCCCTTATGGAAAATGGGAGAGACAGAAAAAGCTATGAGGCCTCTTTCAGCTCCGACACTGGGGGCCTTTGCTCCATTTGGAGGCAGCCAGCAGCCTCAGAGAAGCTCGTGATCCATTCCCTTCCCTCCCTGTGATTCATTTACTGTTCGGGCCCTTGGAGAAGCCCCCAGGTAAATATTAATAATGCAGGGTTGCCTTTATGTCTGAGAAAGAGGATGAATCATTTCCTGCTTCCCTCCTGGGCTCAAGATTGGAGCTGAGAATATGTTGAATCTTTGGAGCAGCTGTGAGGAGACCTGGGCTGCTGGGGTCTCATTGCTGGCACAGTCACAAAATAGCTGCCCACTAGCTGCCTCAGAGCCTGAACCCAAAGCCAAGTCTACCAGAGGCTTAGCATCGGTCCTGGTACTGCGAAGTCTTTGCCACGAGGCTTACTCTACCTCTCCTGAAGGATCACCATGTCTACCTGGCAGGGGTGAAGGAGGCAAGTGTGCAGAACCTGGTTTTCACCCCACAGAGCCCTACTGGTTCTCAGCTTCCTTGAGCCCATGCTGGTCACATATGGGTGCACATCTGTGTCCCTACCCCATGTGAACTCCTCAAGAGCAGGGTCCCTCTAGGTTTTACTCAACATCCCCAGAGCTGGCACAGGGCCTGATGCTTTTGAGAGCATCCATCCAGCTCATAACAACCCCCTCCATAGCCCTCTTTGCCTCCAAGGGGCCTCCCAAAAGCCACACCTGTGCCATTCATTTGACCTGCCTTCGACTGGAACAGGGGACACCAGGGTAGACAAGCAGAAAGCTGATCCAGGTGGGTTCTCTATCCCAGAAACCTGGGGTTGGGACTGAGGGAATCTGGTTTTGTCTAGCTGTTCTCTCCAGTGGAGATTTATGTGCTTAGGAGCTGTCTTGATGGAACAGCAGAAAGAGGGACCTGGCCATTCCCTGGGCCTTCCTCTTTCCGAGGATGCTCTGCCTCCTCATCCTTGGATTCTAGGAGATGTTCTGTATCATTGTATAGCCCCCCTTGTCTGCTTAAGCTGATATGAGTTCATTTCTACTACCCGCTCCTGGAGTCCTAGCCAGTCCACACACAGAGGCCATGCATGTGCCAGGCACTGCTCAGCCATTTTACTCCATCATTTCACTTGGCTGCTCTTCAAATCTACCAGGTGGGTATTTGCAGACTCCCATTTCACAGGTGGAAAAACTGACCCCGAGCTCAGACCACTCACTAGTCCAGAGTCACCAGAGAAGGATCTGATTTTCTTCACAGCCCTGAGAGCATCTTTCCCCCAGACCTCAGACAGTACAAATGGGGTGGGAGCTGGGGGTCCAGGTGGACTTGCTGGGGCCTCTCCCACCAGGGCCCACCAGCTCAGGCCCCA
>CM053502.1:15108377-15127994 GCA_028627145.1 Eidolon dupreanum | reverse complement strand
GTCACTATCCAAATAGGACAGGGCTTTTATAGTCCTGCTCTTCATTCCAAGTCACTTGAATGATCAGAGGATAATTGGAATCTCAGAACCATCCATTATTTCCACTCTCAGGCCACAAATGATTGTCTGGTGGCTACAGCCCCTGCCCAGTGCAGTGACATCAATGACCTTTCATTTTTCTCTCCCAGACAGGTCAGTGGATTATTTCCAAGGCCAGGGCTCCCGCTCAGACCTGACACCCCTTCCTTGACCCTCCAGGCACTGAGAGTAATTGGCCACCCACTGCTGCCTTCAGGGGAGTGGTCCCAGTGCTTTGCGATAGAATTACTTATAGTGAGGGGCACAGGCGGGGGGCGGGCAGGGGCTCCCCACAGTCTGTCCCGTTGACATCATCAGACTGTGGGCAGCAGTTATCTCCACATGTCCAGAGGCTGCCTTCAAAGTAAAAGGCAGAAGCAAGGAAGGACCCTGGAGATCATCATCCTAGTCCTTTCATTAAACCAGTGAGGGAATAATATTCTGGAGAGAGATAGAGACCAGCTCAGGACCACACAGAGAGGCTGTGACCTGGACAATGAGGTATGAAGTGAGTAGAGTGTCCATAGAAACCAAAGGCTGGACATTACACAGAGCTCTGGGATACAAGGCTAAGTCAGACGGACGTGGCCCCTGTCCCCATGAGTTCACAGTTTAAGATGGGAAGAATCCCCTAATCCTCTGTGAGAGCCATGGACTGTGTACCTTGGGGGCTGAACCGCCTTGGAATCAAGGAGAGAGAGAAAGAGGGAAGGGGAGGAGTGAGCTGAGATACGAACACATCTGCATGCTTCTGGGACGGGGGTGGGGGGTTAGCAGGGGTGGAGGGGCATGCCAGATGGAAGGGGCAGACTGCAGGATAAGAGGTGTTTGGGTGGCTGCAACAGAGTTGCGTGGCTGGAACTGTGAGGAGGGGCAGAGGGGAGCCTGGTGGCCCAGCCAGCTGCAGGGGCCAGAGCACACAGGGCCGCAGGAGCTTGACTCACACTCAGGACTGTTCAATTTCAGCTCCAGGCTAATCCCTTCCTGGGAGTGGCTATTTCTGCACGGTTGGCCCTCACCAAACCAAAGAGAAAACCTAGGTTAAACACTCAGGTTGTCAAGGGGACACAGAAAACAAGGAGAAAATGAGCAAGCGTTTGAGCAGGCGTCTGCCGTTTGCCGTCTGCAATGCTCCTTCACACAGTGTTCTTTCATTTGGTCCCAAGCACTGTCCCCATGTGCAGATGAGGAAACTGAGGCTCAGATAAGGGGCTGAAAGACTCCTAACTAGTGAGAGGAGGAAACAGATACAAGTCTAC
Organism: Eidolon dupreanum; assembly: GCA_028627145.1. Taxonomy (NCBI): domain Eukaryota; kingdom Metazoa; phylum Chordata; class Mammalia; order Chiroptera; family Pteropodidae; genus Eidolon; species Eidolon dupreanum. The sequence goes on along the minus strand of CM053502.1, from coordinate 15,126,657 downwards.
ACTTGCCTAATTCCCAAATTCCCCTAACCTTGGCCATTCTGCCAGACAGGAATTTAAGCAGGGTAAACTCAGGAGGGTGGAAGTTTTAATCTGGTTTTGGAAAGCAGGAAGGAACAGGAATCAGATGGCGGGAAAAGTGGGGGAAAGGAAAGTCCAGGTGTAGGACCTGGGGCAGGGGAGGCTCCGCGGGTACAGTCAGCAGCTGCATTTACTTGGGCATCTACTATGTGCCTAGTCATTGCTAGCATCTGAGGTATGTCATCTCTTTCACTCCTCAGATGGCCCATGATGTAGGCACGATCCCAGTTGGTCAGTGGTAGGGCCAGGATCAGCCCCGGGTTGGCCTGTTTGTGGAACCCAAGGGTTTAACCGCCCCACCCCAGATGGAACTTGTGCTGTGAGGGAAAGGGGGAGCACAGCCAATGAGGAGGTATTGTCTGTACCTCTCCCATTCCCCCACAAGTTTGCAATAAAGCTAATCAATTCAGAAAGGCTTTGGATGGTTGTTTAGGGAACCACTGAAGAAGCTGAACTTTGCACTTGAATGAGAAACATAACCAGGTGGACAGAGGAGCCCAGCTGCAGGAGGAAGAGTCCTGTGGCCGAGGGCCACTAGTGGCCCCGGACTGCCCAGGGCCCCAGCCAGCGACATTCAGTTCTCCCAGGGACAAGAATGCCCCAGCTGGCCCCTGGTTACATCCGAGAGTCACATCTGCTTTCTTGTCAACTCTTAACCTCCCTAAGGTCATATTCCTGCTGCATCAAAGGTCAAGCCTCCTCTTCCCCTGGATTCCATCTTCTGCTCTCCATTCTCACTCCCTCCATGCTATCGTCTTTATCCCTTTTACAAAGTGAGCTCTGACCTCCCATGTGAAAAACAAGGCAAGGCAAGGCAAGGCCAGGCCAGGAGAGGAACAAGAAGCTGTCCCTCAATCCCAGTCCCTCCCCACACACACACTCTCTGCAGCATCCTCTACTCCCTCTTTTGCCTTAAGCGAGTTGACTACACAGTTCTCTCTACCTCCTGACCCGGCACCTTTCACACCTCACTGACTGCTGCTTTCTGACTTGTCAAGGTCACTGGTGACTTCCATGTTGCTACACCTCATGACCACTTTTAGAACTACTGAGAGGTATATGACATGAGGAGCCCTGGCCCCTCCTTCTGGAACCACTGACTCCATCCTTTCCCTCCTAACTCCTTGACTCACCCGTCAGTCTTCTTTGCTGAACCCTCTACCCTGTCCCTTGGGCTCAGGACAGCTTTCCCTGGATGGCAGACCTGCTCTTTCCTGTGTGGAGCTTGTCAATTACAGGGGCTATTTTTAATAGCTTTATGAGGTATAATTGACATATGATAGACTGAGCATATTTAAGGTGACATATTTTAAAGATAATTAAAGTGATAATTCGATAAGTTTGACATGTGTACACATACATTCATAAAACCATCACCACAATCAAGATAATGAAAATATTCATCATTCCCCAAACTTTCCTCCTCCTTCTCTGTCATCTCTCCTGAAAGTCCCTCCCGTCTCCTCAGGCAACCACTAATCTGCTTTCTGTCGCCATAGACAGATTAGCTTATATTTTCTGGAATGTTATGTTGATGGAACTAAACAGGACATACTCTTTTTTGCTCAGTTTCTTTCACTTAGCACTATTGCTTTTATATTCATTTGTGTGTGTGCATGTGTGTGTGTATCAAGAGTTTATTCATCTTTATGATGGAGTACTATTCTATTGTACGAATATACAATTTGTTTATTTTCTTGTCGATAAATATTTGTGTTGTTTCCAGCTTTTAGATATTATAAACTGCTATGAACATTTTATATGCAAGACAAATGGTTTCACTTTTCTTGGGTAAATACTTAAGAGGGGAATGGCTGAGTCTTAGAGTAAGTATAATTTTTACTTTTTAAAAAACTACTCAACTTTTTTCCAAAGTGCTAATAACATTTTACCTCCCAGTCAGCGATGTATGAGAGTTCCAGTTCCTTCACATCCTCACCAACGCTTGGAAAGGTCAGTCTTTTAAATCTTAGGTTAGCAGTATTGGGATCTGACTGTGGTTTTAATTTGCATTTCTCTAACCACTAATGATACTGAGTATTTTTCACTTGCTTCTTTTCCATCTGTATATGCCCTTTGGTGAAGTGTGTTCGAATCTTTTGTCCATTTTTTAAATCAAGTTGTTTGTTTTCTTATTATTAAGTTCTTTAAATATTCTACTTGTAACTGCTTTATCACATTTGCAAATATTTTCTCCCAGTCTGTGGCTTATTTCTTCATCCTCTTAAGAGTGTTTTTTGAAGAGCATAAGTTTTAGAATTTTATAAAGTTCCATTTATCAATTTGTCCATTTATGAATTATGTTTTTGGTGTTTTTAATGTTCTATCTAAAAATCTTTTAAATATAGTCAATTAGCTTAATCTCATGTTACATATTTTTTTCCTATGATTTTCTCTTAAAGTTTATAGTTTTAGGTTTTACATTTAGGTTTACAATTCATTTGAAGTTAATGTTTGTATGTGGATTAAATTTCAAAATTTTTGCCTATAGATTTCAGCAGTTTCTGCATCCTTTGTTTGAAAATACTATCTTTACTGAATTGCCTTGCACTTTTGTCAAAAATCAAGTGTTCACGTATGTGTGAATTTATTTCTGGATTCTATTCTGTTCTATGGATCTATTTGTCTCTCTTTAATGGCAATACTATATTGTCTTCATTACAGTAATTTACAATAAATCTTGAAATCAGGTAGTGTTAGTTCTCTACCTTTTTCCTTTTTCTCTGAATTGTTTTGCCTATTCTAGGTCTTCTGAATTTTTACATGAATCTGAGGATCAGATTGTAAATGTTTACAAAAATAATGACTTCTGGGATGTTGATTGGGTTGAGTTGAACCTAAAAATCAATGTGGAGAGAATTAATATCTTAATATTGATTAATATCATGATCATGGTATAACTATATTTCTTTGGTCTCCTTTAATTTCTTTCAGCAACATTTTATAGTTTTCAGGGACAGATCTTACACATCTTTTGCCAGATTTGTTCCTAAGTACTTTATACTTGTGATGCTATTATAAAGGTTATTGTTTCATTAATTTCAATTTTGATTGTCCATTGCTAGTATACAGAAATAGAATTGATTTTTACATGTTAATTTTCGATCATGCAACCTTGCTAAATGCACTTACTATTTCTAGTAGATTTTTTATAGATTCCATCAGATTTTCTATGTAGATGATCATGTCACCTGCCAAAAAATGCAGTTTTACCTTTTTGTTACAAATCTGGGACCTACTTTCCTTCCTTCCTTCCTTTTTCTTTTTTTCTTATACTATTGCACTGGCTAGAATTTCCAGTACATTGTTGAATAGAAGAGTTGAGTGTGGATATCCTTATTTTGTGTCTTGATCTTAGTGGAAAAGAGTTCAGTTATTATCCATTATGTGTGATGTTAGCTCTAGAATGTCATAGATGACTTTGATCAGGCTGAAGAAGTTCCCCTCTATGCCTGATTTGCTGAGACTTTTCATTAGGAATTGATTAGATGTTGTGAGATGCTTTGTTTGCATCTATTGAGTTTGTCATATGGCCTTTCCTTTAAAATTTGTTAATTTAATGAATTTCTTTGATTGATTTTTGAATGTTAAACCAATCATGTATTCGTAGGATAACCCCCGCTGGGTCATGATGCATTATCTTTTTAAATACGTAGTTGGATTTTATTTGCTAAAATAAAATTAGTGAAGAAGTTTTACATCTATGTTCTTAGGGCTATTAGTCTACAGTTTTCCATTCTTGTGATATCTTTGTCAGGTTTTGGTATCAGGATGTTGCTGGCCTCATAGAATAAGCTGGGAGATATTATTTTTAGAATTGTAGAATTGGTATTATCTGTGTAGAATTTATATTATTTTTTTCTTAAATGTTTGGTAGAATTTACTGGATAAGCTATCTGGCCCTGGAGTTTTCTTTATGGGAAGGTTTGTAACTATAAATTCAATTTATTGAAGAGATATAGAAATATTCAGATTATATTTTCTTGAGTGAGCTTTGGTAGTTTGAGTCTTTCAAGGAATTTGACCATTTCATCTAAGCTGCCAAAAGTATTGTCATAATATTGTCACTAATTTCCCTTTATTATTATTTTAATATCTACATGGTATGTATTAGTATTACCTCTCTCATTATTGATATTAGTAATTTTTGGTTTCTCTTTTTTTAAACTGATCACTCCAGCTATATATTTATCATGTTACTGATTTTTTCCAAGCATCAGTTTTCGGTTTCATGATTTTCTCTACAGTTTTCTTGTTTTCAATTTCACTAAAATTAACTCTCATCTTTATTATTTGCCTTTTTCTTCTTACTTTTGGGTTACTATCCTATTCTTTTTCTAGTTTCTTAAGGCAAATATGAGACCTCTTTTTTTCCTTAAAATAAGCATTTAGTACCATACATTTCCTTCTAATTTTTGCTTTAGTCATATCTGTAAATTTTTATATGTTATATTTTCATTTTTATTCAGGTTGAAATACTTCCTTGGGACCCTTTTGGCTTCCATGGTCCTTAGTCACTTTGATATGTGAGTAGAGCTGAGAGAGTAACCGTTCATGAGATTGTGGCCCATCTCTCACTTTCTAATGAGTGAGGTCTAGAGACCTCGTTTTCCCTACTGATCACATGAATGACTCCCAATGACCCCTCCAGCTTCATTTCCTCTGATTAGGCTCAATTTAATCGCCTTATTTCCTTGGTAAAAAACGAGATCCCCCTACCCCCCTTCACCCAAGAGCTAGGTACATCATTCGTGATCAAGGTCAAGGCAGACCTAGATCCCCCATCTCCTGACACTCAGTGGAGAGCTCTTTAACACCCAATTATGGTTGACCCAATACAGTTTATTTCCCTTGTGCCAAGCACAGTGCTAGGCACCTCATACATATTATCTCATTTAATCTATTTTACAGCCCTGTAAAATAGACGTAGTACTCACAGCCGTTTTATAGATGTATACATCAAGGCTCAGAGATATGATGTCTCCTGCTCTAGGCTCCACCCAGAGGAAGTGGAAAAGTGTGGGTTCAAATCTGGGTTTGATCCAAAGCTGCCCATCACCACTAGGCGGTTGTGTGTCTTCTTCTACTTCGCCATTGCCAGCTCTGCCCACTTCCTGACTCAGGGTATGCACACACAGCCCTGGGGACTTAGAAGCAGAGCAGCAGAAGGGAAAGACCTGGAGGTTGGGTGGAGGGTGAGAGAGAGCAAAAGAGAGATGCTTTCTAATTATGAAAAAAGCTTTTGACCTTTTCATGTTCATTCAACTAAGTCAAAAGGGGTTGAACTTTGCTGCACTGTCTTTAAGTATAAATGCAGATTAATGAGGGAAAAATTTGCTTTGCTAAGCTTAGAAAACATGGAGCCCAAATTGAGCATGATATTAAGTCTGATAATGCTAACTCACAGAGCCAGAGCCAGAACCAGAGCACGAGTCCCATGTGGGTTCCCGACCATGTCCTCAGATCCTGAGAGGGAGCAGAGGCCTTGCTGCATTAAAGGTGAACCCCAGGGGAAAGGCCTAGGGAATCTGGACAGGACCCTTAGTAATCCACCCTCTTTTCTCTGAAGACCAGACAGCTCATGGCCTTGCCAATCTCAGCAAAGCTTAGGATAAAGATGTTCGGGGCTGATTCCTGTTGGGTCCTTTGCGCTTCTCAGAGACTGTGGAGCAGAACTCAGGCATCTCATGTGTGGGCAGGGGTCAGCTGGGACTCAAAAAGGCAGAGTGGGGAGAAGGAGAAGGTGACTTCACCTCGGCTGTGAAACTGCAGCAACTGCTTCTTCAAATCCCACCAGCTCTAAACCTGTGGCCAAGGCGTCTCCTCTCTCTGAGCCTCAGTTTCCACATCTTTATAATGGGACTCACCTCTCCTGTTGTGAAGGGTAATGGTTAGGATTAAGTGAGACAATGTATGGAAGGGGTTTGGTGTCTGGTTCATCTCTTCAGTTATTCAATAAATATTTATGGATGTCAGCCAATGACCAGGCCCTGGGGAACTATCAGGCAGAAGCAGGCCTGGAAGGCCACTGGGCCATAGACTTGCCAATATCCATGAGTGTGGCTAAAGCCAGATAAAGTCACCAAGGAGCTTGTGGGTCAGTGGCCCGAAAATTGGCTCAGCAAGGTATGAACCTGACTCTGCCCCTAACCTGCTATGCAACCGCAGGCAGTTCATGCAGCCTCTCTGAGCTTCAGATTCCTTTTCTGTGTAAAGGGTGAGAGTCACAGCCTGAGAGAGCTGGGGTTTCTGAGGGTGTGCTCAGCCTGGACAAATGTTGTATCTTTCAGAATCTGTGGTTCTAGATGCATCACTATCATGGATCTATCAGTGCAATTGAGAGTTATCAGAGGACAGGAGCAGTGATGAGAACTCTGCTAATCATGGACCCCTCTCCATCAGAAGCTCCCCTGCAGGGAAGGGACCGTATTCCATAAGTTGAAGATAGATGCCTCGATGCTCGCCCTGCGTGGACAGACTTCCAGAGTAAGACTGAGCTCGTTTCAAGTCTGGGCTGTGTGACTTTAAGCAGATCACTTTCCTTCTCTGAGCCTCAATGTTTTTGTCTGTGACATGGGGATAATTACACCTCTCTGGGCTACAAAAGTATGTGAAAACTCAGAATCTGACCTACCCAAGGCCTTGGTTAAGCTTTTGTGTCCTTCCTGAAGACACCTGGGAGCGCTAGCAGTTTCTCTACCCTTTAAGACCATGTTCTGGTACCCAGGACAGCCTGGGATTACCCAGGCCTTCCTGAGGGTTGCTTCTGATGCCACCTCATCCTCTTAGTGTGAAGAAACCTTCTTTCAACAACCTCTAGAGACACTGTTCTGTTGATAATTCCCAAATCCCACACATCCCATGATTTTGCCTGCTACCAGGCCTTCGAACTACGGTCACATGGATGCTTGCTCTGAGCTCTGGTGCTTTGCTGGTTTGTCACTGATAGGCCCAGCAGTGCTGCAAGGTGGACCTCATGCCCCACTTACAGATGGGGACTTGGGGGGCCCAGAGAGAAGACTAGCACCAGGTCAGGGCACTTCCCTCTGGACTCAGAAGCTGCACCTGCCCTGCACCCACCGTCATTTCACCCGCTGCTCTGGGCTCTGTCCCTGCATGGATCACCAGTGTCACTGGCACTCCTCCAAGTGCGCTCTGTGGGCTGATGCCTTCGGTCCTCACAGTCCCCTCTGGGGAGGAGCCATCAGGATCTACAGACGAGGAGTCACCCAGCACTGACCACCAGGTGCAATGCACCACCTCACTCTGATGCTCGTACTCCTAATCCTGACCTTCAGAAACACTTTTGCTGTGTCCTCTACTCAGAGTGACTTCCTCCCATCCTCCTTCTACAACAGTTCTATTAGGAAAACTATCCTCTTGGTTCAAGAGCCAAATCAAGTGCCACCTACTCTGGGAAGCCTTCCTTGACCTCCCCTTCAAAAGCACCCCATCCGGGCAGAGTCCCCAGAGTGTGGTCCGTGGCAGCATCAATCAGACCTGATGAAGGCTTGTACTGCCACAGGGAGACCAACCCCTGGTTGAATATCCCCTCAAACCCAATAGTCTCTGGGTGACCTTGGTCAAATGTGACTTGACTCTGTGAAGGCGGAATGTAAATCCCAAGCTGCTGCGAAGTCAGGCGGGGTGGGGACAAGTGATCTCCTAAGATTCCTCCTAATGAAAAATATATAATTTTATTCATTCTGCAAAGACACTTAAATGCCATGACCACTTGCTCCTCTCTTCCCCCTAATCTTCTTTTATTTTATTCACAGCCCTTAGCATCACCTGAGGCTACATATTCAGATGTTTATTTGTTTATTTCCTTTTTCCTGCACTAGAAAATTAGTTCCACCAGGGCTAGGAACTGGGTCTCTCCTGTTCACCATGGATCCCTCTCCTAGAAGATGCCTGCACACAGCAGGTGCTCAAATGTGCTTGTGGTATGAGTGAACTGATTAGCGATTGAATGGTCAGTGGCCTGGGATCTGGCGTCAAGCACATCTGGATTCAAGCCTCGGATCTTCTCCTAAGTGCCCATGTGTCCCTGAGCAGGTGACTTCTGTTCTGTGAGTCTGTGTCTTCCCATCTCTCACGGAGGCATCAGTAATAGTTCCTGCCTCATAAGAGACAGCATGAGACAGGTTTCTAGAGTGCTGAGCACAGAGACTGCTGTGCAGTGAGCTCCCAGTAAACATTCTCTTTATATCCAAATGCAAGCTGTACTCATGAGCTCCAAGCTGTGGGACTTGAGGCAAGTGGCTTTACTCTGAGCCTCAGTTTCCTTATCTGTAAAATGATAACACCTATCCCAGAAAGTGGTGTGAAGGCTCAGTAGGATGATGATGGTAGGTAAACTGATTACATGCTCCCGGTGTGATCAGCCCTAGCTTTATACAAATAAATGCCTTTCATCTTTATTACAGTCCTAGGAAGTAAGTGCTAATATTATCACCATTTTACACTGAGAAACTGAGGCATATGGCAGGGAAGTGACTGGCCCTGGGGCACCAGTGAGTGGTGCACCCTGCACACTGTGAGCACACAGTAAAAAGGCTGTCAGAGGTGCCCGTCTGCTACTGTCAGCTCGGCTCGGCCCTCAGTCTGCAGCTCAGCCAGGCACATCTCTTCTTAGCTGCTTTGCATCCCGCTCTGAGGCAGGTCATGTTTTCTCCAGGACTGGCTCTTCAATCATTCCTTTGTTTTTAAAAAGAGGTGGACATCGTGGTCAAGGAGGTGAGGCAGCCCGGAGGAGACAGATTGGTGTTTTAAGACGATGGGAAAAGTGGGAACAATGCTTGGATCAATGACAGAAAATCAAGAGGGAAACAGCAGTGTTTTTCTGTATGTATTTATTTATTAGAACTCTAATGGATTTTCAAGTCTTTGTGAGACTTCTGGTTGAGTGAAATCAGCTCCCTGGCTGTGAGTGCCTTGTCTTGGGCCAGGAGATGGGGAGGTGCTGCAGAGCAGGTTCGGCTGGCACCGGGCAGGAAGGGGGCAGAAAACAGAACAAGAGAGTCCAGGGCCTGTCCTCGTGAAGTGCACGTGGGGGAAGGCAGAGGGGCTGCATCAGAAGCACCAGCTAGAATTGACTCATGGATGTGTTGTCACGCTGACAAGGTAATGCGAATGTCCTTGGGGCTCCTGATCATGGGGTAACTTGTTCCACTGTCACCAATACGAGGGAATCGTAAAGCAGGGAAGTGTGTGCACACCCACATCTGCCCTGACCTTTGTGTTTAGTTAACAAAGAGCTTCATCCAAGTTACTCGCTCGCTGGGTAGGAAGCAGGGTCCACAATGCCAAGGATCCAGGTGACCCTCCCAGGGCCTTGTGGCCAGGTTCTCCTGTGGCAGAGAGGAGAAAGCAGAGGGTGGGGAGTGGTGCCAGGAAGAGACAGCCAAGGAAAATGCTGATACTACTCCATTAGCCAGTATGAAGAACCTGTGTGTGTGTGTGTGTGTGGCCAAAGAGAGAGAGAGGATGCCTCCCTCACTCCCAGACTATACACACGCACACACAAGCATGTGCACACAGATACACACATGTGTACATATGCACACATGTTCACATATGCACACATCTATACCCTCACACACATTTACACACTCAGACACAAGCACATCACATTTCTCTTCTTCATGAAATGTGTCACATTCCAAGTCAACATTTGTGTGACTCTCAGATAATTTGCATTCGTCCCCCTAGACTGTGAGCTGCCTTGGGAAAGCAGGGATGGCTAGGGCGGGGGGTTGTTCACCATTGAGTTCCCACAGTTGTGGTTCAAATATTGCTTCTAAATTTAAGATAATAATAGTAATAATCCATAAAAATTAAGGGATAAGCATAATGAGGCTCCCATGTGACCTGTGGGACTTGGGCTGGTGCTCACCTACTGATCCTGAGAGCAAGCAGAGGAGCGTGGCTCTTCTCTCTGAGACAGGGGCAGACACTGAGACAGGGCTGGAGGCTGAGACAGAGGTGGAGGCTGTGGTGGGGGCAGAGGCTGAGGCAGGGGTGGAGGCTGAGACGAGGCAGTTCTACAGCCAAGCCATGGGCGTGGCTTCCGGTGCAGAGCCTCACAACCAAGCAAATGCCTCAGCTTGCCCCTCACGGCCTTCGCCCCCTCCTCTCAGCAGCATTTTCTGCCATCCGCCCCACCCAGATCCCACACCCTTCTCTGAATGTACTTCACTCTTCTTCAGGGTTAGCTCAATTCACAGAAAATCCATTTCTGGAACCCAACCTCTAGGATGACCAATTCTCCAAAAACTAACCTGCAGAGATTAAACATGCCAAATAATAATTTGCCAGTAATTGTCAGAAGAACAATTCGATGCATATGTCTTTGAGCAATGTATGTTATGTGTTTGTTCACCTACTCAGCAACTACTTATTGAGCATGTGCTATGTGCTGGGGAGTAAAGGTGCAGAAATCTAGGAGTGAGGGAAGTTTGTTTCCCTGACAAAGGCACGAATGGTGGCAAGAGGCAGCGAAAACAGCAGAGTGAGTGAAGAAGAGCATGTCTGGCTTGCCTACCGCCTTCCTGTGACCCGGGGCTGGCCTGGCAGACCTGTCTGCTGCCCCTCTGCCCCTCCTACCTGAGCACTGACCGTGCATCCACGCCAGCTTCCCCCTTCACCTCTGCTCAGACACAGTCCCACAGTCACCCCCATAACCCTCCACCTCTGCTCACCAGATCCAGACTCACTCATGCCTGCCCGCATGTCCAGCTGCCCCCCACAACCCCAGAAAGGAGAAAGCCCCCACTTCAGGCCTCCTAGTCCGGCAGTTGTGGCTGGAGAGATGGGAGGCACCACCTCCTGCCCTCCTCAGAAAGGGAATGGTCACAATATGAGCACGGACCTCTGGCTGTGATCATGATTTTACACCCTGCCTCTCCCACCAAATAGCATCTACTACTTTAAACAAATAAAAATAGACACAGCTAAAGCAAGCCAGAAAAATCAATACCTAATAAAAGTTAACACACAAGCAAATACATTATCACAGAAGATCCTGAGATCATGTCCAGAAATGGGTCCGGCTGTGCACCAAGGAGCCATGAATCCTGGCAGAGGTGGGCCCTTGACTGGGGGTGGGGGGTGGGACAAAGGCAGGTGCTCCTCCCACCCTGCCCTTGACCTGACATTCCCCTGAAATCAGAGGCAGCAGTGGAAGGAGCTGGACTAACAACAGCCCATGTGTCCTTGAGCAAGTCATGCTATGTGTTCATTCATCTACCCAATAAATATTTGTTGAGCATCTACTGTGTGGCAGGGCAGCATAACACAGCGGTTAGGAGGGCACATGCTGAAATCTGGCTGTCTCGTCGACCTATCTCTGCCACTACCAGCTGTGTGTCCTGGGACAACCTACTTATACTCTCTAGGCCTCGGTTTTATCGTCTATAGAATTTGATAATACTATTATTTATCTCACAGTGTTTTGGTAAGGATGAAGGTAGATAGTCCATGCAAAGTGCTTTCATCGATTCCTGGCACAGGTAAGTTCTCGATAAATGTTAACTAATACTAGTATTATATTGGTGCTACATTGAATAAGACAGAAACAGTTCCTGCCTCATGGAACATATCAGTGTAGTATGGTCTCCTATTAACTCCATTTAACAGATGAAGAAACTATGGTTCAGAAGTAAAGTGACTCGCCCGAGGTCACCCAGTTAGTCACTGACAAAACAGGGATCTGTCTGAATCCATTACAGCTGTCGTTGGCTACAAGTAGCAGAGAATCTGGCCAATGATAGCTTAAACAAATACAGGTTCCTTTTCTCACCTGAAGTGAGGTCCTCAGGGCAACTGCTGGTGCTGGGTGCTCATGATGTCATCAGAACCCAGGTGTTTTCTTTCTGATTTTCTGCTCTGCCATTCTCAGCATGTATGGGCTTTGTCACAGTCACAAAATAGCTACCAGAGCTCCAGGCATTTTATCTGGGTGCCAGCCAGGAAGAAGGAAGGAAAGGGGCATAAACCTTTTCCAGCCACGTCTATTCTTTTTCATCAGGAATGAAAATCCTTCCCAGAGACCACCCTCGGGAGACTTCTGTTCACATCTCATTGGTCAAAACTAGATCATACAGTAACCCCTGGACCAATCACTAACTTAAATTGATTCGAATTGTTTCTGCCACTTGGTGCCTATCTTCTGTGAGAACAAGAGAAGAATGGAGAGGGAGCCGGTATATGTCAGTGAGTGACCAGTGGTATCAGACACACAGTCTAACCACGAGGACACACTGCCCCTCCAACACTCTGCCAGTCTGACGTTCTTTACCTCTCAGTCAACGAGCACTGAAGCCCTGAGAAGGCCAGGCCTTAAACCTGGGGCTGCAGAGGTGAGTGAGACGTGCCTCTGGCCTCAGGTTGCCCACCGTCTAAGAGGCAGATAGAGAAATGGGTCATTCCATTCAAGGTGGTGAGTTGTCCAGTGAGGAGGGGCACATGCGGCTGTGGAAGCACAGCGGAAGCTCCCACTCAGATGGGGGCTGTCAGGGCGGGCCTCCCTGAGAGGAGGCATCTCTATGGAGACCTGGAGCACAGGGGAAGGTAGTCCATGAAAGGGAAGGGGCTCCTGAGGCAGAGGGAAGAGCTCGTGCAAAGGCCCAGGAGACAGCAAGTGTCAGAGACAACATTAGCGGGTGGGACAGCAAGTGCGTCTTTGTGTTCCAGGCAGGTAATTGGAGGCAGAAGGTGACAAAAGACTGAGAAGATGGAGGAGACAATGGGGGCTAGACCCTAAGGGACCTCAGGAGCCAAGAGGGAGGAAGGATTTGACCTTGACCCTAAGTGCAGTGGAGGCCCTGAGGGACAAGAAGCCTTGAAGGGATTCAGTGAGATGCGCATTTCAGAAAGATGATTGTGCTGCCCTGAGTGTGGAGGGCTGGGGGAGGGGGTGCCTGAAGGGAGTAGGGAGGGAGGATGGGTAGGCTGGTGGGAAGGGTGGGTGGGGGGAGGTGGAGCTAGGACCAGGTGGGAGGCTCTGTGTTACTCCTCACAGCCATCTCTGGTCCCCAGGTGAAAGTACTGGATTGAAGAAAAGCCCCCTTTGGGAGGACACTGAGAGGAGGCAGATGACAGGTGGCCTGGTGATCACTTGGATGTTGGTGAAGACGGGGTGGTGGGTCTGGACGACCAGATGGGAAGCCTGGGTGGCTGAGTGGCACTTCCTGATGAATAGAAATATTTAGAGACCCTGTATTCCTCTTGTTTTCATACCACTTTCTCTAAATCTTTATATCATAGTTTAATAATCCTTTGAAAAACTACCTGAGAGATGCAACCCTGGGAGAATAATATCAGCTGACATTTATGGGGCACTGAAATGAGCCAGTCACATGTATTACCTCATCTCAGGCTTACCACAACCACGTGAGGTAGGTGCTATCACCATGCCCAGGAAACCAAAGCATGAAGATGCTACAAGTCACCTGCCCAAGGTCATGCATGCTTCTCGTAAATCAAGGGCCCATCTCCTCACACCCACAACTCCTCCTCACAGCTGGTAAAAGGTCCTCCGTGAGGATCTAGTTCTTCTCTTACTGTGAAGAAGGGGAAACTGAGGCCCAGAGAGGGCAGGCAACCCCTCTACCATCACATAGCACTTAGTAGTTGAGCCAGGCTTCTTGATTCCTGACCAGGGTTTCTCCACCTGTGGGCCACTCTGGCCATCTTCTTTTCAGGCACTGGCAGGGAGGTGACCCATAGGCTGAAGGATGCCAGACACAAGGGCCCAGGCAGCTCCGAAGGGCATCATGAAGATGGGCTGTACCCACAGCAGCTGACAAACCACCCAGGGGCCCTGGGCTCCCCTCCTTCTCCACCCACACACCACAGAGAAATACATGCTTTGAAAATGAAAGTCGGCTTGAAGTAAACAGATTAGTAGTGGTTATTGCTAGCACTTTATTAATTAACTGCCCTAAATACATTGAAACCTGGGCATTTAATTTAGATTTATAGGGATAATGTAAATGTATAAGGTCAGTTATTATGCATTAAGTACAGAAAATTCCAGTTGACTTTCACAGACCATATTTATCGAAGCATTACAAAAGAAAACTATGTACAATTTAATTACCCTTGAATAAAGTATAAGAGCTGGCATGGAATTTAGGATAGTGGTGATGGTGGGCGCCTCGCTTCAGGAGCTGGTCTCTTATCGTGGGGATGGCAATTTCATCTTCTCCTTGTTAGTCATCCAAATAAAACCAGGTATCACGCCGCAAATGAGACACACACATTATCTATGATGCTTTAAGACTCTGTATGGGCCATTTCTATACCAGCTCGTGAGCTGACCATGGGGAGTGTGGCGGGAGCACCTAGATTGGGAGTCTGGAGCCCTGGGTTCTCATCACCCCCTTGGCGCTGCCTGGCCGGTGACCTTGGGGTGCTTATCTCAGTTTTGTGCACTTTTATCTCCAGAGCTTGAAACCTGGAGGGGCAGGGCCAGTGGTCTGGATGCCCTGCTGGCTCTGATGTTTGATGAATTTGGGGATTTCATCCCACTTCTGGGTGGGGCATTGGATGCTGTGTCATAACTTCCCAATCTCTCTGTCTCTCCGTCTCTGTCTTTCCTTATATACTCCATAGTCCCGAGAGCTCCGCTTTCATGATTCTGAAGGGGCCTGCCTCTGCAAGCTGGCAGGTGGACACGGTGACAGGCCAGCCTCCCTCCGGGAGACGGGTGGGGTAGTCAAGCCAAGTCATAGGGCATGCTGCTCAAGAAATGAGGTGGTTTGCAAAGTTCAGAGAGGCCCCCAAAGGTTATGCCTCATTCTTAGGCTGTGTCTCTCCTCCCCCACCAGTGTCTCCGCTTTCTCTTAGGAGACAGTGAGCTTGTGAGTTCAATTTGTGCTTCAATCTCACAACCCGTAGATTAAATTTGAGATCTGATTTTCATTTGTGTCTGCCTCTGGCCACAACACAGAAAAGCTTCCTGAGGGCAATCTTGGAAGATCTCTTGTTTTCTGACCAGGCTTTGAATGGAGAGTTTAAACGTCTGGCTTGTCATTTTCTTTCTGCAAACCCTCCAGTCCTGTCCTAAGTAACCATCACCCTCCTCATTCTTTATAACAGTCGTGATTACGACCTCAGAGCTCAGGTGCAGCAGTTGCTGGGTCTGACAAAGCCCAGTGTTCAATGGGCACTTTATCCCAGGCAACCGACCATTTCAGTGACTGACTGTCCCTGCCTGCCATGGACTACTGCAGTTCCACTTTCTCCTGGCACCTCATCAGGGCAGACAGCCCAGCCGGAAACCCTTCAGTGAGGGCTTATTTCCTGCTGTCGCTGTTGATAGCCAATGCTGTATCATTCAGGGCTCATTTAGAAAAAGCAGAAACTCTGCTAGGAATTGCAAACAATGGGGATTTAAAGTGGGGAGCTGATTATAAAGTTCCAAACTGCTGAGAGAGCAGAAAGGGGAGATGAGGGGGCCTGGGGGAGGGAAGGGAGGAGGAGGTGATACAGAGCTCAGGACCATACTTCCTCCTGGGGGACCTTGCTGCTGTCCCTGCTTCTGTTGTCACTATTGACCCCACTGCTGCCAGAGCCACCAAAGGCAGAGGAGCTGATGGCCCCCAGAAGCAGAGAGGGGGATAGAGCTCCCTTCCTACCTTAAGTCTTAAGTCCACTACACCTTCCAATATT
Source organism: Eidolon dupreanum (assembly GCA_028627145.1). Taxonomy (NCBI): domain Eukaryota; kingdom Metazoa; phylum Chordata; class Mammalia; order Chiroptera; family Pteropodidae; genus Eidolon; species Eidolon dupreanum. The sequence goes on along the minus strand of CM053502.1, from coordinate 15,110,901 downwards.
GAGGGCTAACCGAGGCCAGCAGGTGAGGGGGTCCAGGAAAGGAGTTAGCCAGGCTCTGACATCACACAATGGTGTCATGGGGTAGAGTACACAGAGAAAATGGACAGACGACCCGCACAGTGGTTCAGCTTGGACTTTGGTGCTAGCCAAAATTGTTTGAAACTCATCTCTGTGCCCTTAAGCATGTATTTAATCTCTCAAAGCTTTACTTTACCCACAGGTAAAATGGGATGATAACACCCACTCCACAGGGTCTTTGTATGATGATTCAGTAAGTGTCTAGGCCAGTGTCTGGCATATAGAGGCCTTCAGTCAACGCAGGCTAATGCTGTCAGGATCAGCCTCATCCCTAACTTACTCTTAGACCGCAGGAATGTGCCTGGGCCTTCCCGAGCTCCATTTTCTTATCTGTAAAGTGAATGGGGTTGGACTAGAGGTTCCCTCCAGGCCTGATGAGCTGTATGGCTGTGAATTACCCCTTACATGAAATGGACAAGCTGGACTGGCAGGAGGGCCGAGGGAGGTCTGACTGCTGGAAAGTAGCCTGGGGGGAGGGGGGATTTAGGGAAGCTCTGGTTATATCAGAGCGTGAGCTGTGCACTTCACTGGAGAATATGTTGACATGTCAAACGGCTCACGCTTCAGCCACCTTAATGTTCCCTATATCTCCAGGCTAATGTCGCCTCCGGCAACACCACCTTGGTCTCTATTTTCTTTGATGTGCTCCCTCTCAGCACTGCTCAGTAGACAAGAAATTGCCTAGAGCAGCATTTTTCTACACACTGTGGTCCGGAAGGAAAGGGAGCATCCAATTAAATCTATCATGAAGATTAGATTTGTAAGCTCTTGGGCCTGTGAGGGGCCTGAGTGTCTGAGCTTTGAGAATCTTCCTGTTTGAACTGGAATTATAAGTTTAAACCCGTTGGAACTCAGTTTCGGGAGCGCTGAAAATGCTGCAGAAGCCGGGGTCCCTGGGAAGTACTACGGCTTAGTTATTAAGAGCACAGGAATTCATGTTCAGGAGAGAAGGATTCAGGGTCCTGCTCTGCCACCTGCTAATTTATACCAATTGCTTCACTTTCCTGAGACTCAGGTTTCTTTATTTACAAAAGAGAACAGGATATCGTCTATCAGCACATGTGCTGTTTTGGCCCATCCAGTATCCCTTTCTCCCTTTGCTTTCAACACTCATTGCTCCCACCACCTTTCCTTCAGGAAACTAAGCCTCTTGCACACACCCTCCCCACCCTGATATTTTGACTGGATCATTAATTAGTGACCTTATCCCTTCCATCTCCTTAGAGACAGGTACAAGCCTAGACTGAACCAATCATAGCATTCCATTCTCTCTGGGGAATAGTGATTAGTCCAAGGAGAACATGTGACCCAAATCAGGCCTATCAGAATCCGAGACTGAGACTGAATAGCTATTAGAGAGAGCCATTCTCTCCTTCCTATGGCATCACTAAATAGAACGATATAAGTTTGGAGTTTTCTCCTCTCCCTTCTGCCTCATGAGTAATTTCACTAGCAAAGAGAAGGATGCTCCCGCACAGTCAGAAGAAAAATAGAGGTTGAGATAGAGAGAATGAGAGATCTGGTGACCTCATTGAAACCCCTGAATTCAGTTATGCCTGAAGCTATTCCCCATTACCTTTCCCAGTTTTACAAACTACTAAATTTCCTCTTTGGTTAAAGTAGCTTGATTCTTTTGGTTTAAAGTACTGAAGTCCCAACTTAAGCTGCTTTAACGAAGGAGGAAATTTAGTAGCTCAAGAAATGCTGGCTTTAACTCCATTGGGAGTCACTGCGTTTCCTACCCTGGTCCACATCACCCTGATCACAGGTGCCTGAAGGAGTGTCTGTCTCCTTCCACTTGCCGGAGAGCTCCTCAGGGCAATGCAAAATCTGATATGCCCAGTGCTTACTCCCCTCTCAGGGCCTGTGCTCCTCTGTCCCTGCCTCCGCCTCCAGCATAGAAGGTGCTGGAAATGTCTGATGAATGGAGGAGTGCATGAGCGAGTGCTGACCAGGTCTTCCTCCTTCATGGCTTTCATCTTGCTCAGACCCTTCCTCCATCACACCTCCTTAAAATTCCTGTAACCATAGTTACTTGAGCATTTGCTTTTCCTCCAGCATCCTCCTCTGGGGTAGGAGCTTTGCATTTATTAGGTCAATCAGGTTATTTGTGAGAGATATTTATTGAACACTTATTACTAAGCATCTAGAGGCATTGTTCTGGGCACTAGGTATATAAAAGTGAACTAGACAAACTCCATTCGGCCCTTTTGGCATTTACATTCTAGTGGGGGAGACTGATGAAAAACAAAAATGCTCCACAATGCCAGGTCCTGAAGTGTGCTCTGAAAAACCATACAGCGAGGGGAAGGGAGGTGGCAGGTCAGGGAGCAGCTGGTGAGTGAAGGAGACCCCATCCCTGTTATCACCTACATCCCATCATGACTGCCTGCTCTTTGCACAAGCCTGGGGCTCAGTAATGCTCAGAGAATGAGTGACGTAAAGT
>CM053502.1:15089337-15107877 GCA_028627145.1 Eidolon dupreanum | reverse complement strand
GAGTCTCATTCTCCCCGATGGCTTGCTCCAGCCTCTGGGGTCCTTCCTGCTGCAGAACCAAGCCGACGACCTGGTGGGTGAAGTGGGGCTGGATTTCACACCATTCTCAGACTTGGGCAAGAGGCTGTGGCATGGGTCCCAAATTCTTATTAGAAGACTCTGCTCTGTCGATAGCATAAGGAATCTATAGAGCCAAAGGGTTATGGGCTCACCCGGAGGCTGCCTGACACCCGGACTATTCTAGACCACTGTTTGGTACTCAGGACCCCAGAATCCTCCACCCACTTCCTGAGCTGGTTCTGTCACACTGTGGGGTAAGCACCTCTGGGATGAAAAGGGAAGCTCTTCGTGGGGGTGGTGGAAAGAGTTTGAGTATGTGTGCTGGCGTGTCCACATGCATGTGAGGCCCTCATAGTGTGGGATCCACCTGGAGATAGGACTAGGGATAGGACTAGGATGGGCCAAGGAGGGTCCTCTCTGGATCTCCACATCTGGGGTGGAACCATGAGGGGCCTGAGAACATTAAATCAAACGTGGTCTCCCAGGTTATTATAAAGTTGTATTTGTCAAGGTAGAAGGATAAGATAGATTTTGTTTACCAGTTTGTTAGTTTGATTTATCCTTTTATTTTTCTTTATTAAGGTATAATTAACATGTAACATTTATTCGTTTCAGGGGTAAAACATAATGATTCGATATTTGTATATATTGTGAAATGATCATCACAAGTCTAATTAACATCCATCACCATACACCTTCATAGACAGGGCTCACTACCTCCTGTGCAAACCAGCACATCTCATAGTGGTTCTGTGGGGACGGAAACAGATCAACACACTCACCCAAGTTCTCTAGGCCCCAGGACAGGTCCTGCCCATCCTCTGAGCCCTGGCCCTGCACCAAGAGAGAACAGGGTGCTGGGCAGAGGTTCAGGTTCAAGTCCTGGCCCTGCATTACCCAGGAGCTGCTTCTCCCTCAGGTTTCACCCTCCTCATCTATGCAATGGGGCCAATTGTCCCAACAACCCAGGCTTAGCAGGGACTCATACACATAAAGGATGCTCAAGCTTGTTGGAAGCCCTTATCCTGACCCACCCTCATGCTTCTGTGATCACTGTGATCCTTGTCATTCTCCCTACTGTTTCCTCTGCAGTTTCTCTCGGAGCAGAAAGCTCATCCCCAGAGAGCTAGTATCCTCCCCCATTGGGACCTTAAGTCCCCTCAACAAGACTCAATCCACCTTTTCTAGCCTGAAGTTCATTCTTTTCTATTTGTTTTTCAGGTTGGAACTTAGGCTCCTTGGCGCTATGTTCCAGCAAAGGAAGGGTACAGGGTAGAAAAATGAAGCTTCTGACCAACCCCCAGCTCCCCTCATATCAGAGCTGAGGGCATCAAAGCCCAAGAGAGGTTAGTAGGAGCCTGAGATCCCCACTCTGGACTCTGCCTATGATCTGCTGTGTGACCTCAGGCAGGTTATTGCCTCTCTCTGAGCCATAGATTTTTTCATCAGTAAAGTGGTCCAGAACCATGCCACTGGCCACCTCTCAGGGAAGGAGATATTTGTGAGAAACAAATGGGAAAAATAAAAGAGAAAAAGGGGCTCTTATTAGTGCTTAGTCTATTAACATTAAATGTAACTATGATGTGGTTGGAGTAAGGTTTAGCGTTTTACTACTGATTTTATGTTCATCCCTCTAGATTTGTTGTTGATTTGTTTCTCTGTTTCTCCTTTCTTGCCTTCTAGTTGAATCTAGTTTTTAGAATTTAATTTTTATTTTTCTATTGGACATTTTAGCTATATTTATTTGTATTAATTTTTAAGTGATTAATCTAAATATTGTAAAATAAACTTTTAACATTGCATCTATGTAAATCCATATCCTGCCCTGCCTCACTATCTTTTGTGATATAGTTTTCATATACATTACATCTGTGTACATTATAAATTCCACAGTGTAATGGGATATTTTTGCTTTAAAGAATCTAATGTATCTTCAAGAATATAAAATGAAAAAAGTAGACTGTCATATTTACCCCCACATTTATCATTTCTGGTATTCTTCATTACCTCCTTGAATATTTGAATTTCCATCTAATATCATTTTCCTTCATCATAAAGGACTTTCTTTAATATTTCCTATAGTTCAGTTCTGCTGATGACAAATTCCCTTGGTTTTCTTTTATCTAAGGATGTTTTTATTTCACATTTGTTCTTGAATATTCTTGCTGGATATAGGATTCTGAATTGACCACGCTTTAAAGATATAATTCTGCTGCCCTCTGGTCTTCATTGTTTCTTATTAGAAGTCAGCAGTCAGTCAAAGTGCTTTTTAATCACTCTCTATGTATTGTGTTAATTTTCTCTAACTGCTTAAAATTTTTTCTCAACTTTGGTCTTCAACAGTTTGACTGTGATATGTCTAGGTGTGATTTTCTTTGAATTCATTCTGCTTGGGATTTGCTGAGATTTATGAGTCCATAAATATTTGTCTTCACCAAATATGGGGAATTTTCAGCCAATATTTTAAAAATCATTCTTTCTGGATCTCTCCTCCCCCCTCCACACACACATTCTTTGGGGGCTGCAGTTTCATCTATATTAGCCTCTCTTTTTGATGTTATTCTACAGATCTCTGAGATTCTCTTTTTTTTCTTCTAAAATTTTTTTATTTCTGTTATTTAGATTGGAAATATCGATTGATGTATTTCCAATTCCTTGATTCTTTCTTCTATCTTCAATTTTCTATTAACCCTATTGGTTTTTTTTTTTTTTTAATGCTATGCTATTTAGTTCTATAAGTTTCACTTGGTTCATTTTTATAGTTTTTTTCCACTGTAGGGATTGTCTATCTTTTCATTCCTTATTCTGCACATATTTTTCTTTACTGTCTTGAGTTAATCATAATATTTGCTTTAAAATCTGTCTGATAATTCTAACATAGGGATCATCCTGAGATTGTTCTCCATTGATTGCCTTTTTCCTGATTTTAGTTCACGTTATCATATTTCTAAAAATTGTGGATTTTACCTTGAACATTATAAAAGTTATTTTGTAGACATTTTGGATTCTTCAAGAGAAGATGTTTCCTGTCTGCTAGCTCTAGGGGCAGATGCAGCCTTTACTCAGCCTCAGTGCCTGTCCAGTGGCAGCCGCTTCCTAGCATGGCTCCCAGGTTCCACTACTTCCCCACTGCAATCTGATCCCAATGTGGCAGCAAGGAATCTTCCCAGAATACATAACAGTCATTTGCTTCCTTTCCTTTGGTCCTCTCTGCCCTATTCCATGGCTCCCCTTCTCTTAAGACAAAGAAAGATCTACTATGTTGGCCAGCAAGGCCCTGTATAGCCAGGCCCATGCCCACCTCCCTTCCTGGAATGGTACCTAACATGTTCCCCACCACCATCCACTCTCCAGGTCTTTGGGTATATTCAAACCCTTGTGAGTGACACCTTTCTTCCTAACACAGGGCCTTTGCACAGGCTGTTCCTTCTGCTTATCATGCTCTCTCATTCCCACTTTTCCCAATCTACTCCTCATTCTCTAGTCTCACTTCAGCAGAGGGAAACAGATCAACACAGAGATCACCTCCCAGGGATGTTCTCTCCGACTTTCTATGACAAGGTCAAACCCCCTATCTATATGCCTTTATAACACTTCACCCCTCTCCCTTATAGTGTTTATTACAGCTGCAAATTTACATTAACTTAGAGTATTCTTTAATATCTATCTCCTGAATTAGACTGTCAGCTCCATGAGGTCAGAGACTGCTGGTCTTGGCTCACACTGTAGTCCCCAGGGCCCGGCACAAAGTCAGAGAGTAATAAAAACTAGTCACAAGGTTGTATGGTTAGAGGCTTGGCCTTTGCAAACATGCTTGCTGCATTTGTCAGTGTTAGGATTCATTTACCTTTAGAAATATAGTTTTGGTCCTCAATTGTAGCTTATTTTAGTAAAAAACTTTCATTGTAAGGGACAGAGCCCAAATATCTTAAGCCATCTTCCCCACAATGTGGTGAAAGCCTGCATGAGAATCAGGGGGCACAGAGAAAAGCAGAGACAAGAGATTGAAAGCAAGAGAGAGAGAACCCTGGATCCCACTACCCCTGTTTTTTCTGGTTACATGGGCCAAATAAATATTAATCTCCTTTACCTTAATACTTGTAACATTATTTTTATAGAAATAGAAATAAACATATGAGGCCATTACCTAAAGTTTCCAAGGTAACCGAAAGAAGAACTAAAAATATAATAATTTTGGCAGAAGGGGAGACGGGCTGGGGTAGAAATGAGCTAAAGCCTTATTCATCATAGTGGGAAGCCATGAGATGTTGGTACAAACATATTATTTAGCTTTATGAGAAAACTGGTAGGAGAAACAGCTAAACAAGTTAAAATTGGTTCCCTCTGACAAGGAGAACTCAGAGAGAGAAGTTCAAGGGGCCACTAATTTTCATTACCAGTCTCTCTGTACTATTTTTTTTCAACCATACGCATGAACCACTCTGTAAAACAAAATATACAAAAGTAAGTTAGGCACATAACATAATTGCAGTTTCTGAAGTTGACTTGGCTGACAGAGTCCATTTACTTTTTGTTTTATAAAAATAAAATCTCACATTTATAACTAAAGAAGGTAAACATTAAAGACCACATAGTTGATTTTGTTTTAGTGATTGTACAATTAAAGTTTAAAAATAGAACATGGGATAACTTTCTCTCTAGTGTTTAAAGGGAAAGGTAGACTTGATCATCAGAACAGTCCCAGGAAACCTCTTCCTGGAGGAATCAGGCTGAGCAGCAGGGGCTGGGCTTGGCACCCCACAGGGGTCACCTGAGACATCCATACCCTGAGGGCTCCTTCCATGACCCATTTAGACCCCATCAGTGCCCAAGCCTGGGCAGCATTTAACCCACAGATGAGTGTCGCCAGAGTTGGTGAAGGCAGTAATGGTACAAATTAGAGGCATGAGGGGAGTGGGGCAGGGGGCCAGGCCCCTCACTGCCTTGGTAGGCCTGTTCCCAGAAGCCTCTGGCAGGGTTCAGCTCATTCCCGCCTCCTTCTGCAGTGGCCTCACTTCTCAGACCAGTTCTTCCATAAGCCTGACCTCTCCTTCCTCCTCAGGGAGGGTGAAAAGTGAAGCTGAGAAATTTCCCTGAGTCTCCTCAACTTTGAGTTTCCATGGTTCTAGAATGGACCATCCAAGAAGGTAGAGAATGTGCCTGTCTTATTCAGTCCCATATCCCCAGCACCTAGCTCAGTGCCTGACACAAAGGGGGCATTCAGAAAATATTTATCTAAGTAAGGAATCCTAAGATTCTAGATTTTTAAGTGTCTAAGACTATAATTCTAGGATTCTATTACTCTATGATTCTAGAATTCTAAATTACTATGACATTTTACCAAAGATCCCAACCCCAAATGTCAATAGGGACCAGAGAGGGAATGTATATAAGTGAAATAGCCAGAGGTAAGTGTAAACACACACTCCTCAGGCTCAAGGGAACAAGGCTCCTGGAGGCCTTGCAGATTGGCATGGCCAAGGCCTCTGCCTCTAGTCTTCTGAAAGTTAGCCTGTCCTTATAAGTGACACTGCTCAGCTCAGCTCTGTGGCTTCTCTGTTTTTCCTTTCTGGGCCTTTCTTCCTTTCTGCAGTTGGATTCAGCCCCTTGATTGGGGCTTGCTTTAGGCAGAAATTTTTATTGCAAAGAGCAGGACACAAAGAGTTGGAGCAAAAGGTATAAGGATTTATTGGTTCACATAACTTAGAAATACAAGGGGTGGAACTAGCTTCAGGAGTAGCTAGTGTCAGGGACTCAAACCATCTCTCTGGGAGCTCTATTTCCTCTTTCCCTTCCCTTAGCTTTGCTTCCCTCCATGTTGATGCCCTTCTCAGGCTGGCTTTCTCCTCACTTTGGGCAAGATGGCCACCAGTGACCCCAGGCTTTGATGGTCTTTACAGGTTGTGCTTCCAGAGAAAGAGGTACCATCTCCCTCAAAGTGTTCACCTGTCAGATATCAGGGAAGACTCTGATAGGCTGAAGCATGGTCATGTGCCCTAATGGGCAGTGTCAGCTTCACCACATATAATTATTTCTTCTTCACAAAGAGAATTCTGTCACCCACAATTGTGGGGCTGAAGGTAAGAGTGCTAGAAAGTCAAATGCTCAGATGTCTTCTACATGACATAGAGGAATCAAAGTCTCCCTGGTGTGACTGCCCCTACTCCCACCATATTACAATGGTGAGAGGCCCAGGTCTGCTTTGCCCAAGCTTGATGGGCAAAGACGGGAGTAGGCCATATCAGAGGTCTGGGAGACAGGCCTCACAGAGGAAGCAGAAAAGCCCAGATCTGCCTCATCAGCTCCTCAGGCTCTCTGTGTAGTGGTGGGAAGAAAAGGGAAGATTAGAGGGACTGGAGGCTGTGGTGGATCATCCGCCACAGTTGCCACGGCCCCTGGAAGAGGTAAATGCCCAGATGCTCTCCAGGGCTCTGCTAGGCAGCCTCATGGGCTGCAGACAAAATGAATAAATGATAAGATAGTAGATCACTTAGAATTACTTAGGGTTAGGGATGAGGGTTTCTATCACAGCCAACCAATCAGACAGCTGTCTGTAGTTGTGGCAGGCAAATCACAAGAGGAGCCAATCAGCAGCTGCCTTCAGTCAACTGGACCAATCAGATAAGTTTAATTTTTAGCCAATCACACATTGAGCACTAATAAGCATTCCTAGTAAGACACAGGTAGGCAGAATCGGTGGTGTGTCCAGGTTCTTCATGACCTCTATGGATCTCCCTACCTCTCCCACCATGGGGAACAGCCTCTCTGACAAGCTCAAGACAAAATGTTCTCCTATAGTACCCCCAGCTTTAGGCTGGCAGGTGGGCTCCTGCCTGACATTTCGATGGCACTTTAATATATATTTGAGTCATCAAGCTTGTCAGAAGTATCAAAATGTTATGATTTTGCTGGGAGAAGTGATGAGTAGACTCAATCGTAGTTAAATATTTGACAGATTCCTGAGTATGTCACCATGGAGACATCCTGATCTTCTCCACAGAGTCTTGAATGGGTCACACAGAGGTTGGGGAAAAGGAGCCCGCCCCCGTGTATCAGTCTCCTTCAGAGGCTCTGGGGGCGATTGACATTTTTTTTACATCTTTATTGTAGTAAAATTGCTGTACACAAATCTGCACATATTGAAAGTATACAGTTTGAAGAATTTTAACAAAGATCTACACCCATGAAACCATCACCACAGTCAAGATAATGAACATATTCACTCCAAAATTTTCTCGTCCCTTTTGTCAGCCTCCTACCCTATCCTCAAGCAGCCATCGAATTGCTTTCTGTCGTGGTAGGTTAGTGCACATTTTCTAGAATCATTAATAGAATCATAGAATCAGTCAGCATAACAATTTTGAAATTTATCCATGGTGGTGTGCGTATCAGTAGTTTGTTCTTTTTTATGGCTAAGTAATATTCCAAAAGATGAATACACCCCAGTTTGTTTATCCATTCACCTTGGTAGACATTTGAGGTTTACAAATAAAGGTGTGATGAACATTCACACACATGCCTTTGCATGAGCAAACGCTTCCTTTTAACTCAGGTAAATACCTAAGAAGGAATGGCTGATTCATATGGAAGGTATATGTTTGACTTTAAAAGAAACCGTCAAAATGTTTTTCAAAGCTATTGTACAGTTCTACATTCCACCAGCAGTACATGAGATTTCCTGCGCTTTCACATCCTTGCCAAGTCTTGGCATTGTCGGACTTTTTGATTTGAGTTCCTCCAGTGGGCTTGTAGCTTTAATTTGTATTACCCTAATGACCAGTGATGTGGGGAATATTTTTATGCCCCTGTTGGTTCTTAATATATCTTTTAAAATAAAATGTCTATTTAAATCCTCTGCCCATTTTTTCAAATCGAGACGTTTACCTTTATATTATCAAGTTTTAAAAGTTCCTTATATATTCTAGGTAAAAATAATTTACCAGATATGTTTTCAACATATTTTCTCAGTCTATGGTGTACTTTTTCATTTTTGCAAGTGTCTTTTGTAGGGTAAAGTTTTTCATTCTAATGAAATCTAACTTGTTGTTTTTTTTTTCTTTTATACTTTGTCATATTTAAGACCTTCAAATTTATTTATTCATTAACTCAGCTGTTTACTTAGCACCTATTATGTACTAGGTATAAAGAATACAGCAGAATGCTTCCAGTCTCCACTGAACTTATAGTTAAATAGAAAATCAAACGAACACATTATTTGACACTGGATGATTATTAAGAAGGGAGAGAATGGACAACATAAGGCAAAAGAATAAGAGCCTTATTTGAGTGGGGATCCATGGAAGTTCTCAAGAACGTTCACCCAGAGTCCAAGAGAGAAAAAAGGAACAGGAAGAGCTTTTCGGGTGGTGAGAACTGCCTATGCAAAGGCCCTGAGACCGGAAGGAGCTGGGGGCTTTGGGGAACAGAGGCTGCCAGCATGGCTGGAAGGTGACTGGAAATCAGGGCAAGGCAACTGAGGCACTGACTGCCCAGTACTCAATTGCTCTTGTGGCCCTGGAAAGCGGCCCAGCTGCCTCTCCCCCACCAGCTGTCAGTTCTCCACCAAGATAACAATACTGATAATTGCTGATAATCCTAAATCTGCACCGACTGCCTGGCGGGGAGGAGCGGGGGCGGGGACGGCCGCGGCGACTCCTACCCTTTCTCAGGAGAGGAGGATCCTAGAGGAGGAATCTGCAGGAAGTACTTCCTAATTCTTCTTTGTTACCTTGAGCTGGTCCTTTCCTGTCCTGGGCCTCAGTTTCTCCATGGACATTGAACTTGATTCTTAGAGGATTAAAAGTGTCTGTCACTTTGAGCCATTAAATTCTCCAAGATGTTGAAGGACTGAGAGGAGGTAGGGAAGGGGAGAGGAGGGGAGCAGGGGCCACACAAGAGCCACAGCTCACAGATGGTTATCATGAGCCTGGCCCTGTCCTAAGTGCTCTCTATGGATCAACTCAGTTGGTCCCCACACTGTCAACCTGAGATGTGGTCCCCACACTGTCAACCTCAGATGGGCATGATTACTATCCCCATTTTATGGATGAGGAAACTGAGGCACAGGACAGTATGTCATGACCAGAACACTGCTCCAGGAGATAGTGGCAGACCTGGACCCCTTGATTTCCTATGTCACCTTGGGGAAGGGACCTCATCTTCTGAACTTCAGGGAAGGAAAAGGGGAGATCAGAAACTGAACGTGTGAAGCTTGCTGCAGCCAGGAGCTGCAGGTGTTGTTACCTGCAATGCTGCATTCTCAGGACACCCCCTTGAGGAGGTATTGTATGTCCCTGTTACAGACAAGGAAACTGCTGCCTAGAGAGGTTTAGACACTTGACTAATGTCACACAGCAAGTTTGTGACAGACCTAGGATTTAAATCCAGGTCCCTCACAGGATATTTTGGGGGCCAGTTCACCCCCAACTGGTTGGAGCAAACTCGAGGTGGGATGGGGGCACATCTGACTGCCAGCCACAGGGTGCTCTCAGGGTAGCAAGCAGGAAAGGAGACCAAGAGAGAGGGGATCAGGGATAGCCTTAGGACTCTGTGACCTATGTGTGGCTGGAGGGGAGACTCAGAGACTAAGGAGGTGGGCAGCTCATGGAAAAGGTAGGCACAGGGCCTTGCTTTCAGGATAGACTCAGGGACAGGGGAACATCCTAAGAGGTGGGTCAGTAGAACTAGGGAGGATGCTGAATGGGGCAGACAAGCACAGTCCTAGTGCCTAGGGCTATATAGACCAGAGAACCAGCCTTTCAGCAAGCTGCCAGCCTTCTCTGGGCCTTGCCCTCTTTGACAATGGTTCTCCCGAAACCAGAGGTGACCTTTGAATTTCCTCAGCTCCCAGTTTGACATGGCTTCCTTTCACACTCAGAGGAAAAATCACAGCCTGGGCATGGCCCACAAACTCCCCCACACCCCCACCCACCCACACCATGTACAATTCTACCTTCAGACCACCCTATGACTTTGTGCCCCTGATCTCTGCCCCCTCTCCCTGAGCTCCAGCCACACTGACCTCCTGCTGTTCCTCAAACAAGTTAAGTTCATTCTGGCCTCAGGGCCTTTGCACTTGCCATTTCCCCTGCTAGGAACATGCTTTCCTCTGCTGTAACCAGGCTTGTCCCTTCACTTTATTAGGATCTCTGCTCAAATGTCCCCAAAAGTATCATCCACCCCAACCTATCACTCTCTGTCCTGACTCTGCTTTATTTTTCTGTACAGCACTTATCAGCCCTGACATTATTTACGTATGTCTATGTTTACTATTTATCCTCTCTCCACCCCATGCGCTTGCTCACAGTGTGACACTGGACTGGATCCTTGACCTCTCTGAGCCCAGCATGCTTCATCTGTAAAATGGACCTAATAATTATGCCAACTCATAAGGGGGTTGTGAAGTGTCAGGAGCGATGCAAGCAAAGGGCCAACTGTGGGCCTGGCACATAGAATATGCTCCAGAAATTAGAGAGATAATTGCTGCTGCTGTGGTTGTTGTTATAGCAGTAGTAAGGATTTGGATGCAACGATTTTATTTTATTTATTCATTGTTCCATTCCCTCCATAAACTCATATTGACACTTCTGCTTTCAGATGCTGGAAATACAGACAGGCTTCGAGAAGATCACAGTTTAGTAGGGGGACAGATCCAGTGATCAGTAATGAGAGGCCATGTGTGGAGACAGAAATAGGCTAAGCAAGGAGCCATAAAGCTGGGGAGGATCCATTTTACAGTGAGAATCGGGAGGGCTTCACAAAGAAGAGGATGCTGGGGATGGGTGTTGAGGAGTAAGAGCTTGCCAGGCTGACCGGGAGGGAAGGGCATTCTCACAGAGGGAAGGGCAAGTGCAAAAGCAGGGGCCAGGGCTAACCTGGTGTATATCTGGCTAATGGTCATGCCTCTGCATGGCTGGTTTAGGCCTGAGAAGTCGTACCATGACTCAATGACACCATGGTCCTTGGGAAGGGTTTCCAGCAGGGAGGGGCCCAGTCAGCTTTGCATTGTGGGGGGTTGCTCTGGGATAGAGTAGAGAGTGGGCTAGAAGGTAACAGCTTGAGGGCAGAGAGGCTGTCAGTGCACAGATCTGGGACACAAAAGAATTTTGACCAGAGGACCGGGGCGGGGCCCAAAATTAGCTTGGGAGAAGCAGTCAAGCCAGTGGACTTCATATGGAAATGTCAGAGCTGTGGAATGTTGCTCCTGCAACTTCCAAATAACATCAGACTCCACCCACCTACCCTGGGTTGGGATGACAGGTGGCTGGGAGATCAGAGAGCTGAGATGACTCTAGAGTCAGCCAGGAAATCACCCTCACAACCCACAGGGATGTCAGGAGGGAGTGTTCTCCTGACAGGAATGACCTGAGGACAACCTGACAGGACTAGAGAAGTTTTCTCCCCCAGAAATACAAAGGGAAACACATTTGTCTCCATGACACATTCATGACTTTTCAAGAGACAATGTGATTGTTTTCCTAATTTTGCAGAGGAACGCAATGAATGAAAGATTCCACCTGCTGTGACAGCCACTTTGTCCCCCAGGCATTAAACAATAGAAGAAACTTCCCGACTCAGCTCACTGGTGCCTGAAATTCCACCACAGGCACTTCCTTTCTTTGGCTTGCCATTTTGTCCTTTGTAAAAATGCAAATACCTACACAGCAGCCAGGTATTCAACAAAAATAACTTATGTTCATTCATTCAACAAATTCATTTTTGTAGCACTAATGGCCTATAATAGAAAAGAGAAAGGTTTCAAATTAATGATCTCAGATTCGATCTTACAAAATGCAGAGTGAATAGAAGAAAGGAAATAATTAAGATCAGAGTATAAATCAGTGAAATAAATAACAGAAAAATAATAGACAAAACCAATAAAACAAAAACTGGTTCTTTGAAGAGATCATAAAAATGGATAAACCTCTAGCCAAACTGATCAGGATAAAAAGAGAAAAAACACAAATTACAACTATCAGAAAAGAGAGAGACGACATCAGTACAGACTCACCAGATACTAAAGGGGTAATAAGGGAATATTATTAGCAATTTTACAACAATAAGTTTGGCAAGTTAGAAGAAATGGACTAATTCCTTGAAAGATGTAAACTAGCAAATCTCGTTCAGGAAGAAATATATAATGTGAATAGTTGTAAATCTATTGAATACATTCTAACATTAAAAATCTCCAGAAGAAAAATCCAGGTTCAAATGGCTTCACTGGTAAATATTACCAATTATTTAAGAATGAAATAAAATCATTTCTGTACAAAGTCTTCCTGCAAAATGGAGATGAACGAATATGTACCAACTTCTTCTTTGTGGTAAGCATTTCTCTTACGCAAAACCTGTCAGAGACGTAATAAGAAAAGAAAACTACAACCAATATTTATCATGAAATTAAATGTAAACTTTCTGAAAAATATTACAACAAATCTATTCCAGCAACATATAAAGAGGATAATATATCATGACTAAGTAAGATTTGTGCCAGGAATGAAGAGTAGGTTTAACATTTGAAAATCAGTGTAACTTGTCATCTTAACAAAAAAAGTATATATTATCTTTAAAGATATAGAAAAAGCATTTGACGAAGTTCAACATTCACTTCTGATAAAAAAAAAAAAAACTAGTTAGAAATAGAAGAAAGCTTCCTCAACTGAATAAAGTGCATCTACAAAAACCTTACAGCTCATATCATACTTATGGTAAAAGACTTAATGTTTTACTTCTAAAATCAAGATGAAGGCAGATTTCTTCTCTTACCACTTCTATTCACTATGGTACTAGAGGTTCTAGCTAGACCAATCAGACAAGAAAAAGCAAAGTCACTCCGTAAGAAAAGAAAGAAACAAACTGCTTTTATTCACACACAACATAATCATTTGTGTAGAAAACCTGATGGAATTGATAATTAAAAAAATGACACCAAAACTGATCAGAGAGTTCAGCAAGAATACAAGATTAACATACAGATATCAAGTGTATTTCTCCATGCTAGCAACAAATAATCAAAAATAAAAATTAGAAAAACAATACCATTTACAATAGCATTAACTATGAAATTTTTAGGGATGGATCTGATAAAAGATGTACAAGCTCTGTACACTGAAAACTACAAAATACCATCAGTTTCCTCTCAATTGTTCTATAGATTCAAGTAACACCAATTAATTGAATCTATAGAAATCAGAAACCCAGCAGTATTTTTTACAGATATTGACAAACTGATTCTAATATCTATGTGTAAGTGCAAAAGACCCACAATATTCAAAAAAACTTTTAACAAGAAAAACAAAGTTGGAAGACTAATAATACCTGATTACAAGATCAATTAAAAGCTATAGTAATCAAGACTAATATTGGCATCATATCGGTATTATTGGCATCATGAATGATCAATAAATCAATGAAATAGAATAGAGTTCAGAAATAGATCCACACACATACACACATCTGATTTTTGACAATGTATAAAACAATTCATTTGAAAAGTGATGGTTTATTTTTCTAACAAATGGTTCTTGGACAATTGACAAGCCATATGCAAACAAACAAACAAACAAAAAACAAAACAAAACTTGACCCATACTAAATGTAAAACCTGAAACTATAAAGCTTCAGGGGTAAAAAGCATTGGAAAAAAAATGTGTAATGGTGGCTTGAGCAAAGATTTCTTAGATATGACATCAATAACACAATTAAAAAAGAACAAGCTGATAAATCAGACTTCATCAGAATAAAAAAAATTCTGCTTTTTGAAAGACATTTTTAAAGAGAATGAAAAGATAAACCACAGACTAAAAGAAAATATCTGTAAATCATATGTCTGCTAAAAGATATGTATCTATAATATACAAAGAACTCTCAAAACACAATAGAAGAACACAATCCAGTTTTAAAAGGGCAAAAAAAAGTTAAACAAATACCTTATCAAAGCAGATATATCAAAGCAGATGCAAATAAGCTCATAAAAACATGCTCAACAATAGCAGTCATTAGGAAGATGCATACTAAAATGACAGTGAAATATTAAAAATCACCTATTAGAATGGTTAATATTAAAAAGACTGATTATACCTCACACTGAGCATTTTACATGTAGTCCTCCAGCAACTCGCCAAAGAAGATTTTATTATCATCCTCTTTTTACAGGTGAGGAAGTCCTAACTCCTACGGATGAGAGCTGGAAAGGCCTTAGGGAATCAACAAAGCCAATTCCTACTCTCATCCACCCCTGTCTCTGTTTAAAAGATGAGGTACCGATGGGACCCGAAGTAGAAGTTACTGCCCAAACTCACAATTAATGTCTGTATTGAGTTCCTATGGTTTACTCCTACGTGGAGTTCAGTTGATGGAGTTGAGGGACCTTTATTGCATTATGAACTTCTCCAGCTGTTCATTCGCTTGGTGTTAGATGAAGGGTGTACATACATATGTGTATCTCTGTGTGTGGACATACCTGAATGTGGGAATATGTGTCTGTGTGTGGGTAACCATGTCAACGTGCTTCTGTGTGCATGTTCTGATGTGTGTATATGTGTACTTATATATGTATAATCTTTCTCCTAAATTTCTCAAAAACCACTTTGGATCTGTTTTTCCAAAAGCCTTTTAGGGTCTATCACAGCAGGTATGACTTACTCTACTTTTCAGCACACCAGTTCAGCCCCCTGTCCCCAGGTAGAAGGTAGATGGGATTGTTTTGGCCCCTTTCCTCATTGGTGTAGCCACTGAAGAATAACATCGCGGTCCTTAAATAAAAAAGATTGACTGTTGTTTCCATAAACAAAGTCATGAGTTTGGATGGCACGAAAATAAAAACATCTAAGTGAGATGTGTTTTCAGAGAGGTAAAGAAGTATTTTTATCCTCCAAAGCCACAATCAATGCTAAAAACAGTTAGACACATAATATGTATGTGTTAAATGATATCAGCCAAAAATACAGTCCTGGAGTTCTCTTGGCCACCACCTCTTTGACTAACACCTCCTCACATTGGGTTAAATCTCATTCTCCCGAGGAAGGCTTCTCTGACTCTCATGTTCCCCTCTCATGTGCTACCATATCTTGTGACTTTCTGTCCCATAATATCTTACAGTACTAGACAAGGAGAGGTGACAAAAGATTGATAGATAAGGGGAAAAGGGGAACTTTTCATATCTTGTTTGGAAACATATACTCCATATATGTATAAGTTTGTCAGAAGTCATTGACTTGCACACTTAAAATGTGTTAATTTTTATTGTCTATAAATTATAATGTAATAAAGTTGATTAAAAATGTGCTCCTCACTTCTCAGTTGTACTCAGCTTCTTTGCTCTCCATTCATCACTCACAGGGTGGGACAGAATAGGGAATTTATGCTGAGAAGGCATCTATTGAAATGCTAACCCTGTTCCAGTACCACAGACAGAAGCGCCTCCCCTCCCACCACCATCACCGGAAGGAGAAGGATTCAAGGGCATCTGCATTGTTCAGGCCCAGGAGAAATAATCTGTTATCTTCTGGCTAAAGGTATCAAGACATGTGGGAAGCCCAGGTCAGGACAGGTCACTTGGTCCAGCTCATTGCATCTACTCCGTATGTTTTCTAGACCACCACATATTTACAAATGTCCAGAGAATGTTATCAAGCCACCGTGGGGAAAGCACTGGAAGAAGTAGTTTAGAAAAATAAGGGTCTAGTCCCTGAATCCTGTCATTTGCTCATGCCATGACCTTGGACAAGTCATCTTCCCCATCTGGGCCTCAGTTTCTTTATCTTTAAAATGTGATCTGTCAGGGCCCTTCCAGTAATGACCTCATAATATAAGAACTTTATAACTTCAATATGACAATGTATATGGCTTTTCCCCCTACTTTAAAGATAAGCCTACCTTCTAGCTTTGCAAACCATAGTTCCTGGTTTCATATCTTATATAGCCCATCAGCATTGAAGGAAATATCTCCAACCCTGGATGTCTACATCCCTCTCTACTGAATCCTTATGGGACCCAGTTTTTCTGGGGAGGGGAGGCCAGGAACACTCATAGATGAAGAATCAGAGATGGTCAACTTTGACAAGTAGATGGAGTTTTGGTGTCAGACAGAACTGAGTTTGGGTCTGGGCTCCACTACTCACTCTCTGTAGAATTTTGGGAACATCATTTTATTTTCTGAGCTTCACATGATATTGAATATTTACCTGAGTAGTCATTCACAGTCAGGCCCAGCCATGTGAATTCCCTCTCCGATTGCGCTAACATTTGCACCCATTTATTTTGCAATTGTACACAGGGCAATGATTGACTCATAATTCTCCATTTGAATTTCTTCTTGATTGATCTGTGAGATGAAATTCACCTTCAGCTTCTTATTACAATACTCATTTTAGTCATTATTAGAACATGGATTCATAACTGTTCTTTCTACTAATATAATTGCTGTTAGACTGGTATGAATAATTCCCGCTATCATTAACATAATCAAAAGTTGTTAACTGTACTCTTTCACTTGCATGGTCTGGATCTCTGAGCCTCTCCAGATTTCACTCGGCTTGAGCCAACCCATTTGCTCCTCTCCAAAAACACAGCCCTTTCTCCTCTTATCTCCACAGTCAGTGGGATAGATTCTACATCCCTTACTTAAAGAACACATCACTTTGCAGATGTGCAGTAACTACTCCTGTTGCTGTTGCACCACGGGGGGAGCCTGTCTTCATCCTGCCCCTCCTCCTTGGTATTTGTTTCCCCACTCTCCACCCCCAGCTCTTTCCCTACAGCCCAGAACTTCCAAGCCTCCCTTGGACGGACAGCCTGAGGTCTGTGATTCCACTTACTTGATGTGACAGTACAGGGGATTTTGCTTTAAAGATCTCCCTGATTCTACAGGAAGCTTTCTAGGGACTCTGAGTACTGTATAGCCCAACCTGACCCCCCTCCCCTGGCGCTGTAGCTTCTTATCTGAGAACAAACACATCAGTTTCCCCTTTGCTCCTGCCAGCCATTCAAATGTGGCCCTAACTCTACTCTTAGTATCACTTTGCTGCTGATATGCGAGGCATGACAATACTGTCCCAGGGTTTATTTCATACAACTGTGCCAAGGAGCTTCTGAAGTGCATGTGATCCTCACAGCACTGCGGGAAGTAGAACATTACGCTCTCAGACTTGAAAGAAAGAAAACGGAGGCCCAGAGTCACATATTTTTTGAAGTAGAAGAAACCATTAGCCTCCTCCTTACACATAGAGAAAACAGAACGAGAGAAGGGTAGCGACGTGGTGCGGTGGCCACCACCTAATATCCCCCACTTCAGTAACACAGTCTGTGGACGTGTACAGTTTTTGTTTGTGCATTTGTTTGTCTTTTCAGCATGATTCTCACCTTGGCTCTTCAGAGAAGCCAAGGGTGAGGCAGGGGCTGTCTGGAGTCAGGCTCAGAATTCCAGATTTGCCATTGACTCAGTGTGTCTGGCCTCACTTTTCTCATCTGGAAAATGTCCTTTGGCTGGACCAGGTGCCAAGTGTCAATCCCCAGGGTATTCTGAATGTGCTTAGAATACCTCCCCCCACCACACATACATAGGGACAGATGTGGTCTGTGCAACTCAGCCACCTCAGCTTAGCAGCAGCCACTTCAGTTCCTCAACAATGACTTAATTCCTCCTAGTGGAGCCCCCGACCCATGTATGTGGGCTCAATAAATTGATGTTGAAATTATCACTTCCTGGGGCTGCTCTCATCAGCTGTGAACAGGCAGTGCTTCTGAATGAGCCCTGGAGTCCAGCTGGGACGAATCTATCTCTCCAGAGTGACATTTTCTGGGAGGCGGCATTGAATTATATCATATTATAATAACATTTTACTCTGTTCTTTACCCTTTATTTAACTGTAGACAGAACCTCTTGCTGAGTCTGAGGACCTTTCCTAGCAGGAGGTTGTCCTGGCTGAATGGAGATGACTGTGTTATGGACAGTGGAATGGGACAACGGAGTGAAGGGCCTCAGGGGCTGGTGGAGGGTGCGCTTTATAGACCCTTTGATGTGGCAGGAGAAAGCTGACTTTGGCAGAGCCAGACACGTTGGCATACATCTCTGTGCAGTAGGCACCTTGCTTAGATACCCTAGATACACAACTCTTTGTTCATTCATTCATTTATTCACTTTCTCATTCACTTAAAAAAAACACTTATCAGCCATCTCTTTGCTGGAGTAACGTGCTGGGTGACAAGGACACACGCTCAGCTTTGAGGAGCCCAGTCTCGCACAGGAGAGAGACTCTGACATCAGAGCACTTCACTCTCTTGAGGAGGGATGGATGAGGAGACATCTGTCTTAGGGTGGGTGCACCAAAGCAGATCAAAGACAAGGACCTGGGTTTTGGTAGTTCATTTGGGAGGTGACAGCAGAGAACACAGTGAGGAAGTACAAAGCATGAGGCAGGCAGGGAAGGGAGAGAAGCCAGAGAATAAATTCAGAGAAAAAGCACAGCCCAAGAAAGTGCA
>CM053502.1:15063973-15088837 GCA_028627145.1 Eidolon dupreanum | reverse complement strand
GGCTCCATACTTGGCCCTCGACTCACATCACCGCATTCAACCCTCACAACAGCCTAGTTTATAGACGAGAAAACCAAGGTTCAGAGACGCCCCGTAGCCTGACTCAGTCACACAGCACAGGCCTCCCAGCATTTTGGGCAGATATATTGCAGTTGGAGTAGGGGTCCATACGTACTGCGGGAAGACCACAGGCTTTGGCAGTCATCCAACCACCATCCATCTGTCTATCCATCTGTCCTGCTGTCCATTCATTCACTCAAAAAAAAATCATTCATTAATTTAATCTTCCTTAGACAAATATTGATTGAGCATCTGCTCTGAGCCAGGCCTAGTGCTAGGGACCCAGCGATGAGCAGTGTAGACTAAACCCACCCACATAGGGCTCACACCCCTGGGAAATGGGGAGAGACAAACTCCATTATATAATCATGAAAATAAATGTAAAATGACACCTGTGGCAGGATTGAAAAGGCAACGCAGATGGAGCCTAAGAGACTGTGATGGGGATCTGATCTGATCGGGCGGGGGGGCTTCCTGGAGGAGGTGACACTGGAATAAGATCTCAGGCCTGAAGGCCACTTGTTGGAACATCATGGAGGGAAGGCACCTGTGGATTGGACATCTAAGCAAGCTAATGGTTACAGTCCTGGATATCCTAAGATTCTGTGATCTGACATAGGGTTCATTTTCTATAATTCTGACCCAATATTTTGTAGTTTTAAGATTCTATTATAGTAAAAAGTTTAAGACTTTAAAATCTAAGATCCTGGGATTCTGACTCAAATTTGTACAGTTTTAAGATTCTTTTAAGTGAAAACCTAGGAATTTAAGACTCATAATATCTAAAGACTGTCAGTCAGGTCCTAAGAGACTGGATTTCTTTTGGCCTTTGCTGCTGGAGAAGCACCTGCCAGAACCTTCCATCCACTGGGTGTGAGTTTTCTTTTCTTCTTGGCTCACAAAATGGATGTATATGCAGCTCTTTGTGGCTTAGAGAATGCAAATTTATCCTGCAGTTCCAGCATCAGACGCTGCCTTATCTGCATGTTCCAGTTTCCAGAATAAATGTTAGAAGACAAGTCTGCAAAAGAATTTCTGTGTGTACGCAAATTAATTCTTCCAGCCAGGGGCTTACCTAGATACAGGTTTTAACACACATTACCATTTCCTCACTCACTGCAAGGTAAGGCTGGTGATGGGGCTGCAGAGAGCCCAGCAGGGGACCAGGGCTCCCTGTCTCCCATGGAAGGGACTGGGTGCGAAGGTCTTTTGAGTGTGGAGGATCCCGCTGAAGTGGGCTGAGGCAGGAGGGAGAGTGTCCCCCAGCGAGTCTGGGCCATGTATGCATGGGTGACCCTTCTCTGAGAGCATCTGGGGGTGTCTACATGACCCCCTGGGTCTGGGCTCACTGAAGTTGGTGCTCTAGATGCCTCCCCAGAGAGATGGGAGGGGAGGGCAGCCCCAACCTTAGGTCAGTGAACACTGGGTGGGCTCCGAATTCAGATAGATGGAACTGATCTCGGCCCCTACGAAGAAACTACTTCGACTCCTGAGATTCAGTTTCTTCAAAGGGATCAGTGGACATACTGCCCACCCACTTGGTGGTTCTGCATAGTAGAGGAAACCACAGGCATGAGGCACGCAATGAGCATCAGTCCCAACAGATGCTCCCATAATGCCTGTGGGGGCCAGGCACCCCTTGAAACATTTCACACAGATTTAAATTTTCACCCAGCTCAGTGAGGGAGCCTTGTCATCCTCAGTTCACAGATGAGGAAACTGAGGCAAAATGAGGTTGAATAGTTTGCCCAACCTCAGGCAGTTGGTTGTAAAAACCTGTGAACGGCGTAAACACATTCGAGCTTTTCCAACAACTCTACTGCTGGGTACCCGGGAATGGGCCACGTTTCAGCACTGGTGCTCTAGAATCTGACTCTCATTCTCTGCTGTGACAGATGCTCAGGTTGTAACCAGGCAGCGGTGAAATGCAGCAGAGGTCTCCAGGCCACTGTTCACGCTGTGCCCTCTCCCTGGACACTTTTCCCCACCCTGTCTATCCAGGGAACTCCTGTCTATCCTGGGAAATCCTACACACACTTCATGGCCCAGGCCGGTCCTCATGCTCTCTGCGGACAGCCCCACCTCGCCCGCCCCTGCACCTCTGCACCCTTCTTGGTTGCATAGAGCAGGCTGGGGTGCAGGATCTGTCCCTGTAACCTGCTGCCCAATCTGTTCCCGCGCCCAAGCTCCACCCTGTGCTAAGGCTCACGTTCCGGGAGAGAAGGCCAGCCCTGCGATGTTGGCGTTATTACCCCATTTTAGAAAAACTCCCAATCACCGAGGCTTCGTCATTTCCTGAAGCCACAGGTCCCGGTATCAGGTGGCAGTCTGGGAACTCCAAAGTCTGTAAAGTACCCGCTCCCCTCATCCCTGTCAGTCATGCCCTCCTACAGCCCCGAGTGCCGGAAACGTGCCTCCGTCTGCACAAACCACAGCTCTGCCATTCAGTCGTGTTGGTTAGCTACGAGAGGACTGTCAGAGACTTACCTGAGATTCAGAAGAGTTACCTTTAGGCACCAGGTAATTAACTGAAAACAACAGGTGGCAAACGTGGAACGTACTCACACATTAACCTGCAGGCAGCATCTCAGTTCTCTTACCCTCCACTTGGAGACTCACCAGTGACGGGCTGTCCAGTCTATACCGATCAGTAAGCTTTTAAAGACTTATGACAAGTTGAAATTCATTGGTGGCAGTTTGACCCAGGCCAAGGCCCTGTGACCTGGCCAAGAGAGACTAGAATGGGGAAAACTCTGGAAAAGAAACACGAGCCACAGGGACTTCTGGTGTCGTCATCTTTCTAACGTTCTCATGGGGTCTTTCCCAGAGGGGTTCAAGCCGCCATCCTCACTCACCTGCACCGGGGACCCACCCTCTTGTCTTCCTGCCAGATGGGGAGCCCGAGCTGGGCCCTGAAGGACAAACAAGAAGGGAGGGAGGAGCAGCCCACAGTTTGCTGCTCCCTGATCTTTAGGCTTTTGGATCTGGAATTCTCCATGAGGAAGTTCAAGGTCTTCCATGAGCAAGTGCCTCGGAACCTCTCCAAAGCTGTGTCCCAGGCAGGGTTGGAGGTGCCTTTCAGGTAGGGGGTGGTGGGCAGGGTGGAACAGGCGCTTCTGGGAATGTTTTTTCTCTTGGTTTCTGGGCCAGGTACCCCAGATTGGGAGCGAGGATGGCAGTGTCCTAGCCTGTCAGCTGTGAGGAGACACTGGTTTCACAAGTGCTCTGATGAGGCCGTTAGACCACATGTCATCAGCCAATCAGCCCACTGTACACAATCCCTGAAAGGTGTCCCATCAGCCTGAAAACTATACAGCCCATGGGCCCTGGGATTTCCCTGCAAATCAGCCCTATGAGCAGCACCCTGCAAAAGTAGGAATCCCCCATTATGTCCACAGTGGAAAATTAGCCTGTTTTCCTCCCTGTTCTCCTTTGAAACCCTGTCGACAGCCTGTTCCCCATAATGAGCCCACAGAAGCAAAACAACACCACGTGGCATTAAAAACAGACATCAGCTCAGCTGTTCTGTGGGGTCTTCTCCTTGTGTTGGTGGGGCCAGAGCAGCTGGGACTATTTGGGGAGCCAGATGCCCAGTTGGGTGGAAGATGCGTCCATTCTCTGCACTGGCTGCTTTCCAGAAGGGCCCGGAAGCTGTCAGTGATTCTTCTAAATCTCAAGCCCCATTTTGCCTTGTGCCCACTCTCACTCCCTTCCTTCAACAGATATTTACTGACGCCATTGATGTGCAGACCCTGAGCTGGGCGTCGCATCATGGGGATGCCTGAGACAGATTCCAGCCCTTGGCAGACAGCCTGTTTCAGTACAAGTGCACTGACAAAGGGAGACCCTGCAGTGACAATATTGATGTATTTATTCAACGCATTTGTTAAGCACCTGCTATGCTAAAGCCACTGTGTCAGGGGAATTAAGCAAATCTGCCATGGTCCCTCCCCCAGGGATCTCATGATTTGGAGGGGAGACAGATTAATCTAGAATCACACAATCAGAAGTATAGTGAAACGGACTGTAAAGAAGGGGCTCTTGGTGCCCGAGGGCGTATACTAGGGGTTGGGGGTCAAGGGAGGCTGGAGAATGCTTCCTGAGGATAAGATGCCTGAGCTGGGATCTGATGGACAAATGGGGATTGTCTGTCTCAGGAACAACGCGTGCAAAAACGCCATGGCCAGAGTGTTCTTAGTGATCATGAAGAACTCTAAGACCTGTGTGTTTAAAGGGCAAAGAGTGGGTGGCAGCCTGGAGAACGGGGCACTGTCAGACCTCGTGTGTGGCTTCAAATTCCACATTGAGGACAAGAACAGCAGAAGCATTTGGACTGTTTAATAAGTGATGGGGCCAAAAAGGAGAGCGTGGGTTAGGTTCGTTCATTCATTTAACAAATATGACCTTGACATGTTTGTTTTGGCATCTGTCCACTCTTTTTCCCATGGTCACACCCATTTGAACTATAATGCCCAACCTAAACGCAGTCTCCTCCAGGGAGCCTCTCTGATGTGCAGGACAAGTCACCCCTCTTTTGTGCTCCCATAAAGCATCCTGGGAACATCATTGGACTGCCACTGATGCTTATGTGCCGGGCCCCTAGCACCCTCTCCTGTGGTCCCATGAGGGAAGAAGACTCAGGATGGTGGGGAGAGGTGTCACATCTTAATCTCCTTCCTGTCATTCTCCCTTTAGACCAGAGGCTCCAAGAAAACAAGGCTCTGTCCATCTCACACACTGCTGTTTTGTTGTTTTCCTGGGGCCTCAGATGCTGCTGGACACACAGCAGGATCGAAAGTACTGCAGGAAAGAAGGGAGGGAGGGGAGGAAGGAGGGAGGAGACACAAAGGGACTTGCTTCATAGGCACAGAGCGAGGACAGGAGGCAGAGAAGAAAATTGGAAATTAATAGGTTGTGAGAAGTGAGGAAAGCAGAAGAAAATGAAAGATTTAAAGTGGCCACACTGTGACCTGGAACATTTTGCTTAATCAAGTACAAATTGCTCTGCGCCTCGGGTGGATGTGAGAACTGGTCAGAGTTTGCTTCTCAGAAGAGCTTTCTAGAGTGAAACATTCCTCAAGAGGGCCATTTCACACCAAGCCGGGTACGTTCGCAAAGCCAGGAGCAGAGGAGATCTCAGCCTTTCAGTCTGGAAAAGGGTAAAGACCCAGTGTGAGGCTGGGTTTGGGTGTCTGGTCCACCCCTACTGAGGCAGCGTATTTGGGTTGAGGCCCCAGGAAGTAAAGGGACTCCCAGCTAATCCTTCCCAAAGCCTTTCTCCCAGGCTTTGATCTCCTGGGACCCCCATGTGACCTCCGCTTGTCTCTCCCACACCCACCTTGCTCATCTGAGGATGAGGGCTGAGCCAGGAGGGGCTGAGAAGTCCCAGGAGCTGCCTCACAGTAGTTTCCCCAGCATGTCACACCCAAATCCAACATGTCACACCCAACCCCAACATGAGGGTTCCTTTCAAAGCACCCAAGAAACACTCACTGAGTGTCATGATAGATTTGGAGCCCATGTACCTTGATCAATCTTGGCTGCCCTGACTGCCAGCTATTGGTTTCCTAGTCTATAAAACAGGCATATTTCATTCATTCAATAAATATGTGTTGGGTGCCTGGAGTATGCCTGGCTGTGTCCTAGACGCCAGGGACAGGGTGGTGGGGACACATGGGGTCCCTGCTTCCATGTCATTCCATCTAGTGGAGGATTCTCCTGTATCCCAGGCTTGGGGGAACCGGAGTGATGGACATGGGGCCAGGGACCCAGGGCCTGTGTGGTGTCGGGGTTCAGGAAGCCTCTGTGGGGTGAAGGACAACAGCAGAGATGGTTTTGGGCTCCGAGGGTCAGGAGGCACAGACTTGCCTTCTCTCACTCTTCACCCCTACCCTGAGTGTTGGAGCTGCTCCCCCATAAATATGAAGAAAGCTAGGATCTGAAAGGTCAAGGGCATTGTCCAAGGACACACAGCTAGCCCGGGAAGCCCAGGTCAGATCCTGGCCTAGTGCTCTTCCCATGACCTCTGCTGCCCTCAGGGGCATATCACTGGGTCTGTTTAGGTGTCTTCAGCTTCACCTGTGCAGGGCTGACTGTATCTGGATAACAGCCACATCCCAGTGCCATCAGTGCCCAGTGTACTGGGAAGGAATAAAGGAAGGAGCAAACGAAATTCTCTCAGCCTCAGTTTCCTCATTTGAGAAATGGGGTTAATAACTCCTCCCCCACAGAGCAGCTTCAAGGATTCAATGTTATAATGCGAACGAGATCAGTTATTTGCAAAAATGTCTGCAATTATTCCTGGTGTCCTTGCCCCATATCCTGGCCCTTTGCAATGTGACCTTGCATCTCCTTTGATTGAAATATGGAGTCTTTTCTTTCCCACCTCTGTAATCTGGCTTCATGAATTGGTCTTGTGACTTGCTCTGGTCAAGAAAATGTGAAAAAGTGGCATTATGCCCATTCTGTACCTGGACTCCAGGGACTGTGCTTTGCCCTCTCTCCCCTGGACCCCACGACCTCAATGTATATCCAGGCCCTACCACGTGGACCAGCACCATGTCCGTCTATCAGCAACAGCAGAGGCTCCAGGCACAGGAGAGAGCCCAGTCACACCAGCAGACCCTTGCAGACCCTTGCAGACCGCCAGCCTCCTGAAGACACATGAGTTAGGTGGTCCTGGGCCAGCCAGCTCCAACTGCTCCCCAGACTCGTGGACAAAATCAGTGCTTCTTGTCTGAGGCCTCTACACATTGGGAAGTAGCTGTTCCTCATAACAGCTCACTGATAGATCAGGCAAAACTCCCAAACATAGTTGGCTTTCAGCAAGTGTCACTCCCTTCACTCTTTTCCACAAGAAGCTGCAAGAAAAATCAATCACAAGTGTTCCAGTGCATTGCTCATAACAGAATGGGAAAACAGCTACGAGTTTGCCGTGTGTGGAATCTCAGGGTAGATGAGGGGCCGCAGATTTTCCGCAAGCTAAACAGCAAGGAATTGGAGGAGGTGGGAATGAAGCCCTGTCTCCGTGCAGAGACACTCTGAGAAGATAAAGGAAACTTGACTTATCGGCTGCATTCACCACATTGGCAGCAGGCGAAGATGCATTTTTAGCAATTCAGCCTTGCAGGCTCTCACAATTTATCTCAATAAACGCCAGGGTGCCTTTTTTTTTCTTTCCCTTTTCCTTTGCTATAAAATGCTCAGGGAATAGTACAGTGAGAAGATGAAGGGTTGACACACAGAAAAAAAACTCATATTTAGATGTTTTCATAAAGTTCCATCAGCCACGCTTCATGCTGAGCAGAACAGAGCAGACCAGTGGGCTGAGGGAGGGTGGCAGGCTGAGAGGGGCAGGCTGAGATGGGGAGGGCGGGAGGCTGAGCTGAGCGAGGCACTGGTGGGGTAGTTCTGGAAGCCCTGGGGTGAGAAGGATAGGGGAAGGTGGGGACAAATATTTAAGACAGCTACCCTTAGCTCCAGAGCAAGGGGCCCCTACCATGAGTCCCCACGTTGGAGGGCTTTGCTCCCACCATCCTCCGGCTGTGTATGGCCTCACAGCTCCACAGCCACATACAGACTCTGCAGGGCCCGGGAGAGGTGCTCACCCAAAGCCTGCATCGCCCTTCATACATCGTGTCTGCCTGTGTGGGCTCCTGGAATTCCTGCTGGATCAGAAAATAAAACTGCTCCTCAACCTCAGGGTCCCCAACCTGCAAAAAATTGCAGTGAAACAAGGCTGGTTGCCAAAAACTAAATCTAAGCTGAGGTTGTAAGATTTTTGAAGACTGAAGATGTAAGGCGCAGAGACCCTCTCAGCTAGAAGAGAGCTTTTCTAAGAACCTTAAGGATATGATCCCAAAGCAGCCGGACACAGCCTTAGATCAGAGAGGCATGTCCAGAAAATAACCGTATGTGGGCCTCTTGTTGGATGGAGTGGGTTATAATCAACGGCATAGAAAACCCACAAAGTTACAAAGTGTATTGTATCAGCCAAAAGGACTCCAGCTTGGACCAAAGGGGCCAGGCCTCTGACACTCCAAGGGTGGGAAGTGGGTGGGGAAAGACACCGGGCTGCACACACAGGCTGCTTCTTGTGGAAGAGGAAGGACTCAGAGGGTAGAGCCTGGAGCCTGATGGTGGAGTCAAGACCTTGCAGGACCATGTCCTGGGAGGCCACGTCGAGGACCATCGCTGAGGTTGCAGGGGAAGAACCTGACAGAATTTGCCCACCAGGATGTTGGGGTTGTATGGCCCAGGGCCTCCTGCGTTACTCTGCTCCTCTCCTCTTTGGAGGGAACGGTTTATTACAGTTATCCTATTTGTGTGTTACAGTTTTAGGATGGGTGTGTGGAAGGGAGAAGGTGGACTAACTTGTCATTTTAGTCTCTGGGTCTTTTGATGGAGAGAGCCATCCTCAGAGAGGCTCAGCCACACACAAACCCGATTTGATCATGAGATCCAGGTCGTCCTGACTTATGCTGAAATTGAATAAGATTTGGGAATCCCAGGACAAAGGGGAGAAGGATTTGCATGAGGGAGTGCTGTAATTATGGTCAGAGGGAAGATAGCGCCACATAGCAAAAGTGGCCACAGTGCTTTGAGCTCTTCGCACCGGAAGAGGAAATTTACTGCCACACCCCCTCCATCAGTGTGAGTGAGTTTGTCACATCGTTTTCTTTCCCAGCCTCTTATCTGAAGGGATGACGTGCCAACCTACTTTATCCTCATAGCTTCCCATGACAGGCGGGACCACTGCTGTTCCCATTTCACAGATGAGGAATCTGAAGGACAAGAGGTAGAGTTATTTTGCCAAGGCCACACAGCTAGTAAATAAATGTCAGGCCAGGATCCCTACCCAGGCAGGCTGCTCCACAGCCTCCTCTTTCACTCAAGCCATCACTTCCCAGCCCTGGCACCCAGAATGGGTCACACTCAGGCTGAGATATCACTCCCTCAGCTGGGGCAGATGGTGACCTCAAGGCACCCAGAGGCCTCAGCTCACAGTTCTCATACAGGGAGCAGTGCTGTCCCCTCCCCCACGGGGCCGGCAATGCTGACATTTTCCAGGTGGGCTTTGATGGTGAACAAAAGGCTGCCAGGTGCGTCTCTGCTCTGTGCTACATCCTCTCACAGCAGGTGTTTATTGAAGATGGTCACTGCTGTTATTATGGCTAGCCTTGTCATTATTATCACAGCCACCGGTCTACGTGGCTCCTCAGGATGTCTACACATGAGGGCAAATCCAGGTAAACACATCTTCTAGGGGAACGCAGGACTTAGCTACATGGTCCAGTCTGAGCTCCCTGTCTCTCTTACAAGTTAGTCTAGACCAGAGGAGGTCCTGGTGCCTGCACTGGGTCCAGTGTGCCCAAGGGCCTTCAGAGGGTGAATTTTTCTTCTTATTGTCATGACAGGTCTGGCTCTGACCCCCATCAAGAATGAATACATGAGAGAAGGGGGCATCAGTTATAAAGACTTGATGAAAAGAGGTAAGCACACCCGGACTCCTACATCACTCACATCAGCCCTGTCTAGGGACACTGACTTGCTCCATGGCCCCTGTTCTTAGGTTCCCAAGGGAGGGAACGCAGTCATTAGAGGTGACACTAGTATTTTCACGACAGGCTATTTGGCTTTATGAGAAGTTAGTAAAACACCGAGCCAACTCCAGTTACGGGGGCTGCCTAATCTGCGCTGAGACAGAGGCACGGAAACCCTTAATCTTTGCCCCAGCCCCCAGCCTCATACCCACCATCCCTGAGAGCCCTATGCTCTGAGGCTGGCAGGTGGGTCAAAGACTAAGGGTCTTCACGTCCCTATCTCAGCACAGACTAGGCAGCCCCCGTAACTAGAGTTGGCTCGGTTCTTTACTAACTTCTCATAAAGCCAAACAGCCTGTCGTAGAAACACTGGTGTCACCTCTAATTTCTCTGATGCTTCATTTACACACAGACATTACCCAAAGGCCCCAGGTGTTTAGAGAAACGACTTAACAATATGGCTCCTGCCTTGCGTGCGCTTGGAATGATGCTCTCCCTGGAGCCCTGTAGCACATGTTTATTTGCCAACTGGGGGGTCTCAGCTGTATGAGAGAGAGGAGACTGCCATACGAGGACAGTCTGATGAGCTTGGGCAGGCCAAAGGGCCAGGACCAGAAATGTCTTTGGATCACAGGGTTTCCTGGCAGGGAGAGTGGCCAAACTTCTCAGTTTATCTGAAACTACTAAAGGGTTTCCTGGGACATGGAACTTTGAGTACTAAAATTACAATAGCCCTGGGCACACCAGGATGGTTGGCCACCCTATTAGTGGGGCAAAAGCCCAGGTCAGGGGTCACCTCAGTCAATGTTGGGGAGCTGAGTCAGTTGTTAGGAGGCTGAATTCTAGGGTGAGAAGTCACAACATGAGTTTGATAATAAGAAGCCAGCATTTCCTGGGCACTTACTATGTACCAGACATTACCCACTTTGTATTTATTCAGGTCTGCAATCCCCTTAATATCTTTGAAGCACAGTTGACCCCTGAACAATGTGGGTTGAAACTGTGCAGATCCACTTATATGTGGATTTTGAAAAATGGCTGTTCAAGAGTCAGTTGTATTGCCAATCTGCAACTGGGAATCCATGTACATAGAAGGCTGACTGTATTCACCTGTAGATTTTCAATTGTGAAGGGAGTTGGCACCCCTAACCCCCATGTTCTTCAAAGGTCAACTGTATTATTGTCTCCATGTAGCATGTGAGAAAATGGAAGCAAGGATGGTGAAATGAACTGCCAAAGTCCCACAGCTGATAAATGGCACAGCCAAGATTTGAACCTGTATCTCATGGTCTTCTCTGATAGCCGCAGTGATGAACTCCAGACTCCCTGAGTAGACACAGATGGCATTCTCTAATCTGGTCCATCCTCTCATGTGTCAGTCAGCTTTCACTGTGTAGCAAAACATCCCCAAATGTAG
Organism: Eidolon dupreanum; assembly: GCA_028627145.1. Taxonomy (NCBI): domain Eukaryota; kingdom Metazoa; phylum Chordata; class Mammalia; order Chiroptera; family Pteropodidae; genus Eidolon; species Eidolon dupreanum. Next base: position 15,077,818 of record CM053502.1, on the reverse strand, counting down.
CAACGTAAAACAAAAAACATTTATTATTTTTCATGATTCTGTGGGTTGGGTTGGGACAGATTCTTCCTGTCTGGATGACTCGACTAGGCCTGGATGTTCTCCATTGGAGGCCTCGCTCACCTATCTGTGCCTCAGCTGGGACAGATGGGATGAATTGGATGACTGGGGCCTGTGCTCCAAGTGTCTCGTCCTCCAAGAGGCCAGCTTGGGCTTATCCACGGGGTGGCGCCCACAGGGTTCCCAGCAGGAAGAAAGGGCTAGCTCCCATGCACAGGGCTTTTCAAGTCTCTGCCTGTGTTTGCTGATGCCCAAGTCCAGCTCCTGGGTGCAGAGAAACAGACAGAGAGGAGCAAGTTCCAACCTGAGGCCTTCGGACCCCTTTATTCATGGATTTGGGATTCTTGCCTTTATAGCCACCCCCCCCCCCATTGACCTGTCCTTCTGAGCCCTAAATGCATAATTCTTAGCCCATTTCTATGGCTCTTTCTTCACAATGACACCTTCAAATTTGCCGTTCCCATTTCTTATTTCTCTCAGGGTCCTGATATTCTTTTGGGTAAGTCTGATGTGCTCAAGCTACAGCTCTTCAGATGATGTCAATTCCAGGGGTGCCTCCTTCCCAGGGGTTTTTGGACTCAACAGGAAGCCTATGAGAGGAAAGATGATCATGCAGGTCACCAGTTTCAAACTCCTCCTATCGGACAGATGAGGACAATGACACTTGGAGACAGTATACCTTATAAATACATATAACGCCGACTCAGAAATCCACCACTAAGAATTATCTCTTAGAAACAATCAGTGATATGCACAGAGATCTGATATGTAGGATGTTGCTTATGATGGCTAAATATGGGATATAATTTATACATATTACCACAGGAGTTATTTATGGTACATCCACGCAATGGAAATCTAGGCAAGAATTCCACAATTTAAAACAATTCTGCAAGATATTAAATGGCAAAGGAAGAGACATAGTAAATGTAAACAGATTATAAAACAGAATGCACAGTATGTTCTCCCTTTCATAGGAAAAATGTAAACAAACAAAAAAATGCATATATGTATATATATGTATATATTCTTAAATTGTGAAGTTTGGAGGTTTTTATCTTGGCATCCCCAGGAAATGATAATACCTAAGAATAAGGACATTCTGTCCTTCTGTGACTTCAGGTCTTAGTAAGCAAGAGTGTATTAATGGAGCCAGGTTACTGGGGTAGGGTTGGATTCTTTTGCCTCAGAGATGGTTGGAAATTGCAACTTTGAATTTTTAAAGTGTTCTTGATCTCAGCTTTCTAACTTATAATTCCAATTAAGCTTCACCTTTCTCATTAGATCTGAGTATGTGTGAAACAGTTCAGCAGCACTGCACTAGTCAACTAGAGCTTTTAAACAAATAGTCACAAAACCTATGTGACCTATTACAACAAATATGTATTTCTCACATGTCTGTAGGCTGACGGCTCTAGGTTGCAGATTGAATGCAAGTCTGCTCCACGTTTCCTCATCCTTCTGGGGCCAGCGGGCTGAACAGGATATCTTCTTTTTATGGAAATGGCAGAGGCACAAGGGCTCACAAAGGATGCCCCTTAAGGCTTAGACTCAGAACTGACAACTGTCACTTCCACCCACATTCCATTGACCAAAGGAAGTCAAGAACTGAGCCCAATGTCAAGAGGCCAAGGCTCACTCTTCTGTCTGTGGGAAGAACATTAGTCACATGGCAGGTGCACAGGTGTGAGGAAGGGTAAAGAAGTGGGGCCAGTTCTTTAATCCAGCAGCACAAACCTGCAAATAATCACTGTGGTCAGGTCATGGCGTGAGATGGCTGAACATACCCTGAACACTTAAAAAATGATATTATTTCTCCACTAACTCTAAAAGTAACACATGCTTGCAGTGAAAAAGCATGAAGGGGAAATTAAGATCACTATAACTCCACTTCCTCAGATGGTCCTATTAGGATTTTGCTGCATTTCCTTGCAGTATGCACATCAATTTACATACTCAAATAAACACAAGCTTGTATTTATATATAACAAAAGTGGAATCATACTTTATTTGGTTTTGGATGCTATCTTTTTCATTTAATCTCATTTAGTGAGGTTTTTCTTGCATGATTAAATGTTATTTTTGAAACAGGCTTCTCCATGGCTGTACAGTGTTTTAGAGTTTATGATAAGTTAACTAGACCTGCACCCCGCAATGTGGTAGCTGCCAGGCAAAGGTGGTTATTGAGCGTTTTAAACTTGGTTGGTCTGAATTAAAATGCATAAGTGTAAAACACACCAGATTTTTAAGACTTAATGCCAAAAAAGAATGTAAAATATCTCACTAATAATTTCTATATTGATTACATGTTGAAATATTTTGGATATATTGGTTTAAACAAAATATATTATTAAAATTAAATTTTACATATTTCTTCTTACTTTTTAAAAAGTGTTTACTAGAAAATTTTAAATTATACATGCAGCCTACATTTGTGGCTTGGGTTGCATTACACTTCAGTTGGATGGTGGCAGAGATCTAGACAATCCCCTATAGTTAGAGATTTAGGTGCTCTCAGGTTTAATTCTATTCTAAGCAACACTATAAAGAGTATCATGGAATGCTGTACTAGCCAACAATTATTAACCTTTGTCATACACTTGGCTCTGTGCTGTGCATCTTCCATGTGCAACCTCATGTGAGCCTCAAGCTTCCCTCTCCAGTAAGGACGATTACTATCCCCATTTATGGAGGAGGAAGCTAGGCCTCAGAGATGTTAAGAACCTGCTCAGGGTCACACAGCAGCTATTGAATTGGTGAAGCCAAGACAAAAACGCAGATTTGATTGATTCTCATGGTTTTTAAGCAGCTAACTTGCCTTTTTGTGGGTCTTTCAGATGACTGCCTTGGGATTAATTTCTAGGACTGGGACTCATGGGTCAAAGGATTTGCACATTTTAAGAAGCACCTTGGGGCAGATTGCCAACAATGGGTAATTGCTGATCAATGCTTATAGAGTTTCTGCTCCTGGTGATGGAAAAGTTCTGGAAACGGATGGTGACGATGGTTACACAATCTTATGGATGTGTTAATGCTACTGAAGTATAAAGTTTGCATTATACATATTTTACTGCAATAAGAAAAAAGAAGCTTTCAATTCAAACTAGAAAAAACATTCTATTAATTCTGCAAATATCTATGGAGTGTTTAGTGTGAGCTGGGCACTGTTCCATATGCTTGAGTTCACAATCAACAGGATAGACATGACCATGACCTCCCGGGGCTCACATGGCCCTGCTCTCAGGGTAGGGGAAGGGGACAGGAACTGCAAGAGACATTATACTTTCAGGTAGAGAGAAATGTGGATCATAAAGTAAACAAAGCAGAGAGGGAGAGCAGTGACAGGGTGGAGTGGAATGGACAGGTGATTCTACTTTAAGTAGGTTATCCCCAAGGGCTTCTCAGAAGAGGTGGCCTTGAGTAAGCCCTAAAAAAAAAAACAGAAGGGAAAACGGGGCGGCGGGGGGGGGAAGAGATTCCAGGTAGGAGAGATAGCAAATGCAAAATTACCAAGGAGGGACTAGCTCAGCAGTTTCAGGAACAGAGAGAGGCCCCATGAGTGTGGAGTGTGGTGAGTGAAAGGAAGAGGCTGGAGAGGGGGTCAGAGTGAGCAGAAAGGAGGATCAGAACATGGAGAAAAGATTGTTTTATTCTAAGTGCAGTAAGAAGGCCCTGGAAGGCAGCCGATCCACACATTTTGTGAGACCTAAAGCATACAATTTGGGCATTCTCTTTAGAAGAGCTCAGAATTGGGAATCACAATTAGCTATATAATTTAATATTTATTTTGAATAGGAAAAGAAATCACAATAAATTACAGATTTTAAAAAGATGAAAATTACCAAAAACGTCACAGAATCAAGAAAAATAACAGTATGTTTTTGAATTTGCAAGCTGACACACCTCTAAGAGTACCTTTTTCCTTACATTTTTGTGTTGTGTCCTCTCAGATTACATCTTTTATGGCAATAATTTATGGCATCATTTTCTTTAGAGAGGATAGAAAGATAATTTAGCCTTTCCTCTAGCAGAGTTTGATGGAAATTGTTTTTTATTATTGATGGTTTAGGAACATTTTATTTTCATCACTGCAATTCATTATTGATGAATTGTCCTATAAATTTTTAGGATTTGGTGTCAAAGCTGGGAAAACATCTATCAAGGTTTTTTTTCATATAGAAGCTGTGAGATTTCAGGGCTTTTTAAAGCTTCCTGAGCAAACATGGACCCCAGTTAATCCTTGAATTGATGATGTTCATTAACCACATTGCTGGGGGCCCCCTTCCAGGGCCTTGGAAGGGGCCCAGGATGTGGCAGGCCCTGAAGCTAAAGCCATTTGTAAACCCTCTAACAGGACAGGATTCAGAGGGGAGGGAAGGGTCAGGCCACTCTGGCTTCTGTGCAGAGAACGAACACCAGGACACAGGGGAGGCAGCTGGACCACCACTGGGCTGTCCAGGAGAGAGACAGTGATGCATAGACCAGGATCATGGTCGTGCAGATGGGAGGGGTGGGCAGATTCCAGAACGTTTTGTATGTGCTGACCTGGAGGAGGGAAGGAGAGGCCTCAGGGATGACCCAAGAGTACTGGAGTGTCAGCCATACCACAACTCAGACTAGACTGGTTGTTCGAATCTTGTCTTTCTTCCTAGTATTTTGGGGTCTGGGGCCTGTATAGAGTAGAATGAGAGCCAGTGGAGGAGTAACAGGCCCTATGATGTCATTCAGACTCAGGGGATTTAATTAGGTGTCCAGGACTGGTAGCAGGTTGGATCCCCTAATAGTTTTGAAGGAAGATTAAAGGAGAGAGCTGATCTAGGTAGCTGCAGAGAAGATAAATTCATTCTATCAAGATGCAAGGAAGATGTCACTGCCCCAGAATGATCAGGAGACATGAGCAAACCTACAGCTGTCAGTCACAGCTCACACCAGCCACAGACTGGCCGCTGGGGGCCTAAATGATTTGGAAATGGGCACGTTGTGGCAGAAAGACTGTATTTCTTGCTGCAGCAGGAAATAAAGACATGTTCACTATGCTGTTGGTCTCATTGCTTACAGGAGGACAAAAAGTTTGCAAAGTTGACCGAGTGGTGATGCTGAAGGTCCTACAGCTGAGACTAAAGTCAGGAGAGGCAGCTTCCAAAGGAGGCGTCTGCCAGCTCTCCTTCTGCTGCCCTTCCCTCCCTGGGCCCTCTATCCGGAGTACCTGGTACCTGTGCTTATCTGCAAGGTCCTCATCAGCCAGGTAGGGTTGAGGCAGACACAGGCCCAGTGACAAGAGAGAATCTGGGCTGGGGATAATTATCTCCAGCTATCTGGACAATTCATTTTGTTCCAGTTAATGACAGAGGGTGGAAACTCACTGCAAATAGCAATAAAGATTGAAAAACTGGGAGAGAAAAGTCTCCCTCTTCCACGAGGCTAGGAAATGCTCCGGCATCAACCTCCTCACTCTGCTGAGAGCATGAAATACTGTCATGTCGGCAGGCTCTGAGCACAGGCCCTGATCTGGAGCAGGACCTGGATGGAGCAGGACTGCACTCATACATTCATCATCCTTCATTCATTCCACAACTATTTATTATGGGCCGATTGTGTGGCAGGCTTGGTTCTAGGCCCTAGTGATCCTGTAGTAGACAAAATAATTTTTTTGTCTTTATGGAGCTAATATTCTAAGAAAGAGGGACAGATCATAAACAAACATAATAAAGACATAAGTTTTATATACGCACCAAGAACAAAGAAAAACTGAAGCAAGAGGATTGAGAATACTCAGGGCAAGATGATGTGTTAAATAATGTAGCTAAGGTTAACCTGATAGAAGGTGACACTAAGGAAAGACTTTAAAAAGTCAGGAAGTTTGCCATGCAGATGGGGAAGCAGGAACAGCTCATGGCAAGGCCATAGCGGGGGACTACTAGAGCCTCAGGGAAGAGCAAAGGGCCTACAGCCGTAGTGGAGGAAGGGGGAATGGGAGAAGAGGGCAGAGACCCACTGACAGTCCCCAGTGGACAAGGCCTCAAGGGCTTGAGCAACATGGGGAGCCTTTGCAGCCTTTTGGTGGAGAAGAATGATAAGAGGTCTCAGGATTTTGAGGCAGAGGGATGACGAGAGGTGCCTCATCTTTAGCAGGACCACGTACCTACCACATCAAGTGTGGGAGCAAAGGAAGAAGGAGGGAGACTAGTTTAGAGGCTCTTGAAGTTATCTACGTAAGAGATGGTGACAGTGTGGACCAGCATGATCACGATGCGGGCAGTAAGAAGGCGGATTCTGAACCTATGTTGAAAAGGAGCCAATAAGATCTGTTGATGCGTTCATTGTGGGATGTGAAGGAAATGTAGGAGTCGGGATGATTTTCAAGTACTCAAATGGTTAAATTGTCATCTAATGAGATGTGGAGGCTAACTTCTATATGTAAATGACCATGAGAGGCCTGGCAGTGACCTTTTGATGTCCTGAGAAGAGGTTGAGGTGTAGGCAGGCTACTAGGGACCCAGTGCCCTGATTCAGCATGGCAGAGGGTTGCAGATAACCAGGAAGAGGGCTAAGAGTGGGGCGAGGCCAGGAGCTGAGGGCCAAAGTAAGGATGTGCTGATGATGCCTTATCATGGAGAGAGTTTCAACAGCTAGTTGGCCAGGAGATAATTTGCAAAGGGTTAAGAAGTAGAAAGGGGATTAACAAGTGCTGTTACTGGGGATCCTGGTCTCCAGCATTTCTGCATCAGCTCCCCAAAGCCCCCACTGCATGTCTCAGACCCCTCCTCTAGCAGAACCAACCTTCCCTACTCCCTTCCCCACTAGGCTTCTTTCAGTGTTAGAGCTGGGTTTTCTTCCTGGAATATCCTCCTGCCCTGTCACCATCAAACCCTGTCATGGTTTTATTTTTCAAGACATTAAGGAGATTTGGCTATGAGCTCATTGAAATTTCGTTGTCCCCAGTTTACACTGGATATTACATGCCTCATCTTTTTCTATTTTTTCCTCCTAAAATGTCAAGGCATTCTTTTCTTAGAAGGACTGCATGGAGATAAAGAGGATTAGAGTGTAACTTTATTCTATTTAAAGATAACTTGGAGCAAATGGCAGTAAACAGACCCACATAAAGTCCATCAGCTCAGCCCCCTCTCCATCCTGCCTCTCCTTCACAGGCTGCCCTGGGAGTTCCTGAAGTGGGGGGATTAAGCAGGCTGGGGTCTGCCTTCCAGAAACCCTGCGAGCAAATCAGAATGCAGAGGGAGGTAGGTGTGGCACGGGATGGGCTTGCACCAAGAGGTGGCAGAGTCTCCTGAGAACATGCAGGTGGGGGCTGAGATCACAGGCCTGGTGCCCAGGAGGCCCAGAGTCCCAGGCCCAGAATGTGATCTCTTTGCTATGAAGCCTGCAGGAAGGAGCAGGTCACTGGGAGAGGCTGAATCTGACCACACCTCTTCCCCTGAATGGGGCAAGAAGTCCCCTCCCCCAAGAGCTCTCACCTTTGCAGCAGGTTCCGAAGAAGAATTCACTCTTGGGCCAGATCCAGGGCTAGAAGGCCAGAGGGATCATCTAATACCACCTGCTCATTTATTGTCCAGGCAAGAAACTGAGGCCAGAGAGGGCAGGAAGTTCCCCAGGATCATTGGGGTAACAGGGTAGAACTCTGGTCTGCCCACCTGAACAGCACTGTTTGCATTCTTCCTGTTAGAGGGAGCATTCCAGGAATCTGAAATCTAGAAACAGCCTTTCGATATTAATAGTGCATCTCTTCAATTTTGGGACATACATTTTAAACTTTCCAAACCAAATGCTCCTTTCAATTGATCTAGACATTTAATTTCATCTTTCTTTCTGCTTTCTTTCGCCTTCAAGAGCTGTTATTCAATTGATGGTTTATCTTTTGATAGATAGCATCTAAAAATAAAACAAATAGGTTATGGATAAAAAAATAATTCTAGCATGAATTACTATTGTTTTAGTTGCTTTCTGTGTTTTCAGCACTGTGCTAAAGTGCTGAACTTGCTTTTTCTCAGTTAATCCTCCCAGCAACCCTATGAGGTGGATACTAGCATAACCTCATTTCACAGCTGAAGACACTGAGTCTCAGAGAGGTCCAGTTATCCAGTTACATGGTCACACAAAAAAGGTGGTGGAGTTCCATGCCATTTAAACCGGGGCCACGTGGTTCCGGAACCTGCACTGGATACATTGCCTCACCATGTACGCTTCGACGACATTGACCACTTCATTCATTCATTCATTCATTCACTAACTTTTGCCAGACACTGGCATTGCCAAGATGAAAGCCCTAGGCCTGTCCTTAAAGAGTGATGATCTAGTGAAGGATATCGGTGTCTATTTCCTGCCACCAACTTGAAGTGTATCCTTATATCAAGTTGCCTTTTCCTTCTGGGGGTCAGGACCCCATATGTAGAATGAGGGGCTGGACCTGCAGAGCCTTGCCCACTCAGATCTGAAATTCAGCCTCAGGAGCACCTGCCCCAACGTAACTGGTGCTTTTCTCCCCCTTATTTACTGGAAGCCTCCCTGCCCGGGGACAGGTTGTGTGACAGCACATCTTGCTATTTCTGCCCACTCTACCCATAGAGACTGTTGCTACTTAAAGGCAGTGCTATTATTCTCTGGGGTCCTGGGCTGTCCCCTGTCACTGCCTTAACCACGTACACTAGGCAGAGTACCCAGGACAGAAGCACTGAGCCACTCTCCCGTGAACTCCCCTCCTGCAAATAAACAGGTGCTAATTCACTGGAAGAGGCCAAGAGGCTTTGTAACAGGGAGCTTGCTCATAACTGGAAATATCTTTAACACCCTATTGATGGCTTTCCCATCGCTCTGTGACAAAGTAGAAACAGGGGCATCGGTTTTTCCAGGTCTGAGCTGTGAGGTGAAGATCAAAGCAGAGAAGAGGTGAGAGGAACACAGTGCAAGAAGACGGGCTTTCCAAGGAAATTCTGGTCATTGTTCTCCTGGTAGCATTTCTCCTGTGCCAAATGGCAGGCAGCTCTGTGAGTAACAGCAGATTCGTATGTCACGAGGGCTCTTGAGTCAAAAGATCGATGATGCTCTCAGAACCGCTGTGCCAGTCCACGGGGGCAGATGGGCCCAGTGAGCAGCCTGCAAAGATCTAGTTGAAATTAGGCAGCTGCCGAAAGACACTGGATTCACAATCATAGCACATTAATTTCCAGAATGATGTTGAAACTGAGTGAGTTTCATTGGCTTCTGTGCTCTGTCTTTGCGAACAGGAGCCTTTGTAATAAAGTGGTTTCCTCTCTAGGGAAATAGAGTTTTTTAAAGACAGGTTCTGCGTTTGTCAAAGTAAGGGGCGGGGGTGGGTGGTTCAGCAGAGCATGGGAGAGCCTGCTTTGCCACTAATTAGCTGTGTGACCTTGAGCACGTTGTTTCACCTCTGGGAACCCCAGTTTCCTCATTTGAGAGCTACCAGGAGCAATAACAGAAATAAGATTATTTCTGTTTTCCATATATATTAAATAACATACAGCTTATAAATGTTTAGTGTTATATTTTGAGTTGTTCTTTATATAAAGGGAGTATAATAATGCCAGCTTTTTTCTTATCAAGGAAAAAACTGAGGCCCAGAGATGTTAAGTGGCTTGACCAAGGTCAAAAAGCTCAGCCAAACTCAGAGCCTGGCAGGTCAAGGCCATTTCAGTTTTCCCCTTTCCTACCAGGCCAGAGGGTCTATGAGACCAGGGCCAGGGTCCACAACTTATATGCCTATGGTGGGATGGGAACCTGGTTAGACATTAGAACTCTTGGGTTCTAGGCTCAAGTCTGCCAAGAATTTGCAGTGTGACCTTGGTCAAGTCAAGTATCTTAATGCCCAACCCAGGTCCTTAAAACCGTGCTTTCAGTGTGCTAGGGCTTCAGTCTGGCAGCCTGGCTGGGCTCATGTAATTCATTTTGCAGCTACTCAGAGCAATTTCACTTAATGGTGTGTTCAAGCACATGCTGGGCCCTGTGGATTTCTTCTGCAGAGGGTAGTGAGGGTCTGGGAGTCACAGGCTGTCTGATGGAAGTGACGCCTTGGGTGAAGGTTGGTTGGAGCTAGCAGTAAGATTTGGGTTCACGGTGATGGGGCAGGAGTGAAAAAATACATAATCGGGTTGTTAGAGCACAAGCTCCAATTCCATTTCATACACCATAAAATTGGGCATAGAGAGGTCAAGTGTCCTGCCCGAGTATAGAGTGACTCACCAGAGCCAGAGCCAGAGTCTGGTCTCCCTGCTAATCTCCTTCCTGCCACAACTATCTTTGAGGTGATAAATATCAAGAGGCAGGGGAAGCAGGGGCATCAGGGCATAGTAGGTGCTTAATGAACATTAGCAAGGGGAGGTATGAATGACCAGAGCCAAGGTCCTGTAGTATCCTGGATATAGATGTACGAGACTGCTTTGTGCTGACTTCACTCACCTCATGTCTCCCAGACCAAATTCCCCCAGGAGCTGTTCTGCCCCTACTTTCCCCCGGCCTGGGGAGAAGCAGGCACCCAAGGGGCCTATTTCACTGATCTCTTTGCTGCCAGAGTCTCCCTTCCTGTTTCACCTTTACCCAGGTACTCTCTAGACACAGTGGTCCTGAGCACATGCACCTACTGAAACAAGAAAGAGAGCCCAGTCCCTGTGGCCTGTGATTGAAATGTGAACCCTGCACCTGGCATTCCAGGCCGCTCCTGCTCTGACTCCTGTGGCTCCAGCCTTCCCTGCTGCTTCCTCCTCCCAGATACCATGCTATCGTGTCCTTAATGCTCCCATTTCCCTGACTGCATGGCCTCTCTCCCTTGCACCTGGGCCTCTGCAGGCCGGGCCCTGACCCTCCGTGCCCTCCCCTTCTCTGGTCGTCCTCTACAACCCAGCCCAGAGCTGACCCGCAGAGCGGTCCTGACTTCCACCCCACACCCCATCAGGATAGAGATGTTCACTCTGTCCAGTGGCAACCTCCACCTGTGATGGTCCACAAGGCCACGTGTGAGCACTCGGGGGCAGGGCTGGCCTTTCTTCTCTGGATCTCTCAAGATGTTTTCAACCTGAGGTTGGCAGAGCAAGACCCAGCCCCCAACTCTACATCACATGGGGAGCCTCGAAGGCTCTCAAATCCCACATGAACCGCTTGCAAACCAGGCTTCCCCCTCCCCCACCACTGCCAGGTCCTCTCCGTGAATGACTCTTCCACCCACTTACCCAGCCAGGAGCCTGGGCACCATCCTCGACACCTCTTCTCCCCCACACCCAACTAGGCATCCAGTTCTGTCCATCTACCCCTAAGTCTCTACATTCATCCTCTCCTCTCCATCTTCCTGGCACCGCCGGGACCCCCCACTCCCCTTCAGAGAAGATGTGTTTGTGATTTGCATTCAGGCTTCTAATTAAGACCCTAAGATACTTGAGCATGAGAATTGTGTCTGGCTTTTCTTCACTACCAAATTTTCAGCTCCCTGAGCAGGGCCTGGCACATTGTAGGTGCTCACTAAACTCCTGTTCATTGGATGCATAGATAATAGCTACTGTTTAGGAAGCACCGACTGTGTGCCAGGCACTCAATTATGTCAACTAATTCATTTCTCCCAAAGCCCCAAGATGACCTCCATCATAGAGAGGAGATAACCGAGGCTCAGGAAGGTATTCCCATATCTCCCTAGTCAAAATGCAACGGTCTGTCTGACAACTGAATAAAGGAGATAAGAAGAGGCAGTAGTCCAGAGTCCTGCTCATCAATACTCATCAAGTGAAGGATCCTGACAGCACTCAGAGGTACTGCTGCACAAAGGGCTAAAAGAGAAATCGGGGAAGGCAGGGACCCCTATGCACCCATGACCCTTGTCCATTGACCCAGGCCACTGTTGAATGAGCTGGACTCTCAGGGCCTTCTACGCCAGCCAAGTTGCCCAGCCATCAGTTCTCAGACATTGTCCTCAGCTCCTCCAAAACCAGCCCTATTTGCTCCTTAATGAGGAGCCCAGGGAACATCCACATGGACCTCAGACTGGACCTAAACCACCATAGTTAGGAATCACTTGTCCCCCTCAAAGGCTCTTATGTCCTCAGCAAACATGGTGCCCCCAGTAAGAACGTCCCAGGCCTCTTACACTGCTTTCCATGTGGATGAATGTGGAGAAGCTGAGGGAAGCAAATCGAGGTGAGCCAAATCTGTGGGGAAGGCCGAGGGCAGGAAGCATGGGGAACGTAGCCACTCTCACAGATGAGCCCAGGGCTGCAAGTCCATGACCGCCCTGGGCAGGGCAGGATTTTACTCTTTGAGCCACACGTGACCATGAACATGGACGTGGCAAAGAAATGTCTTTGCCAGCTCTGACAGGGCCCACTGGTGAGCGAGCACCACCCTGAGGTGACGTTTCTAGACAGCCTGAGGGGAGAGAACTGCCAGATTGGAAATCTGGGTGTTTGTAGGATTACCAACCCACCCAGACAGCATCCGCAGCCTACTGGGTTCACGGAATGAAGTTTGTATGAGAGATTTGAAGAAGGTGAGTCATCACGCCCACATTCTGCTCTGTGGCACCAGAGTCCCTTCATTAGGGGCAGGTCCTCTGCTCCTGTGCCCAGAGGATGCTCAGAGAATGCCTAATCCCCTACCCAAGGACTCAAGAGAAGCACCTTACCAAACAGCCCACACCCACTCTCACATACTGCTTCTCCAGGCTTGGCACCTCATCTCTGCTTCGCACCCTGGCCCTCCACCTCCTCCCCCTCCTTTCTCTCCCTCTTTCTCTCCTCTCCTTCCATGCTGGGTGTTTATTTTCAGAACCTCAGAATCCTTCCCAAGCCTCTGACATTTACTCTCTGGAATTAGAAATTTTTTTTATTTCTCTTTCCCAGAGAGAAGCTGTGTGGTGAGATTTCCCTGAGGTTCCTGCATGTTCTTCTGGAGGTGAAGTACTAGAGCAGACCTGGCTTTTGTCAGCCTAGCACTGATTTTGTCAACCCACAGTGTACCCGGCCCTTCTCATGAATTATTGTGTTCGATGCACGTAAGAACCCTGTGTAGTCAGTATTACTTTTGGCAGGTGCAGGATGAATGAACAAAGGCTCAGAGCAGTTAAAAAACAAGTCTAAGGTCACAGGGCAAGTGAGAAGGGGAGCAGGGAGGAAACCACAGCTCTCTCGATTCCTAAGTCTGTTTCCTATCCTTGTGCTCTGCTTTCAAGATCTATGGGTGCTGGTACATTGAAGGATGTGCAGCATTTGGGGAGACTAAGAGTTCAAGGGACACGCCGTCTAGGCAGAGGGAACATCAAGAACAAAGGCACAGAGGCAGGAACGTGCCTGGCATGTTTGAGGAGCCAGTGGGTGGGGCTGGGGTAGGAGGATAAGGTCCAGAGATAGGAAAAGATGCACATAGCTGCAGAGAGACTTGACCTGTGTGGTTGCAAGTGACAGAAAACCCAGTTCACCATGGCTGAGCTTAAAAGGAAATGCATTGGCTCATCTGAGTGCTCTGTCCAAGCATGAGGTGGGCAGGAGTGAGAGAAGGGCCAGGTCCCAAAGGAAAAACCACTGACCAGATCAAAAGGCGCAACAGATCACAGAGTGAGCGCGTACCTAGAGCTGATATGCATCAGAACCTGATCCCAGCATCCTACGTGTATTATCTCATGTATGCTCACAACAGTGCTGTAGAGTGGATGTTATTTATGGTTTATAGATGAGGAAACTGAGGCTCAGAGTCCAAGGTCCTACAGCTAGTAGTAGGTGGTAGAGACTTGATTTGGATCTTGATTCTAGAGTTTAAGTCTTAAGGACTGCACTGCCC
>CM053502.1:15024404-15063473 GCA_028627145.1 Eidolon dupreanum | reverse complement strand
CTGCTCTTGTCCTGAGCCAGGATACTGGTGGTAGAGGCACCTGCCCAGGTAATTCATCAGCCTCAGATTTATGGATTCTTCAAAAGCCGCCTGCACATGTCTCCATCCAGGTTTCTCAGGACACCTCTATTTAGATTTCATCAAGACTGTTTTTCTCTGTCATCCTTGCGTAGAGAGGTGGGCCACCATACCAGGTGGCACAATTGAATATTGATTTGCTGGCACTTACCCAGCAGAAAAATAGTCCATTCAAGTGAACCAGTAATTTCCAACCCCTCAAAACATCCCCAGGTCCTTGGCTTCCCTCACAACTCGCTGAGTTGCTGGTGTCACATCAGGCAAACAGAGAGCCCAGCTCTGTGTTTCTCGTGAATAAGGCATCATCGTGTAGAAAGCACTGCAAGCCTTGGCGTCCTCCTCTGTGAAATGGGAATAACAGGACTGGGATAATGGAGACTGTCATTTTCTGGTATTTGAATTCTTTAAAACAAACATGTTTCTCTTTATGATGACAAAATAAAATGCAATGAAATTATAAATAAATAAAATTAAGAAATATAAATTTCTTAGGCATCTTAAGTTTAAATTTCTTAGGGTTGCAGTGAGCGTTATGAAAGGATACGATACCCACAGCACAGGGCCAGGCACATGCTGAGCTGCTAAAGTTACTGTGGCAGATGATGGTCGTGGCTGGTGAAAATCAAGGTTCTTGTTCTGAGTGTTGGCTGTGTCATGTGGGGCAAACGCTTCAACCTCTCTGGCCTTGTTGAATTTACCTTTAAAATTAGAATTGTGCAACCTAATAAAGCACATAATAAAGAGAAAACCCACAGCTAACATCATACCTAATTGTAAAGAACAATGCTCCCCTAATACTAAGAATAAACAAGGATGTCCTCTCTGGCTACTTCTATTTAATGTTGTCTCAGAGAGTGGGAAGGGGTAGACAGGGCAATTAAGTAAGAAAAAGAAATAAAAAGGCATCCCTATTGGAAAGAGAAAAGTAAAATTATTTCCTTTTACAGATGAAGTATCTTGAATATAGACAATCTTAAGTAATTCACAGAATAAAACTATTAGAACTCATAAACGAGTCCAGTAAAATTGCAGGATATAAGATTAATATACAAAAGTCAGTTGTATTTCTATACACTAGAATGAACAATCTGAAAATGAAATGAAGAAAACAATTCCATTTACAATTGCACCAAAAACAATAAAATGTCTACAAATAAAAGTAAGGTATTATGGTCAATTGGTTTCAACAATGATACCAAGATAATTAAATGATAGAATAGTTATTTCAACAAATAATACTGATACAACTGAATAAACACATGAATGAAGTTGGACTCCCACCACACACAATGCACAAAATTTAACTCAAAATGGACCATAGACGAAATGTGGGAGTTAAAATATAAAACTCTATAAGAAAACATAAGAGTAAATCTTTGTGACCTTGGATTAGGGAATGATTTTTTAATTATGACACCAAAAGCACAAATAACAAAAGAAAAACTAGGTAAATTGACTTCATCAAAATTAAAAAATTTTATGCTTCAAAGGATACCACCAAGAAAGTGAAAAGACAACCTATACAATAGGAGAAAATATTTGCAAGTCATATATCTGATACAAGACTGGGATTCAAAATATAAAAATATTCTTACAACTCAACAATTAAAAGACAAATAACCCAATTTTTTAAAGGGCAAAGGATTTGAATAGACATTTCTGTGAAGATCTATAAATGACCAATAATCACATAAAAAGTGTTCAGCTTCATTAGTCATTAGGGAAATGTGAATTAAGCAGCAGTGATTTCAGTATGCTGAAGCAAGCATTTAAGCTGTGGAGAGATGCTACTTCATAGCCAGTGGAATGGCAATAATCAAAAAGACAAATAATAACAAACGACAAGAATGTAGATAAAGTGGAATCCTCACACATCGCTTGTGGGAATGACAAATGGTGCAGCTATTTTGAAAAATAGTTTGACATTTCCTCAAAGAATTAAACACAGAGTAACATATGACCCAGCAATTCTACTTTAGGTATATATGCCCAAGAGAGATGAAAACATATGTCCACACAAAACACGTACACAAATATTCATAGAAGCATTATTCTTAATACTAAAAATCTAGGGGGAAAAAACAAATGATCATCAAATGATGAATGAATAAACATATCATAGTATATCCATACAATGGAATATTATTCAACAATAAAAAGGAATGACTTACTGACACATGCTACAACATAAATTAACTTTGAAAACATTGTGCTATTGAAAAAAAACAGTCAAAAGATCACATATTATATAGTTCCTATAGTAGGCTGAACTTCCTCTTCTTCAAAATTTTTATGTTGAAATCTAATCCCTAATATAATGGTCTTTGGAGGTGGAGCCTTTGAGAGATAATTAGCTCATGAGAATAGAGCCCTCATGAATGGGATTAGTGTCCTTATGAGAAGAGATATGAGGGAGACAATCTCTCTCTCTCTCTCTCTCTCTCTCTCTCTCTCTCTCTCTCTCTCTCTCTCTCTCTGCCATGTAAGGACACAGCAAGAAAGTGACTATTTGAAAACCAGGAAGAGAGCTCTCACCAGAACCAACCATGCTAGTACTCTGATCTCGGACTGCCCAGCCTCCAGAACTGTGACAAATAAATTTCTATTGTTTAAGCATCCCCAGTCCATGGTATTTGTTATAGCAGCCCTAGCTGACTAAGACAGTTCCATTTATATAAATTGTGTACAATAGGCAAACCAGAGAGACATAAAGTAGATTAATAGTTGCCAGGGGCTGGGGAAGAGAAATGGGGAGTGACTGCTGATGGGTACAGGGCTTCTTTTGAGGGTGATGAAAGTGTTCTGGAATTAGATAATAGTGATGGTTACACAACTCTAGAAATATACTAAAAACAACTAATGTGTACACATTGAAAGTAAATTTTATGGTATTGCTTTTATTTATAATTTTTATTTATGATTATAATTTTATTTATATCACTTTTATTACAATAAAGTGATGTTTAAAAGATGTGCAATGACACTGCTTTTCAGTCTAGAGGGAGGGAGATGGACTGGAAGATCTTTTCATGCCATTCCCAGTTCCTGAGACCCCTTTGTATCATTATGGGTTTAGTGACCTTTGATGTTAATATTTCAGGAGGATGGAGGATGGCTGTAGTGACCCCTTTGCTTCTCCATGGTCCAATGCATTCTCACTCACCCACCCACTCACTCTCACTCACTCATAGGTACCCAAGAGCATTTATTAATCACTTTCTGCAACCCCCCCCCCCCCCGCCGTCTGGTCCTCCAAGAGATCTAAATCTGGTGGGTAAGGAACACACAGGAATAGGCAAGTCTGGTACAGTGGGAAGTGCTGCTGTGGAGATGTGTGGGGCCTGGGGCAGCTCTGAGCAGGGCTTGTCTGAATCTGCCTGGGGAAGTTGGGCAGGTTTACAGAAGAGATGACATTGAACTGAGAAAGGTGAACGGGAGTTTGTCATGTGTAAGCGGTGGAAAGGGCACTCCAGGCAGGGGGAATAGCAAGTGCAGCGGCTCTGAGGCTCAGATGCATTTAGCCTCTTCAGGGAAGAACATCTGGCTTGGATGGCTGGAGAATGGGATGTGTATTTAAGGGGTATAGCAATTGGTGATAAACGAGGCTGGAGAGGCTAATGCCTGGGGTCTCTTCATCCTGTTTTCCCATGAATAATGCCTACGGGACTCTTTTCCAGATGTGAATAACAACACGCATTGAGATAATGTCTCTCTACTATTCCCTCCGCCTGATGTACAGTTTCCTGCTCTGCAGGCAAAATTCCACTGATCTTCCAAGGCCCTGCCCTTAAGAATCCCTGACCCCTTCCTCCTTCCAGCCGTCAGGTGAAGTGAACCCCTCCTTCCTCAGTGTTCTCAGCATCCTGATACATATCTCTGATTCAAGGGTAAGCATTGTGTTTTAGTCCTTTTTCTTATTTCCACAACCTACCACAGGACCCCACATTTCACTGACATTCATGTGTCTTTGATTGAATGAGTCGTTTCTATCTGAAGCTTGTGGAGTGAAAGGCAGAATACAGTGGTCATGAGCGCTGGTTTAGGAGCCACATAGACCCAAGGTCAAATCCGGTTCAGCCTCTGTCCAGCTGGTGACCCTGAAAAATGGCATAACCTCTATGCACCTCAGTTTCTACATCAATAAAATGGGGATAGCACACCCATAATTTATTCACTTAGCAAATGTTTATTGGTAGCTACTATACACCTAGCTCTGTGTTAGACACAAGGCCACAGAGAGGACGATATAGCCCCGGCCCTCTGCTCAGGTAATCAGCAGAGCCAGAGCTCACAGATGTTAAATAGTCACTCATTAGTATATGCTTATGGGGTTTGATGAATGATGTTGAAGAGGAATTTCCCACTTAAATGGCCAACTTTTCTAATCTGTTCTTTGTTCTGCTTCTGTAAACATGCTTGCTGCATAGGCCAAAGATTTCGGGGTCGACTGAGATGTATTTCTTTAGTGCTTGTTTGAAAAGATGTATTGCCTTAGTGCTTCGCTTGTTTGGAAATCCCATGCTCTGTAACTGCCCGGAGCCCATAGCAAGTCCAGGGATCTGTAAATCAGCCCATGCCGACTGTAACAACACAAGTATAAAAGCAAAATTGCCCCTAAGCTTAGCGCCCAGATTTTCAGAACATTAGCTCTTCTGGGACCGCCAGTGTAATAAACCCAAGTTTCTCCAGCCCTCTGGATGCTGCTTAATTTCTCGCTGGTCTGAGCTTTTCTGCAACAATGTGAATGAGCAGTGAGAGCCAGGGACCTGATTTGGATTGGGAGATGGGCGGTGGCGGGGGGGGGGGGGGGGGGGGCCAGGAGGCTGGTCTGAAGAAGTGGCAAGTTGCTGGTGCAACCAGGTCCGAGGTGGGCGAGGTTCTAAGGGGAGGGAGCAGCGTGCATTAGGGCCACCGGTGAAGTGGAGCAGGTGTGCTGTGTAACAGCGAGAAGGCTAGTTGGGCCAGAGTGGGTGAGTGAGGAGAGACATCAGACATGAACTCATGGAGGCCAGAGGCCAGGATGAGAGATGTGGCTGGAGCTGGGGAGAGTAGACATGTCCTTAAGGAAAGGAGGATGTCTGTGACCTGAGTCTGTCACTGGCACATTTACTCCGAGCCGTCCATAATCCATGTGGCCTTGCTGTTGCTATGTGGCTTCTGTGGTGACTCTAATGTGATCCCCAGACATGCACCCTGGACAGACTCTGGGAGAGGAGGCAGCTGCCCAGAAAAGGCCAGAAAGTTTGTTCCAAGAAGAAGCATGTTCCTGCCCTCTGCCCTGCCCATCTCCCGCTGTGCCTCTTGGGGCTGCTGTTACTCACTCACCGACACAGAAGTTAAACTTTGAGCTCTAGAGCCAAATAGACCAGAATTCAAATCCCAGCTCTAAATGCTACATGCTGTATGACTTCAGGCAAGTCACTTGACCTCTCTGAGCCTCATTTGCCTCATCTGTTAAATGAGAATCATGACAATGACTATCTCATGGGGTTAAAGGAGATAAAACATGTAGGTACCTAGTAGCATGTGGAGTTCTCAGCAATTACAGTGAGAGAACTCTTCCCGTAAGCCCTAGTTCCTTTCATAGAACCTCCTGACAGATTAGGTTCATTTAAAGTCCCAGTCAATTTTTAGGGAGCTGTGTGAAGAACGTTGGATACCTGTTGGACACCCAGGTGGAGGTGTTGAATAGGTATTTGGATGTATCAGCCTGGGGTTCAGGAAGTAGTCGAGGCTGAGGTGCAAATTAGGGAGCCATTAGAATATGAATGGCATGTAATGGATATGAGTCTGGTGAGGTACCCAAGACAGTGAGGGGGGATAAGAAGAAGACCCAGGACCAAGGACGAAGCTCTGAGAGAGCACAAGTATACAGGTCAAGAAACCAGGGAGGAATCAGCAAAGGAGACTGAGAGAGACAGCCAGGGAGGTAGGAGGAAACCTAGGAGAGGGTGGAAGCAGAGGGAAGTGGAGGTTTCAAGGAGGAGGGAGTAATGGGTTGAGTAAGATGACAGCTGAAAACTGATCACTGGACTGGACTACATAGAAAGTCACTGGTGACTTTCACAACAGCAGTTTTGGGTAGATGGGTGGGGATGAAATCCTGATAGTAGTGTGGTAAGAGAATATTGGAGGAGAGAGGTAGGAGACTGTGAGTCTAGATAACGCTTTCGAGGGGGTTGACTATAGAAAGAAAGCAAAGGAATGTGTTTGTAGCAGGAGAGTTTCGTTTAGTTATTTTGTATGTTTTATTCTTTGTGGTTGTAGAAGTAAATAGTAGCATGTTTGCACATGGATGAGAGTGATCCAGTGGAGAGGAGAATTTTGATATTGCAGGAGAGAAGGAAGGGTTGCTTGAGCAATGTTCTTGAGCAGACCAGAAAGGGTGAGATTTAATGCACAAACTGCCTTGAAAAGGGACATGTAAGTCTCAGAACCATCATGAATTTTCCCCGGGCAAATTTCCCCATGATGAATTTTCTCCCAACGGAGGTGCACATCCTTCCAGACATTTATCTCTGCACAAACCGAAATGGATGTGGATAGAATGTTTTAGCATCATGCTGTCCATATTTTTGAGCAACTTATTTTCTTTATTCAAAAATATGCTGTAGAGATCCTTCCATGCTAGTGCATGGAGACCGAACTCAATCTTTTTAAGGATTGCTTAGTATTCAGTGGTATGGATGCATCGTTATTTATTTAACCAATTTCCTATTGATGGACATTTAGGTTGTCTCTGACGTTTTATTTGTTATTACAAGTAATGCGGTAGGGAACTTCCTTGCATAAATGCATATCTTTGAGCTTTTCAGAATCACTAACTTCTAGAAGTAAAATTGCTGGGTCAAAAGATAAGTGAGTTTTGAATTGTGATGGATGCTTTTCAAGTGTCCTCCACAAAGACTACTTCAAAGAACATCCCACTAGCGCTGTAGGAGTGTGACAATTTCAAAGTGGAGTTCAACTTTAAAGTGGTGTCAGAACCGTAACTGATGTTCCATTTGGGATCTCTTTCAGGATTCTGTGTCCCTTGCCATTGTTCTGTTTTCGAACACCTGTTTTTTGGGTGCTACAAGATGCTCATCTGACATAGTCCCTTCCTCAGTCCTAGAATCAGCCATTTCACTAAGGAGAATAATATTAGAAGCCAAGGTCTGGGCATGACCAAGCATATTGAAGATACCTCCAGATCTAAAACATAGGATCCCAGACTTAGGATAAAAGTAGTTCCAAAGTCATTAGATTATTGGAAGGATGAAATGAGATCGGCCATGTTCCGTAAATATTAGTAGGGTGTTTTTCCCTCTTCCCTTTGGTATCCGATTATGTTTGTTTTTCTTGACTCTCCAACCCAAACTCAGAAGAAGATATCTATGGGATTTTCTCACCCAGTATCTTGTACTCTTTCATGAGTAAAACAATATCCAGAATTTTCTTTGTGGAACACCTAACGCCATTATGGCCAATGATAATTAAGGCCAGAAGTTTTGATCAGTTATGGGAATGGGGAAGCTTTCTCTTCTCTGCTGTGCTTAAGTTGGGCTGGAAACCACGGGACAACCCAAGACCTTCAAGACACAGCACAAAAGTCTGAGCTGAGCCCTCTCTGCACCCTGCAGGTGGGCCGGCGCTGAGGCAAGAGGTGGCCATGCAGATCCTTGTGGCCTGGCCGCCGTGTGAGGACACCTTTGTCTCTGGCAGGGGCTGGGTTGGGGTCAGCCATGGGAGGGTGGAGTTTGCTGGTTCTCAGCCCCAGTGCTCCCTGCACAGGATGCTCTTAGTGATGGTAGCGGACACTGTGGGTGCCCCACCCATGTCCCCTGGGCACCCGCTCTCCACACCAAGGAAGGCTGCGCGCTGAGGATTCTGCTTCCTGTTCTATTAGAGCATGTCCAATAAAATCCATTCGCAAAACAGAGCATCCACTATGCACCATGAGCTGTTCTAAGCACAGGGGACATAGCTCAGAAAAAGCCCCATCCTCATGGAGCTGACATTCAGTGATGAGACAGACATTAACAGGCACAGCTGTATCTAGAGTCAGATGATGACACACACTAAGGGAACACATACATAGCAGGGTGTGGGGACAGAGATGACAGGCAAGCCATTTAGAAGCTGGCATGGCCTCACAGTGTTCAGGGTGAGGGCAGGGACCAGGGCTCATTCTGCCTGAACCTCCAGCCTGGACACAGAGCCAGACACAGGCTGGGCCTCAGCAGATGTTTGCTAACTGAACATCTAAGTGAATGAAGCCGCCTCCTTGGACCCTTGTGTGAGGAAGGAGGGGTCAGGGAGGGGCTAATCTCAGTTCTCTCACGTCTCATGAGATGTCTGTACATGGCCACAATCCTAGAGAATTGGGGGAGAATTGGGGTTTCTGCACCCCTTTTTCCAGTGTCTCTGGGACTCACCCCTCACCATACATGGGGCCCAGGAGGCAGGAGGAGTAGGTGGGGAGAAGGAGGAGAAGGGTTGAGGGGGAGTAGGCCTCTTCCCCACCTCCCTTCTCCGGGCAGAGGCATCATTCCCCCCAGAGGAGAAGAGAGTGACTCTGACAGCCCCTCTCCCTGTGGGGGCAGAGCTGGGGTGTGGACAGGAGCAGAAAACGCCACACCATATGGCTAAGAAAACGATCCTGTACACAGTTCCTCTGATGAAGAGCAGCACACGCCCCCAGCCCTCCCCACCCACCCAGTTCGGAAGCACCAGCCCTTCATTTTCCCTGTAGGGCATGTTTCAAGTGCGTTGTTTTCTCTGCTTGATTAAAGCGTAATTCATTTAAGGCTCTCTGATGGTTATTTCATGTCTCCAAAGCATATTTTTTCACAGGAAGATCAATTCCAAGAAAACACCTAGAGTCTGTGGAAATTAAATCTATTAACAAGTGAAAAGTGGCCAATTGCTAAAGGAAGGGCCTTTGACTAAGACCAAGAAATGTGAAAACTGATTGGCTATTCTGCTGGGAGCCCTTGAGTGGTATTTACCCAGGGGCTTTATGAGTCTTGATATTTTATTTTTCCCCAGTGGTTGAAATTAAGCTTCATTTCTGAGGATTAAGGGAGATTCATCCTAGAGCAAATCAGCCCCATGTGGTGGAAAGAGTGGCCCTCACAGAACACCCCCGAAAGGATCTCTGTTCTTCAAACACAGTGACTATGTCGCCAGCAGCCTGTGGTTCCCACGTCCTCCACCACCCACCTGCCACAGCTGGTTTGGGCACTGGGCATTCTTACACGGGCAGGGCAGAGGTGATCAAGGAAACCCAAAACACCACCTCGGTGCCGGTCCATCAGAGTGTAGGCTAGGAGTTGCGATAGCTATAAATATGAATTTCTACTTGTTCCCCCGTACCTCACCATGGACCAGGCCTCTGGCTGACCTGGCCCTTTATACGGTGTAGGAAGCTCTTCTGGTCCCAGCATCTCTTCCATGCACTCCCAGGTTTTCTCTGTGCCATTCCTGGTGGCTCCACCTCTATCTCTAAACTCTTCCCACTCTTCTCTGCTCCTACTTTTAGGGACCGGACTCTCTCCAATGCCTCAGGTCATCCCCCCCACTTGGATATGAATTCCCTGGTTCAGGAGACTATGATGAGATCATTTCTACATTGAAACTGGGCATGTGCCTGGCCCCCAGGGAATGTGTGTGGGCCATGGGGTCTGGCCTGGATGATGGCGGGGCAGCTCTCCTCCTCTGCCTTCCACCTTCCTTGCCCTTCACCAAAGACCAAATCCAGCTAGACAACCAGGAACTCAGCACACAGTAGGAACACCTAATATACGTTAGGAATTTTACCCTCATTCATTCATTTGATCTTTGTATTTGGCTCTGGGACATATTTAAATCAAGGTCTCTCTGACTCCTAAGCCCTGTGATTTGCTTTACACGTTGGTGTGCCTTGTGTGGTTGGGGAGAGCTCTGCCTGCACAGTGGCAATTAAGGTCCTACAGGGTCCTGGAGGATGGAGTGGGGAGGGCTTTGATGACAGACCCGCAGGAAGGAGAGGCTGGGTGGGGCTGGCAGAGAGAACCTCCACCTCGGCCTCAGCTCACCCGCCCACACACTGGTGACCACTTACCTCCTCTGAGCCTCAGTTTCCCTATCTGTAATCCTGGGCCAAAACGCCTGTCTCCCCAGGATTCTGTGAGAGTTGCACACACGTGAAGCACCCAGCACAGCGCTCAGTTTAGTAAAGACTGGCTGGAGCTGAACCTCATCCACTGTCACATAAAGACTCAGGACTAGAACTTGATGTTCTGATGCCTGAACTCTGACCCTTCTGCCCTCCCTCCTCTGTAGAGGCTAAGCCAGCGTCATCCCCTAGGACACACCATGAGTCATGTCACATCAGACGCCTCCCTTGGCCACACATCCTTCGCAACACTCACAGGTGCCAGAATTCATCAGGGCACCACAGGGGTGACCACAGCTCCACACCAGCTCTTTCTCCACCTCTCTCCCTGCTCCCTCCCCCCACCCCCGAGCTGTGATTTTATCCCTTGTACAATAGCTGAGAGCATTTGCAGAGAATTCCTAATAGCCAGTTGGGTCCCTCTGAGGACTAGTGTACATTCCCTATAATGACATTCATTAGTCTGTCTGACATAAACACTGTTCTTAGGTTAATACGTTTAACTTAATGAAGCATTTATTTTCAGTTAGAAAACTCCTGAAGAAGCATGTTTTCTCCCGATGAACTAAGCTGATGAGTAGATTAATCCTAGATTTGAACAAGCTAACTAAGAAAATGAATCCAACTGGCTTCTTCTTTAGTTATAGGTCGAGTTTAAGTTAATTTGTGTAAACTTATCGTTTCTTTTGGGGGAAGAAACAGGAAGGCGATGCCCACTTGGCTCTTTGATTTGTCCTCCATATATCTGTTTGTTTCCCTCCACCCAACCCCCCCAGCCCCAGCCCCAGCTCCAAGGAGATGAAAAGACCAAGGACCAGCTATGATGAGGGGGAAAACAATGCCTAAAATTGAGCAGCAGTGGGGCTGGAGCCTGAAAGGAAGCTCTCACGTGACGACAGAGACAGTAGACAGGGCTGGGATTCCAGCTGGCCCATCTCCGCCATTGCCAGCTTTGTAGACGTCACTGTGCCCAGCATGCAGTAGGCATTCAATAGATTTGTTGAAAGAGTAAAGTAGATGCTCAAGAAACAGTGGCTTTTATTGTTATTTTAGGAATCACATAGTCTCAAGAGGGAAAAGATGCCTATTGCCCCAGATGCATCTGGTGGATGAGCTAGCGCCCATGATCCCTGGCCTGAGGGTGAAAGATGGCCTATAGGCCAAATTTGCTCTAATGGCTTCACTTGTGGATATTCCTGCAACCCCCTTCCCCATGGTCACTGGAGCCACCGCGAGCCTTGAGATGCCAGCAAATATGCACTTTCCTTCTTGCAACAGTGAGCTATCAGGCCATGACAACCCACTGCCTGTCATCCCCTCCTAAATTAGAGATCAATGGGAAGCTCAGCACTCATCCTGCTCACTGGTGTCCAAAATTCACCCTGAGAGCAAGACTGGCCGATTTCACTGTGTCCATAGGCAGGGGTGGGGTGGGGTCTACAGGCAGGCAACGCTGTGGAATCGGACAGTCCAGTTGGGCAGCTTGGCCATAATCCAGGCAGGAGATGTTGGTGGAAATATAATTAAGCCCCCACTCTGCAGGGTTGCCATGAATGTTTGTCAAAAGCACCGACACAGCACCTGGTACCCAGTGGGCCTTCAGGAGATAGTAGCTGTCATCAGTAGTGAATGGATGGAGCTGAGGTATCTAAAATGGAATCTCTCAGCTGCCTGGTCTCATGTCTCTCGGCCCAGTAGCTGTGTCCAGTCTCTCCGAGGAGATGAAAAAGACAAATTCTCAGGCTGCAAAGAAAGTTTGCCGATATTGAGTTGCAGGGGGCAGTTTCTTGTGCAGAGGGTGAGGTCTTCACAACAGTAGAGAAAGACAAGCAAACAGGATTAGATAAGTGACAAACAATAACCTTTTACGTGTTCAACATGTGCTTATCCATTTTGAAGAGGAAGGTAACCTTTAAAGGCTATGTCCTCCTCTCAATTTAAATAAAATAAGCTTATGGCATCATAGTACACGTGTTGACTGAATTCCCCCAGGTCAAACCCTTTCCTCCTGTGATATATTCTCCAGATGAAATTTCAACAGGATGCAATTACATCAATAGCATGCTATGTTGACATGGTAGAGAGATCATGTGTGCTTCTTTTGGAGTGAGACAGCCACTTTGGATCAGCAAATGTGGTTTTTAAATGCAAGTGGTGGGGGGTGTGGTTCAAAAAAGCAAAGACAGCCCCAGGGCAAATCAGCCTCCAGCTTTTCAAAGGCAGCACATTGAGTTTGTTGGCTTTGTTCTCTTTGAATGTCTCTGGCACAGAAGTCACAGGCGAGGTCAGACAGCATCCCAGTGAGTATGGAGAAGGCCCCACATCAGAGGAGGCGCCACATCTGAGCAGGGGCCTGGGCAGGGCTGGACTCCTGAGTGGGGATTAGGTTCTCTCGCAGCCAGCGGGGTGATCTGAAACCTGTGGCTGCCTCTCTCTGGCCTCAGGTTCCCCAATGTGTAAAACAGAATTACTCAGACAGTTGGTGGCTAAGGTTCCTTCTGAGTCGAACATGAAAATAAGTCCAAGTAAGGTCCAGAGAGAGGATGGTAAGTGAGCAGGGCATGGAGAGGAGGCGGAAAGGATGACCCTGGTGAACACACTGCTCGCTGTCTTTGTCACTTCAGTCCAGAATCCACTTTCAATCACCTGGCCCTGCATTTGCCCTGGGGGGCTTTACCTGGCTACCAAATTCCACCCTGATGCCCTGTGTGGCAGAACTTAACTTCCTCAGCAATAATCTCTTGCCCTGGGAAGAGCCTCAAGCACTTCCGAGGTAGGTGGTCCTGTGCCCAGCTCCCACGCTGCCCTGGTGGGAAGCTCTGTGCTACCCATGCTCCACACTGACTCCTAGTTTCCCACCTGATCACTGTCCAGTCACCGACAGTGGTAACTGAGGTGAAATAACAGCCTTTATTGGAGGGTTTCCCCTCCTGTCTCACCTTCCCACTGCCCACACATATTTCCTTCACCTGCCAACATAATCACAGGCACTTTATCCTTGTTGTAGATTCTGCCACTGGGGGACCCAAAACTAAGATGATAACTGAGGAGTAGAGAAGGGCGCAGGGGCATTCTGGATGGGTACTCGTCTCGTGGGTATGTCCAGTGATTGGGAGTTCTTTAAGCTGTACACTTAATGGTGTGCATGTTTTCCTCTATGTATATTTTACATTATAGCATAATAAAAGTGTGTCTATAAAAAGAATAGGGCACTTTTTACTGAGATGCCCAGAATAAGCTGGAGGGGTGATGGTACAGTCACACTGGACACCCAGCACACAGAGCATACAGGCAAAGAAATTAATTTTGTCAAATGATGTGTGAATAAATTAATTAGAAAAGACATGAACCATTGAAGAAGCTAATGAAGCAAAGAATAATGAATAAATGCATGAATTAGGCAATGAGCAAATGAGCATATTTGGGAATGAGTGAAGGAATGAACAATGAAAGAAGAAATTCCTAAAGACTGTTGAGGAGGTAAGTGCACAGATGGACAACAGAACGATGAATGAATCAAAGGGCACACATGGTGAAAGCAGGAATGAATGAACTGAGGAGTGAAGCAAGGAATACATTAACACAGGAATGAGTACACGAAGGCATGAATGAAAGAATAAATGGGTGAAAAACTGAGGAAAGGAATGAAAGAGTAGATATAAAAATATAAGAAACAATAAGCAAAGAATAACTGTATAAATAAGTGCATAAGTGGATAAATGGTTTGATGTTGTACATAAGTGGGGAAGTAATTTGCAGAGCAGAAAACTCAACTGAGAAAAGGTCTCCACTCACACACCTGGGGCCCAATGAGCATGTTCCTTTCAGAGAAGTTTGCTAAAGTGATTTCAGTTTAGACTTAAGAAGAACAATGTTAAGCATATACCAATGAGGCCATGGAGTAAGCCACTCCCTAAAATAAACTGGGTCCAGTGGGAAGAGCTAAATGGAACTGACTATATTGTTTTCACAATTAGGTTACAGATAATTTCCTATTATGTAGCAAAACCCCAGCATGATTTTAGTAATCACTATTAAAATAACTACTTCCACTGTCTCCTTGCAAATTAACCTCCGGGAGATGTAATTAACATTGGCATGGGAAAGTTTGCTGTGTGGCCCAGGAACAAGGAAAGGGTGTAAAACT
This sequence comes from Eidolon dupreanum, assembly GCA_028627145.1. NCBI lineage: Eukaryota > Metazoa > Chordata > Mammalia > Chiroptera > Pteropodidae > Eidolon > Eidolon dupreanum. The sequence goes on along the minus strand of CM053502.1, from coordinate 15,049,110 downwards.
GTTGCTATGATCATCCTGTGAGACTCAGCAAGGAGGCCATGTGATACATGGGACTCTGCCTGGGAACCCAGAAGTCCGATCCGCTGCCATTGACATTAAACAAATCACTCCCCCATCTGGGCCTCAGTCCCTCCCCCGTAAGATAAAGTCATTCCCCTAATTCCTAGCCTCCCTGGGGGAACTGGGGAAATCTTGTTCTAGGTGGAGTTCCTCACTGCCCCCACCCTGTGCCCCAACTGCACAGGGCATGTCCCTCATTGTATAGGGTAATGAGGTCTCCTTCTGCTGTGTGTTTCTTCCCCACCAGACAGGACAGAGACCTCAGCGCACGCTCAGCCCCGAGACCAGAGCCTGCTCACCTGCTCACGGTAGGTGCTCAGAGAACATCGGTGGAAGGAACGAAGGGATCTTGTGAAGTGTGGGTTTTAGAAGCTGCCTTAAGTCCCTTTCAAAACAATCAGGTCTGATAAGCAAATGGTCCCTCACCAATGTCCTCACAGACCTTGTCATGGCTGCCCTGTCTCTGATATTTTCCAGGTGTCACTTGTTCCCTTTATTCCATTGATACCTGCCTCTCTCACTTCCTGTATACTGCTCTAATATCTGCGCCTGGGAAAGTATGGAAACAAGCTGGTACACTTGTGCATAAAGTATTGTCAGGTCTCTGATGAGGGGCTGAAGGGCTCTGCTCTGAGTGAAGGTGTCTAAGGAAATATGGAGTCTCCGGGTCTCCACACCTGAGGCATTGACAAGAGTCTCAGTGCCGTCTCTGCTGTCCAACAGGTGTACTAGAAGCTGCCTATCCAGTCTGCACCTGCGATTCCAGGATTTCTGCCTGTTTCTAGAATCTGCTTTCCCAAGTTGTCTGGCTCACTCCAACTGTCCTCTCTCTAAGGCACTGGAAACCGTGCTGAACGAGGTCCCACCTGCAGGTGCCTCATTCCCTTGTCTGTCTGACCCTCCTGACTTTTGGGAGCTAGCCAACCCCTCCCCAATCAGCCCTGATAGAATTGGCTGTGGCAGGGGAGAGAGGTGGTGAAGATCAGCCTGAGAGAGAAGCCGGAGCCAATAACAAAAGGCCTGACCCGGGAGAGGAGCGCAGACTCCATCTCATCAGCAAGAGGAACAGGTGGGGTGAGCACAGCAGGCCATCTGTGCAGCCGGGCTTAGCAGCACCCCGGTGCAGGGGTCTAGGAAACTGACTGGAGGTGACCCTGGTGGGCCCAGGGAACCACGTGACCACGAGTTACCTTGGAATCTCTCACCTAAAGGACCCTCCACCCATTCCAGGACCAGCCTGTCTGCCATCTCAGCTGATGGTATTGGACACAGAGACCAAGTGACCATTCAGTGGGTCACCTACATGGGCTCTGCCCAGCAGGGCTGTCCTGGCTCAGACCCCTCCATGCCCTCTGCTCTCCCAGCAAGTCCAGCCTCATGGGGGCAGCCCTGGAAGATCCCCCAGGAACTGGATCAGAGGATTCCTGCTCACTTGAGGTACGAGACGGCCACAGACACCTCCAAGGACACGGGGGGCTAGAAGGCCGGGACTCTTCTTCTTATATTTGCTACACTCCTCAAATTGTCCTTGATCATCACAAATTGCCCTTAGAGATAGAAGAAGTTGTAAAAATTAAAGAAGAAATCAGCAGCAGTGGTTCCTATGAAATGAGATCAAGTTTCCTTCTACACAATTAAACATGCACATGTAAAATGTCCTTGTCACATAATATACTGACTCCTGTTAGAGTCGATATTTGCTAATGAAAAGGCTGGAAGTTTCTGGGTATTTAAGGATCAAAGAACAGGAGGCTTCAGATAGTCAGACAAACTCGGACGGTCTCAGCTCAGCCGTGTTCATGTGCAGGTTTCACTTCACCTTTCAAACCTCCGACTCCTCATTCTAAAGTGGGCGATGGCACCTCTTTCACGAGTGTAAGTGAAAAAATGTGGATAAAACACCACAGCACCTGGGACACTGCAAACACTCAAAACGTGGTTGTTGCTGTTATCAACTAAGAGTAAAGATAAAGCAGAGGTTTTCTTGGGAGAGAGGCTTCTTGCCTCTTTGTCCCTTTGGAAATTTCTTTGATGGACTGCCGGAGCCAGTTTGATAATCACTTATTCTGATAAAATAAAACGTAACTGCAGAAAGCCTTATCATCACAGCTTTATTATCACTGTGATGCCCATAAAATCCATTTCTTACACAAGCCCGGGAGCAGCCACTGGCCCGTGCCTGTGTCGCCCTGCACTGGGCAGAATCTCTTTGCATTCCTACAACAGCTGCATGGGGGTATCATCCTCCAATTTTGCAGATGAGGAAACTGAGGCTCGGAGAGTGAAACCACTTCAACAACACAACGACGGAGGTCTCTAAGCATCTGCCACGTGAGATCCAGCAGTGAACAAAGTTCCTGCTCCCCTGGTACTGGGAGTAACAGATCATAAGGAATGAAGGTATAAAATGTGTCAGGTGGTGATAGTGTGATGGAGGAAAATGCAGCTGGATGTCAGGCAGCCCCCTTTGTCCTAATGAGAGGCTCACTTGTGTCCTGCTGCCATGAGGCCTCTCAGAGCTGCTTCCTGCTGGGGATTCTGGGCACAAAGAACATTTTTATGGGAATAATGGATGTATGGAATAAGACCCAAGGACACTTCATGCGTTCATTCACTCATTCATTTATTACCCAGGTCAGTCCTGAGTATAAGTCAGTGAAACCAGAGACAAGGCCCCCTCCTGGTGCTCACACTCCAGCCAGGGGCCTGATGTTAGGTCAGCACAGATCAGTGAGGTCACACCAATTCTTGACCTTGTTTAGCCTCAAGGTTTTACTTGTACAACGCAGGCAATAACAGCCTTTATTGACCGATCATCCTGTGCTGGGAATGGTGCTGACAATCCACGTGCTTCATTTCTGCCCAGCCTTAGACCACCCTGTGATTCACAATGCACAGATTAGGAAACTGAGGCCCAGAGAGGTGATTAGGAAACTGAGGCCCAGCTGCTCAAAGTCATAGTCAACAAGTAGCTTCAGAGTCAGAAGACTCCAGTTTATGTCCAAATTTGGCCACTCCCCTTAGCAAGCTTCTCACCTCTGAGCCTATTTCTTTGTCAGTAAAGTGACAGTGACAGCAGTACCTGCCTAAGAGAGGCTGCCGTGAGGGGCAAGTCAGACAGTGTTTGGGACATACATAGGACTATGCCTGGCACAGAGTGATTGTGAGTAGGATGATAGCACTCTCTCTCATATGGTGCTTGCTGCACTTAATCTTCCTGGTAGGCCTTAAATGGAGCATGCTGTTATAACCCTTTAACAGAACGGTCATTACCTGCAGTTCGCAGATGAGCCAACTGAGGCTCAGAGGGGTGGAGTCCATCCCTAAAGTCGCAAGGTGATGAAGAGCAGAGTCAGATTCTTGCTGTGCTTTCTATCCATGCTGGTTCTTCTCCTTTTCTTTTTTCTTGTATCTTTTCTTTTCTTCTTTTTTTTAAACTGCCTATAGCACCTGGTATTCCTAGGTAGTCTCCCACCCAAGTACTAACCAGGCTCAACCCTGCTTAGCTTTCGAGATCAGACGCGATCGGGCACGTTCAGGGTGGCATGGCCATAGACTCCTTTGCTTTTTTCTTTGCTTTTTTTTTTTTTTTTGACTCATCTTCTCTTGTCCATTATATCAACCAAATATTCTTCACTACTTTCTGATTCTATTGGTTTCAAAAGCTTGCATCTTGTTCCTCTCCAGTTAGTTACCTTAAATGAAAGAAATTTATTTATTTAGATTTAACACAGTCTAAAGCTAATCGACATCTCTCTCCTCCCTCTGAATAACACCTTTGGAGGCCTTAAATCTAATCTCCCCTCTCGTATTACTATTGTTTTCCTCTAGTGTTATGATGCCATCTTCTTTTTCTACTTCTCCCAACTTAGTCCTTACTGTTATTGTCATTGGTTTTTCTCTTATTTCATAAATTTAATGAGTGATTACATTTGCCCCAAGATATTTCTGCATGCTTTTCTGGTTTTCATTCTATTCCTTCCTTTTAGGTTCAATATTCTTCTTTCAGAAGAGATCTTTTGTTCATTCTTTTAGCAAGATCTGGTGAGAGGTCAACTCTCAATTCTTAACTGAAAATATCTTTTTTTCTCTCTCAAATTTGACTGATGGTTTAGCTAGAATAACTTTGATAGTTATTCCTCTTGGCACTAAAAATATTGTTCCAGTGTTTTCTGGTCTCTATTGTTGTTGTGATGTTTGCTGTCAATCTGTCTTTAGCTGATCTGTCCTTTTTCTGGTTGCCTTTAAAATATATATATCTATAGACTATTTTAATGTATATCCAGAGGTCCCTCATGCTTTTATATACTACCATTCTACCAGTTCTAACCAGTTCCAGTATTATAGATTAGTTGTGCTTGTTTTAGGAGTTTTTATAAATAGAATTATACAGTACGTTCCTATTTGTGTCTGTTTTTTTTTTTCTTCTTCTTAACATTATGTTTGTAGTTGTAGTTCTTTAATTCCCATTAATACAGATAGGAATAGGCAGAGGTATAGATAGGCAGGAGGTATAGATGAATAGGCAGAGGTATAGATAAATCTAGAAGTAGATCTAGGTCTATATATAAATATAATCTTTCCTCCTGTATTCCTTCTTGTCTTACAGTCTAGGACCCTTATTTCATGTGGCGGATCATCTTACTCTAATGTCTCTTAATCTCACTTTCATATTTTCCATTAATTTATTTTTTGATCTGTAGTCTGGGAAGTTTCCCATCGTCTACATTTCTGTTCACTTATTTTCTTCCTAGCTTTGCATAATTTGCTACTTTATTCATTCACCGAGTTTGTCTTTCAAAAATTACACATTTTATTTTAGGAAAATATTTTATTTCCCAATATGCTTGCTCTTTTTTCCCACAATACCTGGTTCTATTCTTATGATTTTTAAAACTTTATTTTTTTAGAACAGTTCTAGGTTCACAGCAAAGTTGAGAGGAAGGTACAGAGATTTCCCACATATCCCTGACCTCTGCACATGCATAGCTTTTCCCATTATCAATATCTCCTACCAGAGTGCAACATTTGTTACAATTAATGAATCTACATTGATGAATAATAATCACTCAAAGTTCATAGTTTACATTAGGGTTCACTCTTGGTTTTGTGCATTCTATGAGCTTGGACAAATTTATAAAGACATGTATCCACCATTGTAATAGCAGACAAATATTTTTACTGCCCCCAAAACCCTCTTTGCTCCACCTATTCATCTCTCTCCCGCCATTCTTATGATTTTGATTCTTTCTTTCACCTCTTTATTTGAAGCATACTTACATTAGAGTTTCCCTTGTAATCACTCTCTCACTGATTGTGAGTTTCTATTCTTTTTTGTCTGCTGCCTTTCATGTACGATGTCCTTTCTTCATTTGTTTTGGAATTTTGGTTTTTGAGCTCCTCTTCATTGGGGCCTTATCTGTGGGAATGTTGTGTAGCCTGAGTAGAGGATGTGGCTGTACTGAGCTATTCTGGATTGGCTTCTTCAGATACTGCAAAAGGATCACCAGCCTGGGACCAATTATGGATTAGTTTCTTGTTTTCTCTGTTCAGAAATCACACTTAAGAGGTAAATTAAAACCCTAATCCCAAAGAAGGTACAGACCTGTGTTTACAAATTTCCAAGAGAATTTTTTATTGCTATTGCTCTACCCAGAGTCCAGACAGAAACAGACAAGTTTCCTTGCAATGTTCTAATTCATCTAAATAGAATACATTTTTCTAATATACTCTTTTACTGAGAATGTGGCTCCTCAAAGGTCCCAGCTCTGTGTGGGGTCCAAATACCCAACTCCTGGGTTCCCATGAGTACAAAACCTCATTTTCCCCTGTGACAATATTAAGCCCAAGTTCTCAAGTTACTAAGACTCGCAATCTCACTCCCATCCCCAGCACAGCATCCCCAGGTCACATACTTGCTACCTTTGTTGTGAGTTCTTCTCCGCTCCCTGGGGATGTCCCTGTCCTTTTCACTATATTTGATTGAATGATTCTAGAGTGTAGAGGGAAGGTTTTCAGGACTAAGTTGGGTCTGTCCTCTGCCCCGCCCACTCTGGGCCCATCTGGGCTCACTGAATCTGAGGATTCAGTGGGGTAACCAGGGACAGGTGTCCAGAAGGCAGTTGGATATGTGGGTCAGGGCTCAGCACATGGGTCTGGGGTGTGGATGCAGATTTGGAGTATAGCAGATGTGCTCACTAACATCTTTGGGAACATACAGGTGTCCACAGGGATGTGTTAGGGGTTTGTTCTCGTGTCCGTGTGTGCTTGGGCTTGCACAGGCAGGACTCTGAACTTTTGTGTCTGAGAAACCTGGATCAGTGACAAACATGAGGCTCTACCAATAGCTCAGGATTTGTATTGGCCAGACCTGAGTTTCCACTTGGGCTCTTGTGCTTTCTAGATGAGCAAATTTGGGCAAGTCGATTCTCTTCCCTGAGCCTCTGCTAGAAAGCAGAGATAATAAAGCCTGTCTTGAGGGTGCTATGAAGATTGAGATAACTCACAGGCCTGTGCACCGAAATGGGCACATTGTGGTGTCTGAAGAATTGGATCAGGAGCCTTGTGCTCAACTAGGGCAGACAAACCTGGGCTCAAGTTACCATCAAGAAAGACATGCTTGGGTTGAGCGTCAGAGCATCAAACTTCACTAGGTGGGAAATGAAGGGAAAGGCATTCCAGGCAGAAGAATAGTATATGCATAGGCTAGAGATGCTAAAGGGTATGGAATGTTCTGGGAGCAGTTGGTAGCTCTGTATAGATGGTGTGATGGGAGAGTGTGGGTGAGGGAGTAAACTCTGGAGACACGTAGGAAGACCTAGGGAATAGGAATGGGGACAGAAATGCTCTAACAGGTTGTAGTTGACTACAGCTGTGCGTGGGAAGAGAAATGCGGCTTTAACAAAAGCCCAAAGAAAACAGATATGTCTGTCCTCAGAGGACTCAGCCTTCAAGACCTGGGAAGTAGCTCCTCACCCTACACTCAGCATAAGTGGATGCTGGACAGAGTCCCAAAGGGGATGGGGAAATGATTAATGGAGCAGAACCATCTGGCCCGGGGGTTAGAGGAAAGAAGTTTGCCTAGTACCTCAGTATGCCACTGATATTAAATTATTGATAATAATATCAGTATTTTGTTGATGTTATTATATTCATAATATTAATAATAATTTATACATTATACTTAACGTGTGTTGAGGGTTTACTATGTGCCAGACACTGTTCTAAGAGCTGTGCATGTAAATACATATATGATATAGATATATATGTGATATATATATCAGCTTATTTCATCCTTAAACAACCTCATAAGAAGAATATTAGTATTATCCCCATTTTACAAATAATGAAACTGAAGCACAGAACAAATGAGTTCATTAGAGAAAGGGAGTTGCAGGTGGAGTGGAGGTCAAGCAGATCAGAGTTCACATCCCATCAGCTCTGTGGCCTTGAGCAAGTGACTCCAGCATTCTGAGCCTCGGTTTCCTCCTCTGTAAATAGAGTGTGGGCCAGGACCTCTGCAGGACCTGAGGCATGGCAGGAGCTGCAGGGACCAGAGTGCCTCCTCCCTTCCTGAAGCTGCAGTTGGTGCCAAGTCCCTGCTCTGGTTCCAGGCACTTTAGGGGCTGGGGACTCCAGGAGGAGAGGATAGACCTTTAGTGAGGGAGGGGCTGGGTGAGCCACCTTCTGGGAATTGCCCAGAGTCTGTGTGGCTCAGAAAGCCCAGAGACCCATTGTAGCATCACTTCTGGGGTCCAAATCCCACCTGACAGGAAGTAGCGGACTCTCAACTCCAACTCTAGAGCTGTTGGCAGAGAGGCTGAGCTCTGCAAAAGAGACCAGGCTCCCCAGTGCAAGGATCTTTGATTACTTTTTAGTGAAAAACATGTTTGTGTCCAAGCCGAAATTATATTGTCGGCAGTTAATTATCACTTGTTAAACAAGTATGTGCCCAGATTGCGGATTTAATTTCCATAAAGGTTTGCAAAAACTTCCTTTCTGTTATTTATGAGGGCTTTTGGAGAGAGAGACACTCACTGTTGGAAATAGAGCTTTTTTAATGCAGATTTTAAAAATAAATAGGTTTCTTTGGCATTGAGTCAGAACTCCTTTGTAAGTAACAGGAAAACACTTTGTCTAGTTCAAGCACAGAAAAATGAGGAGGAGCAGGGAGGGGCATGGGCTGGCTCCAAGGGGTCTTTTGGAACTTTATAAACTTGGACTTGACTCCAGCCTGGAAATGGAATGGACAGCCCTGTCGATCCCCCTCTGTCATGAGTTTCACCTTGGCTTCTCTGCTCTTCTGTCTCATGCTTCCTTCTGCAGCCAGATTTTGACAGCTTCTCTATTCACCTTGCAGACATGGCCCTCCTGCCTTTCTTGAAATCACATATCTTTGTGTCTAAGGCCAGCAGAATGACAGGCCAGACCTGATTTCACATCCTGGTTCGGCCACTGGCTCGCTGGTGCCCTTGGCAAATTCTTAGCCTTGCAGATCCATATTTTGCTCCAAGGCCAAGTCCACCTTGCAGTGTTAAAGTTCATCATAGGAACAGATGCACAGTACCAGTCATACAGTGGGCTCTGCAAGGACTGGGAACTGTTTCTCGTGTTGCTGAATTCTGATTATTACAACAATAGCAGCAACAGGAGCATCAGTAACAATAATAATACTGTCTCCTGAGCAGAGTTAGAGCCCCATACTGGGGAGACAGGGATGAATGAGAGATGCCTCTGTCTGTTAGACCCTCACTGGGCAACCAAGAAACCCAGAACAGGTGCTGGACAACCTCAGCCCTGAGCCAGGAGCCCCGGCTTCCTTGACTATAAGAAAGGATGGCTGTGAATACACATTGAGATAAAAATGACTGGCACGTAATAGCTGCTCAGTAAATGCTGGGTTATTTTCTGGCACAGTGTCTTGACAATGGTACAGTTTGGCAAATATTCAATGAATGAAGAAAAAGAGAATACATACATGATTTTTGGGGTGAATGAGTAAGGTACTTAATTTGAAATACTCAGCTCAGCATTTGGAATGTACTATGTTCTCAATAAACATTACATACAACTTTCTAAGCTTTAGCATGAAACTTAGAGTTGGGCTGGGGAGGGAGATAGAGATAGAAGGATATGAGGCTGGAGAGAGGGAGCAAGGGGGAAAGTTGGGGACGGGTAGGGCCCCATATTTGCTACCCCCCAAGCCACCTCTTCCTCATCTCCAGCTGTTAGACCAGCTGTAACTGACATTAATGGTCTTCTAGTTCCTAATCTTTTTTTTTTTTTTTTTTTTTGGCAATTTAAAAATGGTTTTTTTGGTTTCCATGAACAGAACTGCAGTGTCAACTCTGCTGAGGTTCTTCTCTATCTTCCTCTGGAAGATCTTCATGAAAATGATGTCGCAAAAAAAATGGTGTATCCTGGTTAAGCAAACAGAATGAGAAAAAGGAATAAAATGCATTGTGAAGAGCAGAAAACAAGGAGAAGAAAGGTGACAATGGACATGCATGAGAATGAGCACAGGGAGATGATGCTAGCAAGTAATTTATTTTGTAGCTGAGTTCCATTCACTTTATAAAGGACCATCTTCACTAACTCTTCTGATAAGAGAGTTTTTCTTATTATTATTTTGCCATCCAGCCCTCAAGCCCTAGGCCCTCAAGACCCCTGCCTACAAAAATGAGGCCATTGCCAGCAAACACTCAGAGGACATTTAGTATAAAGCCAGAGGTGTTCAGAGGAACCTTCTATTTGGACTGTGAGCAGAGATGCAAATCTTGGCATCTCTGGCATGCTGTGGGAGGTGCCAAATTTGCCCCAAATATGCCGGGGGGAGAGGGAGGAAACTGAGCTTAGAAGGATTCCCTCCCCCAGCCAGGAGAGCTTCTGTGAGGGGCCTTCCTGGTGGCTCCCAAAGCCCTGCTAGGTTAGGAGGGTGCAGGACTTGATGACTCTCAACTGTCCACTAACCAGCACCCATCAGGCCTTGTCTGCGGAAGTCTGTGGTTTCTGGTTCTGTCCTGATCATTCAGGCAGCTGTGAGCAGAGAAGTAGACCTTTCACATCCTTCAGCAAAGGCAGGATTTGTCCCATGTTGGCCCCTGGCCTCTGTCCCCATAATTTCCCTCCTTGACCCACAGGGGCCTCTTGTCTCACTGCCTTACAAAGGCCAGGTCTCCAATATGCTTAAATACCTGCTGTATACCAAGTGCAAAGCTAGATGCCAGGGTGTGGGATGACTAAGGCAGACATAGTCTGTGCTCCGTGGGGCTTCCAGTTGAAAAGGACAGACTGACGTGAAAGTAATAACTACAGAAAGAATCAGCTGTAACATAATGAGGGCCACAGGGGACCTACCTGTCAGAGGGAGGTCAAGTGGGCTTCCTGGAGGAAGTGATATTCTATGTTGAGACATGAAGGACGCATAGGAGTCAGCCAGGTAAGATGTCCTGAAGGATGCTCCAGGTAGAGAGAATAACATGTGCAGAAGCTCAGAGGTTCTAGTGGCAGAAGAAAGGCCTGAGCGACTGGACCATCCTGAATGGGGGAGTGCGGCAGATGCTGAGGCTGCAGAGATGGGTGGAGCCAGACTGTCCTGGGCTTCAAGGCCAGGTAGGGACACTGGGGTAAGTGTCACAAGAAGCCAAGACAGAGTATAGTTATGCTTTTAAAGCTCTCTTTAGTGGCCGTGTGGAGAATGGGTAACTGAAGGGGCAAGAGTGGAAGCAGCAGGACAAAGGGTAGAGGCTACCTCAGGGGCGCAGGTGAGCAGTGATGGAGACCTGGCCAGGATGCAGCAGAGAAGCAGTGAGCAGTGAAAGAACATGGGTACAATGTTAGTATCAATGATATCAGTAATATTCAGGCATGTTGGGAGACAAAATGTTTACAATTCAGCTCTTTCCTAGTCACTCCCCATTCACACAAAGTCTCACCTGGACGAGCTCTGCCCTGACAGCAGCACTATCCCATGCACCCCATGCATGCTTCTTTGGGTTTGCAGTGGCCAAGTCCTGGAATAAGGAGACAAAGGTTTGGATATCCTGATGAGAAAGCCATGGGTGTGGATGAGCCCACCTGGGAGGGGAGGACAGCGGGCGCTGGGCTCTCAGAGCGTGTCCTGGTCTCCCAGTGTCCACGCATCCCCAATATGGACCAGCTCAGAGCAGGTATCAAAAGGAGTGACTGCAGATGGAATTTCACTGAGATACCATTTCTCCCCATCAAACCGGCAAGATTCTCAGTGGTAAGAAAGTCACCTCACACACTACTCAATAATCATGTCCTTTCTGGAACACTCCTGAGTAGCATCATGCCTGCATGATAGTGACATCCGGCAGCACTCAGAGCCCAGCCCTGGACCCCGACAGCTTGGCTGGGAATGCTGAACCCACCCCTGTCGGCTCCGAGAAGCCCAGCAAGGCCCTGAGCCAGGCCAGGCCTATTTCTTCCTGTGAAACAAAAGCTTCCTCGGGCTTTTGTGAGAAGTAAAGGGTCAATATTTCATTTAAGTCAGCGTCTTACACATCATGGTATGTAGCCAGCACTCAAGGTTCTCCCTTTTCAGCAAATGTCCACAGAGAGCCCACCGTGGGCAGACACACTCAGCATTAGTGGTGGCCTGCAGAGTGTGAAGGTTGGGCATAAGAGCCAGGAGGAAAAGGAGGCAGGAGAGAGTGGGGGTCAGAGTTGTAAATATGGGGTCAGGGAAGGCCTGTCAGACCAGGTGACACTGGGGCAAAGGCCTGAAAGAAGAGAGAAAAGAAGCGGGGCAGCCGTGGGGAGGAGGCTCCAGCTGGAGGGAAGGGCAAAGCCAAGGCCATGGGCAGGAAGGTGCAGAGGGTCCAGGAAGGAGGCCGAGGGTCTGAGGAGAGTGATGGGGATGGGCTGGGATGGAGCTGGAGACTGTGAGGCCTGGGCCACTGTCATCATGGACTGTGCCCAAGTGAGGCAGGAACATGACTTAGAATGGAACAGAGCAGGGACAGCTCCGCTCTCAGTCTCACGAGGTCCCCTGGCTGCTGCAGGGAGAGTGACAGGAGCAGGACCAGGGCAGAGGCAGGGGCCAGGCAGGAGGCCACTGCACCAGTCCTGGAGTGACAGCGGTGGGACCAGGCGGGGAGCCTGGAGAGCAGGAAGGGATCTGGATCTGGGGTCACGTGGAGGCTGAGTAAATAGGACCTGAGGACTGTTCACTCCATGAACACTTGGTATTACTAGTTTTGTAAGCTTGATACTATTTAACGGAGCATTTCCTAATAGGAGAAAGATTCAAGAATGAAACCTGCAGCAGTGTTACTTATGAGAGTTAAATAATTAAAATCATCCAGATTTTTTAAAATAATAAATCATGGAACATTAATTACATGGGCTATTTCCAAGAATGCATAATGAGATGGAAAACTGGTCAGGCTGGAGCGTCAGGTAAGAAAGACCCAAATCTGCATGTGCAGCATGTGGAGGACACAGCCGGGTTCACCAGCATCCAGTTCCCAGGAGAACGCACGTCCATCACCTTCATGTCGGGGGCGGCCATGGGACTTGCTCTGGCCGATGAAATGTGAATAGAGGTGGGGAGCGTCCCTTCCAGGTGGAAGCATTAAGGGTCAGAGCTCGATTCTCCTGTCCGTTGTTCCCTGTCACAGTGATTGTCACAGTGATTGAGAAGTGCGTGTGACATCTGAAGATGGTGGAGCCTCTGTCAGCCTGAGTCTCTGCGTGTCTGTGGTAAGTGAAGCCCACCCTGCTGACCACCATGGATATGCGACATGAGCAAGAAACAACCTTTGTGGTTTCGGGAGAGGAAGGAGGTTATCATTTCATATCCCAGCCTGTCCTGACAATCTGTACTGTAAGCCCTAAAATTTCATGCATTACCTGGACATCTTTGCACCTCACAGGACCTCAAAGGCCTAATGGAGAGTTAGTTCCCTTGCTCCTGACATACATGCCTCCCACCCAGCAGTAAGGTGTCTCCACACGGCTAGTTCCCCTTCCAGCCAGAATAGCTGTGCTCTACCAGCTCCTCACCTAGCGTGCTTCAGCAGCCTGCCAGTGTGGAATTATTCACACAAACCAGTCACATACTCCCACGGGGACTAGTAGGCACCTTGCCCTCTTGTTACTACAAAGCCTGCCTCCCGCAGTCTCGCTGGGTCACTCCACTCTCAAGTGCAAACCTTGCGTGGCCCTGCCTGGCATGTAAGATCCTTCTCCCCCAGGCTGTGAGTATAGGTGCTTTCACTCTCATCTGTCTAGTGACAGATGTGCGTTTAGCCATTTCATTCTGTTTAGGATGGGGGATCCCTCCCTTACCAGGAAGGTGGCTAGAAAGTGATCAGAACAGTTACACCAATGAGAAATCAATTATGAAAATATTTACTTGTATATAAATAGAAAAGGAATGAAGAAAGGTATCAGCTACTATCTTTGGAGGTGAGAAGCCAGTGCTTCATATCCATTTTGCACATTTTAAGTGTTTTACAATAAGTATACATTACTTATATTAAAAGAAAAATCACTGTTATTAACAAAGTACCTGGGCCCTGGCCAAGGCTGTCCCTGTCCCATGTTGCACTTTTCTCCCCTCATCTCTGGCTCCTGGTGCACTTGGCATCTGTTCTGCCCAATTAGTCCTTTATTAGAGATCATTCTGTTCTCTAATTGTCCGCCCTGCATAATTGAGTAAGGCCGTCTACTGTCTTGTTCTCAAACGTTTAATTTAGTGTTTCTTGGCCTCGGTTTCTTCATCTCTAAGTGCAGTGGTGGCAGAAAGGGAGGTTTTAAGAGCCTTGTCAATGCCAACAGTAATAATAAATAGTAAAAGCCAGCATTGCACACCAGGTACTATGTTAAACACTTTACATGCATTGGCCCATGTAATTATTTCAACAGTCCTATGAAGGAGGCACTGTTACTACCCCCCATTTTACAGACAAAGATACTAAAACTCTGAGAGGTTTAGAAACTTGTTCGAGGCCACAGCTCAGAAGTGGTTGAGTCTGCTCCCCAGTCCCTGTTCTTCCTAGTCTATTGAGTATCAGACTTTGCTATGCCTGGATGCTGTGGCAGGGGCTTGATGCACAAAGACAAGATAGGGGCGTTTGCCTGAAAGTTGAATGATGATGATGATGATGATGATGATGATGATGATAATGATGATATGACGACAATGACGACGATGATGACGATGATAGTAATAATGCCAGTTAACATGCATTTAGGGATCACTGTTCATCATGCATTTAGCACACATTAGGATGTGAAGTCCCCACAATGTCTATGCAGCAAAAAACTGTCGCAGTCACCATGTCACAGATGAGGGTCCCAGGCACAGAGAGGTCCTGGCTTTGTCTCAAGTTCCACCCCCAAGTGCTGCCCACAAGTGTCATGTAAGCATAAGAAGCTGCCTCCTGCTTCTTTATTTTGCCAAATCCTTACAACAACCAGACGTACTCAGGATTACAGTACCCATTTTACAGAGGGGAAAACTGATGCAGCTCAGAGAGGTTAAGTAACTTGCCCACCATCTCACAGCAAGAAAGTGGCAAAGCCCAGATGACACCAAGGCCATCCAAAGCCAGTGGCCTAATTACTTGGCAACACTGACTCAGAGGAGGAAAGTGGGGTACCAGGTTACACAAACAGCCAATGAACTCCAGGCTTGGGTGACACAGGGCACATTTCTCAAGAGAGGCAGCATTTTTTTATGATTGTGGCCAATGATGTCTGCCAGGCGGAGACCCATCAGGCACAGCTGGGGTTGCTGGCAGCCACCTCAGCTCCATAAACTCACTGTCGGCCCTAAATCCTGCAGAAGTTTATGACCCAGCATAATTGTTCTAATTGTGATTGTCATGGCTAATAATGTTATGTGACAGCCATAAACTCAGAAAGTCTGAAGTGGACTCAAGAGAAGGGAGAGACCTTGGATAGTTTGAACAGGACTCAAAGAGAAACAAGAGGGCTCAGGTTAGGGGCACGGGCTATGCATCATGGAGATGGGGTCTCAACTCATACAGTCACAGAATTTTAGAATGGAAGCATGTTAAGCACAGCTGGATAATAAAATGTTAAAATCATTGCAGATTAACAATGCAGAGCATAACATAAGGGCTACAGAACAGGACATTCAGATATAGAGTGGGACCCTCCCGGACCCATGGAACACTAACCTCACTGGACCTTGGAAATAGTACGGCAGCCTCTGGGGCACAGCGAGGTGCAAGTGGTATGAGACAGGGGCCAAAGGAAGGGGCCTCAATTTAGTCAGCTCTGCTGCTTATGAGCACTGGGATCACACACCGATCTTGTCCGAAAAGTGGGGAGACCAAAAGCTTCCTTCACGGAATCAGTGAGTCCCAAATGGTGTGATGGGTGAACGGTGCAGACAGAATGCTGTGCGACTCATTGTAACTGATAGATGTAAATGCATATTATATAGATAGAGAGATGATTGATAGATAGATGATAGATAGATAGATAGATAGATAGATAGATAGATAGATAGATGATAGATGATAGACAGACAGACAGATAGATAGACAGACAGACAGACAGATAGATAGATAGATACAGATATAAGTCAAGACTAGAAGCAACCCTCTGAAACCTCCAGCCTTCAGTCTGCCCATTGGATTTCCCTGAGGATTTAGAGCAACCCCATGGCAGACCCCATGCCAGTGGGGCGGGTTGGATTTGTCCCTGCTGCACCCCCATCCCAGAACTGGGCTTGGCTCAGCATCAATTCATAATAAATACTATTGAATGGATGAACAAATGCATAAAGAATGAAGCTAAAGGGGTGGAGGCAGCTATAGCCTCGGATAAAGAGGTGGGAGCTGAAATCCTTGCCCTGGGACCCCTGTGTCTCCATTTCACTGTGGCATCAGGGCTGGGTGAGGGTAGTGCCAGCCTCAGGAAGGGCTGTGAATCTGTGACAAGTTGGCACAGGCTTGGTTGGCACTGAGTGACTCAGAAATGAACCTCCTATTTCTTCTCCACTGATCCATACTTCATCCTCCCTCCAGCCAGGGAAGCTCACAGGGAAGTCAAGGAGTTGGTGGGGTACCATCACGCAAGCTGGTCCTGGGGCCCTGAGTGCTGGCATAGCAGAAGGAGTCGGGGCAATTCCAGCAGGCTATAGGATGGGGCCGGGAATCTGATGCTGTGCAGGACAGTGGTTCCCGACCCTCAGGGGAGTGTTAGAGATGCCACTGGCTGACTTATCCCAGGCCCTGCTCCTCCCATGGCCCAGTGCAGACATCCATCCTGCCATGGGGAAAACGTTATGAACACCAAGCCTCCCCCGTTGTACAGATGAGGAAACGGAGGCTTGGGCAGCTGAAGGAGAAAGTGTCGGCGTGAAGACTGAATCCAGGCCTGTTAGGGTCCACCCCGTGCTGCCTCTGCATCCCTCAGCTCCTGGGATACCCCCCATCAACACCCCGACCACCACAGACCGTCATCACTTTCCAACTTCCATATCCTCAAGAAGGCCCTGAGGACTGGGATCAGCCCTTGCACCCCTCTGCTCTCCTTGCCCTCAGCACGGGGGCCCCACGTGCAACCAGAGAGTAGGTGAAGAGACATCTTCCCCAGGCAGGCTCAGTCCCCCCGTCAGCCAAGCCTTTGCACCTGTTCTCCCCTAAGAATCATTAGGGCTCCACCCTCACTTCCTTCAATTCTCTGCTCAATGTCATCTGCTCAGAGAGATCGTGCCCCCTCCCCATGTCTCCCTCTGTCACTCTTTCCCCTGCTCACTTTAGGTCTCTTCACTGTATTATCGCCACAGCTCTGTTTGTCTCCCCCACCCCTCAGAACACCAGCTGTATCCCCAATGCCTAGAACAGAGCCTGCCACATAGTACGCCCTCAGTAAACTGTTGGAAGAGAGAGTGAATGAGTAAATGGGCCTCAGTTTTCCTACCTGGAAAAGGGGAAAGTCACTCTCTTTGTTCTGCAGGGTCTCTCCTAGGCTTATTCCCCACAAGCTCTGTCCCTCAGGGAAGCTGGGAGGACCAGGAAGACGGAACAGTGAAGATGGGTGCAGGTCTGACTGGGCCAGAAGCAGTGACAGGCCCGGTCCCCCCAGCAGGGCTGGGCTGCACGTATCACTCCACACTTGGTGCCAAGCTTACATTATGGTGCTGGCCAGAGGCCTCATGCGCGATTAGTAAACTGCAATGTACCTGTAGGCGTTTAATTGTCAGGAGCAGGTTCGCATATTTGAGAAATCTATAAATATGAAGTATAATTATCCATCATTAGCATATGCTTATTTTCTGTATAAGTGTATATTGTTTCCCCAAGAATGCAAGTTGCCAATTCACAACCAAGACACAGTGGCACCAGCCTGACAATCATGTGTCCCCAACCACCAAAGAAAGACACGGAAGGTGTCCATTCATCATTCTGGGAAGAGAGGCAACTGGAATGGCAGGCAAATCTTGCCACACCACAGATAGTTTTGGGGGCCCTAGAGCTCCAGAAGGGACAAAGAGTAGGGTGAGGAAAGAGGTCAGCCCCAGCCACCACGTGGACCCAGGTGACAGCAGGGAGGGGAGGGGCTACCTGAGCACCTGTCTGTGCAGGTTCCACCCAGGCCTGCAGTGAGTCAGAACATGGCGGCTGGAATCTGATGATCCTGGAGCCCTATCTGCCGACACTCGACCTGGGTCGCCTCCCTGAGCCTCAGTTTCCTCAGCTGCAGAAGGAGGTTGAGAACAGCCCCTCTTCATGAGGATTTGTGAGGATGAAGTGAGCAAGTGCCAGTGAGGGTGCTCAGCACATGTAGGGAGTGTTCACATGTGTGAACTGACAATCCTGCTGTTGTTACCCCAGGACAGTTATAGAGGAGGCACATGGGCCCATTTTATAGGTGGGCTCATCACTGCAACAACTAACAGCTGTTAATACCCCCAGTGTTGGGTGACATCACACACAGCCACATGTCACCTTCACTACCGGCCCACACGGCAGACGCTGTTACGGTGCAGAGTCCACAGGGGAGAAGGCTGTGCCATGGGCAGGTCAGGGACCTCCCAGATCACACAGCCTACAGGGGGCAGAGGATCAGAACAAGGCCTTCTGCCCCCAGGGCCTGGGCTTGGCCTCCGTCACTAATCCCATGATTCCCAGGATACTCATTTATAAGCACTGATGAGAAGATGGTGGACATGTCTGGCTGCCCACCCAGCAGCCACCTCCTCTTTTTTTCACTCAAAGAATTCTGGGTTTGTTCTACAGCAACAACTTCAGACCCAGTGGGTCTCCCCAGCCGTAGGGTAAAGCCAAACCTCCTCTGGAGATTGTTTTAGAAGTGGGCGTGTGACCCAGATCTGGCCTTTGAGGTGTGAGGGAAAATCTGCTGGTGGAGGGAGCACTTCCAGGAAATATTTCTTCTGCCTCACTTCACTCCCTTCTTTAGACTCAAATGCTGTAGTTTGAGACGTGATGTTTAGAGCTGTGGCAGCCACCTTATAACCATGAGGCAATAAGCTAAGAAAAAGACCAACAGAGTCAAGGATGATGGATAAGAGAGAGGGAAAGATCCTATATATTTTTTTGGCATCACTGAGTATCTGACCCATCCCGAACTACCTTCCTCCAGACTTCTTTCTGTGCACAATCATTACACGTAACAATCGCTTGAGACTTTGTTATCGGATTTTCTGTTACTTGATACTTAACACATCCTAACTGATGAAAGTACCTATTATGGGCCCAGGCCATATCTCTCATGACCCTCAACACACAGGGTCATGGCTATTAGTCTACACCCCTGTCTCCCGTAACAGACTCTAGACTTCTGAAAATGAATGTACTGTCTTATATCATCTGAACTCTAGAGCCCTACATGGGTCACAGCCCACAGTGAGAACCAATTGCCATGAGCTGAATAACACGAATGAATGATGGAAGGAGTAAATTAACGATTAAATGAATGTAATGTATGTAAAAGAGCTTTGCAGTGACAAGATAAAGTTCTGGCAGTTACATGGAAATGAGAGATGAGAAAGGTGCCGGGTGGAGCAGGGGCATAAAAAAAGCAGCAGCCCCTTGCTCTGGCAGGAAAGGCATACTCCCAAATGTCCCTCTGCCTCTCCATCCTATTTGCACAGAAGTCAGGTCTGTCAAATTCCACCCACCCTGTGTGCAGTCATCCCCCTGGGCTGCTGGAACCTTTGACGGTGAGCGCCTCTTTCCCTCCCTCCCCCAACAGACACTGAGAGACAAGGCTTTGTGCTTTGCCATTTTCTCTCTAAAAAATCATGGTGAGAAATCAAATGGTTATTATTCGCCAGCTGCAATTTTTTTTTGCTGTATTCTTCTCTAAGAGACGCAGGACGGGGCACCGGGAGAGAAGACAGCGGGAGGAGCGGGAAGAAATGGTTCAGGGTGAACAGGCTTTAAAATTTCAGCTCCAGGTTTCTAAGGGAGAACAGATTAAAGGAGCAAATCAAGTGAATTTTGCCATCAGAGCAAGAGATCTGTCTCTGCCACCCAAAATGCTTTACTTTGACAGTTGGCTTCAGGAGATTTGACAGAATTCATTTTTCCAGCAAATAAGATCAAGTCATGAAATAAGACTCATTTCATCACGAGAAGCCTGTTAACCGCTTGACATAATTGTGGGTTATCCAAAGAGGGGTTTTTAGCCAAATAGATGAGTCTTTTTTTGTTGTTGTTCTTTTTCCCACTGACGCTTCACATTTCTGGTGCCTGGAAAATGTCCTATGAGGGAGGAATTGGCAAGCACATGGTGCGCCAGGGCCCCAAACCAGCACAGCCGTGTCCCCCTGCTTCCCTCGGACCATGAAGAACACCAGGGAGGTAAATCACAAAGGTATTTTCCTCCTTTGAAAATATTTTTAAAAAGATTACCGGAGCAAATAAATATACGATTCACCATTAGCCAATTACCTTGGCGTCCTCTTCTATAAAAACAAAGGACTTGATGCTATTTGCCTTCCAGGGGAGCTGCAGGGTCCATGCACCACAGATGCGAGACCTGTGTATAGCCTGGCACACAGCAGAACATCAAGAGATAGCCATTTTCCTCACACCTGACCCACCCTGCAGACTCCTCGG
Source organism: Eidolon dupreanum (assembly GCA_028627145.1). NCBI lineage: Eukaryota > Metazoa > Chordata > Mammalia > Chiroptera > Pteropodidae > Eidolon > Eidolon dupreanum. The sequence continues at coordinate 15,028,960 of CM053502.1, read as the reverse complement.
GGAGTGGGGACACCCAATCCAATTCACGGTTTGCAGAAATGCCTCTGGGATTTTCCCCAGGGTCAGCTCCTCATCCCACCCCAAACACTGTCATTTTTCCATGTCTTCAGATATGACAAGCATGAGACACAGTGACTCTATCTCTAAAAGCAGCATGTCTGCAAATGTCAGATCCCCTGCCGCCCCACTAAGGGTGCATGTGTGCACATGTGTGTGCGTATGTGTGTACACCTGTGTGCAGGCCCCATGGGGGAGGGCCACATACCTCACATTCGTCAAGACCTCAGATGTGATGCTCTGAAACTCTAAAAGAGGCTCCCACAGCCACAGGGGCCCGGGGACAGGCAGAAACTGATGAGACCTCTACTAACAGCCTCCAAAGTGCGAGTGTCCCGGTTTCCCTCCCCTCTGCCTCACCTGTGGAAGGAATGGGCTGTTTCATAAATCCTATGGTTAGCTGGTGAATCACGCAATTATAGTGTGCCATGTATTTATTGATGAAAGTGTTCATTTGTACAATAAGTATTTAAGTTATTTCTCAGTGTTTGTGACCCTGTGTTAACATTTCTTCATTTTTAAGTTTTCTAGGAGTCACGGAGCAGGGAATAGGCCTGGGCTGTCTGTGCTCTGAGAGACTGGTGTTAGCTTACACGACCCAGGTGATGGTACATCACGCAGCAGGTGTGCCTGTACAGATGAGGAAACTGTCTACCTCCACGTACCTACTCACCTACCTGCCTGCTCACCTTCTACCTACCTACCCACCTCCTACCTGCTTGCTTACTTCATGAAAGAGCTTAGCTCAGAGCCTGGCCCCAAGTAAGTGCTCAATTCAGAGCAGCTTTTATTCTTTAGGTAACTAATGGAAACTTTAGGAAAGTTCAGAAGGAACTGAGTTTAAATCCAGGCTTCATTACTTACTTATCTAACCTCTCAAACCTCAGTTTCTTCATCAGTGAAATGGGGAAAACACAGCCTAATCCTCGGGATGGAACTGGGGGAAGAACTGGAGATGGAGAGGATAAATCAGACCCTAAAGTGCCAGGACCAGTACCTCCCCCACGCAATGGTAACTGCATGCTCTCCCTCCTCTCTCTTCTCCACTTTAGCATTATCGAGGTGGAATGAAGGGTGAGGTGAGGGACATGTGTAGAGATAGAGTCCCAGTCACAGCCTCAGTCCAACATCGGGTGCCTCAGTTCCCTGCTGGGGGGTGCTCAGTCTCTGGGAGCCCCTCTGGTGATGGGGAGCTCAGTACCTCCTGGACTGGGCAACAGGTATGTCAGGGCTGACCGGAGGGGACGAGGCCAAGAGCCTGAGCTACTGTAGCCTCTGGGGACTGGCCCTGCAGGGCACAGCTGACCCAGGGCCACGTCCTGAGAGGCGGGCTCAGCACAGCGGGAGCGGGTTTCCCAGTTCCTCCAGCTGCTATGGGAGAGAGGGGGTCTGTGTGTCAAAAGACAGTCGTAAAAAGTAAAGAAAAAAAGTAATAAAGAAAAAGGAAATCTAAAATCTCCTGGGAACAGGCAGGACCTATTTATCAACTTCCTTTTGAACCATCTGAAAAATTACAGTGCAAACACAGTGGCTCTTTAACTATTGATTCGGGGGTGATGATGCCATTAGCCCAAGGCCTGGAGAGCAGAGCCTCAGCCAGCGACAGTGCTGTCCAGCGGGCAGTGGGTGACACAACCTGGAGCAAGGGCCCTCCTCTGGGAGCGGCCTCCTGCTCTGCCCAAGTTCAGTGTGCAGCCCTGGGAAATTCCACTCCCTCCCTGGGCCTCCTCTCTTTCTTGCACCTAAAGGGTGCCTCCTATTGGGGCAGGGAAAGTTCAGAGAAGACACTGGATGAAAGGGCAAGATTTCATACCTGGAAGGTATGAAAGAGAAAGACCAAAGAGACCTAGCCACGGTGACCATAACTTCCCCCAAACCTGGCCCCTGGGTCCTGATCACACTGTAGCCTTCATCATCTACCAGGAACCCTGGGGGTCATCCTTGACCCCTATCACCCCCTCCAGATTCTTCTATTCCCCTCATTTGTCCACCCCAGGCTCAGGCACTATCATTCAGGCCTTGAATTCCTTACCCTCACTCCCACCTCAGGGCCTTCACACACACACACGCGCACACACACACACACACACACACACGCTGTCCCCAGGGCCTGGGACATACTTCCTCCCATCTTTCCAGAGGTTCCCCTCCTCACCCCTCAGATCTTGGAGCAAGCACCACCTCCTCAGGGAAGTCCTTCTTAATAAGGTCAAAACCCCAGCAGGCTCACAGAGCCATGGGAAGCTCATCCTGGGTGCACTGGTCACAGGGCCAGTTTCTGGTGTTCAGTCACCATTTATGCCTCACGCTGGGCTGTGAGTTCTGGACCAGGGAGTGTCATCTGTTTTGCTCATGCTGTAGCCCCAGTGTAGGTGCTCAGCAAACACCAGCAGGAGGGAGGGAAGGAAGGAGTGCCCTGTGGAGTAAGCTCTGAGCAAAGAAGATGCCCCCAAAACAACAAACACGAGGGAAGGAGGGAGGATGAGGGCTCTGAGGCACAGCCGGGGATCTGGGGACATCATCTTCAGCTGGGAACCCATGAGATTGCATCAGGGGACAGGATGAGAGTCACTCTGTTAAGCCCCAGATGGAGACCCAGGGGCAGGAGTGACAGGGGGGACATTTTGTCTCCCCAGAGGAAGAATGGTCTCTGCTCAAGGGTGAGGAAGGATCTGCCAATTTGACATGTCCCTCCTCTGCTCCCAAACCATCCATGGCTCCCCAGCACTGCCTGACAGACCTACCTTCCCTCTTTACCTCTCTTTATTCGTCCCACAGCCCTGGGCTTCAGGTCCATCAGTCCACCCCTGGTTCCCAACCCACCACACACTTCATGCTTTCCTGCCTTTGCCCTGCCGTCTTCTCTTCAGGAATGCCTCTACCTCATCCTTTGTCTTCTGAAGCTCAGGAGTCCCCTTCAAGCCTCAGCTCAAGTGTCACCTCCTCCGGGAGACCTTCTCTGATGCCTTTTGATGCCAACTTTACTTGTGCCTCCTCCATGCCCGAAAACCCAGCTTGTGTCCCTCTTACAGAGCTTGTTGCAGTCTCACCACTAAGCCATGAGCTACTGGAGGTGACAGGAGGTTTGAGTCTTCTCTCCCTGATGCCTGGCATACAGCCTGGCACCTAGTAGCTAGCAAAGTGAGCGGGATGGATGAATGAATGAAGGTATGAATGAATGGATAAATGAATTAATGGATAGATGAATGTTACTAGCCTTCATCTATTCAGGACTCACTGCGGACCAAGCGCCATGCTGTCATTTTACAAGCACCGTTTCATTTAATCCTCCCTACAACCCCTTGAGTTATGCACTGATATATGCTCATATCATACACAGGGAAACTGAGGCTAAAGAGGGTGAGGTCACTTGCCCAAGGTCTCACAGTGAGTAAGCTGAGACAGTAGAATCCTTCCTGCTCAACTCTATCTGATGCCTCTCACTCTCCTGAGCTGAGGCCGTGCTTCATGGTCACATCCAGGGTGTCCCTGCTCATCTCACCACTCACTGGGGACTCACGACTATTGCTTTAGCTGCAAGTCATGATCATGAACGTCCAGCCTCAGTTCCAGAGCAGCAGAGAAGATCTGTCTTTTCCCGGTGCATGTGGAGGATGAGAGTGTCTGTCCAGGAAGGTCCCTGCCTAAGTGACAGGTGCATCCTCAGAAGACCCCTTGGTCCTGCCCACAGACACTCTCTATGCTCCTCATCAGCAGAGACCTGTCTCCTCCCGCACCAGGGACTGGCAGCCCCCCTCCCCCAGGCCCACGTGGACGCCGGCAGTGCCCTCTCCTCAGCCCTCAAACATCATCTATTGATCACAAATACTTAGACTGTAAAGTCAAAATCATTTGTGTCTCTGCCTCGAGCAGAGGCCACAGGGCTGTTCAAATCCCAGAGATTCTGAGGAGGGGACGAAAATACTCAGAGAAAAAGCAGAATGAACAAAGAGGAAATAGGATGTGCTGGGGAGATTAATCTACTGCTCAGATATGAAAGAAATACATTCAATTATATTTTATTGCATTTCATTTGAATGTACATGTCGTAGTTAGCTGCCTGCAAGCCTGGGATTACCCAGAGAGAAAGCACAATGAAAGAGAAGAGAATAAAAATACAGACAAAAAATCTCCTGAAATTGGAATCATTAAGAGAGAGAAATAAAAGTCAGGCTTTAAACAAAAGTAGTCAATTTCATCAAGGCCTCTCAGCACTGACACCAGGTCATTGCAGTCATGCCGCCCAGACCAGCTGCCTTTGGCTGGATTGTCCTGATCACTAGCATCAGGGAAAGACTCATGCCAGAGTCAAGAGACCCAGGATGTGGTCTTGAACCTGCTCAAACATACTGTGTGACTTTGGGTAGGTTACTGCCCCTCTCTGAGCCTCATTCCCCAGGGGAGAAAGGGGACACCTGAACCAGATGCCCTTGAAGAATATGGTAAGTACAGAGCAAGAAGGGATATCGTAGGATCCATAGAAGGGTAAGAGAAACCCC
>CM053502.1:15008414-15023904 GCA_028627145.1 Eidolon dupreanum | reverse complement strand
GAATTACGGGGGCTGAGAAATCCCACAATCTGCCATCTTCAAGCTGAAAGCCCAGGAAAGATGGCGGTGTATCTCCACAATAATAAAAAAGTAACAGCTCAATAAAAAATGGCCAGTGATTTAAACAGAAACTTCACCAAAAAAGACAATAAGGATGGCAAATAAGCAAATGAAAAAATGTTAACCATTATTAGTCATTAGGAAAATGTGAATGAATACCACAATGAGATGCGACTGCACAACTAATTAAAATGGCTAAAATTAAAAAGACTGACCAAACTTGGTGAGGATCTGGAGAAATTGAAACTGACACACTGATGCCATATACTGCTTTGGAAGACAGTATATTCATTTCTTAAAAATGTCAACGTATATCTACCATACAATCCAGTCATTTCACTCTTTAGTATTTGTTCAAAAAATGCATATATCCATGCAAAAGCTTGTGCACAAATGTTCACAGAAGCTTTTTTGTAATAGCCAAAACCTGGAAACAATTCAAGTGTCCATTAATAGGTGAATAAATAAACAAATTGTTATATATCCACACAATAAAATACCTCTCAGCAATAAAAAAGAAATGAAGTACTGATATATACGACATCGATAAATCTCAAAATAGCCATGCCGAGTACACGTACTATATGATTCCATTAATGTAAAATAGTAGAAGATAAAATCTAATCTCTAGTGACAGCGAGCAGAGCAGCAGAGGGAGCAGTGAAGAGGGGTGGGATATAGGATGACCAAAGGGGCACAAGGTAAGTTAGGGATGATGCACTGTGTACTATCTTGAGTGTGGGGATGGTTTTGTGGGTGTGCGCCTGTCAAACATATCGTATTGCACACTTTAAAAGGGAAGTTGACTGTATGTCAGTTATGCATTGATAAAGCTGTTAAAATATACTAATAAAAATGGATTCATACCCCGCTGCACTCTGCACCCCTGTACTGCCCTGGCTTGGGGCTTCCGGGCCTGGCATGCTGGCCACCACCTGCTACAGCTAGAGGATGAGCACGACCAGCCTCCTTCAGACCTCATCTTGGGGAAAATAGCTTCAAATTCCATAGGCGTGATTATGGAGAAGGGCAGGGGGGAAATGAAGGCCAAGAAGGTCCCTCCCCACTGAGGCGCGGGAGCCTCGGGGAACAGGCAGGAGATGGGTGACAAGTGTTCTCTTACTGTTCACTCATGCCCTATGATTTAATATAGTTTTGACATTTCTCCAACTGAGTGGCAGCCAGGCCTTCGGCTGTGTGAAATTGGGTAGATAAAAAGCCGGAGCAAAGGGCGCTGGGACCTTGGCTCCCTGTCATTTTTGCCACCAGCTCTGCCAGAGCCCAGCTGGCATGATAATGGAGAGTAAGAGTGAGAATGAGAGAGAGAGAAAGATTGAGAATTCCGTCAAATTGCGCCTTCTTTGAGATTTCTGTGGTTCTGCTACTATCCCTTTGGCAGAAGGGGCATCGGGAGGCCCCATCCAGCTGTGCACAGGACACCCTGGGCACTGACAGTGGCTTCTGAGGTGCTCTGGTCCCATGCACTAAGTACCTACTGTGTGCCAGGCCAGCGCAGGCCCCAGGGACACAGCAGCGACAGTCAAGGGGAAGCCTCTGACCCCTGCCCCCTGGAAGAGCATTATGATGATGACAGGAGAAAATCACAGTCCTTCATGCCCCCTATATACCAGCTCTGTGCTAAGAGCTCCACATCAGTGGTGTCCACCCAGGGGACATTTGGACACTTCAGGGGAGGTGGGTAGTGCTACTGGCATGTAATGGGTAGAGGCCAGGGATGCTGTTACACACCCTACATTGCATAGGACGGCCCCCCACAACAAAGAATTATCTGCCACAACTGACAATAGTGCCCAGGTTGAAGACCCTAACAACCGCCCTATAAAGCAGGATGACTACCATTCCTGTTTTACAGAAAAGAGAATTGAGACCTAGAGAGGCTAAGCAAGTCACCTGCAGTGCCACACCTGCAGGAAGGCAGAATTAGGTAGGATTTGAACGAGGTGTGTCTATGCCCAGAGTCTGCGCTCTGACCCATCACACCTCCAGCATACCGTATAGAACTTGTAGGAGCCGGGGACCATGTTCAAGTCCCCATGGGGCCTTGTGGAGCACTGGGTGAGTCATGAAACCTCTACAAACCCAGAGCGCTTTACTTTGAAAACTAGGCTTATAACCCTGGCCTGGGCGAGCGTCGGCTGAATAAAAAACCTCCTTACTTTAGGAAACGTTGGGGAAATGGAAGGGATTTTGCATTCATTCATTTATTTACCACTTTTTGAGCACCTACTGCATGCTTGACACTGCACCAGGCCCCAGGGATAAGCAGTGAAGGAGACACAGAGGTCCCTGTTCTTGGGGAACTTAACGTTCCCAGCAAGGACCTGGAGTGAGATGGACAGGGCCACAAGTTCCAGCTTTGCCCCTTACCAGCCCTGTGGTCCCAGGGCACTTCTCCTCCGAGAGTCTCAGATGTAAAACACAAGAGCACCTTCACCTCCTCCAAGGTTGTGGTTGGAGATCAAATAAGGAAACAGATGGGAAGCTCTCAGCATGGGGCCCAGCAGGTATTAAGTGTGTGATGAACATTTGTTTTTATTATTAATGACGATTATCCTTATAGCAACTGCTTGAATAAAATAGAAAAACAGTTGTTACTTCCTTCTGTTTTGAGCCTCTGCTCCTTATTCACATTCATTCATTCATTCATTCCACACACATGAACTGGGCACCTTCCATGGTCCAGCAGCCCTCCCCTCAGGATGACAGCGGTGAAGGGGACAGACAGGGTCCCCCCTACCGGGACTGACATTCCTAACGACCACCAAGACACCAGACACATGAATGAAAGCAGTACAAGCTGGGACAAGGACGGCAAAGAACACGCAGGGCGCAGTAAAAGAGAGATGCTCTTTCCGCCAGGATCTTTCTCCTTAGTGTGAGGAGGAAACCACACCACACCAGAGCGGCAGGATCCTGAGCTCCCTGGTGACCACAGAGCTGTCCACTCCATGTTTCACGTGGCCTATGACCTGCCTGGCGCTCCCCTCTCCCCCTGGGTGCTCCACAAGCTCCCAGATCAATGGCGTCCCCTCTGGCCCTTTTGTGGCCGACCTGCCCTGGGGCCCACCCAGCTCTCAGCAAATTCCTGTCTCCCCCACACTCTCAGTCCTGGGAATCGCACCCAGGAATGGGACCATCATGCCTCGGGCCTTAGCTGACGGATCAGAGTTGGATGTTCAACTCAAACCAAACCAATCAAGCTTGGATTTGGCCTGAGAGACCCTGGCCAAGTCCCTGCTGGTGGCTAGTAGTATAGACAGACCCTGGCCCAAGTCACTGCATAGACAGGAAAGAGAGAAGGCTGGCCTGCAGAGGAAGGGCATGGAGCAGGGATGAGAGGGAAAGGGGATCTAGACAGTCTTTCTTCTTCAGGACCGGCTTCCCCCTCCCTCTCTCTTAGGTCTGTCCTTGCCACATACACCCCCATTCATGTAATTAGTTTCCAGTTTTGACTTTAAGCCTGCCCAGAGGGCTCTCCTGACCAAAGAGCCCCAATTCACTTTCCACACTCCCTCACAAGTCAAATTAGTGCCCTAACCTCCCCGCAGCTCCTCTGCAATGCTCTGGGCCCCAATGCCTACTTGTATCTTGTCTGGGGCTTGTACTGGACCCCAAGCTTCCCAGGGGCCTGACACCTGGTGGGTCCTCAGCCATGTTTGCTGAAGGGTAAAGTGAATGAGGGAAAGAAGCACAGGGATGGAGGGAGAGTGGGAAGAAGGGAGGAGAGATGAATTCTCTCAGGATGACCCCTGCCCCCACCATTGGGAAGAGCCAGGGTGGAGGGAAGGACAGACCTGGGTTTGATTCTGACTCTGCTACTCTTGGCCTCCCTGAGCATCCACTCTAAACCTGCAGCGTGGAGGGTGGGTGGACACAGCATGTGATGTTGGAAAAGTACCCAGCACACGGCAGCACCCAGTTAATACCAACTGTGGCCTAAACTTTTTAAAAACATGTTCACTTTAGTTGAATTTGCAAATCTAGCTTCAGCTTCCTTCTTCCTCCTAAACATCTTGCTATGTCCCAACTCCTGGAGCCATCTGTGCTGGGGACAGCAGGAGTACAACACAAAACAGGAGTCCTCCCCCCACCTCCTTCCCCCACCACCAGAGGCTGTGGAGGGCGGGGCCAGATCAGCATAGTTGCTTGACCTAGATCCTTAGTTGGCCATTAATTTGAGCCAATTACCCAGGGGCGGGAGGGGACATCCCAGCCTGGAGCCTCTGAGGTCTTCCCCCAACACACACACTGTCAGGAGGATGTGGAGGGCAAGGAGAGAAGGGGGCACCCTGTCAGCATAAGAGGTCAGTTTGGCCAGTGGCCCCTGACAGATGGAGAAAGTGAGGCCGCAGAAGAGGAGCTCAGCTTGCTGCCCACACTGGGACCTTACTGGTTACCCCTCCAGGGTGGGCAGAGGATTAAAAAGATACAGAAAGATGAGGAGATGGGGTTGGTTATAGCCCTTGGAGGGGTTAAAGCAGGTAGTCAGGGGACAACAGGGGATAACCATCTTCTAGAGGGAAAGAAATTTCGACCTTAATTTAGTGGGTTTTTTCTTTCAAGATGTCTAGCAGCTCATCAACTTGAGATGTTTTTTCACTATAATTGTTTTTTTATTTTTTTTAAGTCCTGTTTATCTAAATCTGGCCTTTTCTGGTGCTCCAGTTTCAATACCAACATCATGTACCTACCTACCCCTGACCATCTAATCAGCCAGGCTTGGAGGCCCTGACTCTTTCCTGTCAGGTCCATAGACCAGCCTGAGGAGGTGACTAGACAATGCCCCTTGGTCTCTGTCTTCTGACATCCAAGGGCCTGAGCACTGAGCTGGGCGGCAAAAGAGCTACATACAGTAGATGGCTTGGCAGGCCCCAGTTTGGAGACTTGGGCAGGTCACTCCATCTCCATGGATCCCAGCTTCCTCCTCTGTGAAATAAGGGTGATGATTTCAAAGGTCTGCAGTGGGCAATGGGATAATGTGGGAGGAAACTGGTTGCCTGGCACAGAGCAGCAACTCACTTGTGCCCACAGCTCCACTCTGTACAAAGAGAGAAATGTGGAAAATTGTTTGCAATGTTTTAGCTGCAAGTGATAGAAAGCCAACCACCTAAATCAACTTAAGCAGAAAGAGCACTGTTTTTGTCCAAGGTAACTGAAAAGTACGTGGGGAAGTCCAAGCTCAGATTTGGCACCTGCCTATGTCAACAAGAGAGGAAAGGAAAGCAGAGCCTCCCCAGACTCCTCACTGGGGACTGGAAGCCTAGCACCAGCCTTCATACTTAGGGGACAGAGGTGCCACAGGGTCACTGAGCTGAAAAAAAACCCACGAATTTCTCTGGGCAGATCTGTGTGTCCAGCTGGGGAGGCAGGACCCACGGAGCTGCTCACAGGTGGGTGAGGTGGGGGTGGCCCCTTCCCAGGGGCTCTGGAGAAGGCATTGCTAAGCCACAGGAGAATAATGTGCTAATGGATTTCAAGCACCCTGGTGCCAGGAGCCTTTCACTGCATTTACAGGTGAGTTCTGCTCGTGGGAGAACTAATCCTACAGCTCAAAGCGTCGGAGCCCGGAAAACCCTTGGAGAAGGAGTTCCAGGGGTCAGAGGCCACCTGAGCTGGACTGAGGGTCCACGGCCTGCTCCCCGGCCCCACTCTCAGGCTGCGTCCTTCCTTGGGCTCGGGGACTAACTCTGTGGCTAGAGGAACTGGTCCCAGCCCCAGGCCTCTGTTCCTGCTCTGAGAGCCTGAGGTTGGCATCTCTGCACTCAGCTCTGGCCTGCGTCCCAGTGGGGCTTCCGCCTGGGATCAGGCCCAGATGGTCTGAGACCCAGCTCTGCTTCTGCAGCCCCTTCTCCTACTAAATAAGCACTTCCCCCACCAAATAAGGGCCCCACTGCCCCCTTCACCAAGCTTCGGGTATTGTGACCGTCACTTGCCCAGCATCCACAGTACTTTGTCACTACAGCAACAGTGTCAACAATAATAATAGTAATAATAATAATACAAATATTTAGTGAGTACCAACTATGCGTCAGCCCTATGCTAAATGTTTTTCATGCATTATCTCATTTAATCTTTTGAACAGTCCTAAGAAATAGAGATTCCCAGTTAATATGCTGAAAATCCATTTAGTAAATAGTCAATTCATTAAATGACCAATTTACCAAAAATCCATTTGCCCAATGATCCATAAGATACCCAATGACAGGCAGATACATTGCCTTGGTCTTGGCCTAGAAACCAGAGAGGCAGAAACAGGCAGGGACATAGCTAAAAGGGCCAGGACATGTCTATAAAAACCAGGACCCACAGTGACTGCTGTTGAAAGGGGAGGAAGCCCACCCATTTGACGAATTGCTTTTCTGTGAATGGGCTTCCCGAGATAAAGAAATTGAGGCACAGAGAAGTCAGGTAATTGCACCCAAATTACCCAGCAGGTGAGCGGGCATTGGGACACAACTTGTCTAAATGCACTCATCTATGAACTCAGCTCTCAGAATCACCTCCAAACAGGTCATCCCATTGTGAGAGTCCTAGGTCACAAGTTCCCCCAGCCCTGGCCTCAGGTCTGGAACTCCCCAAATGCCACCCCTGGAGGTTTGCTTTGCACAGAAGGCCCAAGAAAGAGCTTGTGCTGCTGCTGGTGAAATTTGGGGTAGACACGAACAAATGCCAGGTGTCATGGCCATTACCGAGGAAGAATCTACGGGTTCCTCAGCCGCAGCGGGTGCTTCAGCACCGTGCCCAGCCGGCTTCTCGACCACACCCCCGGCCACCCCTGCATCTTCCTTGAAGAGCTGAGCTTCCTCCCTTGCTGTCCTTTCTCCATTCTGCCTCCTGCTCTAATCCTTGGTGATTTCAATAACCACAAAGGTGGCCTGTCCAAGGCTCTAGACTCTTGGTTCCTAACCTCCCCTCCTCCAGGGCTCTTGCTCCCCACCTCACTGGCCCTCCCCCATGGTCTGCACTCCCTGACTCCACCTTCACTCCAGCCCTTACCTTCTGGAACCCCAGCTGCACCAACCCATCCTTTCTACCAAGACCATCAAGCCATGACTCTCCCTCCTTTTTCATCATCCTCATCCCCTCCTGCCCCCACCTCCCTATCCCTCCAGGCAAGATACTTGAGCCATCACTGTAATTACTCCCTTCCACACCCTTTAACTCTTCCCTCTCTCCCTCCCTCATTGCTACCTCAAAAAAGGCCACCCTGGTTCTGTCCAGCTCTCTGCATCTGGGCAGCCAAGCACACCTGGAGAAAACGCCACCACACATCTGTGATCAGCAAGTGCGTGAGTCTGCTGTTACACGGGAGCCACTGAATCCCCAAGACCCGCCACTCTCTTGCTTTGTAAAAGGTCCATTTGGCACTTCTGCCTCTTCTCCAGCACCTCCTCGCCCCTTTTCACTCTCAGTCAATGACCTTGGTTCTTACCTCATGGAGAAAAGTAAGAGCGTTTTCCCTAGGAAGAATGTCCCCATGTTCCCTTCAGGCACTCTTCCCCACCTGCCTCCTCCAGTGCCCACATCCTCCACCTTTGCTCCCATTATCTAGATGAAGCCCTCGCCCACTTGGCAAATTCTTATTCATCCATCAAAACCCAGATGAGAGATCTTCTCCACGTGCACTGTCCCAGTCCCTGGCAAGTAAATCATCTCTCTTCACTGCACCTGAACCACATGACTTCCTCTACAGGGTCCATATCAGGAGATTGCATTTACTTGTCCTTCTCTGTGTCTCCCCAGCTTGTCCCCACAGCTGAACTTATTGGCAGGGGCCAGTACATACCCTGAGCAGGTATCTGGGAACATTAGCACACTGGAAGGTGTGGCTGTGCCATCGAGACATGGAAATCAGGGTTCGAGGTAGCAGTAGAACACGTGCTCCAGCTGCTCCCCAACTCTAGATGTCTGAGTGGACTCCCGTTTCCCTGTGTAGCCTCACTGCTGGGTGACCCAGAGGCAGAGCGTGCCGCGGAACTGGGAGGGGGCGCTCTCTCCACTTTTGTCCTACTCAGGAAGCTCGAGGACCCAACCCCCTTGGCACAGGCATCCCCACTGGGGCACGACCCGTGTAGGCACCTTGAGTGACTTCCCAAATATAGATCGGTGACAGTGGGAAGGAGAGCAGAGCAGCTGCCACCTGGTGACAGAAGCTGAACAGATTGAGTTTTGTGCCCTAAGCAGAAGGCACCAGAGCTGGCAAGACCAGGTCGCCTGGTAGTAGCTGTATTTTCATCCACAGCATATATAAGATGGGGATAGTCAGAGGCTGCAGCCACCCAGCAGGAAGTGCTCTTTCCCTGAAGGCTCCGCATACTAGCCCTTTGCTATTCAGACGTCAGCGCTGCCCTCACTAGGCTGTCTGACACAGAGTCAAGGTCTACGGTCAAGAAGAAAACCCGGCCCGTTGTGACCATTAAGGCCCTGAATCGTCTAGCCTTGGCTGCCACCAGCCTATCCACATCCTGAAAGCTATGAGCACCTACAGCTGGCAGCACAGTAGCAGGCGGCGGGAACAATTGGTGCAGGAGGCACAGCCACACCCACCCATCCAGATTTGTGCCTGGGGCACAGAGAGCTCAACAGCACATTTTATTTCTCAGAACAAATCAGCTTTTCACTACAACATGAAGAATACAATGTGTCCAGATATCCAAGGTCTAGAAAAAAATATCCAATTTTACAGGCTTTAGTGGTCTCACCCACAGTTCCCTGCTGTTCCCTGCAGGAATCCAGGAATCGTCTGAGGCCGGGCTGTGTTCTCGAAGCCCTGTGCACCCCTCCCCCAACGGAATGGCTGTTTCTCTCTGTTCTCGTTTCCTCTTCCTCCCTCTCCACCTCTTTCTTTCATCCTCCCTGGCTGGTTATAATCTCTGAGAACAGGAAAACACAAATTCAGACCAGCGTTGTCTTTTATTAATTAGGATTTAGTTCCTTTTTGAAGTGTCCTGAGACTGAGGTTTTTTCAAAAGAGACAATGAAAGCACTGATCATAATTAATATTTCCTTGCTATATAGAAAACAGGAATTATTCCAGGGTGTGGATTTCTTTTTAAGGAGCTTTAGCATGAGAGACACTGAGAAGTTAGCCATGGACTGGCAGACACCCACCCCTACCCCCACCCCTACCCCCAGGCAAAGCAAAAATTCTGAGGAAAGGACTGTTGTCAAGTTGAGAGACCAAAGGATGAGTCTTAAGGTAGGGCTAGAGACACTCCATGACAGGGGCTGGAGCCAGTCTGGCCCTCCACTGGATGTTCTGGGCCTGGGAAGGAGGGGAAGGAGAGGGGGAGGGAAGGACTGGAGGGAAGGAGGAAGAGGAGAGGGAGGGAGAGAGGGAAGTATTTGTCCAATAGTGCGACAGGTTCCCTTGACAGGTTCCCAGCTCCTACAGGAGCTTAAGTCATTACTCACAGGACAATGAAGAGGGCTTCCTGCATTACTGGGGGGAGCTGGGCTAAGGAAGCATCCTGTGCTAAGATTCTGGTCCCAGGATGTCTATTTCAACTCCATGCTTCTCTGGATCATTCTGTATTTCCAAGGGCCAAAGCATGCTGTGAAGGTCGTTTACAAAAATCTTTCTGAGCGATTCCTTAATTCTAAAAGTCTTCGGGCCTGTGATTCTATGAATGCATCTGCGATCCTATAATTCTAGGATTTCGTGAAAGGAATAAGACTCGCAGATAGTGCAGTTCAAAGACTCCTAATTAAGGTAGCTTTGAGTCTATGAAAGAAGCTCTAATTCCAAGAGCTTGTGCATCACTGATGTCATGAAAGGGACTGACAGATCCGAAAATCCTAGACCTTGTGAGAGAAGAAAGGTTCCCCTCTCAGGTTTCAGTGTCTACAAAGGAAGGACACCCAGGCAACTACCTGCAAGCTCCTCTCAGTACTCAGACTCCCCGGAAATCCCTGACTCCACGCTCCCCCTCGCTTCCCTGTCATTACTTGGTATACCCCAGCCTCCCCTGTTAAGGATCCGGGGCCCTAGGGGCAAACCAAGCATCCCAGAACCACCCTGCCGCCCCCTCCACTAGAACCCATTTAACCTGCCAACAGAGATGGACCCCCACCAGGAAAGTCTCTGTACTTGACACGTCTATAAACTGCCTTTTGGGTTCCTCCACCCATAACTCCCTGGGTATACCCCCCAAAACAGACTGGGACACCCCTGGCTTCTCTTCTCTGCCCTTCCACCCCTAACCAGTGTAGGTACATCCCTGCTGCTCTCGGTCCAGAGCTCTGTGGCAGCATTTGCTGTTGAAATAACTGAGGCTCACTCATCCCTGGGGGACTCTTGTGCCTTCCCCTACAGGCTGAGTGAGTTAGATGGTTCCTGAAGCCCAGGTGACAGAGCCCATGAGGCCAACCCTTCAACAGACATGCTCCCCACTGGACACATTTTACCTGAGATATTAAATACTAGGAGGATGGAGAGGCAGCCTGGGATGCCAGTGGAAATTTTCTAGTGTGGCTCACTCAGAAAAAAAGAAAAAAGAAAAGAAAACAAAAGAAGAGAAGAGAAGAGAAGAGAAGAGAAGAGAAGAGAAGAGAAGAGAAGAGAAGAGAAGAGAAAAGAAAAGAAAAGAAAAGGAAAAGGAAAGAAAAGAAAAGAAAAGAAAAGAAAAGAAAAGAAAAGAAAAGAAAAGAAAAGAAAAGAAAAGAAAAGAAAAGAAAAGAAAAGAAAAAAGCAGCAGGAAGAGTGAGAACCAGGAGCCCACTTTCATTTTAGTCCTGTTTGTTTTTCCAGAGCCACTTGTCCTGCTCCATTCAGAGGTCTTCTCCTATATTCAGTGTTTAATCTAGCGGCTCTCAGAAGACTCTGAGCAGTGGCTGTCCTGTGGGTTGTTTGCTTTCTCTGGAAAAGAATTGGCCCTCAGGGAAGGGAGAAATGGTAGGCCAGGCAGAAGGGGCTGGAATTCTGAAAGGAAGCCAAAGCTTTAGTGTGTCCCTCAGGGCGTCCCAGGGCGGCCCCTCCCTCCCCACCCCCACCTCGGCAGGAAGGTCGGGGTCACAGGACACCTGCAAAGAGAGGGAGCCCAGAGCCCAGCGAACTTGGCCATGGAGCAGAGGAACAGGGGTGATGACATTCAATCCTCAGCAGCCTAGAGCGGAGGCTCCCAATGTGAGAGGAGGGGGAGTCGCCGGGGCGAGGAGGCCGAAGGCACTCACCAGTCTACTCCCTGTGGCCTCAGACCAGGCCTGCCAGGGATCCCCTGGCCAGATGCGAACAGAGGGGAGCCCGCAACCACCCCACGCTGGGCAGGACAGGTTTGGTTCAAGGACCAGATTGTGGCCAGCTACCATAATGTGGGAAGACGCCTTGTGCAGCGGAGCCAACAGGGGACAGACCAGAGCTGCGCAGACTCATTACCCCTCTGGCCTGTTTTCTACTTCCGTGCCCAGGGGTTGAGGGGGCTGCCATAGTAACCATGTAGACAGCCCAGCCGGGGTTACACAGGCAGCTCCAGGGGAGAGAACTAGGGCCAGAGAGCCTGAGGGAGGGGCTGGCCTGGGTGAGAAGGCGGAGGGAGGAAGCAGGTTGTTTTTGGAGGCCCTGCTTTTCACTGAGCCCGGGTGATCACAGTCCACACACTTTGCCTTCCGTCTCACAGTGAAGTTGCCTTGTGGGGCACTTAAAAGCAGTCTCCTTTCAGTCTCCACACCCCAGCAATGTTCTTCCTATTTCTTAGCTGAGCAAACTGAGACTCAGAGGGGCAGTCACGTGCCCAAGGTCACACAGCACGTCGGGGACAGTGCAAGGACTCACCCCAGCCCTTTGGATTGTGGACTGTCTCTTCTCCCCAGGGTGCCTGATGGGCTTCCTTGGGATCCCTATGGGTCAGAGTTCATTCAGGAGACAGAAACCACACCGTGATTTGGACAGGGGATGCTTAATATAAAGAATTATTAAACCATGACAGGTAGTAATTATAAAAATGTAAAGAGAAATATGAAGGGAATCCTCAGACTAAGGAAGAACAGCCTTGGACGAGGCCCCTCCTTTAGGCCAGGGTTAAGACCTCAGTGGAGAAGGTGTGGTTGGAGACCCCTGGATGGCAGAGAGGTTGCTGGATTCAGCCAGAGCAGATTCGAGGCTAGGGGTGGGGAGAGCGGGATTAGGAAACACGCCCCGGGGCACAGGCCAGCCCAGTCTAGCAGGTGGTGCACAGAGTGTGTAGAGGCTCTGCAGGTGTGAGGCCTGCAATCCCTTCGGGGTCACCTGTGGTCAGGGCACCACAGCAACGTGGTCACCGGGCCTGGGGTGGGCTGGGAACTCGCTGAGGGACCAGGCAATCTGGGTACACCGTTGGGGCAAAGCACCACTGGGTGGTCACCCGCGCTCCCTTGGCCCACTAAAGGTGCAACAGAAGCAAGAAAAAGCAGAACAGACACAGCCAACCAGATAGAGGCCCCTTCCCGGCAGTGTCCCTCCAGCGCCCTCTACTGACGCCAAGGAGAAATGCTGCGTCCATAATCCAGGAACAGCGACTCTGGGAAGTTTGGAGCTGAGAAGCAATAAATCAGAGATCTGCAAACTCCCACCCACTGTTTGCATCCGGCCTGTCACCTGTTTTTGTACAGTCCACAAGCCCAGATGGTTTTGACATTTTTAAATAATTGAAAAATAATCAAGAAAAGATTTTACGATATGAATATTTCACCAAGAATATTTTGTGATGTGAACATTATATAAAATTCAAGTCTCAGCATTATAAGTGAGTTTTGAATTGTGTCATATATACGACTGTGGATATTTCTTTTCTCTCTGGTTACACAAATACTTACGTTGTATCTTTGATTTGTCTCTTGGCCCTAAAAGATTTAATATCTGACATTTATAGAAAAAGTTTGACAAGTCCTACAATGAATTGGTAACTGCCAGGGCTCCCTCCATCATCATGAATTGTGCCATGCCACTCTCTACAATTGTCGGATCTGAGCTGCCACCCTCTGGCCTGGCAAAGTGTCTGGACAGCTCAAAGCCAGGAGATGGAAAAGGATACCACCTGCAGACCCTCACACAGATATCTTGGAGTGATGGGTCAGGAGGGGGCCTGGCTGGAGAAGGGGTACAGTCTTCTCTGAAGGCACTGTTCTCTTTCATGGGGTTTCTCCATGAGAGAGGTGACTACCTACCTCAGAAGGCTTTGTAAACAGGAGGTTAAAAGGATCAGATGTTGCTGATATGCTTCAAGTAACAGAGGTGAAACCAGCTTTCTCTAACCAGGTCCTACTCCAGGGACTAGAGGCCCCTCTTTCCTGAACCATCAAGCCCCCTAGTGTCAGACCCTCTTCAAAACACACCACCCCAAAGCCTAAGACCACCTTCATGTCCATCTTGTCCTGATCTGGGGCCCATTTCACAGATAGTGAAACCAAGGCCAGGAAAGACCCATCAGATAACAGCAAAGAAGAAGTAGAAAAAGCAGAAACTTAGAGACAAAGGGCTTGGCTTCCGATTTCAGCTCCAGCTCCAGTGCCTTGGACAAATCCTACACATCTCTGAGCCTCTTTTGACACCTATAAAATGTTTATCACTGCCTTTTCTGCACTCAGCCCACTGGCCTGCACACACATATCTGCCTTAGTTCCTCTATCTGAAGAATGGCTCTACAAATTGATCACTGTGAAGTTTAAGTTAGAAAATCCACGTAAGGCCCCCAACACATAGTAGGTGCCCAAGAAATGGTGGCTCAATAGAGGACCAAGGCTGCTCTGACCTACATCCCCAAATATTGAGGCCCCTCCTCAGGCCAACATGCCCGAGGCCAACTGGGTTCTAGTGGCCTAGCATCCCAGCCACAAGGCAGCTCCAAAGTGGAGAAGTGCCGCATTTGCCGGGAAGTTCCTGGGCAGCTCTCATCTTCTTGCATATTAATTTTATTCATATCTGGAACAGACAGGGTGGTAGGTCTTTCCCCCCCCCCTCGTTTTTCAAAGAGCTTTAGTCTAGGAGATAACTGTGTAATTAAACAAGAAAATGCAAAAACAATTCTCTTAAACAGACCTCCCATCTTCTCTACTTGGAAATCTATTAATAAACTGTAATTGCAAAGATTAAACCCTAACTGAAACCTAGTAACCAGTTCACCTTGAGGCCAAAAGATTGTCATTCAAGATCTAAAGACAGAAAGAAAAATATATACTAATTAGCTTAGCTCTGTTTATCTATATAAAAATAAAAGAAATATATATATATAGGTTGCATAGGAATGTGACATTTGCCAGTAGAAAGACTGCCTTGGGGAGACAAGATGCTGGTTTTCCTTCTATCTGGGGCTTGTTTATAACCTTCTGTTAATCAAAGCAAGAGCTGAAAGAGATTTGTGGTTGGGTGTCCTAAAAACAGATGTGGGGAGAATTGCGATGAGTGAATGGCGAGAGTTTGGGTTTGAGAGCGATCCTGAGATGTTGCCTGCTGCATCTTGAGAACCTAGCAGGTAGAAAAAAATCCCCCATGCAGGGAAGATGGGGTTGTGGGGAGCCTGCAGAGGGCAGGCTTGTGGAAGAAGCCTCCAAATGAGCTGTTAGCAGCCAACACTTGTGGCAGGTAGAGGGTGGGTGCACTGGCTCGTGCAGGTCATCTTCATCCTGCCCCTACCACCTCTGACCCCACTGGCCTCATTTCCTGGGAACTACTGCTCTTTCTTCTCCTTTCTCATTGTTCTTGAAGAAATCACTCCCCACTCCAGATTTAGGGGTGCACAGAGCTCCAGACCTGCATCCCTGGCACAGTGATGGGTTCAGGGACAGGTAGGATCAGAGACGGGGGTAGCAGCTGAGGCAGACAATGATCCGTGTGCAAGGGAGTTAATGGAATGTCTGGGGGGGGGGAACCTAAAAGAAATGAACATTTGAGTTGTTTCCAATTTTTGGCTAATACAAACAAAGCTTCACATACATTCTCCTAATAGACTTTTTGAGAACATATGTTTTCGTCTCTCAAGGGAAATAGCTAGGGTGGAACCACCCAGTTGTAAATTAGGTGTGTGTTTTTAAGAAGCTGCTAGACTGTTTTCTTAAGCCCTCAAACCACCTGCATTCCCACCAGCAGCATCAAAAGCCCCAGGGTCGCCACCCTCGCCAGCACTTGCTGTGTTCCGTCTTACTCACTTTAGCCACTTTAGTGGAAGCAAAGGATCTGTTGTGGTTTTATTTTGCATTCCCCTGAGAACTTGTTATATTATGTATCTTTTCATGAGCTTATTGGCCATCATTGAAGGAAACATTGTGATGTGTTCCTTGGAGTCTTTTGACCATGTTTCTTGTAGAAGTCTTGTACATTTGGGGTCGGGGGAGGATTAGTCTCTTTGTATGTATTTTTAGTTTGGGTTATACTAGAAAGTACTTTTAATTAACGTACCAATTTTTTGGCTGCTAGTACACAGAAATACAACTGAAGTGT
>CM053502.1:14944395-15007914 GCA_028627145.1 Eidolon dupreanum | reverse complement strand
TAGTCTAACAGAATTGTCTCCACAATGGGGAGGACAAATATAAGAAAAATTTTATTATAAACCTCCCCTGGGAGCCCAGTACATGGAGCAGCTGAAGGCTGAGTCTCTGATTGGAGCTAGATAGAGGCTTCTGAGACCCCTCTGCATGCCCTTCCCCGCCCTACCTCCCACCCCACAGGCAGCCCCAGGTCACTGTGGTCCACACAGCCTTAATTGAGGGATGGAAATTCTGAGGCTCAGAGGGGCCATGGACCTGCCCGAGGCCACTCACGGAAGCAGAGGCAGAGCCCTCTCTGTACTCTCCCCACCTGGGCTCTGGCTTCTGTAGCCCCTGCTGCTGCCAGGCTGGGTACACATGGATGAGCTGGTGCTGGGTCTCTGGGCTGCCAGGAGCAGATAGTAGAATTCAGGGAAGGATAGAGAATTAACTATCCAAGGCTCCCTTCCTGAGTGTGGCCTGAAGCCAGACACAGGCAGGAGAGGGCCTGGGAGTGTGGTAGCTGGGGGACAGGGCAGGAGAGGAAGGTGACCTGTCCAGATTGTTGGGCTTGATTTTTCCCTGTCCTGCTCTCAGCACAGCTTCGAGATACAAAATATTTTGAACCATCTTTTGTTGAGTGATTACTATGTGCCAGGAGCTTCACACACATCACTCATTAGGATGTTAGTTACTGAGCATCTACTATGTGCCAGGGACTGTCTGGCATTCAGGGTACATCAAAGAACATTTCCTTCTTTGATCCTGACCCACAGAGCAGGTCTGACTTTCCTTTTATATTAAAGAAACATTGTGACTTGCCCATGTCACTCATCTAATAAGTGTCTTGATTTGAACCCAGGCCTGAGTACAAAGCCCGTACTCCTCATGCCTGGAGCTGTGAAGGGTCTGACTATGGCTGGCACACAGTAGGTACAGTAAGTAGCAAGTCCCTGCCTTCTCCCCAGTAGGGGTTCTACCCTGCAGGGGGCCTGGGAATTGACTCTGAGGAGTGAGACAGATGGAGAGGGCTGTAAGGGAGGAGTCAGATTCAGAGAGTGGTATTTGGTAGCATTTGGCCCCTTAAAATCCCATTCGTGTCTCAGGCAGACAGAATTGACAATGCGGAAGCAGGGAGAGAGGGAGGCTGCCATCCAACCCAGCAAAGAGATCACTGATACTCAGTTCTTGACACAGAATCCTCACAACCACCCTGGGAAATAGGAACTATGATCTCATTTTATTGATGAGGGAACTAAGGCTCAGGGAGGTTAAGGGACCTGTCAGAGGTCACAGGAAGTATAGAGCTGGGGTGACCCCCCAGACCCCTATCTGACTCCATGGCCTCCTGATGCTACTCTGTCTTCTGCCTCTGTCTTTGACTCTGCAAGTCATCTAGAACATTCCCCTCTACCCTTGTCTCTTCTCTCTCCTCGCAAACAGAGCAGGCTCAGATAGTCCTGGGTCAGACCAGAGGGTGGTGGTCTCTTACCTCCTCCATCCTGGACCTTCTACCTGCATTGACGTCGCCCAATGTCACACTAGCTTTTCTAGCAATCACACCCCTGTCAACTCATGAGGAACCTCCAGCTTGGCTTGTACAGGAGCTGCTGACAATGCAGTTCTCCTTCCCTCTCTACTTGTGCAGTTAATTTTTGAAACTAAATGCAAAACTTTTCCACGTGTCTGTACTACATTCCATCTGCTTAATCTCACCCTGAGATCGCCTGGAGGCCGGCAGTGTTTGGCGTCCCTCCTGGGTTCTGTCTTCTGTGGATCTGGTTGGTTGGTGTTTGTAGTTCTTCTTCCAAGTAGGCCAAGAGGCCTGGGTGGGAAGAGAGCCCTGCGACACACCACTGGAGACTGCCTCTAGGCCAGTATGCACTCGTGACCTGTCCTCCTTGGGCACCGTTGTTCAGCCAGCTTGATGGCTGTCTTCTGTCCATGACCCTCTTCGCTTGTCTGTCTTTCCTGTGGTTTGCTGGTATCTGCCCTGTTCTTTTTGTCCTCTTCCCCATTTCTCTCTCTCCTTGTCATTGTCCCTTTATTCTCTCTCCCCTTTACTCTCCCCGCTCCTTTCTCTCTATCCTAGTTCTCTCGCCCCCTCTCTTCCTCTCCTCACTCCACTTCCTTCCTTCCCTTCCTTCCCTTCCTTCCTCTATCTTCTCTCATGTCGATGGTCAAGGTCACAACTACAGAGGTTTCTCCTCACTAGCCCTCAAATAGCCTGGACCACAGCAAGGGTGATGCCCAGAGCCTGTAGGTGGGGCTAGGAGTGGGAGGTAGTGTTACTGTGTGAACAGACGAGATTAGAGGGGCCTCACCATTTATTGAACACCTGCTGTGTAAGCGTCAGGGATACAGTGGCTGAGAGGACTCATTGAACTCACACAGACCAGGGCTTGTCTCTCAGATCCCCTTCTTAGCTGTGCGACCCAAGGCAAGTCACTTACCCTCTCTGGGTGTCTGCTGCCTCTTCTATAAAGTGGGGTAAATACTATAGGGCTGCCGAGAAAACCAAATGAGACCATGCATGGGGATCACTTGGTGCTATGCCCAACTCCAGAAAGAGCTCTGGCAATCTTGGCTGGCATTATTTGTATGTGCTGGGCCGTGTGCCAGGAGCTTTTCATATACTACTTCATTAAATCTCTTATTTTTTTATGATGCAATATTTTATTTGTATAAAAAATCTATAAAACAGAAGTGAAAATTGTAAAGCATAATAATAAAATAAACTGCCATGATTCAGAGCTTGAGAAGCAAAAGGTTTCCCAGAGAACTGGAGCCTCTGGGCCACCCTCCCCAGCTGCTCCCACGGTCTCCCAGAGGGGAGCATTGTCCTGCCTTTTGTGCTTATCCTGTTTATCTTTTCTCTGTAGTCTGACCTCAGATGTCCGTACCACCAAACAAGGTGTTGTTTAGTTTTGCCTCATGTGACCTTTATAAAAATGATCTCATTATGTATGGATTACCCTGTAACTTGATTTTTTCACTAAGTGTTTTTTCTAGATATACTCCTATAGCTCAGTGTATCTGTAATTCATTCATTTTATGGGCATATGGCATTTCATCTCATGAACATATCAACAATTTATATATCTATCTTCCTCTCCATGGGCATGAGTTGTTTGTGTTTCGACTGCGGTTTGTTTGTTTGTGTGTTTGTTTGTTCTTATAAACGAGGCTGCTGTAAACATTCCTGCACATGTCTTCTGATGATCTGCACAGATTTTCTGGGTATATTCTACAAGGGGGATTGCGTAAATTCAGTTTACAAGACAGTGCCAAGTTGTTTTATAATGTGGCCGTGACTATTTCCACTCCCAGGAGTGGTATGTAAGAGTTCTGTTGCTCCACATCCAGACCCAAACTTGTCAGTCTTCTACAGTTTTCCCAGAATAGTAGGTGTAAAAGTGTGACTCTCTGTGTTCATAATTTTCATTTCCTTGATTACTAATGAAACTAGACATATTTTCAAAAGATTATTGGCCTTTCGGTTTCTTCTTCTGTGCAATGGCTATTCATGTTTTTTATCTAATTTTCTTTTTGTTTGTTGTTATCCTAATAATTTTTAGGAATCCTTTATTCATTTATAATAATAGCCATTTATCGATTACATGCTATTAATGTCTTCTCCCTGCTTGAGACTTGTCTTTTCACTTTATTTGTAGTCTTTGAATGAACAGAAGGTCTTTATTGTAATTTAGTCCAAGTTTTCAATCTTTTCCTTTTGTGGTTTCCCCTTTCAGTGCCTTGGTAAGGAAATCCTTCCCGACCCAAGGTCATAAAAATAGTCTATATTTTCTTCTAAAATAGTTAAAGCTTTGCATTTCACTTCAAATCTTTATCCATCTGGAAATGATTTTTGTGGTGTTCCGAGTTGGGGTTTGATTTTCTTTTCCCATATGGATAACTAATTGTTGCAGCATTAGTTCATCCTTTCTCAGTAACGACTTCATAAGTTACCGACTCCCCGTAAGCACGTGCATCTGCTTCTGGGCACTTTATTCTCTTCCAGTGTGCTCGTGCCAATCACTGTGGCTTTGTGAGTCTTGATATCTAAATGGAAAGTCCCCTGCCTTGCTCTTCAGGTGTGTCTTGGATATTTCTCCCCTTATTCTTTTTCTTGTGAATTATATTATCAGCTTGTCAAATTCCTTGAAATAGGCTATGGAATTTTTATTGGAATTGTATTAAATCTGTAGAACTGTTTAAAACTGTCATCTTTACAACATTGAGCCTTCTCATCTCTGAATATAAAATATGTCTCCACATTTAGGTCTTGAGTAGCTTTTAATAATTATCTCCTGATGTGTCTTGAACATTTTTTATTAGACAGGTTCCTGGGACTCTTATATTTATTGTTATTGTAAATGGTATCTTTTAAACTATGATTTCTAACTGTTGCTGATAAGTAGAAACAAAAATGATGTTTTTATGTTTATCCGTACAATTTGTCTGAATCTTCTATTAACACTAATAATTTGTGTGTAAAATTGGATCTTGTATGAGTAGACTCAAGGAATCTTAGAATGACACTTTGTTTCTTTTTTTAATTCATTAAGCCTTTTATTTCATTTTCTTCTATTATTGCACTGGTTTTGGTTGAGAGGTTGGAACCTCCAATACAATATTGAGTGGAAGTGGTGACAAGGAGCCATCTTGTCTTTCTTTCCTGATTTTAAAGAAAATTCTTCTACATTCCAACATATGCTATAGGCTTCTGATAGAAGTGTTTTATCAGCTTTCCAAAAGTTCCCTTCTGTTTTTAGTTCACTAAGAATTGTTTTTTAATAGGTGTTAAATTTTCCAGAGGCATATACTGAAATTAATCTGCTAATATGGCAAAAGTCATTTATAGATCTTTCTAATGTT
This sequence comes from Eidolon dupreanum, assembly GCA_028627145.1. Classification (NCBI taxonomy): domain Eukaryota; kingdom Metazoa; phylum Chordata; class Mammalia; order Chiroptera; family Pteropodidae; genus Eidolon; species Eidolon dupreanum. The sequence continues at coordinate 15,003,059 of CM053502.1, read as the reverse complement.
AATTAATCCTTAAATTCCTGAGATGAACTCAACTCAGTCATGGTACATGATTATTTTTCAGTAACTTAATAGTGTTTATGACTTTTGCAACTATAGTCATGAGAAATATATAAACTGTAATCTTTAGTTTTTATAATACCCTTGTCTTATTTTTGGTACAAAGATTATAATTGTCTCTTAAAATTCATTAGGAACTATCCCTTTTTCCTTTAATTTCTGGAATTTTTAAATGATGTCTTGGTTAAAAGTGAAATCATCTGTAAAACAATTCAGGCTTGGTATTTTTCTTTATGAGATGATTTTAGACTTCTAATTTAATTTATTTAAACTAACATAGGGCTATGCAGACTTTTTATTTCTTTTTAGTCATTTTTAGTAAGTTATATTTTCCTAGGAGAATATCCATTTAATCTAAGTTTCAAATTTATTGGCATACACTACTTCATACTATTGTGCTGTTATCATTTTTAAGACCCTCTCATTAAACTTTTCAACAGCCATTCATGGAGATTATTATCAACTCTTCATTTTACAAATGAGGATAAAAGGCTCAAGGAAAAATAGTTACTTGCCCAGGCCACATATCCAGAAAGTGACAGAGTCAGAGTTTAGAACTATGTATTTAGAACTAGGTATTAGAACTAGGTATTTCGAAGTTGTGAATCCATGCCATTTCTACTGTACTATGTTAGGCTTTGAAAAATGGCTAGGAATTAGACAGACATTTATAGTAAGGAAAGGTGTTCACAGCTAAAAAAAAAAAAAAATAGCCAATTCAAGAGCAAGTGGGCAAATGAGGAGAAAATGAAGACACTTGATTGGGCTGGATTCTCAGGTGAGTGAGGAAGAGAGTGGGGGACGAAGGTGGTGATGTATTCAAAGAAATGGGAGACACAAGCCTTGCCCGCCAAGAGTCTCATCATCTAGTTGGAGAGACAGGACTGATTTAAGGAGGCAAGACCTGGCTAATGCCATATGAGTACTCAATTAACATTGTTAGAAGAGATGCCTTGGGGCAGGGAGGTCAGGGAAGACTTCCTCAGTGAAATATGTTTGAGCTGAGACTGGCAAGATTTGAATCATAATGAGGGAATAAAGGCACTTTAGGCAGGATGCAGAAGAGAGGCAAAGTTGTGCAGCCAGGAAACTCAAGGGCCTGAAGAGCTGAAACCTCGGCTTCTTATATCTCCTTTCTCCACTCACCACCCACTGGCCCAGCCTCCACCTCCTTGTTTTCTCCTCCAAGCAGTAGAAGCAAGGATGGCCTCTCAAACATGACCTGTGAAATTGCACAGGGCTCCGTGCTCAGAAGGGCCTCATCCTTGGTTTAGTACTCTGTTATCACTGTTTTGGAATTCTTAATAACTTTATCCTGGAGCTTGTATTTTGTAAACAAAGTCTGAAGTGACAATGGAGGATGTGTGTGAGCTGAGGACATACATGCTTAAATGTGTGCCACTGATCTTTACTACCCCATTTGCATTCGGTGTTCACAATGCCCCCTAAACACACAATTTCAGAGGTCTCATGCTGTGTGAGCATTCAGCAACACTCAAAGTAATCACGAAGTACCACTTCACACTCATCAGGATGGCTATTACATATATCTAAAATGAATAAATAAAAAATAACAAGTGTTGGGAAGGATGTGGAGAAATTGGAACTCTTGTGCGTTACTGGTGGGAATGTAAAATGGTGCAGCCACTGTAGAAAACAATATGACAGTTCCTCAAAAAAAATTAAAAACAGAATTACCATATGATGCAGCAGGTCTACTTCTGAGTATATACCTAAGTGAATTGAAAGTGGGAACCCAAACAAAGATATTTGTACACGCATGTTCATAGCAGCATTATTCATAACAGCCAAAAGGTGGGAGCAATCCAAGTGTCTATCAACGATGAATGGATAAACAGAATATTATATATATATATACATATATATATATGTATATATATATATATATATACACGCGCACACACACACACACACACACACACACACACATAATGGAACATCATTCAGGCTTAGAAATAAAAGCATGAGAGAGAAGAAAAGGAAGTGTTCTATTATATTTGTATAAGATTATAGGTAAAGAAGTATATTGTATGAAAGAAGGTAGACTGTGATAAATTAAAGATGGGTATTATAAATGCTAGAGAAATCACTATAAAGTAAAAGAAGTATTAGTAATAAGCCAATAGCGAAGATAAAATGGAATAATAAAAATCACTTGATTAGTTCAAAAGAAGACAGGAAAAGAGAAACAACAAAGAACAGATGTGATAAGAGGAAAACAAAGAGCGGGATGGCATAATTAAATCTAACCACTTAAGTAATTCCATCAAATGTAAATGGTCTAATTCTGGAAAAGACAAAATTAAAGGAATAGGAAATAGATTAGTGTTGCCAGTGGATGACATTTAGGGAAGGAAATTGGCTACAAAAGAGCATAAGGGAAATTTTTACAGTGATAATTGGTTCTATGTAGTGAGTGTGGTGGTTTCATGACTATATGCATTTGTCAAAGAAAACAACAAAAAAGGTCAAATTTTCTTTCTATAAGTTATACCTCAATAAATCTGTTTTTAAAAATTGTAATTAGTCACATTATAATTAAATGAAAATGATTGTCACTTTTTTTTGGTTTCTGCTCATTTTTAGCTACTTGGTATTAATATTTCCCAAGGTTATACCTCATGATACATGATATTTCAAGTAATGTAAAGTAAGTAGAACTATTAGTATTTAAATTTGTGCAGTAATCAATATTAATTAAAATATTTTTCATTTGTCTTTAAAATTTGTCAATTTATTCTTTCAAAGAACTTAAAATATTGTTCTCCACAGTATAACTGTGAACTACATAGATTTCTTATAACTGTTAACAATCAGAATAATGAAGCCTCATTTAATTGATAATTGCAACTAATTTGGATAAAACATACTATGTTTACATTTAGTAAACTTATGCAAAAGAACTTACTTTGAAAAATAAAATAAACTTGATTTCAGACATAAAGAAAACAACATTTTTACACCGATACATAAAAAAAGAATACTTGTATAATTTTCAGATAGGGTCCAAAGAAACCAGACAACTCTCTAATGTCACAGGTAAATGGAAAACTTGGAAATATACTTCATATTCCTAGCATAACTATAATGCTTTTTCATAATACTTTTTTTATTGAAATATGATAGACATATAGCATTATATTAGTTTCAGGTATACAACGTAATGATTTGATATTTTTATACATTGCAAAATGATCACTACAATAAGTCTAGTTAACATCTGTCACTATACATAGTTACATTTTTTTTTTCTCGTGATGAGATGATTGTCACATTGCTAAAAAAAATAAAGACTTAAATAAATGAAGAGATATACCATGTCCATGGAAAGGAAGACTCAATATTGTTAGGATAGTTCTCCCAGAATTTATGTGTTCAAAATCTCGAAGGCCTTTTTTGATGAAATTGACAAACTGGTTCTAAAACTCATATGAAAAGCAAAGAAACCAGAAGAGCCATAGTTGTTTCAAAAGACAAGAGCAAAGTGGGACTCCTACTATCTGATATTAAAGCTTACTATAAAGCTATAACAGTTCATATAGTGAGGTGTTGGTGTAATAATAGATGTAGAGATCTATAGTTAATAATGTAATATATACTTTAAAGTTGTTAATAGAGTAGATCTTAAATGTTCTTAACACAAAAAAGAAATGGTGATTATGTGATGTGATGGAGGTGTTAGCTCATCCTATAGTGATAATTATTTTGCAATATATAAGTGTACCAAATCAATACTTTGTACACCTAAACTTACATAGTTTTATATGTCAATTATATCTCAATAAATTTGAAAAAAATGAAAAATAGAAAACAAAAAATGATAGACATAGAGATGGATGGAACAGAATAGAGTTCAGAAATAGATCTACACATACACGGTCAATTGATTTTTGACAGAAATGACAATGTAATCAAAGGAAAAGAATATTCTTTTCAACAAATGGTGTTTGAGCAATCAAATACCCATAGGCAGAAAAAAGAACCTCAACCACACACACAAAATTAACTTTAAATAAATCATAGACCGAAATACAAGAGTTAAAACTGTAAAATTTCTAGAAAAAATACAGGAGAAATCTTTGTGACCTTGAGTCAGGTGAATATTTTTTAGGTCAAAAACACACAAGCCTCAAAAGAAAAAAAAATAGATTGGATTTCATCACAATTTTTAAATGTTAGTATTTGAAAGACATTATCAAGAAAATGAAAATTCAAGCTACAGACTAAAAGAACATATTTGCAAATCAGATATCTGATAAAAGGACTTGTATCCAAAATATATAAAATCTCTTTCAATTCAATAATAAGAAAACAAGCTCTGCCATCCAAACTCAGAAGGGCTGTCACACAGACCAGAAGTTTGTATCATTCTGGGGGCCCCAAAGAACCAGGAGCATGGGTGAGGCCAGCAAGGAAGCTGGTTTCACTCTACAAAGACAAAGAGCTTTCTGTCAGTCTGACAAAAGATGGAGCGTGCTTCCTGGTGGAGGTGTACAAGCACCCATCAACATTCAGGGCTGCAAGGTCATGGACAGTTAAATTAGCCTTTGTGATCAAACAGATCTGGATTAAACCCTCCCTCTTCTGACTGTTATCCGTGCTGCCTTGGGCCACTTCACATTTTCTAGGCCACAGTACCCCTATCTGTAAATCAGGATCACTACCTACATTGTTGCGTTGTTGTGAGAATTTGGTGCAATCAAGTGTGTAAAGCAAACAGCATTGTGCCTGCTATATAGTAGGTACTCAATAAATGCTAGTAATAATGACAGTGATTGTGGTGGTGGTAGTGGTGATGATGACGATGGTAATGATGACAACGATGATGATGATGATAACGATGAAGAGAATGGTGATGATGCCGATGAGGATGTTTTTGGTGATGATAATTTTATTGTGTTGGTGGTTGTTGAAGGAATTCAAACATCAAAGAGAGATTTGGACTAGAAGACCACTGAAGATCTTTTCCACATTTAAAATCTGATGAAAAGTGACTCATTGCTGCCAGGCAGAACTCACTCTATCCATTGACATTGGTTGACTCCTTCCCTAGATGTTTATGCTTGACCCCATGCCTCCCACACTTTAGCAGCTCTAGGAGTCAGAAAGGAGGCTACAGGTAAACAGGGAAGAGGGTGATGTACATGGAATGTTCAAGGCTCTCACTTCTCCTGACATTTCCTATTGTTCCTCATACTCTAACCACTTAATCATCTAACTCGTGTTATGGTCAGAGATCCTTGGAATCATGAGGAACCTTTTGTCTTCTCCCTTCTTCTTGGTTAAGATTCCTGTGAGTTATTTGGGGATTTTGCTTTGTTTTTTTCCATCGTTGACCTTAGCTCAGTATATCTGTAGGAAATAAATTTGGATATGCACAGGAATCTCAAAGACAGTGGCTTACGCAAGTCAAAAATTTATTTTTCCCTCATGTAGTAGAATTCTGGGGAGAAAAAAGAGTTTCAGGGCTTCTATGGTGGTTTCATGCACAATTGCATCGATGTTTCGGACTCCCTTCTTGTTTTTGCTCCAACATCCACAGCAGCACTTAAGTTCATTCTAAACATGATCTCATGAACACAACAAACTGCTGGAGCTCTAGCAATCACAGCGCCATTCCAGACAAGAATAAAAAGGAACAAGGAGAGCATAGGGGCTCCTGCCAACTGCATAAGCTCCCATCGAGAGAGCTTTCCTGGGAGCTATACCCACCACTTCCATTCACATTTCATTGCTACCCCTTCCCTAGTCATCTTTAAGAGACAAGTGAGAGATTTGCCTTTTCAGCAGGATACATAGACATGGTCAACAGCATTGGCATTCTGCAGCTAAGGGAAGGAGAGATAGAATCCTAAAAGATGAACAGCAGCTTGTGTTCCAACCAGAACCAGGATACTTGAATATGGACAAAGTAATCCCGATGTCAGAGCTCAGACCCAGAATCTAACTCAGGAAGTCTTCATATGGGATAAGGAGATGTAGGGATTCTTTCTCACTTACATCCATTTAAAAAAATGTAAAACAATATATTAGTAGTAGATGGTCATTACAGAAAATTTAGAAAGCATAAAAACTAGAATAGAAATTAAAATCCCCTGTAGTCTCCCACCAGACATAACAACTGCTGGTATTTTTGTGTGCATCCTTGTGGGTTTTATCCATCTCATGTGTATATCAACAAAAGTTGGAATGTACTTTACATTCAGTTTTATGTGCTGCTTTTTTTCTCTAGCTCTTAATTTATAAACATTTCCCAACATAAATTACTTTTGAAGGTTTCATTTTAAATGGCAGCACAATATCTCATCATAATTATTTTTCATTCATAATTGATTTAGCTAATCCTCCATTGTTAGCCATTTAGCTAGTTGTCAGCATTTGGCCATTATCAATGACACTGGGTGCAGACTCTGCATGTAGATCCTTTGTCTCCATCTCTTATTCTTTCCTTGATAGATTTCTGCTCTCACTGGGTCAAAACGTACGGACATTTCAAAGGTTTTTGATATCTATTGCGAAGTTGCCCTCCTGGAAAGCTGGCCTGGATTCCACTCCCCACGAGGGGCCTAGGACCATCCTCAAGCAGGTTTCTGAGACCTCCCTCCTCCTCCTTCAGCATCCTCGCTCACGCTTTCCTGCCTCAGCCTCCTCTCTCAGCTCCCTTGGGAAGCACAATAGAAAAGGATTATATTCTGAAATATTTAATTATGTTTTTATCTGAAAGTATTTTTAAAAGTCAACATAATTACTCTAGTCCCAATTAAGTTTAATTTGCAGCAAATTACAAAGTAGGGGTTGCTTTGCTGGTTGGAGTGGAGACAGGGTTTGGCTGTTTATAAGGGAATCCGGTGATACAGCACAGGCTGGTTAAGCAACATCACGTCCTTTCCTAGGAAGGTGTTATTCTCAGTGGGACCCTCAGTGCCTTGTAGCTCTGGAATTGTGCCAATGCCTCAGAAGACCCTGGAGGCTGTGTGTGTTACTCACCTATTGTTGCATAAGGAATTGCCTCAAACTTTTTTGTGGCTGAAAGCTACAAACATTTCTAATCTCACATTTTCTGTGGGCCAGGAATCTGGGAGTGGCTCAGCTAAGTGTCTCAGGGTCTCTCACAAAGCTGCCGTCAAGGTGACACCAAGCTGCAGCCAGAGAAGAGGAAGAGCTGCTCCAAGCTCACTCACAGGAATCTGTCCAAAAAGCTGCTTCGTCCCATTCTGCCACTGGGTGAGCTTGTCCTGTGTCTTCCCCTGTATCTCTGAACCTGTCCTCTTGTGTATAAAATGGAGACAGAGACACTCACCTGTTGTGAAAATTAAGTGAGAGGTTGGATGGAAGCTTCTGGCAGAAGCTGGGTACATAGTAGGTGCCCAAGCAATGAGAGCTGGAGTTTTTGTTAGGACATTCACTTTTCTGAAGCTCCTACTAGCAAGTATAATGCATGTCCTAAGTACCTGACGACCTTTGGACCACACACCTGACGGATAGAGCTTGGCTAACTCTGCATATGGGGTTACCTATGCTGAATATGAATGGAGACAGCTTCCCTGTCTAAGCCAACCTTTAACATAATACAACTCAGTGAGACCAGTGTTTGTCATCTTGTGGCCCACTAGTACAAGAAGATTTTTTTCATGTTGAACTGAGCCTCAGCCTATCTATCTCCTCCATGTCCTCTCAGCCTGGTACCTGGACGTCATAACTTCCTCCACTCAGATCTCCAGAAAAGTTATTCCAACTGCCAAGCCAGACCATTCTGGGTAATGGACGGTCTCTCTTTAAGATTGACTGGGAGAAAAGTCCTACTTTAACCTGCTGAAGTGTCATTAAGACAGAGAACATTTGCTCCATAGGGCTTCAGATGGCCTTTAGAAACTGCAAGTTAAACACCAACCAGAAAGGGCTGCCCGAGCCTTACCCTCCTCTTCTCAGACATGCCCGGGCCTTGGACAGATGGGTCTACAGATCACTGGCCTGGGTCCCCTTTCCTGGCTCTCTTCTCAGCCTGGTGAGCAAGTGAGTGTGAGGGCAGAGGGAGGACGAAGGGAGAAGAAGAATCCTTGAGGCTCTCTGTTCCGGTGTTTGTAGGCAGACAACCCTCTCCCCAGACTGATTAGAGAGCAGCTCACTGGGGGTCCACCCCGGGGGGCTGGGCCACTCTCTTAGCTTCTCTGTGTTGAGTTCCTACAGGGTAGAGGAGTTGGAGGGACCTCTCAGTTCTGAGTTCTGGGGTCTAAGTTTCATGGCAAGTAGAGCCTGGTAGTCTTCCCTGAGAGGGGTGATTGTGCCCATGATCTCCCCAGGTCCCAGAACTGAAGCCTGCTCCCCTCTGGGACCACATGCAATCAGGTCAGGAAGCCACTTCTGGAGACAGAGAAAGCCAGGGGACCTGGATGAGCTGACAAAAGGGGTGGGAGCCCTTGTTACCCAGCATCCTTTGGGAGCCTAGCACTGGGCTGGGATGACCTCCCACACCACCCACATACACACGCAACACCCCGTGCAGGCCTCACGGCAACGCTGTGAGGAGCGGGGTGTTGTTATCCCACTTCACAGCTGACAATGCCGAGGCTCCAAGTGGTGCAGGGACTCGTCTAAGCTTACACGAAAGCAAGTTACATGCAGGTCTGTCTGATTCCGAAATCCAAACTCTTATCCACCACACCACTGGCAGGAAAGCAAAAGACAGTGTGGTCTCATCTTGACTTCTCTCCTTCCCACCTCTCTGCTTTTGCACATGCAGTCTCCCCCTCCTATCATGCCTTCCTGTCTTTTATCCAAATCTTACCCAGCCCAAAGGCCTGCCTCCTCCAGGAAGACCTCCTTGATATCTGACAGCCAAATCTCTGATGGCTCCACCCAGCTGGTCTTCTGGCTGTTCAACTTCCCAAAAGTTTTAGATTTTGCTGCCATGTCACTCAGATACAGCATGAGCTCATTTCATTACTCCACCAGGTTAATCGATATATATACTGGGCATTGACTTGGAGCCAGGCACTGTGGAGGCTGCAGAGGGGATAGGACAAGCACCTACAGATGCACACCCCCACCTTGTTGTGCCTGGTGGGAACCCTCATGGGGTCCCTGCAGGCTTCCCATCATAATGAGAAGATGAGGGACCTGAGGCTCAGAGATAGAGAGCAGGCCGCTTGGGTCCCGCAGTAAGTCAGTGGCTGGAACTAAAAACCAGGACAGACAGCAAGACTCACCCCACATAAGATACACCTGCCCCAGTACACTTTAAACCCTCTCAACTGGGCCAGGATTGATCCTTTATCCTGAGGCCCTCCGATCACACAAATGAGGCTCAGGTGGCCACAGCTGTGCAGAGGATGGGACAAGGAAGAGCAAGGCAGGGCCCTTATACCACCCCTCGGTGACTAACAGGGCCCTAATATCACCCCACAATGATACACAGCACCCTTAGGTCACCTCTCAGTGACATGCAAAATCTGTCAGCTCTCAGTGATATGCAGGGCCCTATCACCCATAAGTGACATGCAGGGCCCTGTCACTTGTAAGTGACATGTAGGGCCTGTCACCCCTTACTGACATACAGGGCCCTTATGACACCTCCCAGTGATGCGCAGGGCCCTTACATCACCCATCAGTGACACAGAGGGCCATTAGGTCACACCTCAGTGAAACACATGGCCCTGTCACCCCTCGGTAACATGCAGAGCCCTGTCACTTCTCAGTGATATGAAGGGCTCTTACATTGTTACCCCTCAGTAACTCACAGGGTCCTGTCACCCTCAGTGACATGGGTGAGCCTTAAATCACCCTCAGTGATATGCTCACCACCTCTGTTTACTCTCAGCCCCACTTCCAGGCTGTGCCTCCACTTGAGGACTCTGTCTACTCCCATCCCCCAAACTGTCCCCAGAGACCCACTCTAGCTGAGAAGCCACAGGGCATAAATTAATCTGCCTTTAGACTTCTGGCTCCAGATGCTCTTTCTCCAGCCTTCCAGGGCTGGTCCCTCGCCAGCTAAATGCTCAGAGAAATAGTCAATGAACAGATGGTACTACTGGTCCTGGGCTGTGGGGGGCCAAGACCCAGCCCTGGGACTGGCGCTGGGTGATAAATCCCATCCTCAGCGCTGGTAGCGACATGCCTAAGAATGAAAGGGGGTGGTTTGCATCTGCACATGGTGACAGGAAAGCCCTCCAGGCCCCCAGACCCTTGACTTGAGCTCTGGGGTCTTGCGGGCAGCTGGGGCGAGTTCCCAGTCTGCTGTCAGAGGCTTCTTGATGAGGAGCACCACCTTATGGACTTCTCTGGGTGACCCTCCCAGACTTTATTTTCTCAGTCAGCCTCAATTTGAAAGAAGGAAGGAGAGGCCGAGAGAGAGAAAATCGAATTCCAAGCTGCAACCACCAGAAGGGGTCCCCAGATCAATTATAACTTTCATTGTTACAGGTGGGGAAACTGAGGTCCGAAAAGAGTCCCAGAGGTCACACAGCCAGTTAGTGGCAGAGCCAGGACTGACCCAGAACTCCTGTCTGTCAGTGAGTCCCTGTGAGGTGGTGGTGGTGGCAGTGGTGTGTGTGTGTGGGTGCGTGCGTGTGTGTTTTAGAGCGTGTCCATGGCTGTCCTAAGTTGTGTGTGACTGTCACTGTGCAGGTGGTAGTTTGACTCTCTCTCTCTCTGAAACAGTGCCCCCTTCTCGGGAAACTGCCTGGTCCTCAGCTGGTGCGAAGCCTTGGGAGAAGGGAGAAGGTAGAAAGCCCATTCTTCTTTATTTAGTCTTTAAATTATGGAACGAAAATTGAATTTAAACTCTTTGCAGGGAGGTAATTTTTTCTAATCAGTCACCCTGCTCACAGATCTCCACAACTGGATTACATCTAATTAGATTAATTGGATGGAGAGTGATTTCTTTTCTCAGAGAAGATGAACCACAGTGAAGGGGGACCGATTGAGGCCCAGTGACTTCCTGTCGCCCACCTGCCAGGGGTCTGGGGCCCCTTTCCTGGGCTTCCCGCCACCTGACACTAACTACCTTCACAGCTTTGCTCACGGTCAGTAATAACAGCTGGTGAGTACTGAGCACTTACCATGCTCCAGACACTGTGCTCTGTGTGTTACATGATTATTTTGTTTAGTGCCCCAACAACGCTTGGGGATCATCATAACCCCATTTTACAGATGAGGAAACTGAGGTTCAAATACATGAAATATCTGAAGTGGTGAAGCTGGGGTTTGATCCCAAGTCATCTGCATGCTGTCAATCTTCCCCACCCCCTCCCAGTTTAGGGTCTCCTCCTCCACACTCCCGTATCCCCTATCCAAGCATGTACCTGACTGTGTCCCTGTCTCCCCTCAGGTCTGGGCTATGAGCTCCCAATGGCCATCCTAGGTCTCAGGTGTCTTTGATTCCCAGACAGCAGCGTGGGGCCAGGCATGTGGTGGATATTTGGTCAGTCTGGGGTCAAGGCGTGGGAGATGGCAGCCCTGCTGGCTACTGAACTCCTCTTTCTCATAATCCTCACCCCCGCCTGCCACCAATATCCAGATTTGCAAGGCCTCTAAACCAAATACAGTTTTACAGTTCATTTGAGTTAATCGCAGCTGCCCATTCTGGAAACCTCTTCCACAAATTGCCTGCAGAGTGGCAGACATCCTGCTAGCAGCTCTCCCACCCCAGATCTCACTCCATTCTAGTGTCCTGGACCCCCAGGAGAGGGCAGCAGGGAGACATAGGATGCTTGGAGAGTGTGGTTGCACCAAACCCACTAGACCAGGAGGTTGTGGCCCTTTTGGCCTCTTGGGTCACACAGATGGGGTCTCTGAGGTAGAGAGAACTATTTTGTCCCTGAGCACAAGACAGGAGCTCTGGAAAGAGCATGGTGAAGACCCACTCAGGTCCCTGGCCTCACCTCTTGCCAGCATCCCCAGGTTTCAGGTCCAGGCACACAAGCTCCTTGCAGTGTCCCTTCCCATACTCAGCTCCTTCAAGCCTCAGCTCTTTTTCCTCCGTCTGACCCATCTCCCTGGAATCTCTTTCTCTACTTGTCACTTGTCCCTTGTCTAATTCTGATTCACCCTTTAAGACTCTGCTCAGGTATCTCTTCTTCCAGGAAGCCTTTCCTCATCCCTGGGTGAGACTGGGGGCTCTTCAGGATCTTTATAACCTCTAGGCTTACCTGCTCTTAGCACCCCACTTCTGGGTGGTGATGACAGGTCTACCTTTCTCCTCCTCTCCATGCCTCAATTTCTCTAAACTGAGAGATCCTCAAGAGCAGGGAAAGCCTGAGACAACCCCAGAAGCCCCCTGGGGCCAGGGCTCCCAGAGGATGAAGCTGGGAGAGGCATCATCCTCAAGGTCATGGTGGTGGATTGTGATCCAGGGAGGCAGAGGAGCCCAAACCTGGTGTGCAGAGCCATGAGCTGGCCTCCCAGGTGACCACTTACTCATCTCTCTCTCTCTCTCTCTCTCTCTCTCTCTCTCTAACTGTATGTCCTAAATCACTTGGTTTCTTACACCATAAAAAAGGATGGCAGAAGGGGGAACAATTCCGAGAAATCTAAACTCTGGCCAAGGAATTCAGAGACTCGGGGAGGGGCTGGCGCCTGGCCCTCTGCTCTGACTCCTTCTGGACATCCTAATGGATGTAGGTCACCATCAGAGCAAATCAGACATTGTCTGCATGCCTCAGCAGTCCGCTCTCTCTTCCACTTGGCCCCACTGTCAGGCTTACTGCCTGAGCCCTGGATCAGCTCTGACCTGTAGCAGAGGAGTGAGATAGCTCCAGCCCCAACCTATGGGCCTCCTCACCAATTCCTGCACTCTACACTTTGTCCTCTGGGTGAGACACCTTGTATTCACTATCACCCAATATCCACACTTTAGTCCTCCCTGCATTCACCAAGCATCCATTAAACTCTTGCCCTATAGCTGACACTGCCAGGGATACAGTGGTCAACAAGGCAGACAAAGTCTCTGGGCTCTTGTTATTGGTATTTCGCTGAAAGAGACAAACAAGAAAAATAAGTGAGGAGAAGGAGAGAGAGAGGAAGAGAGAGAGAGAGAGAAAAGAATTTAGAGTGTGATGGGTTGATGGGTACTGGGGAGGAAATAAGACAGGAGCATATGATAGGAAGAGATTCTTTGATTCTTCTCTCCTTGGTCAGCCACCATCATCTCTCACCTGAACTTTCTAACAGCCTCCTCAGTGGCTCCTGGCCTCTAGCCTTGTCCCCATAAATCCACATCTACTTGTGTCAATTCCTCACTTAAAACTTGTTCATGGCTCCTCACAGCCTTCAGGGGAAAAATCAAAATCTTTCTCAAGTCTCAATGAGTGACAGTTTTTGTGTATTAACTCAATGCTGTGGCCTTTCGTGTCAGATGTGCAGCATGTGAGTAGTCCCAGAGGGGAGAAATGAGTCCTGTCCAGAGAGCTGCAGGCACACAGGTGATGTTAGAAGCCAAAGATGACACAGGGAAGATCCCGAAGGACCCCTATCTAATGTGTCCCTTGCCACCTTATCTCCCCACACTGACTGTAGCTCCTTGGTGGGGGAGGGGAAGGACCGTGTTTTCTTTCTCCTCTCTCAAGCTCAGGAATGAGAAAAGATTTGGTTAGGAGAAAAGGCCATCAGGGATGTGGCCTGGATACAATACTGCTGATCCAGGAATCAGCTATGGCAGCTCATGGGGAAAGGAGTGATTTGATGTCAAGTCAGAAAATGGAAGTGTTATCAAAGTCACCAGAACCAAGGGGGTCAGGTTCCAGGAAGACAAATACTGACATGAACACAGCTTCAGTACCACGGAGAGCACCAAGGGTGCATGGCCGACTTTTCTCTTTCGCATTCTGGGACCACTCATTTGCTTTATCTTTCGGTAGGATTATCTGGCTGCTGAAGGAAATTTGCTCTTGCAAATTGTGCTTTGTGATCAGAAATGAGGGCACAGAAGCTGGAGTCAGACTACTTGTGTTCAAATCCTGCATCCACCACTTACCAGTTGTGTGAACTTGGCCTTATTTCTTAACCTCTCCGTGCTTTGGTTGCTGTGTCTGGCAAATAAAGTACATTAGAGTACTTACTTTGTAGGGTTATGATGAGGATTGAATGAAATGATGAGAATAAAGAATTTATCACAGAGAGTGGTACATGGTAAGTACTATAAAAGTTCATTATTATTGTTGTTGTTATCCCCAGGAACTTTTCTGTGTTATGGGAAGGAGCAATGCTTCAGAAGGCATTCACATCCCCAAGCGGGTCTGACAACTGTGTGTGTGTGTGTGTGTGTGTGTGTGTGTGTGTGTGTGTATGAGTGTGTGTTTGGGGTGGGGGTATTGTGACATGTCTTAGTCAGCTCAGGCTGCTATAACAAATACCATAGGCTGGGTGGCTTAAACAACAAGCATTTACTTCTTACAGTTCTGAAGGCTGTGAAGGCCAAGATGAAGGCACTGGCAGATCTGGTGTCTGATAGGAGCCAGATTCCTGGCTTGTAGATGGCTTTCTTCTCAGTGCACATTCATGTGGCAGAGAGCAGAGAGAGATAACAAGCTCTCTTCTGTCTCTTTTCATAACAGCATTGATTCTATCATGAGGGTTCCACCCTCATGACCTAATTTCTTCTCAAAACCCTCATCTTCAAATACCATCACAATGAGAGTTAGGGTTTAAACCATATAAATTGGCATGAGGGAGACACAAACATTCACTCAATAGCAGGGTATTTAATGGAATAAGAAATGTCAAACCAGAATTCTAACACCAACTACTTTTAATGAGCTGTTACTTTAGATGAGTCAATAACATCTCCAGATTCCATTTCCCATGAAAAACTTCTTGTTTAATTCATGTAGTTAGAATTTAATTTTTCCTTTCCTTTTTCTTCTGCTTCTTTTCTCCTTCCATCCCCCTCCCTTTCTTCCTCCCTCCCTTCCTTCCTTCCTTCCTTCCTTCCTTCCTTCCTTCCTTCCTTCTTTATTTTCTTCTATAGGAATATATTTACATATTACTTGGTCAATTAGAAACAAAATGTTATAAATGAGTGTTATGGACTATATGTTTGTGTCCCTCCCCCCCAAAAAAATCACATGTTGAAACCCTAACCCCCAATAGAATGGTATGAGGATGTGTAAACTTTAGGGGTAATTAGGTTTAGATGATGTCATGAGGATTGAGTCCCTATGCTGGAATGAATGTCTTTATCAGAAGAGAAAGAGACCAGAACTCACTCTCAGCCAAGTGAGGATTCATCAGAAAGGCAGCCATCTGCAAACCAGGAAGAGAGCTCTCACCGGAACTCAACCATGCTAGCACCCTAATGTTGGACTTCCAGCTTCCAGAATTGTGAGAAATAAATTTCTATTGTCAAATCACCTAGTCTGTTTTTTGTTATAACAACACAAGCTCACTAACACAAGGGGATGTTAGACTGTATGGCATTTAAGGGTCATTCTATCCTAACTGACCCTAGTCTTTGATTCTGCCTTGCCAAGAGAGCACAAAGTATTGGGCTATGATAAGAAGCAATGCCCTTGGGAAGGCCATGGGGTGTACCTCTTGGAATGAATTGGCTATCTTTGCTCTGGGCATGTGTAGTCTCTTAATCCAACATTGGACCTCCCCTATTTTCTTGATTTATGCTCAGGCTCCTTGAGCCCTCTCAACCTCAGTATGTAGACAGTCATCACTTTCTATCTGCTCACCAAGCTTCAGCCACAGTGGCATTCTTTCATAGACCATAATTCTTTCCCTGGGCCTTATCGTATGCCATTCCCTTTGACAGAAATGTGCCTTATCATATAGAATTCTTGCAGTTGTAAGAGACAGAAACCCAACTCAATATGATTTAAATAAGGTAAAGAAATATAGGCAGGCAGTGGGACAGTTTAACTAGCTCTTTTACCTGAAAAGTCCAATTCAGGTATGGCTGGATCAGGAGTCAAATATTGTCAGAACCTTCTCTATCAGTCTTTTAGCTGGATTCTCTTCATCCTCAGGAGGGTTCTACACTCTAGATGGGAGATGGCCACAGGTAGCTCCAAACATATATCCCACAGGCTTATCACACTTCCGTGTTGATTTTTAAAGCAAAATCCATGGTATTTTCTCTTATTAGCCAGGCTTGAATCTTCTGCCTACCTCTGAACCAGGAGTAACCAGAAGAAGAATTCAGAGTTAACCAGGCCTGAGTAGTGAGTCCATTTTTCAGCAGGTGAAGAAAAAAGAGAGAGAGAGATGCCCATGGCTTGTCTTCTCTGTTCCCGTGGCTGATTCCCACTCATCCCTCCAGGTTTCAGCTTATATGGCACTCACTCAGGGCAGTCACCTTTGACAAACTGATCTAAGCCAGGACACTTCAATCTTTTTCTTTCCTTTTTAGCTTTTAACATATTAACAACTAACATGTATTGAGCACTTACTGTATATATCAGACACTGTTATGAGAGCTTCACATGTATTAACAAATTTAATTCTCATAACAACCCTAATAGGTAGTTATTTTATGATCTCAATTTCCTAGAATGAGGACCTGAAGATTAGTGAGGTCAAACAACTTTCTCAGAGTCTCACAGCCAGGATGTGGCAGGGCCAGGATTCAAATTCAAGCAAGCACTCTTCAGATCCCAACTTCTAAGAAGGCTGTCCACCTTCTTACAATAATCAGGCAGCTTACTTGTAGGTTCAAGTACTATGGGTATGATTATTTGCTCAGTGCCTGCCCCTTTCACCAGACTCTGAACCCCATGGAGGCAGGATCCTCTTTCTCATCCATATGTCTCAGCACCCAGCACAATGCACAGAGTAGGACTTAGTGTCCTCACTTTTCCATTGGGAAGAATAAGGCTTCCCAACCCTATTCTCCATAGGAGGGGGATTTAGAGAGTTAATACAAAAAAATGGCCCTATCTCTCCTCTTTCCCCTTCCTTGCTCACTCCCTTTGTCATCCCCTCACCCTCTTCCCTCCTTCCTGCCCCCTCTCTCTCTCTATTTGCCCCTCCCTGGCACCCCTCCTCTCTCACTATTTCCCATTTTTCTGCTTATATCACATACTATCTCCTCCTCTTCATTTCCTACCCCCAGCTAATTAAATGATACCATGGAACGTGTTTTATTTGCATTTAGCTCAGAGGCCTTAGTGCTGTTGGCTGCGTGTTTACTAAATAGCTCTGCATAGAGGGATGTAATGAACCAATTTTATTACAACCGTCATCTCTGCCCATCCTAGGAGGTGATTATGTATTCATTGGGAAAAAAGAGAATTACAAACCTCAACTACTAGTGCATGGGGTTGGGGGTGAGGAGAAAGAGGAGAGCATGATTCTGACTCAGGAAAGGACTTCAGCACTGTTTGTGATGAGGGAGAGAAGGTGAGGTTGGATGCAGTTATCACCTCTATTACTGCAGCATCTGCATAACTTGGAATGTCAGAAATCCCATTGGTTTTGAATTCCGGGATTAAAAACTCCTGGGGATGGTTATTACAAGGAGTCCTCTAATTCATCCTGTACCAAGCATTGTCTATAGACAAGATGATTGCCTTGACACTCTAGGACCACTCTTTTATTATGTGTGTGTGCTACTGTGATTATGATGACAGAGAAATTCATTGAGAAGCATCATGGGAAAGCATTCTAATGAGCGTGTGTCCATTGCACCTTTCCTCTCTGAATCACAGATGAGTAGCGTTAGTGACAATAATAGCATCAGCCATGCTGAGCTAGGTACTGGACTTGGTTATTTACCTGGATTATCTCATTTAACCCTCACAACAACCAGATGAGTGGATATTGTTATTATCCCCATTTCATAGATGAGAAAACAGAGGCTCAGAAAAGTGATATGCCCATAGGCCATGTAGCCAAGACACAAAAGGATTCAGAGTTTGGACCTACATCTGCCCACACTCTCTACCACCTGCAGTTTAGAAGAACAGGCTCTATTATATAGTAGGAGTTCCACATTTTCTTTTATTAATACTAAAAAAATTGTCCTGAAACTTGAATACTGTAGTGGTAAGTCATGGTTTCTGCAGAAGGCTCACCCTTCTCTCCTTGATTAAGTTGTGTTGGGCATGAAAAGCATCCCAGTTGAGGCAATGAGTATGTATGGAGCCCGAACCTATGAGAAGAACAAGGTTCAGAACCCTTGGCAGCAGAGGGCTGGAAATTCCATTTGTATTGTAGGTCAACCACTTTTAGGATGAGACTCTGGGTTTGGTATTCAGCAATCTCAGCCCTGTGACTACGGGAGACAAGGATCTCTTTTATGGCAGACCCAGAAGCTTTCAGGTCATTTATATGACTCTTGAGCTGGAAATTAGAATCCCTGAGCTCATCCTTTTCTCTCCCCACTTTGTCCAGTGACATTAGGAGAAATCATCGAATGTCATTACCTTTGTTAGTTGGACAAGATGTTTGAATGTATGGTATACATGGTCACTCGGATCCCTGCCTCCTAAAAGAGTGATTAGGAAAATGCAGTGGTGATATTATGCATATCTCTATCGCCAGATCGTGCCATGGACTATCAGTGCTCTCCTTACTACTGGAAATAGAGTCATCAGCATCTTTAAATCTGATCGGTGAGGTAATTCCAGAAACTCAGAACTAATTCAAAAATAATTCATCCTTAAGATTCTATTTTTGTAGAGCCACTCTTAGTACCAAAACCTACATTAGTCAGGGTTCTCTAGAGAAATAGAACCAATAGGATATGTAAATACAGAAAGAGAGAGAATTACTATAAAGAATTTTCTCATGTAATTATGGAGACTGGCAAATCCAAACCTGCAGTGTGGGCCAGCAGACCCAGGATAGTTGATGGTGCAGATTAAATCTGAAAGCAGTCTGCTGGAGAATTTCCCTTTACTTTGGGAGGCTCGTGTTTTTTGATTAAGGCCTTCAACTGATTGGATGAGACCCACCCACATTATGGAAAACAATCTACTTCACCCAAAGTTCACCATTTAAATATTAATCTCATTTGAAAACATTCCAAGATGACACATAAAATTAACCATCATAAGACCTGACCATAAAATGATAAGGTAACATTAATGAGAATATACTGAGCATTTACTATATGCCTAGCTCTGTACTCAACACTTCAAATATTTCACTTTATTTAACCCTCACAACTTCCCTATGAGATAAGTTCTATAAATGGCCTCTCTTTTTTCTCTCAGGGAACCAAGTCTCAGAGAGGTTAAGTTACTCGCCCAGTGTCACACAGTTTGTAAGTGGGAGACTCCAAGCTTGAACTCAATGCTGCCTGCTCTACAGCCTGTGTCCCCAGCTACCACACAAGACTGACATGCCTGGGACTATTGCCATGGGGGTGAGGAGGAAGGGCTGGTACAGAGATCTGAAAATCTGAGCTGATGAGAGATGGAGATGTCAGGGTTGGCCAAGACTCAGAATTGAATATGAAGAGAAAGTAGAATAAAAAATCAGATTTGATGGGAAGATAGTGAGCTCATTCAGGTTAGAGGCAGAGAAAAGGCAAGGGACTCTTCTGTCTCTACTGTCTTCCATGGGATCACCTAATCTGTTGGGGTGGGGTTCTGTCATTTTCTGATATTTTCCAAATTAACATATCCAACCTCAGACCATGTTCTTTGTATGAGTCAGGCTAAGCTAGCTATGTTGTGATAACAAACATCCCCAAATCTCTGTGCCTTAAAACCATGAAGGTTTATTTTTTATTCATGCTACCTGTCCTTTCCAGTTACCTGGGGCCCTGATCCACATTGTTCTCACTCCAGGCACACTGGTTGTCAAGGCAGAGACAAAGTGAATGAGGAAAATTATACAAACATTCTTAAGTGTTTATTAGCTCTGGGTTTGAAGAGAGAGACATAATTTTCCCCTTAGGTCTCAGAAGCTGAGGAGAGAAACAATCCCATTCTCACAAGTCCCCACAGAGATAGGGGAAACAGTCCTGCCTTTAGAAACATCCAGTCTGATAGAAAAGTCCCTGTTCTCATTAGTGTTAGGGGCTCCCTGAATGAGACCTGACACCACTGAAGGTACCCAGGGTTCTGCAAACTAATAGACATAAGCTCACACTGTATTAACAGAGACCATGATGAGGTAGTCCCTCTCATGGGTGGACAGCCTACAAAGATCTCTGGGCTGGAGGCAGAGGGAAGCATGGAAGAGGTGGCCGGACCTGGGACAGAGTTGCCAAGGCTAAGAGCATTCTTCCCCTATCCTGTGTCTTTGTGTACAGGCTCTTTTCCCTCTCTGGGCCCATCTCCTCATCTCTGACTCAGGGCTGGAGATGGGTAAAATCTAATGATACCTTTGCCTCCACACTAAAATCTCTCTCCATTCTTGCCCAGACCCCCTTCCCCCCACCCCTCTAACCATATTGTGCCTCCATCTTAATCCTGAATAATGGTAACTTGGCTAATTGCCCAATGGGGAGACCAAGTGGGTGTCCCCCACTTCCATTTCATCATCTGACACTTTCCATTTATTTTCAATTCCTTCACCATTAGAAATGACAAATCTTTGATGTAAATACTGCTTTACCAAACTGAGTTAATCACAGGTGAAGAGGGGCAAACTAGCTCTAGCAGCTCAGTCAGAGAATCTCAGGCATTAATCCTTGGTCCCCCAAAGGAAGGATGGGAGGCTCCAGGGTCCTCACTGGAAGACACCACTTGAAGCCTCTTTGGAGGCAACTGAACCCCATATCCCTTTGCCCTTTTGCAACCTTTATCCTGTGGGGAGAGCCCGAGGACAGCAAACTTATTTCTCATTGGTAGAGCTTTGAAGTTGGAAGGAAATTGCTCATTTGCAGCTGGGGAAACTGAGTCCCAGAGAGCGGAAAGTCTCTCCCTACATGGCTGATCAGACAGAGGACATCACAGTGCAACCAAATAATCTGAATTTGGGGAAATAAAGGGGTCTGCTAGGAGAAATAAAACCTGAGCATTTGTGTATCTGGGGTTAATGCAGAAATGTAAACCTATAGGAATGAATAGATAAACTTTAAAAAAATAAGGGATTTTTTCTTTCCAAACCCTAGGCAGTCATAGGGAAGACCAGGGAGATTCCTGAGAAAGCATCCCCGAGATGCTGGCTGGGGAAGGAGTGCTATTCCCTGCAAAAACTCCACCAGACCAATATCCTCCAAGGACCAAAAGCCTTAATCTACAGAGCAAAGAGAAACAAAAACTCTTGCCATAGCGAATGGTGCAACTAAAGAAAGGAAAGAAGATAAAAATAAGTACTAGCCCTGCGGATGGGCAAGGGTACATGCTTATGATAGGCCCAATGTCACAGCTTGAGAAAGAAACACTTCTGAAGTCTACACCTGGAGACCTGGGACATAGTACTTGCCTAAGACTGAAAATTAATTATATCATCAGAAATATATCCTCCCACACTGGTTAGCAAGCACTGAGTAAAAATAACAATGGAATATGTGTGGGAGAGCTTTAAGAGACAGGTTGTCTCTGGGGTACAGCCTAAAGGAAAGACCTAAAGTCAGGGGCCTGAGAAGCAGACATTGGAAACCAAAGAGGTGAAGGAACACAGCTGAGATTCACAGGTAGTACAAGACAGAATCAAGATCCCAACCTTAATTCCATCAAGGAATTACCTACAGTAAAGCAGTATGATTTATAAAGAGCAAACTCCAGCTTCCCCCCAGATATGTCCCCGACTCAATGTTCTCTTGTGTCAGAATCCTGGAGCCCCCCAACCCAGTGTTTGATTTCAGGGGTTTCCTGCTCAAAATCCCACTCTGTTCTCCAAATTGTCTTGGATTTGGACTTGGCCTTCGCAGGTGGAGAGCCCAAGGTCTGGCTGACCAAGGCTTGCTCTGGTGGCATCCCTAGATGATTTGGAAGTGGTGCTTGGAAAGGACTGATGGGCCTGTTGCTTCTTAGGTGCCTTGAGGACCCAAGCTAAGAACCAAAGATTTGAGGGTGGTCCTTGGAGACCATCTCTGAGGGCAGCTGGTTGCTCAATAAACCTAGAGCATATTCCAAACAAAATCTGTCTGAGCTGTCCTCTCTTTGGCCTCCTTAGAACCACCTTGGGGAAACCAAGGCAACCCACCTTAGGCATCTCTCATTACCAACCCAGAGAGCAGATTTGGAGTCCTGGTACTTCCAGTGAACTCTATTGCCATCCCTTCCTCATGGCCCAGTGAGCAGGGAATGTGTGAATGCAGATTACCAGGCTCCCAGTCCTCAAGGTCTGGGACCAGGGTCTTCCTTGAGTGGGGATGGGGAGAGGAGAGGAGGAGGAGGGACATGCTTTGTGCTTTCATTTTATTATGGATCACAGGTTGAAAATAAGGCAAATCTCAGGTCATTAGATGCTGAAAAACATTAATGCTGTTCTGCTATGGTTTCTGCCTTGACTGTACCTGGATGGTTGTTTCAATTCCTCGTCCTGCTTTCCTTGAATTGGGAAAAGAGAGAGAGATCATCCCATTCTGACTGGATTCTAGCATCAGTGAAAACACTAGAGTGAGAGTCCCTGGTGGGACCCAGAAGCTCCTGGAAGTTGTATAAACCAGAGCAGTTAGAAATCCTAATAATTCAGATTCATTCATCCCCCACCCCTGTACATTCACACTGGTCACTTTGTTTAATGCTCACCTCCACAATTACATTTCTGGGACTTCTGTCTTTCTCCTGGTTGTGTGACCTTTGGCCAGCCTCCCCTCTCTGAGCCTCAGTATTCTCATCTGCAAAATGGGGACAGTAACAGCCTCTCCCTCCAAGTCAGGCGAGGATATAATGAGATAATCCTTGTAAAGGGCCTGGCACAGGGCCTGGCCCAGAAGAAACTCTGGATCAGAGGCAGCAGGCATCACATTCAGATGGAGCTCTGAGGGGTCCTTTTAAATGTTGAAGCCCTGGCCCCGAAGGAAGGCTGTTATTCCCACACTATCATTAGCTCTGGATATCTCTTCCGGAATCCCAAGTGGGGGTCCAGGGATTCCCTCTCCTGCCCCTTGCCATCTCATGTCTTTCTGTCTACTTTGATGGGAAAGGTAGGGGTCTGGCCTGAACTCAGTCAACACAAAGAGATCCTCTGTGCTCATGAAAACTCGTGATTTACCCTGAGAATCATAGAAAACAGTTTCCTTTTCCACCTAATGACAGGAGCACAGCCATGTTGTGGTCCTGCTTTGTGCTTCTATGAACAATTCAAGGTGCACACACTCTCCCCCATTTCCTCCTCACCAGCCAGGAGCTCATTGCTGATAATTTGCGGAAATACAACCAATCCTTTTAAGACACATTATATAAAAAGCAGTTCCCACTGAACAAGCTGTTACCTTTTCTTCTTTCTTTTCTTTAAATGACAATATCTCTTGTTCACTCTTCTGTCTTGAGAAAGAACTACAAAGGATGATGACTCCATGAAATTCATGAACTCCTGGAAGTTGTGGCTCTTAAAATTGCACTCATTTGCAACATGAAATACCACCCAGTGTGAGTGGATAAACTCAGGCAATTTCACAGTGCAGGTGAAGTGTTTTCCTGAGATCTGTCTCTAAGTACCTGCTCCTAACTGGTGCCCACGGTTTCTGTTTTGAGCTGTGATGTTCAGGGCAGTGCTGCAGGTCTGGCTGGATTTATCAGCCCTGTAAGGAAGCCAGGAAAGGCCTCGCCTATACCCACTTACCTGTGTGGACTCAGGAGGAGGCTACAGGGGACTCCCAGGTTGAGTGCAGGACTCAATTCTCCACCACAGGTACGATTGAACCCTAAAGGAGCCAAATGACCCAGTGATGTGTTGATATACTCATGTCTCCAGGCCTCTCATGATGTCAAAATGTTATGATTTTCCTGGGAGAAGTAATGAGTGGAACTGAATGAAATTAAATATAGGCCCGAAATAGGACTTGGGTTCCTGAGTATGTAACCATGATGACACCATAACTTCCCACCCATCAAAAGGGACATAGACAGCTGGGAGAGAAGGTGCCTGTCAGGCCCTCCTGGGAATGCTGCCTCCAGGTTTCTGTCATGTTCAGGGGACTTAAGGACCTTTAATTTTGCTCCTTCATTCACTTACTCATTCAATATATTTGAGTGGTTTTATTTTGTACTAGGCACTGTGAACAGGATGTTCCCTGCCCCCACTGAGCTTATATTCTAGGAGTTTGCAGAGATAACCAGACAATCAAACAAATGAATACATCATTTGAAACTGGGTTGCATATTATTAAGGGAACAAATGGAACAATATGTGAGAAACAACATCGGGTCCGATTTGGCAGGAAAGGCCTCCTTGAGGAACCATTTGAATTGAGACCAGAGGGCCAAAAAGAGCCAGTTGGTCAAAAAAAGAAAGGGAAAAAGCTTTCCTGGTAGCAGAAACTGCCTATGCAAAGGCCCTGAAGCAGGAAGGAGCTTGGGTCATCCAGGAACAGAAGCCATCAGCGTGGGTGGGGGGAGGCTGGAAATGGAAGAGGACCAGGTGGAGCAGGACCACATAGGTCATGTCAAGGTCTAGTGGCTTACCCCAGGGTAGTAGGAGCCATGAAAGAGGTCTAAGCTGGGTTGTGATGCCACTGGGTTTGTGTTTGTTTTTAAAGCTCTTTTGTCTGCACTGTGGAGAACAGACTGGGGAAGAGAAAGGAAGGGAGAAGAGCATTCCAGGAAGAGAGAGCAGCT
The DNA here is from genome assembly GCA_028627145.1 of Eidolon dupreanum. Classification (NCBI taxonomy): domain Eukaryota; kingdom Metazoa; phylum Chordata; class Mammalia; order Chiroptera; family Pteropodidae; genus Eidolon; species Eidolon dupreanum. The sequence continues at coordinate 14,978,358 of CM053502.1, read as the reverse complement.
CACAAGCAGGTCAGGCCTGAAGTTCCAGGAACTGGCAGGAACAGGTGGCAGAGAGCATGGAGGGAAGGGACAGTGCATGAGATGAGGGTGTAGATTTGGACAGGGCCAGGTTTCTGTCTTAGACAGGCAGGAGTCGGGGAGGGATCGGAGTGGGGATTGAGTAGCCTCAGGGGGTGAAAATAGAGGAAAGTTTAATTTGGGGACATTTAATCACTCACTCACTCATTCATTCATTAATTTACGTGTGTACAGGGACATTGGGACTTCAGCTGGCTTCTTGGCCTTGTTCAGGGCAAGGTGCAATAGGAGTTGATGGAGAAGGAGTAAAAGGGGAAATTGTCTACCTGCTTGGGCCTCTAATCAGGATTCTTGCCTGGCTGGGATATAGAGAGTAGAAGGTAAGCTCACTTAGAATAGGACCTGGACAGTAAGTTGGCAGTGGGGCAGCAGGTCCCTGGTCTCTCAGAAGAGGAAGGCATAGGGATCCAGCAAGAGTGAAGTTAGTCCTCAGTGCTTGGCCCAGCAGCTCAGGGCCCAGACATTCCGGGGTTAAGGGCTAAAAAGTACCCTGAGTCAGAGGCCCCAAGTATAGGTCCCCACACTAGAGAGTTGGGACTAGCCCACAGAGTATCATGCCTGGAGTGGCACCATTATTTTCACCCTTCATCTGCTCAAGAGCCTAAAGCATCCAGGGTACTCTAGTGCCTGAGCTGAGGACTCAGAGCCTCCAGGTCAAATATCTGAATATTAAGTGTCTGTCATGTGCTTGGGCAAGGGACTGGAATTAGCTCGGCCAGAGCAATCTTGAAAGACTACCCTGGAGAAGTGGCATTTGAGTGTGATCAGAGGTTAAGCAGGGAGTTTTCAGAGGTAGAACATCCTGGTTAGAGGTAATATCAAAAGCAGGAAGTGGGTAGCAGGAAAAAGCATTACAGGCCTGACACATTACACCATTATGTTTTGGACGGAGGGAAAAGGCATTGAATGCCTCTCTTAGAACTGTGGCCTTTAGTTCTTACATTTTATAAAGAACATTTATATTCATTATATTAGAGATTTTTGGTTTAAAGGAACATCAGCCAACTCTAGCTAATCTAAACAAAAATGAGAATTTGTTGAAAGGGTATTAGGTATCCAGGGGCTGAGATGCATGCTGGGAATGGGCTGGAAGAAAGGAAAACACAGAAAATGCACTCTATCCATCTTCCTGTAGCTCTCTGAAAAGCTTTCTTTTTTCTTTCTTTCTCCCTGTAGATAACTGCTCTCTGCGCCTAGGCCCACCTAGAGGATCATGGTCTTCATTAACTCCCAAGCATAAAAGAGACAAGAGTGGACTTAACATTTTTCACTTCTAGCTCAAAAATATCAGAAAGGTTCTATTGGCCCAGTCTGGATCAGAACCTATGTCCATAAAGTGGGTCCCTATTTACTTATATGGCAGATTCTAAAATGACCAAGTAGATGGATTGAAGAGAGGAGGAAGAGAAAGTTCCAGAAGTTGGTTAGGTGCTAAGCTTTGCTGGCACTGCATCTAATCTACAATCATATTTCAAGGTGGTTCAGAGAGGTTAGGTAACTTGCCTGAGATCAGACAGCCAAGAAGTAGTCAAATCAGGATTAAACCCCAGGCCTGATAGAGTAAGCAGGGATATAAAGCACTTATCATCTCTATCCTCTATTTCCCTTAATTGTTTCGGTGATGCTGGACTTGGGGCAGGATTTGGTTTCTAGAAGAATCTTCCAATCCTAAAATTTCAGAAAAGAATATGTGTATGTCAGGGTGGCCTCTTCTTTCCGGCTGCCAAGGTCCTGCTGTTCACTCAGTGACCTAGTTACATGGAAGTAGGAAGGAAAGGGTGTCTGATCCCCAAAGAGCAGGTGTGTGTTTTCCACAGCCAAAACCCAGGCCAGCTTTTCAGGGAAAGGAACAGTGGAAAGATTTGTGTACTGTGAGCACATATGAGCTATGTGGTCTCAGATAAGTGACCCAACTTCTCTAAGTCTGTTCCTTCATTTGTGAAGTGGGCTTAACCATACATAATAACATATATACATCATATACCATATTACCTGTCACATATTCAGTATATGTGGTTCCCTTTCCTCATCACTCGACCCTTTGGAGCATTAATTCTGATCTCTGCCTTTCCCTGGGAACATACTATTAAAGCCCACACTCTTGGTTTACAAAAGAATGAACTGGATCTAAAGTGAAACAAACTGGAGGATGGCAAAGGCTTCCATGGCAACGAGCATTTGACAGGTTGCCCTAGGAACCCTTGCTGATGCTCTTGGTGAGTGAGGCAGTGGCCAGAGCCAATCAGAGATGGAAAGTACACTTCCGTCTATGATCCAGAGGCCACAAACAGCAACATTATTTTGGGCTGGAACAGGTAGGAATGTGTGTGTGTGTAGTGGTGGGGTAGAGTTCAAGTGAAGGACAGAGGTGGGAGGGACCTTAAGTCCAGCACTCGTTTTTTTAACTAGGCAGACACCGCTCCAGCACCATGGACAGAACCTGCCTTCCTGGAGAAGACTCTTAGGGAACTAGCCTGAGGGAATCAGAAGAGAGGACCTGGTAACTTTCAGCTAATGGCATCAGGTAAACCCCAGGTCACAAAGAATTCACCTGACCCAACTTATCAAGACCACTAAATACTGACCAATATGCAAAAAAAGTCATTAAGCTGTTGTGAAGAAAGAACTGGAGAGGGAAACCCCTAAGACCACTGGTTCATCCCATCTCCCTGACACTCCCTCCGGTATTAGTTTCCCTCACCTTGAATTAAGGGTGCTACACCAGATTATCCCTAAAGGCTTTTCAGCCAGGACATTCCCTGGTCTAAGGATATTACAACTTCTATGGAAATATGTTTTTCTATTTTCAGCCTTCTGGCCTTGCAGACACAATCCCTGGTTACACATCCTGTTCAGCCCATCAGGACTGCAGAGAAGGTCACCTTGCCACAGCTATCTATAGCTCTGTCTTGGACTGCCGTGTCTCCCAGATTCCACTGGCATTGGCCAGTAGATGTGGACCTGGGAGACCTGGAAAGGTTAAGGCGTTGGCCAACTTAAAATGAGTGATCAGAGTCTCGGCTTTAGGTGGCTGGGCTGGAGTCCAGGCTCCATACACACACCATGGGATCATGCGGATGTTGTTTCACCTGCTGCTCCTCATTGATATTGAATGCTGACTCTGATGAGTGTCCCAGGGTGGTTGTATGTGGTCAGTGCCTTGTCACCCCCTCTCCTGTCTTGCTAACATTCACACCCATTGTTTATGCACATGACAGTCATTTGAAAGTAGTTGACATTTCTTCCTGATTGATCTAATAGAATAAAATTTGCCTTCAGCTTCTTATTATACTAATCGTTATAACCACTAGTACATGAATTCATAATTATTCTTTACACTAATATAATTGCTGTTGGGCAAATGCAAAGAATTCCTACTCTTATTAATGTAATAAAAAGTTAACTGCACTGCCTCACATGTGTGATCTGCGTCTCTCTGACTCTCCTCATCTCCCTTCACTTGGGCAAATTTACCTGTTTCCAAGAAGTCCGTTTGGCTTCCTGCCCTCATGGTCAGCAGGACATTGTAGCCTCCTCCTGAAGACATGTCACTTTGTGGATTTATGCAACTATGCCTGCTTTGCTGCTGCCACTGCTAGCCACTGAGTTCTGAGAACTTATATTGGGTTAAGTGTGGTGCTAAGTGCCTTGGGAAAGGTGCCAGTCTCATTCCCAACTGACAGATGTGAAAACTGAGGTTTACAACTGAGGATCTTTTCCCTGCTCACTCAGCTAGTGAATGATGAACCCAGCCTTTAATATCAGATGTCTCCATATCTACAGCTGACACTTCCAACATTTAGCATCTAAGAAAGTAGCCTGTCCTGTCCTCTCCCTTCTTCCCCCTCCTCCTCTTCCTCTTGCTCCCTTTCCCTCCCCACTCTGCTCTTTGCTGAGAGCTGAGATATGCAATTCTGTCCCACAGGTGAAAACAGTGAGGGCGCCTGGCCTCATATATCCACCCCAAGGGATTTACAGCCCACCCTGAGGCCCCTTCCCACTTTTAGAACTGCCAGATTGGGGAGGGAGAGTGACACGTTCGTTTCTCCTTTACTCTATCTGACAGCTCATATGTGAACCTAGCTCTATGTCAATACCACCTCGCTGCAGATGTGCAAGTGATGATAATGCTGCTCCAGGGTTTACTTTTGCACATTTGTGCCAAGAAACTTCATCTGGACCTCACTTTGATCCTCACATCATCCTAGGAGGTAGAGCATTATGCCCTCTTGAAAGATATGGAAACTGAGGCTCAGGTAGTGTCATAAATTTTTGGAACTGGAATGCCCGTTAGAGATCAGCTATCACATAAATATACAAATGAAGAAATTTAGACCCAGGGAGGAGAATAGACTTGCCTAATGTCATGCAGCAAGTAAGGGGTGGATCCAGGATCAAATCCCAGGTTCTCTAGTTTCTAGGTCAGTGTTTCTAACTCAGTGTCAGGAAAATACCTGTGAACCAGTCCAGGACTTTCTTGAATTTCAGCATGATTCCCATCCCGCCTGCCTTCCAGAGAATCACGGGGGTGGAGATGTCCAGATTCAGTCTCAGATTCCTAGCTTCACCACCAACGTGCAGGATAAACTTGGGCCATTCCCATCCCTCTTGCAAGCCTTTTTATCATTGTAAAATGATTGTTTGTGGGACAAGGGTGCTGCATTTGAGTGCCCAAGGCACTTTGGAGATGCGCAGCATCCCATGCTCCCGGGGAATAAAAGACAAAAAAACAAACAAACAAACAAACATTCTGGCCAACCTTGGCTTAGAAGCAGCCACTCCAATTCTAAAACAACAAATTTAATTGTTCTTCCTGGAAACCTCCATGGATCCATTTGAGTAGAATAAACTGATTTGTAGAAATGATCATTCCGTCATGCTCTTCTCATTGGCTGCAAATGGATGGTTCTTCTGGGTGCTTCTGGATGAGCCCTAAAGTCCAGCTGAGACAAATCCATCCCTCTCAAGTGACATCTGCTGGGAGGCGGCATTGAATTATGTCAGATTATAATAGCATATCACTGTGTTCTTCTAACTTTACTTAACTGAAGTTAGAACCGCCCACTGAGAGGCTCAATGCTCTGAGGATTTTCTTGGCAGGAGGATTTTTCTGGGCTATAGAGAACAGATTGTGTCATGGAAAGTTGGTGAGCAGAGTAAAATACCTCCGGGACTGGACAGGGCATACCACAGACCTTTTGCTCTTGATGAAGGTCGGCTTGGAGAGAATCAGATGCTTTGCTGTAATTTGCCTTCAGAGTCTGGCCAGAGAGCTTAGATAGCATCGAGACTCATTTATCACTCATTCATTCAATCAGTCATTTTCTCACCCTGTCAACAAACATTTAATAACCATCTATTTTCCAGGACACTGTGCTTGGTGATGGGGATACAGAAATAATAAGAACCTGACTTTACCAAGATGCTAAAAGTCTTGCACAAGACACAGTAATGCCTAGTGGGCATCAAAAAAACAAAAGGAGGGAGCACCTAACTCCTTGGAGGTCACGAAGGGTGGACATACATCCTAGAGTGGGTGCCCCAACGGCAGACCCTGAGAAAAGGACATGGGTTTTGGTAGTTCATTTGGGAGGTGATTCTAGAAAGCACAGTGAGGGACTTCAAAGAATGATGCAGGAAAAGGAGAAAAATCAGCAAAGGAAGCATCAATGGGTGGTTACTTCTGTGGGGAACTGGAGCTCAGTCCCACTGGGAACATATGAGGAGCCATGTGGAGGCACTGCAGGACCATCTCCCTGGTGCTGGGGAGGCTGGGGTCTTAATCCACTGATCTTCATTCTCCACGGTTCAAGGGTAACTAGGATGTGTTAAGTCCCCAGCACTTGGATGTGTACCTGCGCACAGATGAGCCACCTAGTATGGAGAAAGTGTACATGCAGAGAAGAAGAGGGAAGGAACATTTGAGGATGGAGGCCATCGGCGTGCAAGAAACTGACGCTGTGACAGGACAACCTGGGATGGACCATGGGGACAAGGAAAGGTAGCAGCAACGTCTGCTGTAATACTTTCAAAGAGGTGATGCCTGAGCTAGATCTGGAAGAATTGGAAGGCATTGGCCAGTGGACATGAACATGGGAAGGGGTTTATCCAAGTAGTAGAAACAATGGAAAAGGAACTAAGACAATTTTTTTTAGATAATGGTCACTGATAAGGCAAGAAGGCAGTGGCTCCAGGTGCTAGCAGATACAAAGAGAAAGGTTTAATTTAAGGCCAAGAGTGGGAAAGTTCTGAGTAGCTCGTACATAGGGAACTTAAGTGTTGAGCTGAGGAAGCTAAAGATATGAAAGGAGAGAGGAGATGGTCAGGAGCATCTGCAGTGGCAGAAGGAGGTGGGATCAGGTGGAAGGTAGAGGTGCCAGCCTTCCACCAGGAGGCAGGGAAATGAGAAAAATGGAATGAGTGTGCTGTGACCTCTTTCCAGGTACCGAAGGGGCTAAGAGGACCTGCAGCCAGTGACAGGGATGGGGTTTGAAGCAGACCTTGAGAAGGGCAGAGATCTAGAATAGTCCCAGACTATTTCAAGAAAAAAGGGGCTGACCACAAGAAGGTGAGAAGAGGGATGGGTGACATGGGTGACAGCTGAGGTTGGCGCCTGTGCTCTGGCGGTGGTGCCGGTCCTTCCTGATGAGCAGCTTTTCCAGAAGCTGCTCAATGCTCAGTACCGACGTGGAGAGAGCAGCAGAAGCATTGGTCCACAGCTGGGTTTGGCCGGACAGGAGTGGAACAAGAGGAACATGAGCCCAGGGAACACAAGTATTCCCAGGGCAGAATTGTCTTGCATGTAAAATTGCAAAGCCCAGGACTTGGCACAAAGTGAGTGTTCAATAAACACTGGTGGCACTGTGATAGCTCTTAACCACGCTGTTCCGTGTGTGTCTGTTTGTCTGTCTCCTGCACTGGTCTGCAAGCCCTTAAGAATGGGAATCCTGTCAATCAATTCACATCAGCCTTGGAGCCAGCACAGACGGGGCAAATGTTTATGAAATAAACACGTGAAGGAAGAGTTGGAGGGGGAGTGTCAGGTGACCCAGAGACAGTCTCTAAGTGCAGGGGACAGGCAGAGATATTCCCCAGTCCCCATCTCTCACATCCACAAGGCAGGCAAGGCTACCCCATGGCTGGCTAACAGAATTTGTCCCCGTGCCCTTTGAACACCAGCATGGAGCCCCTCGGGTGGGAGAGCAGAGCAGAGCCACCCTTCAGACCTCAGCCAACTCCCACCTCTGCCTGGGCTGATTTACTCGGATCGTTTGTCAGTGTAGACTTGGCCCTGGGGGCTTCATGACCACACAAAGGTGAAGACATGAGGTTACAGAAACAGGTGTTTTTCTATGCCCACACACAGCCATCTTGCCATGGATTCATCATGCCTGCCACCCCCAGTGTCCCCTCACCCACGTGCTCTGCAGGAGCCCCTGCAGTCCCACACCCACATGTACCTTGTCTCTGCTAGAAGAGTTTGTTTTTCTAAAATTCTTTGGACATCCTAGTTCTACAAAAAGCAGCTTGATCAATGTTCTGATAGGTAAGTCTGTGCATATCCTCTATCCCTCACCCCTCATCTCCCCTCGTTCCCCTCCCCCCAACAATGTGTCAAGACAATCTGTCCCCTCACAGAGTGACCATAAAACAACATCGAGCAATATTTTGACACATGTAACCAGATTGCCTGGCCCTCTAGTCTCAGCGCAGAGCAAGGGCCATCATAAAACTTGCATGTGACCGAGCCTTGCCCAGTTCAATGCTTGTCCAAAAACTTTGCACTCACTCTGCTGAAAACAAGGCCTCTTAGTGATGAACATCTTGTCTTTGCACAAGGACGTGTCAGAGGGCAGGCAGAGTTGTGTGGGGCTTGGCTGTGTGTCTTGGCCTCACTGTTCATAGCCATGGATTGGAAGTGTGCTGCTCACCTGGCACAGCCTCAGTTTCCTCATCAGCAAAAGAAATAATGACAGCACTCACCTTGTTTGGAGGATTCAGAGACAGGTACAAGAATTATCAGCACTGTGCCCAAGAAATGGTGGTTCTGGGTGGAGGCAACACATCTTATTTTGTCCTCAGGACAGCCTGAGAGGCCGGTGTCCTAAACTCCAGTTTGGCAAATATCTCTGAAGGTCAGAGATATTAGCTGGGGGGCCCAGGACACACGTCTCAGTGACAGAAGGCACTGGGACTTCAACATGGTGTGTTCACCTCCAAAGATAAAACAAACAGCCTGCTGCATCCGTGGAGGGGACATCTAGTCCCTTGGGATGGCCAGTTGCTGGGGGCTACTGGGCTGCCATGGTGTGTCCTCAGCTGTCCTTTGTCCTGGCCCAGGTGGTGGCTGCACACCAGGATGAGGGCAGCTCCCCAGTGGAGGGGCAGAGTCAGAGAGAGGCAGCGCCAAGGTGGCATGAGAACCCATCTTGGCACTTTCACCTCACCCCGTGCCCCACCTCTCCCCGTTCCAGAGCAATCAGCTCGAAAGCTGCTCTGGATACAGCCCCACAGCACCTCGGTCCCTAAGTGCGCCTCCGCCATGTCTGCGTTTGATTAAGTGACTACCCCAGGAGGATGACACCACGATGCCCAAAAGAAGACCACACCGCGGAGATGAGGAGCACCGGCCCCTAAAGTCACCACTCGCTTGACCTTCACACGAAGGAAATGGTGGTTTTCAGAGTTTTTCTTTTACACTTCAGTGAATGTTGTCTGTGAGAACCAACGGCATTTTCTGTACTTAACATGTAATAACTGGTCTTATAAATCTAAATTATCCCTATAAATCTAAATTAAGTGCCCAGATTTTAATGTACTTAAAACACTTAATTAACAAAGTACTAGGAATAACCACTACTCATCTGTTTACTTCAAGCCAGCTTCCATTTTCAAAGCATGTATTTCTCTGTGGTGTGTGAGTGGAAGGAGTGAGCCCAGAGCCTCTGGGCAGTTTGTGGGCTGCTGTGGGCACTGACCATCTTCACAGTGCCCTCCAGAGCTGCCCAGGCCTCCCTGCATCCAGCTTCCTCTGGCCTCTGGGTCTCTTCCCTCCTACTGCCAAGGAGAAGGAGGTCAGAGTTTCCTGCAGGTGGAGAAATCCTGGGTGAGAATCCAGAAGAATGTGCTGTGTGACCATGGATGAGTTGGCTGCCCTCTCTGGGTCTTAGTTTCTCTTCAGCAAAATGAAGTGCTAGATCACCACCGAGCGAGCACCTTTCAATAGCTGTAGGGATGGAGTTGTGGGGTGAGGGAGGCTTGGTGCAGAACTTTTGAGCAGTGTGAACTTGGGCAGGTGATTTAACCTCTTCATGCCTCAGTTTCCTGGTCCATACACAGGGGATGGTAACAGCACCTACCTCGCAGGATTGTGGGATCCTGAGATCATGCATGTGACGTGCTCAGCTCGGTGCCTGACTAGCTGAGTGCCCTGTGATGTTGGCTATTGTCATTCTCCTATAGTGGCCAGTCCTTGGCCATGGCAAAAGGTCATCTACTCTGTGATGGGGTATTGGGGGGAATGGGTGTGATAGCCAGAGACAATGCAGAGTGGGAATACTGGTGATCAGAGCTGGAGGCAAATCGTTAAGGAAACCAAGGTTTTGCTTTGTTTTGTTTTGTTTTGTTTTGTTTTGTTTTGCTCTGGGTTCATCCCCCAGAGGACAGGAAGGGCCTGTCCCAGCCCAGGCCCCAAGGTCTGTCCTTCTATGTTGGACCTGCCAGGATATCAGACTGGCTTGCTGAGAGTCCAACAGCATCCAGATAACATGGCTTCTAGTGACACTCGAATTTCTACAAGTCACCGAACGCCCACCCAGTGGCCCAGGCCCAAGATCTGCATCATGTCACCCTTGACCCACATCTAAGTGATCACCAAGTTGTCTGCACAGGGGCTTCTCCACCCCCATTATTCCCACCGTGGTCTGGGGAACTCACTTCCTGGCCTCAGTTAACACAAGAACCTCCTAACTGATCTCACCCTCCCCACTACCTCCCTCCACTCACCCGCCCCCCACCCCCACCACATCCTGTCCAGTTACCTCCATCACTGCCTCAGCTTGTGAGAGGGCCCTGAGGAGACCTGGTTCCAGTAGGCAGTGGGCAAAGCCTCTGAGCCTACTCCCCACGCGCCCCCCCCTCCACACGCTTACCCAAGGCTGCATCTCCCCAGGCTCCTGGGTCCTCAGGTACATCCTGGGTTTGGTCCACCTCACTCCTCAGACACGTTCTTGGCTCCTTCTGTGATTGAGATAATGTATTTGCTCTTGTGTTAACTTTTATTACGTATTGATTTTCTCCACCCTGTCTCAGCCACGTCTATTTTTATCTGTTCAAAGTAGTAAAGCCATTCTGAGAATGGCTGGGAGAATCGGACCGTAGAATTCCATGATCACAAAGACCCATGTTAACAGGGCCATTGCCTTTGAGGGGGCAGGTGAAGGGCCCACCCATCACTCTGGCCACAAGTGCCGGGCTGGGAAAGCCTGCCTGATCTTTCATTGAGTGGCCTGGGGGTGAGCTAGGGGAAGTCCCATGTCTAGGTCTAGGACAGAAGTGTCATCTAGATTGACCAGAGGCAGATGGCCCAAGGGTGACTGCAGGTGGAGATCGAGGGAAGGGTTGGAATGGGAACCTCAGCACTGACTGGTCAGACCAGGTGAGTGGTTACAGGGAAAGAAACAGGTGAAGCCAGAGGCCAGGCCCTGACAGAGGCTGAGACTCTGAACTGAGCACTCACAGTATACAGGGAGCTTGCTAGGTGTCATCTGGTTCACTCTCCCCCAACCCTTAAGGAACTTGGCCAGTGCTCAGACAGGCAGGAGGAGCTGGACTGCAAATCCACAGTCTGAGTCCCTGTCCTCATCACTCCTTCTGAGGTGGGGCCATCACAGAGGCTGGCCTTTGTGGACCCCCAGAACGAGGCCCTGGGATCTTGTCATAGGGAAGTGAGTACTGTATTGGAGTGAGAAGACCTGGGTCCACTTCTTCTTAATAGTGACCCTGGGCAAGTCCCTCAACCTCCCTGAGCTGGGTTTTCTCTTCTATGAGAGGAGAATTGTACATGCCTCTGGGGGTGTTAGGAAGGATGGGTAGTGAGGTCTTGTCACAAAGCACCTTATTGCACAACACTTGGTACACGCAGGGCTCAGTGGGGGGCTGTGATGATGGTCATGGTGTTGATGATGATAATGACTGCGATGATGGCGGTCATGGGTTTGATGGTGATGACTGTGATGACAATGGTCATCAGTACAGATGGGGATGATGATGGTCATGGTGGTGATGATGATAATAGTAAAGACAATGGCGAAAATATCATCATGATGATGTTGGTGCTGGTGATAGTGATGATGATGGTGATAGTAATGGTGGTGGTTGTGGTGGTGGTGGTGGTTGTGGTGGTGGTAATGATAATGAAAACAGTGGTAATCATGTTAGTGATGATGATGATGATGACAATGACAATAACAATGATGAGATAATAATGATGATGATAATAATGACAGTGATAGTGATAAAAGAGAGAGAAGATACAGGCAGAAAACCATGAGTAGCACTCAACTTTCCATCACTAATTATCCATCTCCATAATGCCATGACACCTTTCTCCAGAGCCCTGATCCCAGCTGTAATTCCTCACACTTTTGTGTCGTGTTAAGGTCATGAGCCTCACTGGACTATAATAACTGCAGGACAGGGTCTGTTTCATTCACAGCTCTATCCCCAGCACCCAACTCAGCACCTGGAAGGCAGGTGTACGTACATTAAGCATCTGTCCAATGGTTTAAGGAGGAGGCAAGGAAGCAGGAGCCAGCCCCTTCATTGTCCCTGATCCCTACAGATCATAGGCTACTCTCCTCCCACTGCTCCTCCACTTGGCATTCCCATTGCTAGGTCTCAGGGGACAGCAAGAAGGCCTGGAAACTCATAATTCAGCAGTCTCCTGAGAGTTTGGTCTTCCAGCCCCCTGCCTGCCGTGGGTGGTGGCAGCCCATGTCCCAAGGCAGACAGTGATCACTTGCTCTGTGGGGACATTGACATTTACCAGTGAAAAGGCATTATGTTCCCTGCTCCCCATAGTGCAAAATAATGGGGGGGTGATGAAGGGCTCAGATGGACTCCAAGTCCCGTGAAGCTCTCCCCAGAACGGTCAGCATGCACTCTCACTGGGTGCCCTTCCAGAGCCCCTCAGAGACTGCAGACCCCACCACCTCCAATCCTCTGTGTAACGTGAGCTTGCTAGAGGGCGGCTACAGGGTGGCAGGGCTAAGGTCAATTCAACTTTGCCCCTCCAATCAAGTTTTAGCCCACTCTTTTCGGATCTCTCCAGGGCAGGTTTGCATCAATAGTGCCCCATCCCTGCTCTCTGAACTTAATCCCCAGTCCAGGGTCAACCTTTGCACTTTGCGAGGGTCAGTAACATTCATGGTAGTGGAGGCCTGGGTTCCTCTGCAGGGGCTGCCTTTCTCCCCAGCCTGTAGGCATCCAGCAGCCAGGAAGCCAACATTCCCAGTAGCAGGCAGGGAGCAGGACAGCTTCTTGCTCTGCAGAATGCCAGAGTGACCTAGGAGCCAAAGTTGGATGAGAGGAAGACAACTGATCATGAGTTGCCAGGCTCCCTTCTGAGGCAGAAGTGAAGTCGGTTAGCAATGGAGGGACACAAGGTCAGGGAGACAGACAGGTGTCGCTCAATTTATTGATGAGGGCACTAATATCTAGAGAAGCGAAGTGAAGTGACTTGCCTGAGGTCACACAGCACACTGACAACAAAGCCAGGACTTAAACTCAGCTCTTCAGACCCTGCCAGGACATAACACTACCACTAATATCGTCACTCCAGATCAGTGTGGTGAGGGGTGGTCCACTTGGTGGATGGTGGGCAATTGAATGGGGGCAGAGAATGTCCAGCCACACGCACCCCATGAGGACAGAGCCTGGCCTCCCTGGTTGTCTGCTGCACCTGCAGTGCCTGGCACACCACAGGCACTCAGTAAATGTCCGTTTCCTGTAGGACATCCGGGCCCTTTCCCTTGGGCTGCGGAAGCTGAACAGGGCTGCTGTGGGCCAAACACACGCTGCAGCACTGCCCCACATCCTTCCAAAGAGCCCCTGACCTTGCTCTACCATGTCCCTCCTGAAACCAGCAATCCCGGCAAAGACCTGGGAATTCATCTAAGTTCCAATAAACATTGCTGTTTCCCTCCTGCTTCTCCATTATCAGTCCAAGCATTGCTCCCATGTGTCCTGCCACCTCTAATCTCCAGCCGCCTATGTCCTTCCTCCCTCTGCTTCCCCCAGTACAGAAAGACCCCACCTCCTTTGGACAGTGGAGGGATGATGGGAAAGCTGATAATTGAAAAACTCTACCCGCCCTCCCAGGACCCAGGACATTGATTTGCTGAGAAGGGTTAGCCCCCCTGGAGGATTAGCCTCAGTTTCCTCATCTTTGAGGTGGGTGTGAGGAAGGTGCCTATCTTCTGGGGCTCTTGGGAAGAATGGGGGCAATGATTTGCCTGACACACGGGAAGCCCCTGAGCATTTCTTTTGGGTGTAATGAGATGTCCCAGCCACTCCTCCCCCATCTGAGCTCAGGCCCCCCTCTCTCCAAACCCCTCTTCCCATGACCACTGCCCCTGCTGAAGCACAGCCCTCTCTGTCTCCTCTGAGCTGTTCACACAGGCCTCCCGACTCCAAACTCCAGGCTGCCTCCAGAGTTGTTTTCTTATTTGCAGACCTCATCAACTCACTCCTATCTTAACTGATTTCCCCATGACTCCCGTCACCATCACCTATTGAATAAAATCAAAACCCTCAGCCTGCAACAGGGGCAGCTGCAGAATATCTCTGGGAGGAACCCGGGGCAGCAATCTGATGAGTGGAGGTGAGAACTTGTCTTGCTTTTTACAGATCAGTAAAAATAGCAAAATTTTCTAACAAGCTTTTGTTGATTCTTCACATAAAGATTTAGAAGACAGCAAACGTCCGCCCCAACAATGATGATGATGATGATGATGATGATGATGATGATGTTGTTTTACATTTGGGGTAACTTTGGGAAGGACATTGATTTGCTCATCCAAAAAGTGTTTACTGAGCACCTACTATGTGCCAAACACTGCTCGAAGAGGCTAAGGGTGGCTAAAGTTTCTCAGGTCACCTTTCAGGGCTGAGGCTGCCTGACATCTATGTGCCTCCATGGTCCAGCTGCTACCTCTGCAGTCATAGCTCCCACAATCCCACTGCATCCTCCCCGCATCTCTTCTCACACAGGCATCACAGCATCACTGCAGAATTACTAGAATCATAAACTCCCCATTGGAAGAGATTAGAAGATCACCTACCCCCAACCCCTACCATCAACCCAGGCTGGAGGAAGCTCGGGGTTTACTCTCCCCACTTTTCATAAAACCCCCAACAAGGCCCTGAGCCCCCTGGGTAGTGCAGTTTCTATAAAACATCCAGGTCCCTCATCAGGGCTGATTGATGCCACTGTGGGCCACACTCTAAGGACCCCTTTTCTAGAGGGGCAGAAGGACATATGGATGCATCGTAGGGATGCAGGAGATTGACGTTTTCACAGAGGGACTTTGCCCCAGATGGAATGCTCTTGGAGCAGAGATTAGGGAAGGATTTCCAGAGCAGGCACCAATGATTTGGCCCTTGAACCAAAGTGTAGTTCTCCCAACAGAAATGCAGGAGGAGCGTTACTGAAGGTCGAGGTTAGGCATGTGAGCGTCACAGTGAGGCAGCGAGGTGGCACCTGGTAGTGTGTGCTGGGTGACACATTATATGTGGATCCTGATGGTACCCCCAGAAGTGTAATGAGGAGTTAGCCCATGGAGGACACTTGGAGGTGTGCCTGCAGCCAGTGCTCAGTGAGATTAGTGCTTCATGTGAACGCAGAGCCCAGAGGCAGTGCACCTATGACGGTGGGTACAGGGGAGGTGCAGGCTCTGAGCCTGGTTGGGGGTGACCCTTACCCTGGCCCTCATCCCCTCTCTGGGCCTCAGTTTCTCATCTGTCAGTTGGAATCAGGCCCACCTTACAGGGCTGCTGGGTGTATCAATGACAAATCATCAAAGCACCAGAGTTCAGAGCACGTGTCCACATAACCACTGTTCAAGAGCCTGGCAGCAGGCAGAACCCCTTGGAGTGCGAGAGATTTGGGAATTATCAGCAGAGCAGTGATAATTGAAATTTCAGGGGTGAAAAAGTTCCCCAGGGGAGAGTGTGAGAAGAGACGAGATGAAGGAAAGCAGTGCCAAGGGGAACCCTGGAATCCCTGCCTGGACTCTGCTTGTGGATGCGCCTCCAAAGTCAGAAAGAGGAACTGGACTGTGGCCGCAGCAGGAGAGGGAGCCCTTAGACACAGAGAGGAACTTTCACACCAGGAAGAAGACAGAGAGCGTAGTGGATAAGAGGGTGGGTGTGAAGCCCAGCTCCTCCTCCTACTCTCCAAATGATGCTGAGCAAGTGAATTGTCCTCTCCATATTCAGTTTTCTCATCTTTAAAATGGAGACAACAGCTGTACCCATATCATGGGTGGCTGTGAGGATTAAATAAGATAATCCATGTGAAGTGCTTTGCTCAGCACAAACCACTAAGTCATAGTGATGATGGTGGTGGTGATGGTGACAGAAGTGATGGTGATGATGATGGTGGTGGTGATGAAGGTGAGAATAATGGTGGTCATGGTAGCAATGGAGGTGATGGTGGTGATGATCATTGTCTCATGATTGCACAATGGAGGATGAGATCAAACCCCCTGCAATACAAAATTGGTTTAGATGTTGAATCTGATAATGTCAAACACACACCAAGATGTATGAAAAGATTTATTACTAACATAATGAAGTTTTCTGGGGAGAGCAGAGCATGCACCCAAGCTGTCCATTTGGTTTAAGCAAAAGGATGGGTGAGTGGCTCTGATTTTTATTGTTGTTAAGGGGTAAGGCCAAGGTTAGGGTTCTTGTGCATGGAACATGGTTTGCTTGGTTTGAACTT
Source organism: Eidolon dupreanum (assembly GCA_028627145.1). NCBI lineage: Eukaryota > Metazoa > Chordata > Mammalia > Chiroptera > Pteropodidae > Eidolon > Eidolon dupreanum. Next base: position 14,962,274 of record CM053502.1, on the reverse strand, counting down.
CTTGCCATTTCCAAGGAAGGCAGCATGGCCCCTATTATCAGTTTGTCCAGATGATAGAAAAAAGGGGAAAGGAAGAAGTGTGACCTAAAATCTGTCAGTGGTCCATCATCAAAGATGGAGTCAAATTCTTTATTACAATGGAAATGATGGTAATAAATGGCGATGGTGGTGGTGGTGATGATGGTAATGGTGATGATGATGGTAGTGGTGGCGATTATGGTAATAATTCTCATGATGATGATGATGATGATGATGATGGCAGATTCTTTGGGCAGGCTCTCTCTAGCTCCCTCCTCTTTTTTGACTAGAGAAGCACTCATGGCTTACCCTCTTAACCTCTCCAGGATATGATAAACAAATCTCCTGTCTCTATCACTGTATCATCAATGTTTATTTAGTGACATTCTTTTTTTAAATTTTAATTAGTTTCAAGTATACAATACATTGGTTAGACATTTATGTAGTTTATAAAACAATCTCCCTAATCGATCCTTCTCTCCTCTGGTTTTCAACCTAGCCAATATATTAATGCTAACTACATTCCCTATGCCGTGCTCCCCATCCCCGTGACCATCTATCAACTACTAATTTGTACTTCTTTAACCCTTCACTCCATTCTCCCAGCCCCCCCAACCTCCCCTCCCCTCTGTTCGTCACCAAACTGTCCACTATACTTGTGAGTCTGTTTTTGATTAGTTTGTTCTTTTTGTTCCTTAGATTCCACGTATAAGTGAAATCACATGGTATTTATCTTTCTCTGTCTAACTTATTTCACTCAGCATCTATTTAGTGACATTCTTAACTAAGGGCTACGGGGGATCCACATTATGAAATGTGAAGAGGAAGAGCACAAATTTGTTCCTCAAATCCCAGAGACTAAAATTGGGCAGGGGTTGGAGGGATAGGGAGGTCAAAGCTCAAAAGAGGCTGAGGACAACATAATCTTCAGTCTCCTTATCCCTGAGGGGAGAAAACATATGGATGGTCTAGATAAATCCTTCGCTGTCACAGGCTATTGAGAGAACTGGGAGTATGGGAAAAAAGCTTTGACCCCTTGAAGATAACATCAAGGAAGCAGCTAGTTTCTTCCAGCTGCCCCCAAAGCTTCTGTCCTGCCTGCAGAAGGCTATAAACAAAAATTGCAAGGCTCATGGGGACCAGATCCCGAGTTTTCACATATGTATCAGCGCCCCCCTTCACCAAGATGAGAGTTATTTCCATGTTTAAGGTAAGAAACCTGGGGCTCAGAGGTGGAACATGACCTGCCCAAATTTGTCCCAGATCTGTCCAAAGCCACAGCGGGCACCATCCTCTTAAGCACATTGATGCTACACAAATAGGACAGGTTTTAGTTTTTTATCTCATGTAATCTACTCCCTGCCCTGCAAGAGAACCATTAATGGAGGGACAGGTGAGAAATTGGATATAGAGTTTTGTGTTTGGCAAAATTAATTGGAACTCGATTATTGCCACTTTGCTCCTCTGTGCAGCCTCAAAACATGGCAATAAACATCAAAATTTAAAACTTCTGGGCATTGAAAGACACAATTAACAGAGTGAAAAGGTAATCCATGGAATGGGAGAAAAAATTCGCAAATCATATGTCCAATAAGGGGTTAATATCCAAAATATATAAAGAACTCCTACAATTCAACAACAATGAAGAGTCATATTTTAAAACAGGCAAAGAATTCAAATAGACGTTTCTCATTTCTACAAAGAAGATATACAAATGGCCAATAGAACTTGAAAAGATGCTCAACATGACTAATTACCAAGGCAACGCAAACCAAAACCAGAGTTAGAGACCACTCACACCTATTAGGATAGCTACTATTTAAAAAAGAAAGGAGGGAAGAAAATAGTCAGCATTTGTGAGGATGTGAAGAAATAGGAACCCTTACACACTTTTTGTGGGAATGTACAATGGTGCTGTGGAAAACAGTATGGTGGTTTCTCAAAAATTAAAAACAGAATTAACATATACTCCAGCAATTCCACTGCTGGGTGTACACTCAAAAGAATTGAAAGCCAGGTCTTAAAGAAATATCTACACACACATGTTCATAGTAACATTATTCACAACAGCCAAAAAGTAGAAGCAACCCAGTGTCCATCAATGAGCAAGTGAATAAACAAAGTGTGGTATATGCATACAATGGAATATTATTCACCCTTAAAAAGGAAAGAAATGTTGACATATGCTGCAGTATGAATGAATCTTAAAGATATTATGCTAAGTGAAATAAGCCAATCATGAAAGGACAAATAGTATATGATTCATTTATATGAGGTTTCTAGATCTGTCAAATTCTTAGGTACAGAAGGTAGAATGCTGGTTGCCAGAAGTTGGTGAGTGTGGGGGTAGGGTGAGGAGTTACTGTTTAATGGGTATAGAGTTGCAGTTTTGCAAGATTAATCCAGTTCTGGAGGTGGATGGTTGTGACGGTGGTAAAATGATATGAATGTACTTAACGCCAAAGAACTGTATACTTTCAAAAGGTTGAGATGAGAACTTCTGTGGTAGGTGTATTTTACCACATTTAATAATGAAAAAACAAACAAACAACAACAACAACAAAAAATGGCACTAGATCCACAGTCCTAAAGCCTCTAGAACCATAAGACTATGAGTAGGACATAACATTGGACCATCTAGGCTTGTCAAACCCTCAGACACCCCAGTCTTCCTATGGTGTAGCCCTCATCCTTTACTTGGATAAGAAAACTGAAGAACAGAGAGCTTGAGTGAGCTCCCTGAGGTTGCACAGCGGGTCAGAGCAGAATTGGGTTCACACCTTGCCTTTTTCCCTGATTCCACACTCAGTCTCCCAGTCACTATTTCAAGTTGCTTCACCTCCTTCAGCACACCCTGTGTCCCCATAGCTGCCTGCTGCCCTCCTGTGGAGAGAAGGGGTTGGGGAGCAGACTGCAGGCAAATATGCAGGAGTGGCCAGGTTCCTGGGAGGAGGCCATCATCTTGCAAGGAATAATAACTCCGCTTTTGACCTCTGTCTTCCCATTCACTGACCCCTCTTTCCTGGCACAGATAACAGCCTCCACCCTGACGAACCTGATCTGACAAGGAGAGCCTTTCCCAGTGTCTTCCTCTCTCCCCAAAAAGTTTTGAAAGAATATGAACCTTGAAGTCAAATGTCTTGGCTCTACTGTTTCCAGAATACAAGACCCCAGGCAGACAAGTCAGAACTTCAGTTTCCTCATCTGCAAAACTGGAGACAGAAGCAATGACTTCACAGTGTATGTGCATCCAATTAGAATCGAATTAAGGGAAAACCCCTGACTCCTAGGAAGGGCTCAGTAACTGTGCACAACAAATCAAATGCTCCCTCTCTCCTTCCTCCTTTTCAGTGAACTGGAAAGAGTGTGGGTTTTGACATTGGAGAGCCTTGAGCTTACATCTTTAGTCCACCACTTACCAGCTGTGTGAACTTGGGCGAGTCACTTCTCTGATCTTGTTTCCTCTTTTGTTAAAACAAACAGAAATGAGGGGCCCCTCATTGAGTTGTTTCAGTGAAGATAAAACGAATAGGTGCTCCATGCACGCCAGCTCCCAGATCCCTGTTTGCTCTGCACAGGCTGGGTCTGCACCAAGTTCAACACCACTTTGACCCTACTTGGCCCTTTTCTTCTGTATCTGCCTCTTGGCCACTCTGAGTGAATTTCATGGCAGAAATAACCGTTTTTGCAGAAATGGATTGTGATGAAGTCTGAGAAAAAATGATTCAAAGGCAGCAGCTGTGACATGGGCACATGTGCAAACAGTGTCTCTCTCAGAGAGCCTCCTGGAATCTTGGGTGAGAGGGGTCTTCTCTGTCATTGAGCCCCATGCCCTTAATAACCTGTCAAGGGGTCATCTCTTGTCGCTTGGTTCCCTCCAAGGATATAGACTCAGAGCCCAGTTCCAGCTCCTCTACCTGCTTCCTACATGCCCTCAGGTCAGTGCCTCTCCCTCTGGGGTGCAGCTTCCTTCCCTTTTAAATGGTGACACCCTGAATCACCATGAGGACCAGATGGTTCAGCTTATAGAAAATGCTCAGGGCCTGACACCAATTATTATTGTTATTATTATTTAAATGCAGCCTCCCCACACACCATTATGTGATGATTGTGGGTCATCCCTTATACACACTGAACCTGTTTCACAATCTGTAAAACAGGGATAAAAATTTTTACCCTATGACAAATGGAACCTAAAGCACCTTCTCTGGGGCCTGGTACATAGTAGATGCTGGACATACGTGCAGTTCCTCTTCTTCCCTTCTCCCTCCGGAGGTAGTCTATGATATCTCTGGACATCTTTGAATTGTAGAAAGTTCTAGAATGTTTCTTCATTTGTTCTTGGCCTATGAAGTAGAAAGGACACCAGGCAAATGGCACTGAGTTACAGAAGCTTAAGTAAGATGACATTTCTAGAAAGAGGTAGTGGTCTCTTGGGTGAAATGCCACACAGAAGTAAAGGCCACAAGGACAGAGCTGTTTCCACAAGATGTAGGGTTAAGAAGGTGATTTATAATCTTATAATACAGACTAGACTGTAGTGGGTAAGAAATGGTGGAAGGGGAAGGGGAATCCAGCCTGTACAGATAGTTTGTTCAAATGGAATGTAGCAGAGAAAGATGGAGGTGGACCTGGGTCTTTATCTTCCTTTTTGAATTAAACATGGGAGATGCTCACTTCATGGAGTGTTGGCTTCATGGAGATGATGTGGAATTGAGAGGATGAGGGAGCCTCATCTTTTACCCTGGATGGAGTCCAGGGTAAAAGCAGAGGGCTTGGCCTCTGAAGAAGCAGAAACTTATGCTCCAGGGCGGATGATGAGATCTAACTGGGTGTAACCCAGATGCCAGCTGGGGCTCCCTGCTCACTGGGAGAACTGGATCCAACCAGCTCAGCCCAGCTACCCAAGTCCAATGAATGTCCTTTGACACTGCCTAGTCCCAGGTCTGAATTCAGATCTGTCCTGTCCCCCTGTCTGGGTCTTACTTCCTGGCTCTTGCCCACTGCAAAGCTTAGCTCCTTCTCTCCTCCCAAACACCCACCCACACCAGGCATTTTGAATTTATTGCTATTAGAGATTCATAGGGTCACAGGAAGGGACAGACTTGCCATTTCCCCAGCTCTGTTCTCTTTTGTTCCTCCACTTCTCAGGGAGAAGTGGTCTTGTTTTATGCAGAGTAGTTTCACCGGATTTCTCCAGATACCCTCACACCACCTAGTTCTGTGCCCTTGAGATGTCAGCTTTTGATCCACATGGGCCCCTTCCAGACAAATCCTTCACTATCCCCAAGAAGAACTGTGATGATCAAAAACACCTTCCTCAAACAAATAAGTCATGGGGATGTGGTGTACAGAATAGAGAATGTAATCAATAATATTATAATAGCATTGTACGGTGTCAGATGGTTGCTGGGCTTATCATGGTGATCATTTCTTTAGGTATATAAATGTTGAATAACTATGGTGTAACCTGAAATTGATACAATATTGTATGTCAGCTATATTTTAATAAAAATCTTTTTAAAAAATGACTTCCTCATATTCCAGAGGTGTTATTGTCACTATTTCAGATGAAAAAATGAAGGCTCAGAGAGGTTACATGTCTTGGCCTAAGGTACACAACCAGGCAAAAATTTTGGCAGCAAGAGCTCCATGTGGTGTAGGGTGGTTGAGCCCTTGGGCTCAGCAAACAGGCAGACCTGGGTCTGATCCTGGCTCCACCACTGTCCAGCTGAGATAGTATCCACATCACAGGCCATCTGAGGAGCAAAAGAGATGATGCATTTCAGCTACTAGTGAAGTCCAGGCACATAGTAGTTACTCAAGTAAATGTGACAGCCATTTTTCTCATTGATGAGCTGACTGCATCTACAGAGCCTCCCCCACTCCAGGTCCTACATCTGGACTTTCCTCTCCCCATTCCACTTTTATTTCTTCTCTTCTTCCAAAACCACTCAAAATTTCCCTCCTTGAGGATGTCGTCCCTGACCCGCCTCACTTGAACCTTGCCTGACAGCCTGGAGATGAGCTTTGGAGAAAAGGGGCACCACTGGCCAGTGTCAGGGCTAGGAGGAGCCATCCTGATGAGGATGGGAAAACAGATTTGGAATTAGTTCTGGGCTTCTTTCACTAGTGATGGGGCCTTAGGCAGGTCCTTCAGCAAGCCTGTTTCCTCTTATGCACAATGGTGGTGCTCTCTGAAGTTGTCAGGCTTGTTATAAAGGTCAAGTGTAACAGCAGGTGTGAAACAGTTTTGCAAATGGCTAATGGGCAAACCAATGGATAAAGGCTAGCTGTCATTTCCACCTGTCTTTCTTGGCTCTGTGTCCCCTCAGCAACTTGAAGTTTGATGTGTGTTTTCCTTTCACATTTCATGACCTTCCATGCAGAAACTGTGGCACTGAGAACTAATCGGACGGCACGGGGCAATAGAATTAACCCGCCACGTGGAAGCTTCCAGGCTAGCCTGCTGGATAGGACACAGACCTCAGTCTTCCCTGAGAGCCAGGCAGTCCAAGGAAACATTCGCTACAGCCACCTGTTGAGACATGCCAGAGCCAAGACTGAATCAAGGCCTTCTTTGGTGCCAGTGCCCTTGGCGCTGAGAGAGAAGTCCAGGCACAGCTTTGGGATGATGGAATTTCAGGCAGCAAGGCAGCCAGTGGGGCAGCCATTTCCTGGTGCTGCCTTAGCCCCACCTACCAGGCTCATCAAAGTTGCCCAAAGATCCAGCACGTTTTTAGTTAAGATTCTGAGACCAGGAAGGAAGCAGGAAATGATTTATTCTTTCTCAGCCAACGTGCACAAAGGTACATTATTAATATTTACTTGGGGGCTTCTCTAAGGACCCAAACTGCAAATCACGGTGAGAGAAGAGAATGGAAGACGGGCTTTGCCAAGTTAGCTGGCTGTCTAGAGATGGAGTGAAGGGGCACCCATCAGTGTCAGGGCTAGAAGGAGCCTCACAGCTCATCCTGTCCACCCCAGAGAGGGCAGGGGACTCGCTCATGGTGACTGAGCAAGTTCTCAACAGAGGAAGAAAGAGAATCTGGGAGCATGGAGGGATAGAAAGAGCAAGGAACTGTGAGACTCAGCGTCCTCATCTGCACAATGAGGAAATAAATAACTGCCTGGGCAGGTTGACAGGAGAGGTAAAAGGAGTGCCCACCACATCTAGCCAAGAGCAGGTGCTCCACAAATAGCATCAATGATGAGTAGTGGTGAGGACAGGGTGTCAATGCTAGTCCTCGCCCCTGTCACCCAGGGTGCTTTGTAATGTCCTCAGGCAACCCCCTCAGCGAGGGAGGTCAGGCTCCCCAGGCTGGGCTGGGCTAATGAAGACCAGGTGAGGAAAGTATCAGTTACTCTCACAGGAAAAGGCCCCTCTTCAATTCCATTCACTTTCCATTCCAACCCCCTTTCCCTGAGCCAGGCAGCAGCACTGTGGACCCTGCCTTTTCCCCAGCAGCCCTATCCTTGGCCCTGTCCCAGGCTCAGCAACCACTCCACCCTACCCCACCCTTCTATGGCCCTCTCAATGTCACTGCCATGAGGAATGAGGTCCAGATGTCATTTCCTATATGGCAGGCCCCTGCTGACAGCTTCTGTCACTCGGTGGCTGTAATTGCAGCTCCCTCTCTCCTTTCTATGCCCTGCCCTGCACAGACTCCCTTCTGCCTCTGCCGGGGAGTTTATTAAATAGTTTATTAAATCTCTCTGTCTTCGCTTCCAAACTCTCTTTTACAGATGAAAAAATACTGAGACTTGAAGAGGCAAGGTGAACTTCCTGTAGGCCACACAACTATAAGATGACTGAGCTGGGAGTCTGTGAGTTTGTAACTCCAGTGTCTCCTGGACCTTTTGTGACTTCCCTGGGCAAATGAGGGAATGGAACAGGAGACAGATGCATATTACTGAAAGCAGAGAGTCAGGACAGGGGTCTAGGCTGGCTGGTGTAGGAGCTAAAAGAAGTTTCAGAGGTAGGTGGGGATGTTGGACGAAGAATAGCCTTATTCCTTCATTCAACAAATGCTGATTAAACACATAGCATCTATAAGAGGCCCTGGAGATTCTACTATGATTCACACTCCCTGTCCTCATGAGCCCATGGTCCATTGGGAAGAGACAGACAAGTACCAATTGTGTTGTGGCAGGTGAAGCATAGGAGACAGTGGACATTCATAGGGGAGATACTTTATCTGGGCTTGGCAATCAAGGAAGGCTTCCTAGAGGAAGTAGTGTGTAATATGAGACCTGAAATAAGTAGGATGTAGTTCTTGCACCCTGCTTCTTTGGAGAAAAGAGCTTGGCTGGTTATAGGAGACAAAGACCTGGCTTGTATCGATGCAGTCAAATCTCCTAGAGCTGTATTTGAATTGTGTTTCCAGCTTCCATGTTGCTCTGTGATGCCAGTTAGTAAAACTCTTAAGCTATTGGCCCCTCTTCTCATAAAAAGTGTGTGTGTGTGTGTGTGCGCGCGCGTGCACACACGTGTGCACATGCACATGCGTGTGTGTGTTTATAGATATGCACACACATACTTTGGGGATCAAAAGGTGTCTGTGGGTTGCTTAACCCAGGCTATTTATAGTTCTGGGCTATGGGTGATGCTGAGAATAGAAACAGAAAATCCTGTGGGCTGAGAGACAGAAACAGACAGGGGTAGAGCCTAGGCTTCCAGGTTCTTCCTGAAGCCCCACTGCTCTCCCTCCAATTGGCAACCAAGAGACCAGGGTCCTTACCCTAAACTCTCCTTTCCCTGCCGCTGAGATGATTCTGTCACTTGTGACTCACAGAGCCCTGATTCCGACCATGAAGAGAAACTTCCGCATGTCAGAGGATCCTGAGCCAGGTGACCAGCTGACCTCAGAGGGAGATTACCACCTGGCAGTGCCAAGGCCCCGAGGGGCCCTTCATAGCTGGGGGCTGGGGTTTCCTCCTCAGTTGCTTCTCTCTTTTAATTCACCTCTTCCCTGCTTTATTTCTTTTTTCTACTCCATGTCTCTCTCTCCCTTCTCTCCCCTCATCTGATCATTCATTCATCTCATGGGCATCATCTGTTGCCCACTGTGCCTGTTCAGCCCTTGGACTGGCCAGGATGGGACACAGAGGGATGAGCCTGTGTCTCTGTCTTTGGGGAGCTCCCAATCTGGCTGGGGAAACAGATGAGGCAACCACAACCTGGGGTGGTCAGTGCTGAGATGCGGGAGATGTGGGAGAGGGGAGCCCAGGGGACGACCCGACCCCTGGACACGTGGTCTGGGAGGACCTCTGGGAGGAAGTGGTGTCCCTGCTGAGACCTGAAGGAGAAGCGGGGAGTCAGGAGGAAGGCTAAATGGGGAAGAAGGAGGTTACTGACAGCATCGCCCGGCCCTGCGCAGGTCTGGAGGAGAAGGGAGGAAGCGGCAGGCAGTTCTGCGTGGCTGGGGCCCGGGATGTGAGGACAGTAGTGGGGGTGGGAAGGTGGAGAAAAACAGGCTGGTGGTCCACTGGGGTCAGGGCGCAGAGGATGGGCGAGCCAGGCGTGCAGTTGGGGCTTCTTCGTCCTGGGGGCCCTGGGGACCCTGGGGGCCCTGGGGAGCCATGGAGGAATGGGAGTGAGGATTACGGGAGGAAGTGACCATCCTGTAGGCATGGAGTGGCGGTGCTGAGAATTCCAAAGGATCTGGCGCCTCCAAATCAATGATGGGGAGAAGCCTCCTTCTCCCCCTCTCTCACCCCTACCCCGGCCCAGCATTTTCTCTCCTTCCCTCCCTGTCTTTTCCTGCAGTTCTTTCTATTCCCCTTCCCCCCCATCTCTCTCCCTTTTCTCCTTTCCACTCCCACCCTTTGTTCTCTCCAGACCCCTTCCCACCTCCAGGTACCGGGCTGCTCCCGGGCTGCGCAGGACTTGAGAGAGCCTGCAGCGCCACCTTCAGGCTGCAGCCGGGACCGCCGCGGGGTCTCCCGCACCAGGAGGAAGATGCTGGTCCTTCCTTCTCTGCCTCCAGGAGGTGCCCACCCACCGGGTCCCTTCCCAGTGTCCTCCTCCGCCGCCCGCGGCCTTGAGTCAGGCTGCTCTGCTTCGACGCTGACATCAATACCAGCCCCGGCTCTGTCTCCCCTAACAACCCTAATCACCAGCCAAGCTCTTCTCCCCGAAGACCAGGAACCAGAACTGATGAGCTTAATAACAGAATGCCTTCCCTCTCACAGCCCCTGCTCCCAGTGCTGCCGGCCTAAGGACGCCAGCTCCCTTTGCTCTTCTGCGAGGGGGGCCATCTCTCCTGTATTACAAATGGAGAAACCTGGGCTCAGATAGGGGAAGTGAGGGGGTGAATCCCTCAGGACCTAGGAGAACCTGAAACTGAGCACTTGTTTGTTATTTGCTTAACGATCACTCATGGGCACCCACACTGTGCCAATTGGAGTTCTGGGACCAAGGACACAGAGATGAAAAGACAGTGGAGGAAGTCCCTGCCCTGGGGATATGTAAGTGACAGTTTTGGTGCTGGATAGTTGGAGATACTATGGGGATGTGTCAGCTATGGTGGAAACCCTGAGAAGTTGTTGGCTATCCAGGGGCCTTCCAGGTACAGTGAGGGAGAGGGTACCTGATCTGACTTCACAGAGGAGGCAACAGCATATGAGCTGATTCATTCAGGCAGAGTGAGAGTTTGCCAGGGCAAGATGATGGAAGGGCCTTTCAGGCAGGGGAAATGGCGTGTGCAAAGGCATGGAGGCCAGAAAAGCATCTGTGTGACCGATGAGATAGGGGGAGCCTTAGGCTGGAGGAAGAGGCCAGACCACGATAGGCTTTGGGGACCTTCTTCGGTAGGCATTAGGGAGACAAGGTATACTAGTAATAGTAATTACATCAATAGCCTCAACTAACACTTATGGAGGGCTTCCAGTCTGCCAGGTACATTTCGAACATTTTGGATATATACATTTATTTCTTTCACTGATTTTAAGAGGTAGGCATGATCATTGCCATCTCTATTTATAGAGAGAAACAGGAACAAAGAAGTTAATTCACTTGGCTCAGGTCATTCAGTGGAGATGTAAATGGCATATTTGACCTCAGCATCCTGGCTCCAGAGCCTGTGCCTTCAACTAGGACACTAGAAGGTGGGTACAGGAATGGGGAGGGCATGGATCCCAGAGCTCTTTAGGGAATGGGGCCATCTTGACTGAACAACTAACCAGATGCGGGTGGAGTGAGGAGGAGCCAAGGATGTCACTTGTGTCCTGCTCTGATGGTGCCATTTGGATATCCACTCACTCAGAGAACAGATACCTGCTTCAGGCCTGCCGGCACTTGGTCTCTGCCCTCAAGGGAGCTGACATTTCAGTAGGGCTGGATGAGCAATAAACATAAACACATGACTAAGAAGGATAATTTCAGACAATGACACATACTATGATGAAAACTGAACAAGGAGAGAGATTGAGTGACCAGGAGTGGGTGCTCTGTGGAGGACTACTTCACTCAGTGCCAACCTCCGGGGACATACTTTACAACACTTCCCCTCCAAGGACCTCCCCAACTCTCCTAGGCACTGGGGGGGGGGGCGCGGGAGGGCGCAGGGGGAAAGGGGTCCCTGATGGCCCACCTCTGGGAAAATGTTCTCTAAAATCCCTCTCTGCTTTCTGGGTCAGCCACTTTCCTCCCCATGCATTGGCTTCCAAACATCCCTCTTTGGGACATGTCATGTTAATGAACCCAAAACAGCAAAGGTTTAGGGACAGGTGTTGGGAGAGACAGCTCAGACCTTTGAAAATGTAGCATTGAACTCTCTCTTTAAGAGAAAATAAGGGAAAGAAATTTCCTACCACACACTGTTTGGTTTTGAATAACCCCTTGAGGTACTATAAAATATGAGACACAGAGAATCTTAGAGGAAGAGTCTTAGATCCTTAGACTTAGCATCAAATCATAGACTCTAAGGCCCTTAGAATGATGGAATGTTAGAAATAGAAACTTAGACTTATGGCTTTGTTAAATTATAGATTTTTGGAATTAAAACACAAGACCTTAAAAATCTCAGAAGCCAAGGATTTTAGAATTTGGAGTTGCTAGGAATTCTAATGTCATCTTCTGGCTCCATCTTTCAGGAGCTGATGTCTTTGGGCATTGATTTAATCTCTCAGCGCCTCAGTTTTCTTCTTTGTTAAAAAGGGACAGTAATAGTTTGTACCTGATAGAGTTTCTGTGAGGATTCAATGAGTTGCTATATGCAGAGAGCATAGCCCAGTGCCAGGCACTGGTAAACTATGAGCTGAACTAATAATACTCTTACAACTAATCTAGTTCACCTTCCCTTATAACATACGTTAACCCGCCTCCCATCCCTCTGCCAACCCAGCTTCTGTGTCTTCCTACACACATCTACATACTCCACTCCCTGACTTCATCCACGTGGCTGATCAAATGTCACCTCCTCAGAAAGGTCACCTACTCCCCTGACTGTCTCCACCTATCCTATGGGAGACCCACAAGGGATTGGTTTAGTAAAAGACTCTCAGCTCAGGGGAATCTCATGGGAAGAAAAGAGACAAGCATGTGCTGAGCACCTATTGTGTATCAGGCCTCTGACAGGTCAGAGGCGCATCTGTGATCTTATTATATCATCACAGCAGTACTTTGAGGGAGGAAGTTATCATTTTCCATTTTACATACAGGTGAGAAAGCTGGGGGTCAGAGAAATGAATTTCCCTGTCCAAGGCCATGTCTTTTCCTGCCTTGGACAGACTAAGTGACAGAGCCAGCTGCAACCCTCCCATCCACTGCCCTGGAGATGGAAGTTAGGGATCCTTGGCTTTGGAGGTGGTAGCTGATGCCATGGGTATGAATGAACTATCCTGAGAGGGTGCGAATGAGAACAACTCATTGTTTAAATTGCTTGGTAGCTAAGATGATGATGATCATGATGGTGATGATAATAGAGATTGAACTAAGCATAATTAATAGGGAGAAGAGAGTTAAAGAAAGACTGTTCCCACCAGGAGAAGAGATGGGGCTGGTTATCTCTGGATGCTCCCACCTGCCCTACACCACCTGTCATGAAAGAGAGGCTCCAGGAAGCTTCTGAGGAGGACTTAAGAGAGGGTGGCTGCCTTCTCTGAGCATCACTGTTGCCCTTCCTCCCCAGGAGATTTGTCAGTCCTCACGGATGTGAGACGGACATGTGCTTCTGCTCTCTTGCAGGGGCAGGGGCTAGTGTGATGCGCATAGGCAGGGTGGAGTAGGTGTGAGCAGGGAGAGGACAGCTGGGGCCTGGCCTCTCTGGCTGGTTAGTGGGCCACCCCACAGCGTCCCGCCCTGAGCCCAGGCCCTTTTCCTGATCTAATTAGCCTCACTGAGTATTAAACTACACAGCCCTGAAGTGAACCTGCTCCCCCGAGAACATTCCAGAACTAATACTGATTAAATATGAAACGTTCCTCTCTTCAGGGCCAGAGTCGTAAACCAGAGACGGGAGCTGAAATTATGAGTTCCGATTATGTAGTATGAACTCTTAAGAGTGGAATGGAAGCCACCCCACCCATCTCACAAGTAAAAACAATAACATTCTGGGTTGTTTCTGCTATATTTATAGGAATGTGAGACTTTTTTATTCTCTACTCTTTTCCCATTCTTATGCTCACACGTTTTTATCTGGGTGGTTTGCTGTGCACCCACTATGTGCTAGGCATGTACTGGATACAGGGGTGAGAAGAAAAACAAGGCAGCTGCTCTTCTGGGCTCAAAGGAGCATGGCCTTCAAGATGAAGTCCCAACAGATTGGTGCAACTACACCTCGGGATCGTACCAAGCCTGTCATGTGCAGCGCCTACCCGGGAGGCTAATGAAGGGGACTAACTCAGGGGTCTGAAGAGCTGGCATTTAACTTGAACCCAAAGGGCCTTTGCACTTGTTGTTTCCTCTGCCTGGAATGCTCTTCCTTAGATTCCACATGGCTCCCTCCCTCATCTCCTCCAAGTCTCCGGGAAAATCTCAACTTCTCAGCGAGATCTTCCTCAACCATTCTCACTTTAACTGCAGCCCCTGACATTCCCATGCTTTATTTTTCTCCTTTGCACTGGTCACCATGTTAGAGACTAGACACAGTTGGTCTATATATTCGTTGTCTGTCTTCCCCATGAAAGGAGAAGTTTCCTGAGGCCAGAGATTCTCATTGTTGTTTTTTTTCTGTTGCAGCTCAAGCACCTGGCACGGAGCAGGGCTCATGACATTTACACCTAATGAACAAGTGACTATGTGAATTACGCCAAGGGGCACAGATCTTATCCTCACGCCAAAGAGCCATTCCAGGCTCTGGAGGAGCTGAGTGCCAAGATCTGGTTCAGAAAGAACTTGTTATCTGAACTGAGGGAGACTCAAGGCAGTGAGGGCTGTCAGGAGTGTGCAATGGGTGTGTGAACCAGTGGCAAGGGAGATGACTAGAAAAGGGTGGGAGAAGAAATAAGGAATAAGGGTGACACCCAGGAAGTCAGTGCCCAATGGGCTGGGAGGGATGTGGGAACATGGGGTAGGGGATTGAGGGTAAAAGCCCAAGTTCCTGATGGTGGGAAGTGAAATGGTGAAATGGTCTCAAGGGCACAGAGGGGTTCCGATTGAGGCGGGCTGCGATGTAGGGAGCTGTGGTCTTTCGGGCGCACACAGCAGACCCCAGTGATAACCACTGGGATGGAGACTGGTCCAGAAAAGGGAAGCCAGGAGGAGATGAATGATGTGTTGGGCCTTACGCACTGAAAAAACAGGAGGATCCACCTCCCTGTCCTACAACTTCCCTGATTCGTATCAAAAACAAGCAGAGACAGCGGACACCTGGATTTGTAATCAGCTCAATACATCACCTGGTCATGGATTTCACAGCCTGGTGACATCCGCCCAGGCTAGGCTGTGATAATCACATCCTCTTACCTGCTTGCCTATGACAAGGACATGTTCCCTTCCCAGTGTCAGGGTTGGGGTGAGGTGGGGGTGTGGCTCGGCTCCAGCCAGAGGGTTCAGGTTGCCATGGAAACAGTGTGGCTGCAAAACGCTTGCCCTGAGACAGAGGCCTCTCAGCTAGGCTCCAGCCTGCAGAACTGGGTCTCCCTAAGCCCAGGCAGGGACTTGCCCCTCAATTCTGTCACCATTCCCGCTGTCCACATATAAGTGACCTCTCCTCACTTCAGAACCTCAGGGCAGATCACAAGGCCCCTTCTGGGACAGGCTTCAACTGCCCACTCCCTTCCCTACAGGTCCTGCAGCAGAGATGAGAGGAGCACAGGCTGAATTTGGTGGCTTTGGGTTTAGAGGCCACGGCTGCTGGGACTGAAAACTGAGGCTGCCGAGGTGGGCCCAGGGAACACTGAGGACTTTGGGCTTCGAAAGGTCCCATGGGAGAGCTGAGATCTGAGAGGCGCAGTGCCGTCACAGCACCCCGGCACCAGCACCGACTTGCTGCAGATGCTTCTTCCTGACAGAAAAAGCTCTCGAAGACGTTCAGGGCTTCGGTCATCTCCTGTCCCCGCTCAGGCAGGTGGGCTTCGGGGCACATTGATGTGGACCCGTCACGGTGTACTGGCTTCCTGAGTGGCAGCCAAGGCTCAATTGTCCACAGGGAACCATAGCTCAAACCACCTCATCCCACGCCTGGCCTGCCCTCATCCCCCCTCCGCACACCAAGGGCTGTGAGCACCAGAGCTACTGCACACCAATCCCAAGAGACGGGTTTGGGGGCAGTGGGCGATGGCCGGCATTTCGTGCACAGTCTGAGGCTTTCATAGAGTGTGGTTTTGATGCCCAGACAGGAGATGATGATGAAGATTCAGGAAGGATCGTGGCACCAAGAGTCCTGCAAGCCTAGCTCAGCGTGAGGATGCCGTTCTATGGCAGGGGATCAGTGAGGCTGTCCTGTGTTTGGTGAGCACCCTGTCTGGTGGCTGGGGCATGGATGCAGGCTGCCCCCACACTCATGTGTATAGCCCAGGGTAAGAGAGCCAGAGAGGCCCACAGACCAACCAACTAAATACTTAAAAGTTATCAATCAACTAACAGACCGTCAAATAAGATAAGTTCATCCCTCGACCTGGACAGATTCTCCAGCTCTGCACTGGAGTGTGAGGCTGGCCTTCCTTCCTGCCCTGGGCTCAGCCACACTAGTCTCATACACAATGCGCTGCAGGCCCAGGCTCTGTCCTACTGCCCCACAAACGGCTGCACTTTTTGGGTCTGAGCATGTGCACACTGGCCGTGTGGTTCACCCTCGGGAGAACAGCCCCAGACATGAGGCTGCACAGCTCTGGAAGAAGATTCAGGTCAATTAGGAAAGGAATTCTGGGGCTGGGGTATTGGAGGTCATCACTTTGTCCCCTAAGACTCCTGATAGGAGAGGTATGACTGGAGCAGGGCCCCGAAAGCATGGGCCTCAGCGGGGCCCTGCTTGCTCAGGCCTCAGGGTTACAGGGGAAATAGATTGAAGAGGCACCAGTGGGGAAGGACCAGGCAGGAGGGCATGGGGCTGTCTGGGCCAACGATGGCCAGAGCCTGAGATGGGACAGGGGTGCAGGTGGGGGAGGAGGGAGATTCCAGAGGTTTGAAGAAGTTAAAATTGTCAGGACCTGATAGTCCCTGGGGTGTAAGGAGAGAGCAGATTCAGAGATGTTCCCTTGTTTCTGATGTGAGTGAGCAGGGTCTGCAGGGACAACACCAAGATAGGAACAGTGGGGAAGAGCAGGTCTGATGAGAAGATGAAGAGTTAGGCTTTGAACACGTCCAGGGACAGGAGGCCATGACCTGCCCAGAGAGCAGAGGCTGCAGGAGCCCCAGATGGAAAGGTCCAGGAGGCAGAGAGGCTTGTCCAGCTCGACACTGTGTGTCCAGCACTTAGGACCTCAAAGCCCCTCAAAACAGACCACGGCTCTGGGGGTTTGGCAGCAGGTAGAGATCTGAGACTGTTAGTACATGGACGGGGGTGGACCCTGGTTTCACTGTGGCTGGATCTGCAGCGCTGACTGGCCTCCCGGCTGCAGGCAGTACGGGGCGGGGGGAGGGAGAGGGCTGGTCCAGCGCCATCACCTTCCAGGGCTGACTCTGTCCACTTAGTGAGTGTGGCCCAATCTGTGTCCCACCTCTGACCAATCTGATCCACGTGGCTTCCTTCCTTGGAGAAGCATGAAAGGGTCTTGGAAGTTTACCAGAGGTGGGTCTGCCTTGAGACAAAGGACAGATGTTTCTACCAAACAGTAATGAGTTAGACTCTGATAACTCCTATAATAGTAATTTAAACAAAATCTGAGTGGAACAGAGGCAAAAGCATTCGTTTTAACTGGGAGGTGAAGAAAGCCTTATGGAAGGTCTGCCTCTGACTTTAGCTTTGAAAGTAGGGGGAGATTTCAATAGGCAAAAATGGAGTTTGGTGGGGAGGGCATGAAGTACAGGAGACAGTGTGCTGAGGGTGTGTTCAGGGCACAATTCAGCAGCACTGCAGGGGCCCAGTGTGCTTAAAACAGAGTTCTATGGATAAGGCTGGAATTAGAAAACGGGCCCCTAGTGAAGCAGGGGCCAATGGGGAATGAAGATGGAAGATCTGAAATAGAAAGAGGGACAGAGATAAATGTCCCCTACGCCGCAGAGAGCCCACGGCTGGGACCGGCTTCGCTAGTGGAGAAACGGGTTTAGAATACAAATCTTAAAATCACACAGTTTTAGATTCCTAAGGAGCCCTAGATGAGAAGAATAACAAAATCATATTATCTTGAAAACTTAGAATCCTAGGGAATCTTATCATCTTACGATAATTGAATTGTTGGATCTCAGAGTCTTAGGTTTCAAAAACCACAACAGTTTGGAATCTTAGATTCCTCCGGTTATCGCAACTCAGCCTCCC